>JAKOOJ010000001.1:130750940-131453440 GCA_022577455.1 Arizona elegans
TTCAGAAATAACAGTATGAAGACTGAGGCTGGCAAAAGGCCAGAAGACAAAGAAATGAGTAATAAGAAGTTCATTATTATGTAAAGGAAGGGAAAAATATATATACAATAAAATATAAGATGTAAGCTTTGCGGTTATAAATAAAAGGCTTGACTCTGCAGCAGCTATAGTTATTATTACAGCTTCTTAAAACTGCATTAAGCAATTTAAGCCCCACCCTTGACAATTGTGCTTTTAGCTTCTAGAAACATGCCTCTCTACTTACACTGTCATTGTTACTACTACTACTACAACTCTTCAGAGGTTGGTTATTTCTTCCTTATCCAGGTTAAACAAACAGTAACTAAATATATTTCTAAGGCAACTTTTCATACTTTCTCTTTTTTTTCACTGACTAAAACACCTCCACAATCTTTTTTGCATTCTGCTTAATCACATGAAGAAAATGAATCAACAGGAAACTTCTTCCTTTGCAGTCTGTAAACAGCAATTTACTATCTGTATCCTGGCAAGTGAAAAACCGTCTACAATCTAATTCTCATTTTCTAATTCCAAAAGTTACTGTCAGTCACATCACAAGTGGGCCTGAAGTCTGAGTCTTTCATAAACTTGCATTTTCTTTTCTTCAGAGGCCAAAAAATCAATTCCGTAATGACTTGACGCTTGCACTACCTGACTCTGTGGTTACTTCCTCAAACCCCCATAACTTTATCCTTAGACTGTCTACTGTTGACCTCACCCCATTCCTAAGAGGTGTGTAAGGGGTGCGCATAAGCACACCAAACGTGCCTACCATCCCTGTTCTACTGTCCCCATTTATTTGTATCCTTATCCTGTATTCATAATCATGTTTATACTTATATCTGTTATCTTATACGCACTTGACAAATAAAAAAATAAAACAAAACAAAACAAAACAAAACGAAACAAAACAAAACATAACCTTTCGGTAACTAGCCAGCAAAGATAAATTAAGGTGCACAGCAGTACAAAGATAATTACAAACTGCAGATTCAGATAAAAATTCCTGGTGGTACCATATACAGATTAACAAAGTACGTTTTGGTTGAACGCAAGGGCTGAAAAAGGCAATGATTTGCAAATTTCCCAAAATAAATTCACAATGAATACACACAATCACCACAATAAAGTTGGTCTCTTTGATACATACCATCAGTAAAACAAGGTTTTGGTTGTGGTGGGCCTTTTGCTGCAGCATCAGATTCTTTGTCCGCCACAGATGCGAAAATAATTGTGCTACCTTCAGTGGAGCTGGATAGACTTGTTTTCTGCAAATAAGATCCCACAAAGCATTTTAAAGAAAACAATATTTATTCTGAATGGAAGTTAGGCATGCATTGTGATACTTTTCAGGGATAAACAGATTTCAAACTTGAAGACGACCGGGGGGGGGGGGGGGGGGGCAAATTCATGTCATCAGGGCGGCGTCACGTGACATATTATGACTTTTCCTCCCTTCGCTAAACTGGGCATGGGCGTGGCCAGTGCATGACACATCCATCCCTCAGGCCGCAAATTTGACTTACAATATTAGGCAACACAGTATCAACACTAGAGTCCTTCAAATTTCTTGGTTCTATTATCTCCAAGGACTTGAAATGAACACCTAACATTAGAATCATCATTAAAAAGGCACAATGAAGAATGTTCTTCCTACGTCAACTCAGAGGAATTATTGACACTATCATTTGTACCTCAATAACTGTCTGGTTTGGCACAGCTACCAAATAGGATGGGTACAGACTTCAAAGGATAGTTAGGACTACTGAAAAAACAATCGCAACCAGCCTGCCTTCCATTGAGGATCTGTATACTGCACGATCCAGAAAGACGGCTGAGAAAATATCTACAGACCCCCTCACATCCTGGACATAATCTGTTTCAACTGATCCCCCTTAGGATATTGCTATATGGCATTGCATGCCAAAACAACTAGACACAAAGATAGATTCCCCACCCCACCTCCCGCCTTCACTGCTTTTAAAAAAGCGTTGGCATCAATGTTACTCTGTCAGTCACAATCCCTTTTTTAAAAAAAAAACCAGTTATGTCTCAGTCAATGATTTGGATTTACATTCAGCTCTTCCTGATATATATCTCCTGTTATCTGTTGAAGGCTCAAGCTGCTCATAACAACTAATGGATGTTTCAGATTAATATATGGCATGGTGCACACCTGAGCAAAGCTGGTAATAAAAATGTCCTGTCCTGTCCTGTCTGCTATATGTGCACTTACATATTGTAAGGTCAGTTTGCCACTTCTCATCATGGAAACGTTTTGTTTAACTGAAGTTCAGTTGAGCTAGGAAAAACAGTGCTAAAATACCGAACAAGTATCACAGTTGATATATCATTTTTTTTTCAACATAGTCAAGGCAACACTGAAATCAATACAGTGAAAGATAACAAATAAATTGCATTCCAATAGCCTCTGTTTTGCATTCTTTCTTGCTGAAGCACAAATGTGTTGATTTCGGCACATTTTAAAACTATTTGTTATTTTGGTACACATATAAATATAGATATCCAGATTGTTCCTGGGGGGAAAAAATCAGATTGTGACTATATTGATTTGATATCTACCAATCTTGAAAACATCATCACATATGTAAATGTGATTTAATGTAGCATTCTGGGCAAGGATGGGAACTGATATAAACTGGATAAACAATCGACATATATGAGCTTCCAAAATAAAGCAAATTAGTTTTGGTAATGGTATTTTCTGATCTGTTGCAATGTTATTACCATAAAATATAACATCAGAAATGAGTTCAACGCGACACAGCTGGATGAATATAATGAACAATGAAAGCATAATTTAAAACCATTCATACCAATATTTGCAATCCAATTTTCCCTTTTTAATTTGAAAGATACAAAATAAAAGATACAGAATAAAAAATATATTTTTATTTTATTCTTTAAAATAAAAATACATGCATTTATAAATTTATTTTGTTTTTCATTCAGTTCCCTTCCTTTTTTTAAAGGAAGCCCACGAGCACAAAGTGAATGAAAACAAAATATTTATTTATAACATATGACTATTTATCTGCCATAGCTTCACTGGGCTGCATTATCCAACCCACGCATTGACATTTCACAAGGAAGAGAAAGTCACTGCATCATCCTGCTACATGCTCTTCCTTGAAATTGTTTTCCTATAGTTACCTGGGTGAGAAACAAACTACAGACTAGATATTCAAATATACTGTCTATGCCCTCCTAATGAGAACCACTGGAGTTTGAACTTCTATTGCACAAGGCTGACAAGGCTGCATAGGCCTTGGGTTCGCTGAACTTTGGCCAACACTTGTCTTAATTACTGAATGCCAGAACAAAGGATGCCATAGGAACATTTTCTCCCGTCTTTGGCTGGGGAAGAATGCTACCAGAAACCTCCCAACTCTTGGAAAAAGCCTCATCTGGTTGTCTGAACAAGGCAAAAGTTTCTTATGGCATTGTTGATTCCAAAAAAATCAAAATGGGTGCTTGTACGTAGAAGTGAGGAGACAATGGGGAGGCCAACTTGGTCAACATCCCTAGTTTCCCCTCCCCTAAATGATTCATTACAACAATCCCTCCTCTGCACATTATTTAATCTTCTGCTACTTTCTGAGGAAATGGAAACTTCTCCAGATGACCAAAGAGCAGCTAAACTGCCTGAGGGAAGAAACTAGTATTCAGTTCCTTGCCTGTTACACAAATGATTTATCGGTTATTGGAAAAACAGGCAATGTAAGAATTGCAAAGCACTTACAACAAGAGGGCTATAAGAATTGTGTCTATGTTAAAATAAACATATATCACTTTCCTTATTACTGTGGGCTGAGCTATAATGTTTTTGCTTTCATCCTTCTAATATGGGCATTTTTCTTACACCAAATGTTACAACTGACATTGTAACAGTAGACATATTGGAGACATGTGGACAGTAGATATATGGAGTGGACATATTGATTCTGAACTGGATTATAAAACAAAGATAATAGAAAATGTTTAAGTAGCTAGATATGTATATCATGCTAGATAATTTCAGATTGTTTTTAATCATTGTTTAATAAATAGTTACTCCCACCTTCCTCTTTTTCCTTCAACCTTAGTCACTTTGCTCAGTTCTTCAGCAGAACATTTGAGAACGGATCTGAATGGTGCCACAGCATTTCAGAGTGATAAAGTTCTCATTTCACCCTCTTTTCAACCTTTCCCCATCCCAGCTCTTCTTTCCCTGTAATATTATTTTTTTTCCTCATCATTCACTGAGTCAGCTTCTCACTAGGCCCTGCCTTCCTCCCTTTAAATTGAGTATGATACCCTGCACATACATCCTGGAACCTTCCATCCCTGGATCCGACATAGAAGAGATTTGTGATCGACTATGGCAATTTATATCAACCCCAGAAGATCATCAATTGTAATAATCTCCCTGCTTGATCAGGAGCCAAGCCTGTTTTCGTTCTGGAGAGTAATAATAGTGAGGAACTGTGTCTGTTTCCTGAACCCACAGGAATCAAGAAATCCAATTTCTCAACATGTAAATACTATGAAATGGAGTTTATCAGGCCAGCAAGGAGAGATAAAGAGTTAGAAGAGAAGGAAGAATTTAATGGTTCAACAAGAACTGTGAAAATGTGTTGTCCACTTTTTACACAAGTTTCTTGCTAAGGGAAGTGTGGAGAAAGGCAGAGGATTGGGGACTGAGGGGGGTGGGGGAGGCAAGCCAGGAATGCAAGGAGAAAGGAAAGTATGGGGAAAGTGAAAAGGGAGGGCAACAGGGATGATAGAAATAATACAAGTGCTTGAGTGGCACCTCTGTAATGCCAAAACATTGGCCAGATGAAGCTGGGGCGCTGTAAGAGGCTATGCCTGAGCAGGCCACCTAAAGATTCTGAGTTATGCACCCAGAATTCTAATAAAATTTAGAGAATTTGTGTTTTTCTCTCAGCATAAAAACACTCAAGTTATGATTGAAGATGGAATTACCTCAGACACTTTTCAGGATGGGTTTTCCTCCTAGTACCTATAGTAATAGTTGTAGTTATAGTTAGTCATTGATAGTATAGTTAGTACTATTTTATATTAACAGAAAGACCTGTTCTAATTGTTTTCCCAGAAGGCAGCAGGATATTTATACATGTAGCAATCATGTTATAAATTTAACACAACCTTGAGTGGTGTTGGACAAAAACTTTAATTCATACCATCAAAATCTGTATGTAATTTATTGTTTTCTATTCTAAGGCTAAGTAAAAAAACTTAAACTTAGCAAAAAGCTCCACTGAATATGCTAGAAAATTAAATATCACATTATAATTTTAACATTATAATATTCAACTAGGTTGTTCAGTACTTTACTTCCTATGGAGAACACCAATGGACAAAATCAATAATTTTATTAAAAATCAGAATTTCTATTAAACCCAAGACCTACCAAAAATGTATAATCCAAGATAAAGTGGATCCATAGACCATGCATTAAAATGCTATGTAACAATAGTCAGACATGGTGAATATTGGGCATTGATCATGCTGTAATGCAAGTCACGTGATTCAAAAACTAGATCAATTCATACATGTTTCTATTCATTTGCAATGGATGAAAGTGGCAGATATTGTAAACTGATTATTAACATGCATGCCAGTCGAGTTTTATTCAACATTGAACATGTAGATTTGCTAAGACAACCTGTTCAAAAGAGATGACACATGACGATCTGCCTTGTTTAAAAGCACCAGAGGTGCACTCTTGATTGATCCTGCTTGATTTAAGTCCTGTGAGAAGTAAGAATGATAGGAAACAGGGTTGAAGACACAAATTTGGTTTCTGTTTCGATAAACGTGTTGAACATGGCTTCAAACTTTTCTACTACAATATTCAACCCCCCCCCCCCCAAAAAAATGTGAAAAGCAGGGCAAACATAGCAAGTGAATAAAAACTCAATTTTTAAAAAGTACACATTATGAATATTGCTTGCTGTGGCTTCTGGTGTGAGCCATGACTGACTGAAGACACCTGTGCGAATGAGTAGAGATGACAACTACTGTGAAGAACTAAAGATGAGTGAGTAGATGAAGCCTTCCAATCTCTCTGGAGAAGAGATAGAGAAATCACCATGAGTGCTCTGAATGGCAGCTTCTTTCTAGGGCAGCTGTTCTCAACCTGGGGGTCGAACGGCCATTTCACAGGGGTCGCCAAAGCCCTCTTTCACCCCTCCCCACGCCTTCACTCACCCTCACTCTCTGCCCTGTTGGATCACCGGCCGTTCGCTTACCCCGCCCACTCCCAATCTATTGCTGCCTCCTGAGTCCCAGCTGATGGCTAGAGGGAAACAAACCGTTTAAATTCTTGCCGTGGGGCTTCAAAGGACCGCCCTACATCTGATCAGTGTTAAAAGAAAACAAATGAGAAGACCGGTGCCTGCAAAAATAGAAAAAAACAGCCCCTTTCAGCTTCAGCATAGGTTAATTACCATAAGTAGATTTGATCAGCTCAGACTCTCAGCTGATTTGCTCTCAGCTGTTTTGCGGAGGGCTCTGTTGCTAGCTGCAAAGAGAGGAGCAGATTTTCCCCCCTAGCTATGCTGAAAAACGAAACTGAAAGTAAAGCAGGGTCTTTGGTGCAACGTGACAAAATGAGCAGAGAGATATTTCTTTTTCTTTTTCCTTACCAAAAAAGGTAGATGCAAAACTGCAAACAATGGGAAATTTAGGGCAAAAGAGGAGGTTCAAGATTTTAAAACACAAAAGAAAAAAAGCTCTATTTAACTAGGGAATTGTAATAATTGAGATACTATTAATTGTATATTGTGTTGAAAGCAGAAATGGTTAAGTTGTGGTTTGGAGGAATGTATGGGGGAAATTATTTGGTTTATTATTATTGGTAAATATAATTAATTAATTTGTAAGAAATTGGATTGCACGGAAATAATTGGAATATTCATGTTCATATTGATTGATATACAAAAAAGATAGTTATATAACTAATTGATTTATATTAAAATGTTGAACTTGTATTAAACAACTGTATTACATAATTACATAATTAACCAATGTGAGGATGGATATAAAAATAGATGACAATGGGAAGGGGTATAATATAGAATAGAAGGGAAAAATTGAATTTGATTAAGATTAGAGATGAGGATGAAGGGTAATATTGTTTTTTTTAAAAAATAGATGAGGAATAAATATGGCAAAAAGAAAATATAGAAATTGTAAATTTAATTGAAATGACTAAACACTGGTTAAATTTGTGAACCGGCCAAATACTCTGTTCAAAGAAAATACATTGTATGTTTGTATGTGTGTTTCTAATTATTGCTATTTATTCATATTTGTTCTCTTTTATTCTTTAAAGTTTAACAATTCATTCTTTATCTTAATATCTTTATATTTGTTTGGGGTTGGTTTTCTTCCCTTTCATCTTTTTTATTGTACAGCAATCTTTCTCCTCAAACCTACCACCTCTCTCTTTTCTTTCCTTCTTACTTTCTCTTCCCCCCTCTTCTTCTCCTTCCTACTTCCTCTTCCTTTCTCCTTCTCCTCCTCTCTTCCTCCCTCTCTTACCCTCACTCCTACTCTAATTTCCCTTCCCTTCCTTCATCCCTCTCTATTGCTGTATCCTTTTATGCATATGGACTACTCAGAGGGCTGAAAAAGTTGTTTTTGACTGGTCCTCGCACTTTTGACCAGTCCTCGAACTTACGACTGTCCTCACATTTTACGTTTTTGCCCTATCTTGTCACCATGGTGAAGAGAAGCAGTTGTGAAATGAATGACACGGTTGTTAAGAATGCTACAATGGGCATGATGACCAGTCATAAGTGCGAAGACCGGTCAAAAGTGCAAGGACGTGTCATAAATCACTTTTTTCAGCCCTCTGGGTAGTCCTTTTGTGCACATGGACTACTCAGAGGGCTGAAAAAGTTATTTTTGACTGGTCCTCGCACTTTTGACCAGTCCTCGAATTTACGACTGTCCTCACATTTTACGTTTTTTGCCCTATCTTATCACCATGGTAAAGAGAAGCAGTTGTGAAATGACTGACATGGTTGTTAAGAATGCTGCATGGGCATAAATGTGAGGATGGTCATAAGTGTGAGGACCAATCAAAAGTGCGAGGATCTGTCAGAAATGTCTTTTTTCAGCCCTCTGAGTAGTCCCTATACACATAGCCATTGCCACCCAGTCACATGACCAGCTAGGCATGCCTACCCAGTCACATGACCTCCAAGCCATGCCCACAAAACAAGCCACACCCACAGAACCGATAGTAAAAAATTTTAGAACCCACCCCTGGTTGGGGGTCACCAAACATGAGGAACTGTATTAAAGGGTTGCGGCATTAGGAAGGTTGTTCTAGGGGATCATAAAATATATATCTCCCACAGGTTTGAGCACTAGGAGCTGAGGGAGGCAACATCTTTTCAGCGGTGGAGCCTTTCATAAGGACACTAAGTCAGCAGAACTTTCTAGTTACATTTGGAAATGTTCAATTTAGCCATTTTATGAATATTAGAGATCTTCAAAGCAGGGAGCTTAGTTTGAAACCTGGTAAGTTTTATCTTCTTTGGATTTAAGAAATTTTAAGCAGAGATTTAAGAATTTAAATAATAAACAAAAAAGCAAAGGTAGTGGCAAAAAGCAAAAACAGAGAGAGGATTTTTATTTAATAAAGTTTTACATGGAGTGGGAGACTAGAGAGATTTGGAATATTGGTTATTTTTGCTGTACGATTTGAAAAATAAGTATATAATTTATTCAATATACTTACGGAAAATGACTGAAATGGAACTAAAACCCATATTAGGAATTGAGGCTTGATAAAACCAGCAAATGGACACTAGAGGGAACTAAAGGACCAGGCAGAAAAAGTGTTAAAATAGCTAAGCCAATTATAATTTTATCTTATCTGTAAGGAAGTTTTTGAAATATGGACTGAAATATTAATAAATAATATTTCAGTAAGGATACAGACTTAATTGGATAAACATTTAGAAGATACAGAGAAAAACTAAAAAAATAACCCTTTTACCTAACACAGACATTATAGCATCAGGGCAAGGCATGGAAGACAATAAAATCGAGATGTACTAAAATAGGAGTACCAAAGGCAAATCAAGAAAATCTAGGCATGAAACAGCTGTGACAAGAAATCCTGGACAATGTCTCTTTATGGGATTTAGAAAGTAGGCTGGTAAAACCTTTAAAGACTCCTTTTAAATCCAAAGAATGATGAAATATCAAATCCTGAAATGCCATAGGAATGATTTAAAAGTCAAGATTTGCAGAGGGAAAGAGAAAGAATACAAAGTTGGACTATTTGACCGGGGTAAACTATTTATTTGATATTTCTGGCAAAAGTCCCTAATCGACTTTTTGCTGAATTAGGATTGAAAAGATGATGATTTCTAGATTGGGTTTACTTACAAAAGTTAGGCTATAGGGGGAAGGGTTTTTTTTTTTTTTTTTGGTAACTTTAAAAGAGGGTGAAAAGTTAGCATACTAGCTTATGCTTGATATGATAAAGGTTGGAAACACTTCTTCATTATTGTCTTTGTTGCCTTTTTTCTCTTCTTTATTCTGCACCTTCTGAACTTTTATTTTTCTTTCTTCTAGTTTTAGTTTATATTCATTTTTACTATGTTTATAAATTTTTAATATCATATAGTAATAGAGAATTTTTAAATGTACTCATATTTGCTGCAAAACAAATCAAAAGATTCTATTTTTAAAAAATTCTTTCTTTCTGCACTTTTGCTTTTCTTCTTTTTTATTTACTGTTTCTGCATTTGATTAGCTTGTGTCAACTTTTGTGTGTTTTGTAAAACTTAAATATTTAAAAAAATTACTATGCTTATTAGAGACTTCAATACAATTATCAACAAAAAGGAATACTAGCATCTGTGGAAACCTCCACAGAGCAATTCCAGAAAAACAACTGTTAGTTCAGAACAAATTGATTCCAAATAAATAATCTGTGTATTACACTTTTCTACAGGGTGGAACTTTTCCTTTTGAAAAACTATTGTACGATAAGGAAAAAGAAAGTCAACTATGCAACCTTGGGACACTCCAGCAAACTCACACGGATGCCGTGTGACTTTAACTGCTTAATAAACAGAACTGGGGAAAATAGGAGAAGGAGTGTTAGGTATGTTAGTTGCCTTGAGTTCTTTATCAAAATAATAAAGACAGGAAATGAATACATAAATAAAATACATTCATTATATTAGACATGTAGGATAACTCACAGTAACCTTCCCTTCTTTTCCTGTGGATCTCTGAAGTTGGATATTGAACTTTATATTATACAAACATGATATTCACAACCAAAAATTGCAGCCAATCTTAATCACACTAAGAAAAAGCAACAATGTGAATAAAATTTGGTCTGAAACTGAATTGTTTCCATTAATCTAACAAACTGTAAGTAAAGTTTGTCTATGTTTCTGCAAAGCTTCTGAACTTGGAGCAAAAAAATAAAATAAAACTATTCATCCACTGTTCTCTTGTATCTTATTCTCTGTCCCTTCCTCTCATAATCATGTTCGTGTCAAGTGCCCTTTGTGACTGAAAGTGGTTCAGTAGGAGAAGATAATGTATGGTACTAGAACATCAAGTGGCACTTGGCCTCAATTGAAAATAAATTCTGTTCATTAACAGACTTTTGGCAAGAGTAAAGTGGCCTTCCCTTAGTGGCTTACTAGATGGTTAGATAAAAAGAAAGGGGTTGGTAGAAAGAGGGAGAAAAGGGAAATGGTGTTTTTGGCTCCAACCTACACTAGCCTCATCTCCTACAGCATTCAGGGTTTGCCAACAGCTGATAAACAATGAAGATGCTTCTCTACTTGGAGGACAGCAGGATACCATTTATGTGCACAAATAGAGAAGTGAAGGTGAATAATAATATCTCATTCTCAAAATTCTTGGAGAATGAGGCAGGCCAACATATGGAGGAAAAGACACCTGGTATTTATTTATTTACTTACTTGTAAAATTTATTAGCTGTCCGCCTTCCAACACTACGGCGGAATCTTAGTTCCATAATCTAATCTCCCCATAAGTTTGGGAAGATCTAAATTCAAATCCATCCTTAACCATGGAAGCTCACAGGGTGACATATGATTAGTCTCTATTCCACAAGATCATTTTGAGGAAGAAAAGATACCTAGGTAGATCAGTTTGAGTTCCTGAAGGAATATAAATCTAAATAGATAAAATATTATTACCTGATTGTTATTGTAATTAGTGTTACTTCGGTTAACACTAGCCTCAAAAGAGCCACGTGTCTATTTTCAAAATTTTGACTACCTACTTCAAACACAATAGCATTTTATATTCATACATTTATTAAGTCAAGACATAGCCCATTTCAGCATTTTGTTAAAGATATATCGCCTAGATCAGTGATGGCTAACCTTTTTGCCATCGCGTGCCAGGAAGGGGGGGGTGTAGAGGAGGTTTGTGCGTGTGAGTGCCTGCACCCATAATTCTATGTGCCCCGTGCATGCACACGCGAACCCACCCTCCCCCACTCCTGGCATGTGATGGCCCAGTAGGCCCGTTTTTCTTTCTCAGCTGGCTCCAGATCCTCTCTATGCATCTGGGAATTGGAAAACAGGCTGTTTCGGGCCTCCGGAGGGCCTCCGAAGGGGTGGGGAAGGCTGTTTTCACCCTCCCCAGATGCATAGAGAAGATCTGGAGCCAGGTGAGAAAGAAAAACGGGCCTTCCGCACCTCCCACCCAGGCCCTCTGGAGGCAGGAAACAGCCTGTTTCCCTACTTCTGGTGGGCCCAGAAGGCCCGAAAATGCACGCCCAGAGCTGAGCTGGCATGCCAGGTGACATGGCTCTGCGTGGCACAGGTGGCACGCGTGCCACAGGTTCGCCATCATGGTCTTAGATATTTGGGTTGAAAAAAAAGTGTAAAAGTTACTGAGGTTTCTATGAAAATTAATTAGGAGAAGTCAACACAGACTTCAGATATAGTGGTTTCCCTGTACTATAGAAAGCCATAATCTTTTCCATATATACTTTTTGCCTATTAAAAATGTATCTGACTCTTTTTTAAATTATTTAACTACAATATATTTTGATTTCAGATGTGATAAATCTTTTGAATACACAAGTGGTTCAGATTGTTTGAATCATCTTGGGAAAATTACTTGCCTTACCAAACTAAGGAACTACCACTTCTGAACTAAAGTAATCTTCTAAGCCAAGTGCCACTAGAGGTCTGAGTTTTCATGTGAGTTTTCCTTTTGGGTCTTGTCACATTTCCCTTTTTTCCCTTAGAGAGACATCTTGAACCTACCAAACTGAGCCACCTTAATGAACCTAATTCAGCCATTGATTTGAAGTTTGTAGATGGTATTCAAGAACAGTATGTTGACAGAATTCTTCAATTTTTGGCATGGTGTGTGTCTTGCTCCACACAGCATCTCCTCCCTAACTTTCAGACTTGTGTGAAATCTGTATTTCACTCAATTCTTTGCAGATACATTTTATCTGTCATGTGCACTCAACAATATGCAGATACATGTTAGGTGCCATTCTGTGAATGAATGGACCCATACCATACATAGTCCTGTATTACATGATCAAAAGATATGTCACTGTTTAATAGTCACAAGTCAATACTAATATGTAGATAAAAACAGTAATTTTAATGAAACCCTAATTTACCAGCTTTTGACATAACAGACTTCATAACCACTAGACCAAATTTCTCCAGTTATTTTTGCCATTTGTGTACTTGTATCATTAACAAATTATACAAATAAAGTGAATTGCTGCAATGCTCTATTTTTTAATTCTACTGGCCATGCACGAATGAACAGTACCTCTCCCAATTAGTCCAATAAAAAGAGATTTCACTTTATTGAAAAATTAAGAATCCTTTAAAAGATTTAAGTCAAAGAAAACTAATGGCCCTTTTTAAAATAAATAAATAAATAAATAAATAAATAAATATAAAGGGGGCATGATTAAAAGTTAGAATAGGGATAGAAATAAGAGAGAGGAGGAATATTAGTATACACATTTTTATACAATAAGACAAAAGTAATAATAAGAAGGAAGATTAGAAATTGAATGATGGTATTATGTATGTTTAAACAATATTGTGATTGGCATTGGAATAAGGTATTGAAACATTGAATAATTAAGTAATGAAAGTCTATAATTTAATACAAATATGTGTATTAATACTAGAATTACATAAGCTTGAGGAATGTAACAAATATGATTAATAGCACTATTTTTATTTGTACTAAAATGTATGATACTCAGATGCCACTGTTCACACATTTATATGGATATATTGTAAAATAAAATAAAAAACTTGAAAAAAAAAAGAAAACTAATGGCACTATGGTATACACTGAAAAATAATTCAAGTATATAAAACAGTATAAAATAATGTCTTACTTCTTTGGTTTCTTCAAGTTCAGATATGCTGGTAAGTTCTTCTGTGTTGAAATGTTCAAAATCAGACTCTCCCACTGCTATCGGCACAGTCACAGTAAGATTTGGGTTGTTTATGAATGACATGTGATCAGTGTTGTCCATGCAGCTGGTAATCATTCTAGGCCTCTGATAACCAAAACTTTGGTTGATCTCCACTATGGTGTGGTTGGGAATGCACTGATCTTTCTTATTGTTTTGTAGATCAGGTGCACTTAATCCAGAAGGTTCCTTGCATCTTTGCAAAAAAACAATTTGCACAAATTCACATATCTTCCTCTTTATGTAATTTATTCCCCTCTGAATTCTTGATATAGCAATCTGTAGATTATTTGCTTCAGTTTCCTGCTCTGGAGCAGCAAGGCTGTCTGAACTGAAAGAACTCAATAATAATGCCAGGAAGAGGTTTAGAAGCTGGAGGATGGAGTACGGAAATAAATTAATTAGATTTTTTCCCCTTTCTAGTTAATCATTTTGACTTCTTCCTTTTGACTTTCTACCAATTGCATGCATTCACCTTTTAGTTTCTGATCATAGTAAAAAAAAAAATCCAATTCCTGATTCTGGGTTTTCAACTTTGGCAGACATGAAATCAAATTTGCTTGCAGGATTTGTGTATGTGTGTGTGTGTTTGGGCGTGGGGGGGGAGTCCTTAACCAGAATAGGAGGCCAATCCCATTAAAAAAAAAAAACCATTTGTATAATAGGATGTAAATTGGCTGGTTGGTAACACCAAATCAGCACTGTTTTTGAAGATAGAATGGGATGGTATAGTGGTTGGAAAATAACAAATTAACTTGTAGAAAAAAAGCAAGGAGAATCTGTGTGATGAAAAGAACCGAAGCAACACAAACATAACTAAAATACAGGCTGCTAATACAGTCCAAGCTAGTTAAGTTGGGAATCTCTTTCTCTCTCTCCACAGATGACTTTTTGAAATAATGTAATTTCTAAAACATTTGCACACTTTCTTCTCTGAGATCACAAGTTTCCCTTCCTGATGAAATTAACCACATCAACTAACTTTATGTCTATACTACATTACGTCTGTACTGCAAACTGTGGATGGTTAAAACATAGTAAAGTAGTAATATTTTACTGTTTCATCAGGCAAGTAATAAGAATATTCTTGCTTTGTTTATGAAGCCTGTAAATGAGTTACTTAAAACAAAAAGAAGATTGCCCACCATATTTTTGCAATTACAATAGAGGAAATCGATGGTACAATACTTAAATTTGAGTTGCATAGACTTTTAAATTTAGAATTATGCCAGAATAGACACTGTGTCCATCACAGCACTTTAAGGTTGTGACAGCTATGTGACAGTTGCAGAAGTTACAACAGCACTGAAAAAAGTGATTTTTTTACACTTATGACCGTTGCAGCATCCCCTCAGTCACACAATTTACATTCAGATGCTTGACAACTGATTCACATTTATGACCGTTGCAGTGGGGAAACCAGATTCACTTAACCGTGTTACTAATTTAACAACTGCAATGATTCACTTAACAAATGTGGCAAGAAAAGTCATAAAATGGGACAAAACTCACTTAACAAATTTCTCCCTTAGCAACATAAATTTGGGGCTCAATTGTGGAAGTATGTTGAGGACTACCTGTACAGGGATCTTTGAAATTCCTTATAACTTTCTGATTATACAAAAGATATTTGAAAAGAGTATTCTTAGTAGCTCTCATGGACTCTAAATTTCGGTGGGAATGTGCAAGAGCAGTTTTCTCAACAAAACTACTTAACTGACCTCATCAATAATAAGAGCTGTATAGTGTTAGACAATGCAGTAGAAATAATCCCATAACAGCTGTATACAACAGTGTCTACAAACACTTACCACCAGTCCCAAAGTTGCTTTTCAAGAGGCAACAGGACTTTCTTTTCTTTTTTTTTCCCCTTGAAGACTGTTTTTTCCAGTTCTGGAAAAGCTTCTTGGATAAGAAGCAAAACGTCTTCAAGGAAAAAAAAAAAGTCCATTTGCCTTTTGAAAAGCACATTTTGGACAACCATGACCTAAATAACTGAAAATCTGCATAGTTACTTACCACCAGGTTTCCAATCACCATCACCATCATAAAAACGGTCAGGCAAAGGGGTTGACCTGCAACCTCCATACAGTCCCACATGGTTTCTATCCATTCTCCACAAAGAACTCGGAACACGATCAAGAATGAGTGGAAAAAGTCATTCATGTGCCAGCGTGGAAGTTTACAGTCTTCTGAAATTTTGCATTTACAACTCTCATAGTTTTTACCAAACAGCTGCATACCAACCACAGCAAATATGAAGACAATGATAGCTAGCACCAAAGTCAAGTTTCCTAAAGCTCCAACTGAGTTCCCAATGATCTTTATTAGCATGTTTAGAGTTGGCCAAGACTTTGCCAGTTTGAACACTCGAAGCTGAAAACAATAAGGAAGAATTCATATGTAAGAAAAATTTATATAATTTATATAAATGAGGAATAGGTACAGGCTGGCTAAAATACAGAGAACCACCAGGCCACACTATTAGCTGTAAACATGTAGCCTGTGAATTGTTTTAATTCCTCTGGTACCCATTTATAACACCGCAATACCTCTCAGATTGCAAAACTGTCAATTTTCAGCAATTTTCTTATTGTTAATTGTCTCTCAGAATACTTTAAAATTCTCCAATCCACTTTTTAAAAAACAACAAATCAGAACTCTGCTTCTATATCACCATAAAAGTGAACCCCATTTCACCAAAACCTGTAGTTGAAATAAACACAAAATAAAGAAAATATTCCAAATCTGGTGTGGGGGGGGGAGATACGGTGTGTCCTGCTCTACTTACATATATTACATACTGAACAATGGGCTTTAGTTACAGCTCTGAAAATGTAGACTTCTTTAAGTAACAATTGCCAAACAAAATACATGTTCATGTTTCAGTTTTCCTAGACTCCTTGCTTTTTTTTTATTGTTGATGTGCATCTGATTGCTAGCATAAACTGAGAAAATATATTAATGCTTAAAAAAAAACCAAATCATCCAATATTCTTTCTTTACCAGCAACAATTTTTGGAGGGAAAACAAAGGCCTCGTCCACAGACCTTCCTCACCACCGCATCAAAATGGATTGTTAAAACCTTTTGTTGCACCCTTACATGGACCTCCATCGTAGAGCCAGCCTGCTGCTGAATCAAGGCTGAAGCCAGATCAAGATGGTCTGTCAGTGTTCCTCTGGGAAACACAGCATCTCCCTTGTAGGACCATTGCAGGACTGCCCCCCCCCTTCTGTTTGGCCATGAAGCTTGCTGCCTCTGTGACGATTTCTGTTGGAGACAACAGAACATCCCAGCAACCCAAACTGTCTTTCTTTCATTAGTTTCTAGTAGCTATTTTAGAAAGTTGCCGTTCCTTCCAATAGCTGCTGCTACTGTCAATAGAGCAGGAAATCTGAGATAGGAAGAGTTTTTTCAACATCCCTGCTCCTCTTGTCTGGCTTCTGCCCTTACTTCTTTGCTTTTCCCTAACAACAGAAACCATTGTCCTGTCATGGGAATGTAGCAATTGTTGCAGCAATGCCTGGAATGCACTACCTGACACTGTGGTTACTTCCCCAAACCCCCATAACTTTAACCTTAGACTGTCTACTGTTGACCTCACCCCATTCCTAAGAGGTCTATAAGGGGCGTGCATAAGCGCACCAGCGTGCCTACCATCCCTGTTCTACTGTCCCCATGTATTCGTATCCTTATCCTATATTCATAATCATGTTTATACTTGTATCTGTTATCTTACGTGTTTGACAAAATAATAATAAAAAAATATAAAAAAAAGTATCTTATGAATGCTATGGAGGCAATGAAAAGAGCCTTGGTGGTGCAGCGGACTAAAGTACTGTTAAGTAGCACTTAGCTGCCAGCTGCCTGCAATTACTGCGAGTTCAAATCTCACCAGGCTCAAGGTTGACTCAGCCTTCCATCCTTTCGAGGTAGGTAAAATGAGGACCCGGATTGTGGGGGCAATAAGCTGACTTTGTATAAAAAAGAACACCGTTTGGGGGGAGGCGAAAGTCCTACTAAGCAGGTATATACAAAAGTATGCAGGCTATTGCTTAATGCATTGTAAGCCACCCTGAGTCTCTGGAGAAGGGCGGCATATAAATCAAACGAACGAACAAATAAATAAATAAATAAATGAGCTGCTATGTTTTCTTTCCTTCTCAAGGATGAGAAGGCCAGAGGGTGCTGGCGGGGAGGAGACCCCCCCCATGGAGTTGGGGATGTGGGGGGCAACGAGGCTGGGAGACCATCCGCCTTTTGGGTTGGGCGAGGACCTGGCGTGAGATTTCTTTTTAGACCTTGGGAGGCCTCCATCTTGGTTATGTGGGGCCGGGGGGGCTAGAGACAACTGCTCCTATTTCTTTCCAGTGCTTTCTCTACCGGGACTGTGCCCGGTAGAGAAAGGACCGGATCTTGGACCGGTGCTAACCTACTGACTCACTTGACGCCAAGCTCATTTCCATCTGAACTTTCTCTAACTGTGGGGAGGACTATTTAAATCTGAATGGGGGCTGGTACACGGCTCCATCCCATCAGCTGAGGGGGCTGGGCATCAGTTTAACCACCGTGAGAGGGTGGCTCTGGTGTCGGGGCCCATGGGGGCTGAACTGGGATGACATCAAATCTTTTTGCACTTTGCCAGCAGAGGGGACTTGACCATTGGACCAACCGCCGTGAGAGGGCGGTTTTGGAACTGTGCCCCGGGTGCTGTGCTGTCTGCATTGATTCATCGCTGCCATCTCACCACAAGAGGGGGCTGACCAGCTGACTGAACCACCGTGAGAGGGTGGTTGGATCTACCCCGCCCCTTGGATTGTGGTTGACCTGGAACTTGACTTTGTCCTCTGTTGTGAGGGGACAGTGGATCTGGTCTTGTGAAAATGTTTTTGAGACTCCCATTTCCATGTTTCTCCCCTGGACCTTTTATATGGACCCCTAGGATATGGTCGCTCCCATCCGCTGCGGTCAAGATGTATTCAGCAGCGGAGCTTCTTGGTCTGCGAGACTCCCCCCTCTCGCAGGCTTGGCCCTCCACTCTATCGATGGATCCTGATAGGTTCCAGAGGGAGCTTGGGCCAGTTCCTGAAACTCTGGCTCACGACTCGGCTGAAGACCTGGTGGCTGCCTGGGACAAGACGGCCGCTGATGCTCTGGACCGAGTCGTGCCTTTGCGGCCTCTGACCAGGTGCTGAACCTGCCCGGTCCCTTGGTTCTCCGAGGAGCTGAGGGAGATGAAGCGCTGGAAAAGACGCCTAGAGAATGGTTGGAGGGCTAGTCACTCCGAATCCGACCGAACACTAGTTAGGTCTCATATTAAGACCTATTTAGTGACGATAAAGGCGGCAAAGTGTAATTACTTTTCCGCTCTTATTGCATCGGCAGATAACCGCCCAGCCGCCTTGTTTAGGGTGACTCGCTCCCTCCTACACCAGGGAGCGCAGGAGGACCCCTTGCAAGGGCAGGCTGAGGATTTTGCACAGTATCTGCATGATAAAATCGCTCAGATTCGGGAAGGCTTGGACTCTGGGTAGATCCCGGCGAGGTGACTGAGGCCGGTCTTGAGAATGTTATCTGGGATGAATTCAACCCTGTGACTCCTGAGGACGTGGACAGGATCCTGGGGAGGTTAAACGCAACCACATGTTTATTGGACCTGTGTCCCTCTTGGCTGGTACTGGCCACCCGGGAGGTAACGCAAGGCTGGCTCCAGAGGATTATAAATGCTTCTTGAGAGAGGGTTTCTTGCCTCCCGCCTTGAAAGAGGTGGTGGTGAGGCCCCTCCTCAAGAAGCCTTCTCTGGACCCGGCTGTTCTGGCAAACTACCGTCCGGACTCCAACCTTCGCTTTATTGCGAAGGTTGTTGAGAGTGTGGTTGCGCGACAGCTCCCACAGTACCTGGATGAAACCATCTGTCTAGATCCATGCCAGTCCGGCTTCAGGCCTGGGTACAGCACGGAGACAGCATTGGTCACATTGGTGGATGATCTCTGGAGGGCCCGGGACAGGGGTTGTTCCTCTGTTCTGGTCCTGTTAGACCTCTCAGCGGCTTTTGATACCATCGACCATGGTATCATGCTGCGCTGGCTGGGGGGATTAGGGGTAGGAGGCACCGTGCTGTGGTGGTTCTCCTCCTATCTCTCTGACCGGTCGCAGTCCATGTTGGCAGGGGGGCAGAGGTCGACCTTGAGGCGCCTTGTTTGCGGGGTGCCGCAAGGATCGGTCCTCTCGCCACTCCTGTTCAACATTTATGTGAAGCTGCTGGGTGAGATCATCCGCGATGCCATCTGTACACTGATGACACTCAGCTGTACATCTCCACCCCAGACCACCCCAATTATGCCCTCGAAGTGATGTTCCAGTGTCTGGAGGCCGTGCGGGTCTGGATGGGGAGGAACAGGCTTCGTCTCAACCCTTCCAAGACCGAGTGGCTGTGGATGTCGGCATCCCGATATAGCCAGCTGGTGCCATCGCTGGCTATTGGGGGTGAGTCATTGACCCCCACAGAGGGGGCTCACAACTTGGGTGTCCTCCTGGACACACGGCTATCTTTAGAAGAGCATATGACAGACGTGGCCAGGGGGGCTTTTTATCAGGTTCACCTGATACGCCAGTTGCGCCCCTTTCTGGATCGGGACTCCTTATGCACAGTCACCCATGCCCTCGTCACGTCTTACCTGGACTACTGCAATGCTCTCTACATGGGGCTCCCCTTAAGGAGCACCCGGAGGCTCCAACTGGTCCAGAATGCGGCCGCGCGGGTGATTATGGAAGCGACGTGGCGCTCCCATGTAACACCTCTCCTGCGTGAGCTGCACTGGCTCCTGGTGGTCTTTAAGGTGTTGGTTCTCACCTTTAAAGCGCTCCATGGCTTAGGGCCAGGGTACCTACGAGCCCGCCTGCTGCTACCGATAACCTCCCACCGGCCAATACACTCTCACAGAGAGGGCCTTCTCAGGGTGCCGTCGGTCAAGCAATTTGGCTGGCGGCCCCCAGGGGGAGAGCCTTCTCTGTGGGGGCACCTGCTCTGTGGAATGAGCTACCTCCTGGAATACGACTGATCCCGGACCTCCGGACCTTCCATAAGGCCCTGAAGACTTATTTATTCCAGCAAGCCGGCCTAGCCTAAATGGTTTTTAATGCGATTTTAAAATTTTATAGATTTGGGGTTTTAAATTGGGAGGCCGATTGATTTAATCTTTTAATTATCTTAACTTTTGTATTGTATGTATTTTAATTTTGGCTGTTCACCACCCTGAGTCCCTTTGGGGAGAAGGGCGCTACACAAATTAAATTAAATTAAATTAAATAAATAAATAAAATAAAACACATAGTGTGTGTTTGTGTATAGGGAAAAGCCATACACTTGACAGCCTTATATCCAAAGGGGCTTGCTGCTAATCAGTCTGAATGCTTGTGAAATCCAGGCTGTAATCAATTCCAGAATGGCCTAGAAATTTCTTCAGGGAACTTGACTTGTTTCTAGGAAATACAAAGCTTCTCATTCTGTTTCCTTTTAATCTGCCCTTCCTATACCAAACACCTGCCTACCACAGAGGCTACTTATGTTCTCTATTGTTAGATCCTATGTAGCTAGAGGCTATTAATGCTGGAAACAGAATAGTGATCTCCCTCTACATTCCACATTGGTTTTCTATTCTAGTAAGAATGGCTAAAATGCTTCCTTCTGAGTAAACTGTAGATCCCTCCAGTATTTTCAATTTATTCCAGATGAAGGGATTTTTTGTGGGGGGGTTGCTTCATCCAAACAGGGAGTTTTCATTCTCTCCTAATCACACAGGTGTCAAACTCAATTGCATCACGTGACGTATCACGACATTTTTTGCCTTTCAGAGCTGGGGTGGGCACATGATGCATCTGGCCTGTGGGCCGCCAGTTTGACAGGCCAGACTATATAATGACAATGGATCCAATCAGTCTGTTTCCCTATAAGAAAATAATTGTATGTATGAATATTCCATCCAAGTGTTTGCAAAAACTCTAATGAAGATCTTGGCAGATTCGAAAATCCTAGACTGGCTTTTCTAATATAAAACTTCTGCTCTATTATAACAATCTCCAAATAGGATAAACGGAGTCTGTCAATTCCAGAGATATTATGTCTTCCTGCTTAAGTCAGCTAATCTGCAGATATCTGCACAACCTGCTAGATCCACCAAGTTCACAATCCACATAGAAGGATTTTTATCCTAAGGAAAATTGCAGCTCTGCTGGGGGAAAAAAATCCCCCTACAGGTCAGATATTTACCAGTCTGAAAGATCTTAAGACTGACAATCCATCCACATCTTGAAGACCCAGCTCCATTAAACTCAGGGATACAATGATGCTATCAAAAATATTCCAGCCTTCTTGGAAATAATAATAAGGATCCATGGCAATTATTTTGAGGACCATCTCTGCAGTGAAGATTCCAGTGAAAACCTAAATGTAGAATGCAATCAGTTAGTTATTCCCATGAAAACTTCCATGTATTATTTTGTTGTTTGAAGGCATACAGCTCAAGAAACAATACTTGAAATACAGTGACAAAAACAAATCTTTAAATCTCATTTGTTCTCCAGCTCCAACTGAGGAAATCCATGGCTTGATATAATTTTAAAAGAGCTGAAGTACAGGAGAATTTACACCAAAGGACAGGGCATGAACCATGGAAAGGTTTGATGAAAACAACATTATTTAACAACTTTTAATCATACAAAAATAGCCTTCTAGATGTGTGGGACTTCAACTTCCACAATTCTCAATCAGAACAGCATTTCCTTTACAGTCCTAAGGTTGTAACTTTAATTCTGAAAAGAAGGAACAGATCCATGGGAAACACACATATTCCATAAAATAAACTCCAGATTTAATCTAAGAAAGGATTTCAATATTGTGGTGGAAAAAACAATATTTACTATATTGATGATTCCTGCTAAAAAGGCACTGATGTCTGGCTCAGATTTATATTTTCAAAAAGTTTAAAGAGACCCATTTTTTGAAAGCTTCCTTAGAATGTAGCAGGTTTATGAATTGTAAAATTATTTATATTTATAATTAATTGACTTACCATATTTCCAGTTTTAAGAACACTACTGAAGGAGTCCTCAATTGGATAATGTTCCATGCTCATGAATAGTGTATTTAAAATAATGCAGATGGTAATTCCAAGATCAACAAATGGATCCATCACAATTAAATGCATAATTCTCTTTATTTGTAACCACCTATCAGAACAATTCCAAATCAAGTAACTGTCGGCAAATTTATACCAGCATGGTGGACATTTCTGTCTTGATTCTTCAAGTTCTAAAGGAATTGAAAATATTTTTTTAAAAACCACCTATACTGATTTCATGATTTACATTCATCAGAAAACAACAACTTCATTAAAGTCTGATTTGCAGGTTCATTTCTATGAACTTTCTGTCATAGCACATTTCAAATACTGCTACTTAAAAGGGCAAACCTATTTCACAGACATTGTAACAATTGGTAAGACAGAAAATGAAGTGCTGGATATTTTATTTATTTATTGCCATCACACAGAAAAACAATTGTAGGAAGTGCACAATAAAAAACTACTGTACAATCAAACTATTAAAACAATTACAAGTATTGTATTGCATTGTATTGTATTGTATTGTAAAAATACATCAGGCAATATTATTATTTATTAAATGGGGGGGGGGAATGATGCAGCCATCTTTTTAGACCACCATTTCCTTGAGATCCTGGAGCAGCCATGTTTTGAGGGACATCTGGAAGGATATCAAGGAATGAGCCAATCTCACCTCAGAGATGAGGGGGTGGGGATGGTGTTCCACAGAACAGGCATCCCAGCAGAAAAGGCCATCTCCTGGGTCACATTAAATAAAACTCTTTCACAGATGGCAGATGTAACTGGGTGAAGATGGTCCTTTAACTAACCTGGCCCCTTGCCATGAAGGGCTTCAAAATCAACATCTTGAATTGTACCTGGAAACAAACTGGTACCAATGAAGCTTACAGAGCAAAGATGTGACTTGTGCCATTCTAAGGGCACACATAACTGCTCAAGCCACCATATTTTGCACCAGCTGAAATTTCCAGATACTCTTCAACCGCAGCTCCATGTAGAACTCATTACAGCAGGTGACTAGGGCATGATTCTGTGTTAGTCACTTGTGAGTAGAGCCTCTTTCAACAGGAATAGGCATATCCCAAAACTGTTATCAAAAAATATCCTGCACCATCTTGAGCATAATGACTGGAAAAAGGATGGAACCATCCTGTCCCAATTGAAAACTCTATAACCTGCACCCCATTGCTCAGCTGCAGCCATATCAGAGGACAACGGTGTAAGGCTCTCAGATGTATATGGAGAATTGTGCATTGATCTAATTGTAACTTCCATTCAAACAAAGAGGTGTGTAGTATTTGTTCCACCCTCTGTTTCTTCCTTACTATAACAAGACACCTAAATTAAAATTAGGTGTTAATTAAGCCTTTGTCACGGTTTATTCTAGTACTTGAAAAAAATCCTCTTCTAAAAATACATCCAGTGTACTATTTTTTTTAATAGGCAGACTATCAGTATACTTAAGAGAAAAGACTTCACTCTCATCTTCTTGGTTTTAGTTCTAATTTAAATCTTGCCTGTAGGAGATGACCAGGCTGAGCTGGAGAGAGGGGTCAAATGCGTCATAAGTCATGAGTTCCTGCGTGCCCACAAGAGATTTAAGTACAGCCCACCTTGAATGCCTTTCTTAACTCTCGCTAATTTCCCTTGACCATTAATAGCTCAGATTCTTGTAGAGAGCTTAAGCTTGTAATAAATCTTTATATTCCTTTGAACTGCCTGAATCTCCTGATTTCCCTGGTGCTTGACATTACCAATTTTAACTGCTTATCATTTTGTAAGCCGCCCAGAGTCACTTTATTTGTGGGCAACATATTATAAACAAACAAACAAAGTTTATATTATAAAATATACTATTAAGAAAAAATGCTACCTTGAGAAACATGAGATAGTTTGATTGACTCTCCTTAAACACACTGAAGGATGCATGAGAGGGATTTTAGGCCCACCCAAGTGAATTGTTCGACACATTAGATCAGGGGTGACAAACTCAAAGCTTGTGGGTCAGATCCGTCCCTTGAGATGCTTAGATCTGGCCTGCGGGGCTGCCCTTGAAACCAAGGACTAGCCTGTGGTGCCTTTGCCAGCCAAAATGGACCTCAGGAGGGCCATGTGCATTTTTGCTGGGAGAGGGTTGCCGGAGGCCATCGCAGCCAAAAATGGAGCTTGGAAGCCTGTTTTCACTGGCAGAGCACTTGGGCCGCCACAGGTTCCTCATACTAGTGACATCAAGCTGTCTATGCTGCCCCCCTGGTCACGCCACCCTTCCCTCCCAAGGTCAAACACAACTCTGATTTGATCCTCAATTAAATTGAGTTTGACATCCCAATTTGATTTGGATCGTAAATGGTCCAAATCAGCAAATTTCCTGTGATTATGCAGGCATGAAGCAATGAATGTGTTTCTTTACCATCTACCAGTACTGCCATCATTCCATTTTCTTTTCTTAATTGCTTTCACCTAAATCTGTAGCACCAGCCAGGAACACCTAAAGCCAGATACACCTTTTCCAATGATGGCACATCAGCAGACCCACAAAGACCCACTCTCCAAGAAAATGGAGTGTTTTAAAGTTTTATAGGTGTTGTTCACATCCTGAATTACGTTTTGTCTATTGAGTCCAAATTGCTGCAAAGCCTAATAAAGCACAGTGGGTTTTTTTAAACTTGATTAGTGCTCTATTAGCTTTGTAAAGCTTTCCATTTGCATAAGTAAACCAAAGTTTCATCGCAGATTTACTAGGCTAGGCACACAGCTATACGCAGGGACCCACCTTCCATCGTGTTTGTGATAATGCTTGCTATACTCATTGCTCTTTCCCTTATAGTGGGGTCTTCCAGCAAATCCATCGATATCTGAAAAGAACTGGACCGCCTCTTTTTGCCTTCCACCTCAGAAGCAGTAGTCTACAGTGAAGTAAGAAGACTAAATTATTGACATGATTATGGAGATCTATACTAGAACTATAACGCAACACAAATAATTTCAAGAAGTTCATGCTATTGCACATGCACCTGAATCTTTCTGTACTTCTTAAGCTTAAACATAAGTCAACCGTAGAACGTATTTTATGCTTGTTACATGTAACCAACTAAACCTGCACCTCTACAACAGGCCACTTTAGCCTTTTAGCTTGGAAATGTCCCATGACCAGGCTTGCACTTCAGGAGCTCTTGAAGGCTGACTTGCAAATCTTGTATGTTATTTTGAATATATTTCTTCTATAATAATTGAAACTACATTACAAGTTTCCCAAAGTCGTGCTTGGATCACGATTAGGTTCTCGACCCAGACTTTAGCAGGGATCAATCTACAGCGGGGTGTCAAACTTGTCGCATCACGGCAGTGTCACGTGATGTATTGGGACTTCCCCCCCTTCACTAAACCGGGCATGGGCTTGGCCAGCGCATGACGCATCTGGCCCACAGGCCGCAAGTTTGACAGCCCTGATCTATAGCACATTTTTAAAAAATTAGTTTTGCAGATCCTCTTTGGTTCAAGTAGAATCTGTTGGAATAGTTTTCTGCTATTCTGAAATGGAATATATACAAAAACCATACTGTAAAGTAGGCTTTAGTTTCTAGAAATGCTGGTGGCACATACACAAATATTAAGAAAAGAAAATGAAAAAAGTTAAAATACTGCCCAATAAGGGAAAAACTCAAGAAAACAGTGGCCTCACTCAACACTATGTCATTCCTATCCCATTGCCTTAGTTCAGGGGTCGGCAAACTTAAACACTCAAAGAGCCACTTGGACCCGTTTCCCACAGAAAAAAACACACCGGAGCCACAAAACCTGGGTGGATGTGGCCAACTCGATGTCACTCACCCAGTCACATGAACCCCCCTAGCCACGACTACCCAGCCACAAAAACATTGTCTCTCCCCCCCTTCCTATCTCCCCCTCTCTCCCATGTCTCTCTCCCTCTCTTCCCCTCTCTCACCCCTCTCTATGTATCACTCTGTATGTATCTCTATGTCTCTCTCTCCCCCCCATCTCTCTCTGTGTGTGTGTGTCTCCCCCTCCCTTCGGGTGACCATCCTCCTCCTCCCCCTCCTCTTGTGATGTCCTGGATGGCTGTGGCTGAGCCAGGAGCGTTGCATGGGCGGGGAGACCCTCCCCAAACGAGCACCAAAGCACAGCAAAAGCACCCGCGTGGTGAGCGGCTGCTCGATTAGGAGGGTCTTAACAGGATGGGGCTTCTTTCCTGCACTAATGCTCTGGCCATCGCCTTGCTGTTTCATCCCCCACCCCCAGCAGCTCTTCGGCTGAGTGTGGAGGGTGTGAACTCCAGCCTGAAGCGGCAGGAAGCAAAGGCTGTCTAATGTGCAAATGTGGCGCGAAGGTAGGTACGGGCAGCTTCTCTCCTGCACTCTCCTCCTCCTCCCACTCTCGTGATGCCCTGGCCGGCTGTGGCTGAGCCGGGAGCATGCGCACACGTGGGGAGACCCTCTTTAAGCAAGCCGCTGCCCACCCTGCACGCACCTTTCCTGAGCTTCGGCGCTCGCTTGAGTAGGGTCTCCCTGCGTGTGCGCACGCTCCCAGCTCAGCCACAGCCGGCCAGGGCATCACGAGTGTGGAAGAGCCACACTCAAGGGGCCAAAGAGCCGCATGTGGCTCGCGAGCCATGGTTTGCCGACTACTGCCTTAGTCCCATTGTTTTCTATGCACCTGTGAATATGAGTCTTATTTTCTGCAGAACTGTAACATTTACAATTGAAATGATTGTGAATATTCAATTACATCTTATTGCCAAGACACAAAAATTATATATGTAAATCAAAGCATGAAGATTCATACTAGAGATTAGAAGAATTAGTTTTATGTTTAGATAACCTGACACCTTTCACATGGGAATCTAGAAAGAAAAATTAGGTCATGCAACAAAAGTCATTTCAGCAAACAGCATTAGGTTTTTGAGCCAGTGCTCCTCCAGGCCTTCAATCCATTCTGAACAATTGTTTAAAAAAATCAATAACAAATTTATCCCAGGTGCATCTTGTTGCATGCTCTGCCTAGCAATAAAAACGTGACTTAACTGAGCTTCAGCACACCAACCATAAACCAGGGAAGATATTCCGGTTTATAATACTCTATGGAGCTGCAAACACAATATAGTTAAATGTGATCTAATCATGTTTATTATTTGATTAGATCATATTTATTTATTGCATCCATTTTTAAAATTGGGATATGAGTTATTATACAGTTGGAGGACCATACCATGAAGTTAATGAAGGGCAAACATTGATGCTAATCTCACAACATACTCTTGAGTACCAAATGGTTCTTTCAAGAGAACAAAATGAAGGTTCTCCTGATCCTGGCATGGAGGGCAGGATAGTAAGCCAGGTAGATTTCACCCTCCATTTTGCCCACAATGTCTCTATCGAATCATATTACCCGAGTTTAAATGTGTGCAGCTCCACACAAATTTATGTCTATCTATGTAGAGATGTACACATACACAAAAAACCCCATGAGCATTCCAATATACAGGTTCAGTGTAGGCAGTAAGATTTATTGGTGTCCTTTGTGCCTTTTTTTTTTTTTTGCAAAGCTGGTTTCTAGGAGAACTGCTGCCTCAGGAATTGGCCTTACTAGACTGAAGTGCCACAGAGAATGGAAGAACGCTGGCCTTGTAGCCAGAGCATGGAATACTTCACTCTCTATGGTGACAGAAATGCCTTCTTGTTAAGGAAAAGCAATGAGACAGATACCAGTGGGAGAATTAAAAAGAGATAGAAGCAGCTGTGGCAATGGAAGAGAGTTAAGTAGGGGTGCACATTTTGGGGGGATTGAGTAGCAATAGCAATAGCACTTAGACTTATATACCGCTTCACAGTGCTTTACAGCCCTCTCTAAGCGGTTTATAGAGTCAGTTTATTGCCCCCAATCTGGCTCCTCCTTTTACCAACCTCAAAAGGATGGAAGGATGAGTCAAGCTTGAGCCTGTCAGGATTGAACTCTAGACTGTGGGCAAAGTTAGCCTGCAATATTGCATTCTCAGCACTGCATCACCATGGCTCCTACCACATTGTGTGGCTAGGGTTGCATTCCCAAAAGTAGGAGACCCAGATAAAGAGGTAAGATCAAGAAAAGTTTACTCCAAACAAATAAAGTTAGTGGAATTTTCATCCTTTTGGTACATTAAAAAAAATCACATTAAACAGCTTTTTGAAGAGGCTCTAAGGTCCATGTGGGCACTTCTAGAAACAAGGTATATACATAATGGATCTTTTAGGCAAGGATGAGCAGGAGCAAATCGAAGATAAAGGAGCAAAGAAGGCGAAGGTATTTGCTAAGCATAAATTAAAGGTAAACATGGCAACAAACCGTTTTGTACTTAATTTAATTTTAATCTTGTTTTCCTTTAAATCGCATTGTGTGCACGGTGTTTGCAAATACATGCAGCAGAAGTCAGACCATTTATTTTCGGGTAGCCCAGTGTTAAAGCCTGGAAAAGGGGCAATATCGAAAGCATTTCCAAGATGCAGAGGCAATCAGGATTTGGATTCCATTCTGGAGACCCATCATGCCTATGCTACTTAAATCTTCCTTACACTGTCATCGGTAGTTGCTTTATCTATTATCACCTCTGGGAGAAGCTGTCCTGTGGGCGACAGGAGCACAGGGGGTCCTCCTACCAAGGAAACCACCCCATTGCAGTCCACACTGCTCTGCATCTTCCCATTCATTGGAAACATGGTCTGACTAATGTTGCTGCTGCAGCGGTCACTATGTCTGCGTACAACAAAATAGGAACCATTCCGGCTTCCGTTTTCTTCAAAGGTGCTGTGCTCACTATCAGCATCGGAGCCTCCTTCGGCGGTTGGACCTTTGAAGCTGGAGAAGCTGGCCCGGCTATTGCGCCTCGTGGGAAACAGCATTGACTAAGGAGACAGAAATTGAACCATCGAGTGAAAACTTGCAAATCGTATACAAATCCCAGTTGGATGACCCTAGGCAATAACTTTCGAGAGGAAAAGTACAGTTGATCTTATTGAAATTGAGTACAGTTGATCTTAAGTATGATGTGATCAAACTTCTAAACTGATTCCATGGGGATCAGACATGCTTCCTAGGGCAGTGATGGCTAACCTTTTTGCTATCGCATGCAAAAAGCGGGGGGGGGTGGCGCCAGGGCGCACGCATGCGCATGCCCACATCCATAATTCAATGTGCCCCCCACACTCTGCATCTGTGACCCCCTGTGCTTCCCCCACTTTTGGCACATGATGGCATAGCGGGCCTGATAGGCCCATTTTCTTCCATCCCCAGGCTCCAAGGGCTTTTTAGAAGCCTGGGGAGGGCGAAAACGGCCTTCCCTTCCGGAGGCCAGAAATGACCTATTTCCTGACTTCCGGTGGGTCCAGAAGGCCTGAAAATCAGCTGGCTGGCGCACGCATGCGCACTGGAGCTGACCTAGGGTAACACTTGCGTGCCCACAGATATGGCTCCACGTGCCACCTGTGGTTTGCCATCACGGTCCTAGGGGATAAAGGAATGCAGGTTTGACTTAGAAATGGGGAAGTGGAACCACAAGCCATTATAAAAAGGTTACCCAAGTCCTGGCAAAATAGAAAATATGAAAAAGAAACTCAAAACATTCAAATATTGTTTTCTATCACCTCTTCTTGCCTCCAAGGATACCATCTATAATCTCAATTTATCCTTTGTTTGCGAAGATAGTCATACTTCCAAATTGAGAACAGCCACTATTTTCATTTTTTAGAAATTCTTATATGGCTGTGTGAGGCTTATGGGCTTTCTTAGAAACGTGGTTAATAGTGCTTTGAAATACAATAGCTGTTTTTTTTTTTTTTAATTAAGAAGTAATCAAAATCAACATGGGCCAATAGCTCGACGCATATCAAGAGCGATGTCCTTGGGCACTATTCTCCGCCCCCACCCCAAATTTCAGTAAATGCTAAAAGGTACTTCCAAACACATCAAATTTACTGCATCAAAGGCCCATCAATAAAGCTCCACACATATTATTAAAAGAAAATTCAACTACAATTAGTGGCTCCATTGAAATGATAATTTCTAACTAGTAGAATCTTTGCACTACCAAGTTCTTATTAATAAGTCGTGAAAATGACCATACAGTACAGTTAAATATGTTATTTTGCTATTCAGATACTTAGCACCATTCTGTCTTTCCAGTATAGCAACAAAGACCTGGCTTCAGGGGTCCCCAATCCCCAAGCTGGTCCACCCCTTTTTAGGAACCAGGCCACGCAAGCGAGTGCAGCTTCATCTGTGCATCCGTGGGATCTAGGTAGCATGTGGAACCACTACCAGTACGGCCCCGGTCCGTGGAAAAATTGTCTTCCACGAAACTGGTCCCTGGTGCCAGAAAGGGTGGGGACCACTGCTCTACTGTCTTTTTTAGAAAAATCTTATTCCTCTCTCCCCAAATTTCATACTATTAACACCCCCCCTTTTTTCTAACTGTTTGGCTTTCTAATAACAAAAAGATAGTATTGTTTTTAAGTTCCTCAAGTTACTGCAAGTAATGACAAAAATCTAAATCCCAGAAGGACACAATATATTTATACACGTCTTTCCTTGCATGAAGACCACAAAGTGTCTTTCAGGCCCTCATCTGCAACAATTTGGATAGATATGCCCACAGGATATCTGACCTGGTATGGAGAAATGACCCTGTTTTCATACGTGAGTCTATTCCCTTCCAAGGAAAATCGAAATCCTTTCCTTCGGATGCTACTATCTGATTCTGATTTTGGAAACGTTTTGTTGTTCCCTCCAGGTTCGCCGACAGACAATTCTCTTTGCCGTCTTTTTTTCCTTCGGTTTCTCCTTTCTTTAGCACTTTTGGAGCTTGATAATTCTGAAGATGTTTCAGAAAGTCTTCCAAGAGCAGCATCGTCCCTGAAATCTTTATAAGCCGCTGCCGCCACCAGTGCCTATCGTATGAAGGGATCAACTATATAAGTGCTCTTCACACAATTTAGTTATTTAGCATGATGCTTATTACTGCCAAAGAACACAGCTTGAAGAATACAAGTGGGCAAAAAACCAGCAACATGCATATATCAAAATATTAGCAAATGAATATACACCAAAATAGGGGCTTTTAGTCTTTTTGTTTCATAGGCCTCCTTGAGGGTCTTGTGACATCTATGGATACCATCTTAGAAAAATGCTTTTAAAATGCATGAAGCCAAATACATAAATAGATACTACGTTACAAAGGAAATCGTTATACTCAACTACAGGTATCAACATATTTTAAAAACAGCAATATGGAATACAAGATATGTGCTTCATTATTAACCCATTTAATCAACACAAGCTAAGTTTTAGTTAAAACTTTAGTTAAAATACAATTATAATTTTTCCCTCTTGAAGTTTATGAACCCCTTGAAATGTATCAGTATGTTAAGGTAATCCTCGATTTACAACAGTTCATTTAGTGACCGATCAAAGTTAAAACAAGCACTGAAAAAAGTTACTTATGACCATTTTTCACATGTACAACCATTGCAGTATCCCCGTGGTCATCGATCAAAATTCAGCCACTTGGCAACTGACACATATTTATGAGGGTTGCAGTGTCTGGAGTCTACTGGAGTCATGTAATCCCCTTTTGCAACCTTCTGGCAAGCGAAGTCAATGGGGAAGCCAGATTCACTTAACAACCGTGTTACTCACTTAACACCTGCAGTGATCCACTTAGGCAACAACTAAGGCAAGAAAAGTCATAAAATGGAGCAAAACTCACTTAACAAATGTCTCACTTAAGACAGAGAGATTTGAGGCTCCGTTGTGGTTGTAAGTCAAGGACTGCCTGTAAATATTTAGCTGATATATAATAATGAGAATTAGAATCTAGCCTGTGTGTTGTGTGTTAACTCTATGTGTATCATTAAATAAGCCAAGGTACTGTATTTCATGTTCTGTACGTAATATTGTAATAGTGTTCTTTCCATCCACATGGAACCATCCCGTCTGGTTCTAAAGCTCTGGGGACTCAATCCAGGGGTGAAATGTAAAATCTGTAACTACCGGTTCTGTGGGCGTGGCTTGGTGGTGGTGGGGTAATGTGACTGGGTGGGCGTGGCCAACTTTTTTTTTAAAAAAATTTTTCAAAGCATTTTTTCTATGCTTTGAAATTGTCAGAGAGGTATTTTTTAAAAAATACGTCTCTGACAATCCCAGCTGAGTTGCCTGATAGGCAGAGAGGTATTTTTTAAAAAGTCTCTCTGGCGATCCCAGCTGAGTTGTTGGGATCGTCAGAGACTTTTCAAAGCATTTTTTTTTACCACCTCTTCAGCCAAGAGGTTGCAGAAAACAATGCTTTGAAAAGCCTCAGATGATCCCAGCTGAGTTGTGCGATCATCAGAGGCTTTTTTTTTTACTTTTAAAAACATTTTTTCGTCGGAAGAGGTTGTAGAAAAAATGCTTTTAAAAGTTAAAAAAAAAGCCTCTGATGATCATGTGGCTCAGCTGGGCATGTGGGGGGGTGGGGCAGGGATTTTTGCTACCGGTTCTCCGAACCACCCGCCACCATCGCTACCGGATCGGGTGATCCGGTCCGAACCGGGAGCATTTCACCCGACTCAATCCCATCCTTATGAAGGACAATAACACTAAGTAATACCCTTAATTTCCTGTCATCTTTGTTGGTGTTGCATCTGTACTACAACTGTTATTTGACAGATGACAGATGTCATATGAGTCATATGCTTTCTATATGGTTGATAAAGGCAAGACATAATGAACCCATATAGAACTCTAGTTTTATAAAACATATCACATCAGGCACTGGTGTACAAACATATACAAGTAGTCTCGACCTACGACCACAATCGAGCCCAAAATTTCTGTTGTTAAGTGAGACATGTTTTAAGTGAATTTCCCCCCATTTTTCGACCTTTCTTGCCATTGTTGTTAAGTGAATCACTGCAGTTGATGAATTAGTAACACAGTTATTAAGTGAACCTGGCTTCTCCATTAATGTTGCGCTTATTAAAAGGTGATCACAGGACCTGGGGATGCAGGAAGGGTCATATGTATGAACCAGTTGCCAAGTATCTGAATTTTGATCACATGACCATGGGGATGCTATAAAGGTTGCCAATGTGAAAAATGGTCATAAATCACGTTTTTCAATGATGTTGTAACTTTGGACAGTCAGTAAATGAACTGTTGTAAGGACTACCTGTACCTCGAAAATGCAGTAGATTTCTTGAACACCTTGAGACTGAAAGCAGTGCCGCAGGGGAGTCTCACAAAGTCCCTCTAAAAGGAAAACGTTTAAGAAAACATTTTGTGCAGTTCCTACTTATCTATATTTACTTTTCTTGAAGATTTTAGACACCAGTACCTGAGCTTCCTCTTGTTGCCTTTTCAGATGCTCAAGCATTTGCTGATACTCTGTCTCCTTTCGCTGAGCTTCCTCAATAGTAGCTTGATTTTGCTCATCGTAGGCCATAGCTACTACTGCCAAGATCAGGTTGATAAGGTAGAAAGAGCCCAGGAAAATCACCACGACAAAAAAGAACATGTATCCTTTGCCAGCAGCCCGCAATGTCTGGGAAACCAAGGAGTTACTAGGTTAGTAAACAAGTGAATGTTAAAAGTTACGTGTGTATCTATCTCTCTCTATTTATATATCTTCCATTGATGTTGTCTCTTAAATATACGGAATGAACAAACAAGTATTGGATCTATTATTCAGCAATATAAACATATTTTCTGAATTTAATACATGTATTCAACTCTATCGCCATGTATCACTTGTTTAAAAATGGGTAGGATGAAATTGGGAAGCCGAATTAAACGACATCAGGCTTTTCAGTGCTGCATGTGAAGTTTAGCTGTTTCTCTAACCAATGGTTCATAACAATTCTTCATCTGAGTCATATTCACAATATGACAGAGTGGTTTATATTTCAGCCACTTGTATAAACTATTTTTGGCCTTTCCCACAATTAAAAGTGTTATTTTTCTCACCTGTTGATAAAGGTTTTCCCAGTAATCCTGAGTCATCAGCCGAAAGAGTGACAAGAAAGCCCAACTAAAGCTATCAAAACTTGTATAGCCATAGTCCGGGTTTCTACCAATTGGTACACACGTGTATCCTTCTGGACACTGCCTATAAAAAAAGATGATGAAATGAACATTTTTGCACTTTCTAATTAAGCACATGGAATATATCTCAAAGCAAAAGTAAAAGAGTAACTGTATTTTGTACCTTGAAATACTGAGATGTATAATAACCCAAACTGCATGGAACAGTTGAGAATAAAAACTTTATAGTTTTTAAACTTATTTAAACATTCTTGAATTTGATCTTTGAAAATATCCCATATCCAGGATTAATATGTGAAATTACCTCTCAAATTTCATACTTCTTCAAATCAAATCAAATGCATCAATCAGATCAGAAACTTCGAATGCACTTTAAAATGCTTGTTTTAGACTAAAATAGTTTAGAAATAAAAATTGAACACGTAGAGATATATCAGGCACATTAAAAGTCAAAATGCAAATTACTATGTCGATTTATAAAGATTTGAAGATCCTATGGATAACAGAAAACTATCTGTGTATATATTCAAGGCTGACATGAATCAGAACCAGACTGGTCTCAGAGATTTAAGGACATTGTATTACTTAAGAGTTCATCACATTGAGTCCCATCAGAATGAATATCTAAGGTTCAGTCCCGTTTTGATGGAGATTCCATTTTGGGTACTTTTCTTCCTATTTTTCTTCTTAAAGAAAACAGATAATTTTTAGCTCTATCTGAACTAGTTGTTAATTAATACTGTATTTCCCCAAAAATAAGACCCTGTCTTTTTTTGAACCCTGAAATAAGCGCTTGGTCTTATTGCCATGCGCTCAAAAGCCTGATTGGGCTTATTATCAGGGGATGTCTTATTTTGGGAGAAACAGGGGTATGATTTTATGAGTGTGTGAAAAAGTTCCCATTAACTTCTCATGACTTTCAAAAATAATTATATTTTGTTATCCAATTAAAAAAATCAGGTCTTTGTACTAAACAAAACTTTTATTTAGGACTTTACACTAAACTGGGCCTGTAAAACAAAGTATTTTAGTGCCTTGAATATTCTTGCCATATTATAAAGCAAAGAGGAAATATTAAATATTAATTTGTCCCATTTCTTCCCTTAAGCTACAGCTTTCTTAATAATGTTCCATGATGCCAGAAAGTATCCCCAAACTTCTTCCATAGCTTCTGCTCAAATATGTTAGCATTCAATGCAAAGTAGTTGATGGATTAGCAGATTTAGTTAGATTACTAATATTGGATTTCTCTTCTAAACTATACTTACCCAGCATCTGAGTTATTACCACATAGCAAGGCATCCTTTGCACCTCCCAAGAAGTAAAAGTGGTCTGGTAAGGGAAGAAAAAACACCTTATGATATTTTCATTCATATCATAGTCAAAGTTTTCTGTTTGTCACAGAAGACATTTCCACACTAAGAGCCACAATCCAATAAACCAACCAGATACATTAGAAAGTAATCAAGAGACACAGAAGAGATTTCTACTTTTGGTAGAAATTGGTATTCCGTGCACAATATTTTGCAGCTTTGCTCTTCTGACTGAAGAAAATCCAGAAATTTCTGTTGATGATCTATATCAGTGATGGCTAACCGTTTCCGGATTGAGTGCCCAAAGCGTGTGCATGTGCGCCCAAACCCCCAAAATGCAATGTGTGTGTGCCCCCCAGATGCACCTGTGCCCCTCATTCGCATCCCCCCACCCCGCCCCCTGCGCGCAAACCCCTGCACATGCACATGCGCTTTCCCGCATGTGCTCTGCCCCCTGCGCATACACGGCAGAGACCCGAAGACCAGCTGGCCAGCGGGATGTGCGGCAGAGCTGAACTGGGGCAACAGGTCATGTGCCATCAGAGAGGGCGCTGCGTGCCACTTCTGGGATGCATGCCATAGGTTTGCCATCATGGCTCTATACCATTATTATTAATTACATGGAATAAAAAATTAAACAAAAACAAGCAAAAAACTTTATGGTATGTCTTTTTCAGTTATAAACTTTTAAAACTAAAATTTGAATTTTTCTAAAGAATTCTTCATTGAGTACTTCCGATTTACCTGTTCCTGTAATGAAAAAAGTAAAGACTTGCTATAATACATGTATGGGCAAACACAATATTCATATAAGTAGAACAATTAACAGTCCTGGTTTTTCATCCAAGAAACTAATTTCAAATTTGTGTTATGTGCAAAATGACTATGTCTTACTTGTGTTTGTGAGGTGTGTAGCCTCTACAACTCTCTTGCCCAACATAAAGCAGTCCAAACACATCCGGAAGGCATGAGGATGGGGAAATAATATAGACTAACATAGTGATGAGTTAACAGTGCGCAATCTGTTCTTCTACTTTTAACAGCAATTTGTTTATAATGTATGCAAATATAACTGTGGTCTTCTGACTAGACTTATATAGAAGACAAAGCAGTTAGGAATGCAGGTTAAGTGTGTGTATGTGTGCGTGTTGCGTGCGGATTAAATTCAAGGAAGTTGACTGGCCTGATTATATAATTATATTTCTTGAATCCATGTAATTCTTTTTTATTATTATTTAATATCTTTATTTTTTTGTAACAAAAAACAATCTTGTGATTCTGTAAATGATGACTGAAATCTTCAATTTTCAAGGTGAAGTAAATTTTCAAGGTGAAGTATTGCCAGTGTGTGTATACGAATTACAACCAACATCTCTATCGGGAAAGTGGACACCTTGATTGAAGGGAAATTGTCATTTTTCTCCAAATAGAGAACTCCTAGCATTTTCAAAGAACTTTACTTTTTCTTTTGACATTGCAACAGAAACTACTAATTAATTAATCTATCTCTGTGACTGAGCATTTAGATTCAAATAGAAAACACGAGATTGATTATTTATTGAAGTTTTACATTGCAACTCTTATTTGAAATGTTGTTTTTACTAACAGCACTGATTTCCCTTCATTTAAGCAATTCATTTTCAATGATCTATACTAAATGAATTAAATTTATATGGTAATTAGTCCAGAGAAGCCACTAAATAAAATTAGCCCAGAAAAAAAGTTTTAGATTAATTATTATTACATTATCAACCCTATTGCCAGGTAATGTTGAGCAAATGATGTTTTCACTTTAACCAAAAAGACCAAAAATTAAGTAAATATTGGAAAATAGAGTGCCACCCAGTGGAACAACTGAATGATGGTAGTGTGATGTGAGGTTGATTCACAGCAATACTTTTGATTCAACAATTATTTTCTGAATTTAGAACTGGCCAAATAGTTTGATTAGATTTATGGTAAAGCTTGGATTCATATCCAAGTACTCTAGTGGATTGTTATTATTGCTGCTGCTGCTGTTATTTAAACATTACCTTTATTTTCAATATATTTAGACCACATGAGCTCAGTTCCATTGTAGTATTCCTTAAAGTGTGGATCTTCATAAGAAGTGTTACTCAGGGGCCAAAACAAGCATTTATGCCTCAAGTGCCCCATGAACAATTGCAATCCTATTAGTGCAAACACACTCAGACAAAACAGAGTCAAGATCATAACATCTGAAAGCTTCTTCACTGACTGAATGAGGGCGCCTACAATTGTCTTCAGGCCTAAAATAAAGAGAAAGGCACAATCCCAAATTAACTTCGGTTCGAGCTCTAGGTGTTGGCAACTGAGATGAATTAAAACATTTCATGCAAGCAGTTCCTATTTTTGAAAGCCATTACTTTTTTTGCTAAAAGAGAAAGCCTTTGAACTCTTTTGAGACATGAAATATTAAAAAAAAAAAAGGCAACTATGCAGGAATATAAAAAGCATCATCACCTAAACAGCTATGCGACTGGAAGCCAGCAATTGTAGTTATTCTTACTTTGCATAGAGCTAATGCAGGGGGTAGGCAACTGCGGGTGTGGGGTGTGTGATAACTTTAATTTTGAGTGCATGGGTTAATTACAAACCTTTGACATGAGAAGACACCCATTTACCAGAAGTCAAATTAGCGCTTCCCCCCAGTATGTTCTCTGTGATCCCAGCGGTGGACTTGAAGCGTTCTTATAATTCCATAGAACATTAGAAGATGCAGTTTTGCTTCATGATGGTTTTATACATATATAAAAGGACTTGTTAAACACAGCCAAGCAGGATGGCAAGCTAGTTCAGTAGCAAAGGAGGTGTCATGGGCAAGCCGATGCCCAGGGGCACCATGTTGCCTACCCCTGATCTGATGTAAGGAATTCTTTTTTACCAATAATAATTTTTTTCAAGCATGACTTAACAAGAAACATCTCCTTTCAAGCCAGAAAGTGGTTTGGAAGGTAAGGCTTCTTAAGCTATATTCATGCAATATCCATGCAGTTCCTTTATTAGCATATTATTATTAGAAGGTTTACTAGCAATCTAATCCTCTAAATACTAACATCCTCATTCCCAAATTATTTCAATAAGCAAAGTCTATCTGAATATGAAAAGTGCAACCATTTTTCATATTGTTGTATGAAAGAAAATTAACTATTTTCATGTGCAACATACATCATTGCTATCTCATGCAGAAATGTGTTAAACTCCAAGGCTGATGTCTTCACCACAGCAAGAAACAAGGAATTGTTTCTAGATAAATAATCTAGAGTAGCAATTAAATTGGCCAAACAGATACGACTGCAGTTTTGACAAATTAAAATCAGCCTCTGGGTTTAACCTAGCTCTCACCTGGGATGACTGATATTGTTTTCAATGCCCGGAGAACTCTGAATGTTCTCAACGCTGAGACATTACCCAGGTCCACAAACTCTGTCACATATCTGTAATAGGGGAGTTCACACACAAACACAATGACAGGATAAAAAGGAACAGTTGGACAGATACAAGGGACCTAACACCTTACACTACTTACAGCTTACCTGGAATTACAGAAATAGTTTTCAAAGCTCTCAATACTCTGAAAGTTCGAAGAGCTGAAACATTGCCTAGGTTTACAAATTCTGTTAGATACCTGTAGAATTAAACCAGAGTTATTCAGAGTTGAGGCAGACTTCACGGTAACTTACCTGAGTATTTATTTGAGCTAAATCCGTTTGGTAATTAAATTATAATTTAGTTTTAGTGATTTTGCATTCAGCACGTAGAGTTGAAAATAACTCCCGCTGTGTCCACTGGGAATAACATCAAGTGAATGCTTGTAAGTTTGCAATTACTGTCAGTGAAACATTCACTAGCACATTTGATATCCATGATTGGGTTTTAATGGTTTTTAATGGTTTAACTTTTAATGTTTTATATATGGTTTTTAAATGCATTGTAAGCCGCCTTGAGTCTTCGGAGAAAGGCGGCATACAAGTTGAACAAATAAATTAATAAATGATTAAAGATGCTTTACCACGTATGCATGGCACTGGTTTTGTTAGCAGACCGAAATTTAGGTGTCTGTATTTCCATGCCTGTGTGGATGTATTGTGGTGGAATAAAGTACTTCCTCCTTAAAAAGGAACTGCATTCAGCCCTATACAATGCATCACCATATGCAAAAACTGTCAGTGCTTTTTTGGAAGCCTACTGTACACCACAGTTGTTTGTGTGATTAATAAATTTATGTACTACTTTCAAAGTGATACGGATTATTTAAATGAACAATTTAGGGCCACAAGGATGTATATGTATGTGTATTTGCATGTGTATGTGCACGTATATGTATGTGTCTGTATTTCAGACAATGTGAATCAGTTACACCTTAATATTGCATTATTGCTTCAACAAATGAAATTAAGAAAAAGAGGGGGAAAACTGGGTTAGATACAACAATTCATCCTTTACATTCAATCTGCTCCTACACTTCCAGAATACATTGTGAAGAAACATGGATTGGATTTCAGGAAAAGCCGTTTTGCTGACAGAAACTACTTTACTGGTAAAGGGAGCTAATTATGACCAAGAAAAACTAATCACAACTGAACTAAACATGAGATTAGTATGGCTTAGTTATAGTATCTGGTGACAGTTTTTCCATTTTGCTCATACAGTGAAAATTTCCCACGGATTCTACCTTCTGGGATTCCTGCACCTATCCTAGAGCAGTGGTTAGGGGAGGGGGACATGCAGGGAAATTTCTCTTGCCTATTATGCCCATTCCACTAAGAAAAAGCTATTTGCAATTCATAAACAATACAATTAATGTATGTCAAAATTGTCATGCAGGTGCAATAGTAGTGATACTGGTTTTTAAAAAATACATAGGTCACCAATGTAAAAAAAAAGAAGAAGGCTGAATACTTACGCAAATGAAATTACAAGAAAATCAAGCCAATTCCAAGGATCTCGAAGGAACGTAAACTTATCTATACAGAAACCTCTTGCAAAAATTTTTATGAGGGATTCAAATGTATATATTCCAGTGAATGTGTACCTGAAAGGGAGAAAAATGCAAGGAAACTGGTCATTCCCGCAGGATTTAGTATTTCCTACTTGCTTTACTGTCGCCTCCTTTTCCTTTTATTTGGTGCCTTCCAATATTGCAGAGATTTCTGCACTTAAAATTATAATTTTCCTTTCCACTCCCCCCCCCCCCGACTTTTCACTCTCAGTTTCTGCTCCTACATCTTGGAGCTAAGGGCAGGAACATTCTCTTTATCAAAAAGATTATACTACTGGATTTTTCACATTATTTTTATACTGAGCATAAAACACTACTATAGATGTACATCTCATTAAAAGTTTTAAGATATAACGAATTAACATAACTTTAGACCCAAAGCTAGAGGGCTGTTTTTAAAATTCTGTTAAAGTTTTAAAGAGTACCAATGTACCAAGTTTTTAATACAGAAAGGTAATGTTCCTCCTTATTTGCGGACTAAGAAGGAAGATATATTAGTAGAAGGAACATATATTAGTTTATTACTGAAGTGATAGATTAGCAATAAAAAGATTTCAAAGTCCTTATTGTTTTATGGAAGCATACTGCATGTTCTATTTTGAACATGTAATTCTTCCATATTTTTTCTCCGTAAATTCCATGAGATTTGGTTTGTGAAACTTTCTTTTTTCCTTGAATATGTACTGCACTCTAACCACTGCGCCACCACGGCTCATGCTGTAATCTTTCCACCAAAGGGGTACAAATTAATCTAATCACATTTGCATGCTTTCAAACTGCTAGGTGGGTGGGAGCTGGGACAAGTAATGGGAGCTCTCCAGCTGCCAAGCTCAGCATCTTTAACTGCTGAGCCATCGTCTCCCATTAAGTTGCATTAATAGTCTAAATAAAAATTATACATGGAATATATCTACTAATGTTCTGAAAAATGTATCACAGGCTCTTCTGGCTCAATTACTGCTGTGAGTTACCAAACAGCTGATCAGAGTACCAGGCATTGTAGCTGAACTCTGTTTTCAACTGACTCACAAAATTCCAGAAAATTTAACAATTGGTTCTTGCAAGTCAGTATGAGCCGGCTCCAATACTACCACTTGGTGTTTTTTGAGGGGGACGGGGAGGAACCAAAAGTAATCCATAAAACACCATTTATTTTTTTCTTCTTGTAAATCTATATCACTGCCTAGATACAGAATTATCACGAGACTGTCTATATAGGACTAGGAAAACAAACAAATTGTGTACTTACTCTACCATCTTTGACCAGTCAGGAGGGTCTTTCAAAGTCATGAATACACAGTTTGTGAGAATAGTAAACATAATAAAGATGCTGAATAATGTTGGATTATGTCAAGGAATATGTAGCAAATTCTAGACAAATATTTACATCTACCAATTCATTTCAATATATGTCTACTCAAAAGTAAGTCCACTTAATTGAATGAGATAAACAGGCATAGGTTTATTCTCTAAACAGCAATAGCATTTAGACTTATATTTTGCTCCATAGTGCTTTATAGCACTCTCTTGAGCGGTTTGCAAAGTCAGCATGTTGTCCTCAACAATCTGGGTCCCCATTTTACCGATCTTAGAAGATGGAAGGCTGAGTCATCCTTGAGCCCCATCAGGATCATTGTGGGCAAAATTAGACTGCAATACTGCATTCTAAACACTGTGTCACCAATGTATCCATGTTTTTTTTAGGATACTGGCTTATAAATATTCATTGTATGAATCAATTAATTTATTTGAAAATATATCTATAAATTCCACATAAAAATGCTATGCCAACGTAAAAAGTTCCTTCCAAGATAAATCCAAAGTTTATTCTACTGGTAGAAAATCAAAAGGAATCTGGTAACATCTTTTACAACTGGTGAATTGTGTTAAAAAGTATAAGCTCTCATGAGCTGCTGTTTACTTTATCAGATACTCAGGGTGGCCACAATAAGCAGAAGAGAAGAGAAGGGAAGGGAAGAGAAGAGAAGAGAAGAGAAGGAGGAGGAGGAAAAGGAGGAAAAGGAGGAAAAGAAGGAAGGAAAGAAAGAAGATTATTCCAAGTCAAATGATATCTACAAAGAGAAGATTTTATCTATTTAAATAAGAATATAATGTTACCAAAGTAATTAAAATTAAGGAAGAACATGTATACCTCTCTGACAAAAGGAAGTGATACTGCTGTTTAAAAAGCAGTTTCATAAGAGAAAGTTTACATTACCTGTTGTAAAAGGATATGAATGAACTAAAATTTTTATAGAAATTCTTCTAAGGGTATTGAAAGGACTCAGCATGTATAAGGCAGGTGTGGCACTGAATCTGAAGATATTCTTTCCTTTATTCAATACTATAAATGTCTGATAAGAGAGAACAAAACATAAACGCAATGTTGTAATCATGTTGATTTTATTTCTTTAGTTTTACATCAAGTTGCAGTTCAAATGTTCCAGATAATCATGGTTTTCTATTATGAGAAGGAGTCACTATAAGCCATATGCTATTTCTTCCCTTCATAATTGTGCAAGAGGAGTTTTCAAAACTTTTACACGAAGCACAATTCTGTATAATATTCCTGTTCTGTTCTGTCCTGGTATTCATTTATTTATAGAATGTATTACCAGCTTTCCTTTTAACAAACAATTATACTGGGGTTTCAGTACAGCATTAAAACTACAAAACCTTCAAATTACAACAGCTTAAAGCTGTAAAATCATCAGCTTGCAAAATCTTAATAATTACCACAGGATTAATGAAACTCAGAAGCACTGAATCAGTTAAAAGCCTGGGCAAAGACAGCATCTGTTGTAAATGAACCGGGAAGATTTCCAGACTTTTATATCTCTTGTTGCCTATCTTAACTATTTTTTAATATGCCATAGTGACGTATCATATCATAATTCTGCACGATAAAAGTAAAAGTGCTCCTACTTATCAAATTCCCCTGGTATATTGTTATGAAATGAATATACCAGTGGTGGGTTGCTACTGATTTGGGCGAACCGGTAATAGCAGCAGCAGGAGGCTCCACCCACCCACCCAGATGTCATTAAATACGTTCTGCGCATACGCAGAAGTGGCATGCATACAAGCGAACCGGTAGCAAAGGTAAGTGAAACCCACCACTGGAATATACCTTCTTTAATTTTAAGGTAGGAGCATGGTGGCTCACATGGTTAGGACTCTGGGATGGAAGTTAGCAAGCCCCCGTTCGAAACCCGAGTGCTGCCCTGGACAGAGATTGAGTTCCCATTCTTTGCTCCATCTCCTGCCAGAGACATGAAAAGGGCCCCCAACTGGGTGTTCCCTGAGCAATAGTGATGTCACTGGCTAATCCTTTCAATCCAGAAATGCCTCGGTGTTTCTGACATGAGTGCAATTTTAAGGTAACTGCATTTTTTTTTTGTTTGAATTGTAAATTATGATTAACTGTCATTGTATGATATTGTCATACTCCTGCAAGTCCCTTGGACTGATCAAACCGGTCAGTCCTAGAGGAGATCAACCCTGACTGCTTTTTAGAAGGCCAGATCCTGAAGATGAAACTCAAATACTTTGGCCACCTAATGAGAAGGAAGGACTCACTGGAGAAGAGCTTAATGCTGGGAAAGATTGAGGGCAAAAGAAGAAAGGGACGACAAAGAATGAGGTGGCTGGATGGAGTCACTGAAGCAGTCGGCATGAGTTTAAATGGACACCAGAGGATGGTAGAATGGAGGAATGTTGTCCATGGCGTCACAATGGGTTGGACACGACTTTGTAACAACAACATGATATTGACAAATGGCAGATATGTGCAAAGTCTACAATTCCAGGAAGGGTCCTATTTCCCATTCATAATATGATTGTATGTAAATCCACACCTAGGGCAGCTGGTTGAGAAATTGTCTATTGGAATAGGAATGGTAGGCTTTGTACACACCTACCGTGTGGCATTTATCACAAAAAATTCAAAGTAAATAATTATTTAATGGTTATGCATTTCAGTTTGCCACAAGGGTATGGCAAATAAGGCATCAATTTTCCATTTCAGTACAAATACTAGTTAATTAAGCAAAAAGAGCAGATTTGTGGTGCATTTGTTATAATGTTAAAATAACTGCTAGGCAAGATGCCTTCACTAGCCCAGAGGTGTCAAACTCGATTTCATTGAGGTCCGCATCAGGGTTGTGTTTGGCCTCAGGGGGCCAGGGTGAGCATGGCCTGCTCATCACTCCTGTCAGGAGTATCTGTGGTGGCTTGAGTGCTTTGCTAGTGAAAATGGGCTTCCAAGCTCCATTTCTGGCTGCGACGGCCTCCTGAAACTCTCTGCCAGTGAAAATGGAGCTCAGGAGGGCTGCCTTCCCGAGCTTCATTTTCGCTGGCAGAGGCACTGCAGGCCAATCTTTCACTGTTTCCAGGGTGGCTCCATGGGCCAGATCTAAGCACCCTGTGGGCCGGATTTGGCCCGTGGGCCTTGAGTTTGACATCCCTGCACTAGCCAAACACTGCTAATCAAGATTATACATATGACACATTACGCAGTGCATATATACACATTTACTATGATTCTTGCTTTGGTTTTATTCTTTATGAACACTTACTTTTTTATTTGCATAATAAGGGTCCAGGTCTTCCAAGGGCTCAGATACAAAGTGAGGAGGAATATCTCCATAAATAAAAGGCAACGGCTTCCCTGCTTCCAAGTCAGTATTTGGCTTTGGCTTGCTTTCATCATGGTCCTCCTCCTTTTGCTCTTGATCTACTTTTTGTTTGGCTTTTTCCTCGGTGATCCTTTGCTCAATTGCTGCAAGTGACTCCTGGGTGAATCGGAAGAAGCAATCGGGTCCTGGTTGTGCAAACAGTGCGTGTGCCATTTTTTCATTCTGCAAGTTTTAATTACTTTTTAATTCCTATGAAAGAATGACCTATGAGAAGGAGGAAAATCATAAAGAGTTAAAAAAGAAGAAGCAAGCAAGCAACAACAACAAGAGATTTTGTGTGTCTCTGTGTGAAACTCTTCCAAACTGCATCAGGAAAATAATCCATAGCTTCCTGGCTAGGCAAATATGAACTCTTTATTATTATTATTTTTTTTCAGATTTTCCAAATAAAGTTAGGGTTAAGGTTCTAAAGTTCAGTGAGAATCAACAGGATATGGTACAGTAATCTTTAATCATCTACATTCAAAATCCAGAAATGAAGTTTTCTATTATTTAAAATGCCATTTAGACATAATGGATTCTAAAGACTTGTATTTGAATACAATAACAAAGATACAACAATACAAAGATTTGAATTGTATCAGAAAATTTTATGTCATCTTACTATTAAGTATTTGCATGCAGGATCATAACATGCAGGAATCTTTTTCTTGTTCCAAAATTGCACAGCAAGAAATTCCACTGATAATCAATAAAGAAATTTCACACACACGCACCCCTTCTCCTTCATCTATTGTTTAGTAGTAAAAATATTTATCAGGCTGAAAAAGTGACTTTGGGATTCTAAACGGACCTTATATAAGCTGCTGTAATGGCCCTTTCCACTAAAAAGGAAAGAAAAAAGGGCACAGGTATAGATAGACCTTGAGTTATGACCATAGTGGTAATGACCATATGTTCACCTTGTTTAATGATCCTTACTCCTGCCCTCCCCAATGTGGTCATTAAGCAACTGTGCTGGTCATTATGTGGAGTATGTGGTACCTCAGTGGTGGGGGAGACACTGTGAGGACTTGCCCCAGGCCTCCCAAGGCACCCCCCACCCTAAGGCACCCCATGCTTCACTTCCTGTTCCTTGAGATCCATGTAGGCCGCAGGCCGGATGCATCACTTGCTGGCCCAGTTTAGCGAAGGGGGAAAAAAAATCCTGATACGTCACATGACACCTCCATGATGACGTGAGTTTGACACCCTTGCTGTAGGCTTTGACAGCTCCCCCAGGCAACGTTTTCACAAAAATCAATTTTCAGGCTGAAGGATCTTGACCGCAGAAGCCACGGGGACATAACATGCACCAATATGTCATTTGTAAATGATGTAATCCATGAAACTTGCACAAATTGGGTGTCATGATGCAAAAAATGCAGAGTAGGCAATTCTGATCGCTTATACAATAATATCATGACATATGTGATGTCACTCTGTCCCCACCATCCTGGTAAGTGCAAAATGTTCCACCTCAGCTGAAGGGGAAGAAGAATGCATTTGGCAAGTTGTAACTGCTTAGATGCCAAATGTAGCTTGAGTTTTAAACAGACTGAGCACTTACAATGATGATCATTATTTCTGACAACCACAGGAACCGAACACTGAAAAGAAGATGAGGGAACCACACCACGCAAAACATTGCACTGTATTTTCCTGAATGCAAATCAAGCATTTGTACGAAAGGACGTTTTTTCCTCCCAGTGCAAATAGCAGGTGCAGCAGAGCCAGTCCAATCTGAGAAAAGGGTCAAAGCTTGCCCCCTTCTCCAAGCTCTTGTTACTTATTTTAATAAGCTGTTTTAATAATTTCTACATTGTAAATAATGTCTTGCTTAATTTCACCCCGAACCACTGAATAGTTAATGTACATCACACTTATGTGCACACATAGTATGAAGCAAGTCCTTCTGAACACAGAGGAAATTAACTTAGAATCACAATTGTGTTGCATGTGTACCTTGTCTAATGCATCTATTTTTATCTATGCACCGATTTAAAAGAAAAAGGAATATGGAAAAATCATCCACCTAAAGTAAATATTTATTTTAATCAGTCCATGTAAATTCGGCATACATTAAGCAAACTCTTACTTGCTTTACATAAACCACTTGTAGGTTTACTGTGTTTTATAGAGGCCAGGTCCATAATAATAATTATTCTAAAACATTGTTCAGTATTTTACTCTCAGAACCTCTTCACGAAGTGGAAAACATAGAAAGAGGGGAAGATCAGACAGAGATCAATTTAACAGTGTGAGTAAAACAGAGAGCCAGTCTGATCTTTGGGATAAGGCACCAGGCTAGAAACCAGGAGCCTGAGTTCTAGTTCTACCTTAGGCATGCATGCCAACTAGGTGACTTTGGGCCTTTCTTTCAATTCAACTTATGTCATAGGGCTGCCGTTGTCATAGGGAGACAAGCAGGAAGAAGGAGGTATGTTGACTGCTTTGAGTTATTTATAAAAAAATTATAAAGGCGGGATTAAAAAAACCTAAAACCCCCAGAGGACTTCCATTGCAGCTGTATACTAGTGCTGCATGTCCTCTTCAACAGACTGAATAATGTCTCTTTCATACCTTTCTCAGAATCAGGTCTAAATTATTTTACAGCAATTACATATATACATATATATTTTAAGAAAACTATAGCTTTTGCCTTACTATCTGTTGAGAAGAAAAATAACCAAAGATGGAATCAAAGCTTGACAAGAAAGTTGTGTTCTCGAGTTGTGCAGCTATATAAAATGAGTGAGGAAGAAGGCAGCTGGTTTCCTCCACGACATCGTATCAACTTTATAACAAATGGATGATTTGGTTTTGATAAGGTGAAAGCTAGGTGTCCTACTTAGTAGACCACCACTTAAGTATAAGCCGGCAGTGTGCCACAGCTGCTAAAAAAGCCAATGCAATCCTAGGCTGCATCAACAGAGGGATAGCATCAAGAAGAGGAGACATTATAATACTGCTTTATACTACAGGAAAGACCACACTTGAAATAATGTGTCTGGTTCTGGTCGTCATAATAGGAAAAAGATGCTGAGACTCTAGAAAGAGTGTAGAGAGGAGCAACAAAGATGGCGAAGGGTTGAAGACTACATCACACAATGAATAGTTAAGGGAAGTAGGCATGTCTAGCCTAACAAAGAGAAGGCTTAGGGGTGACATGATAGCAGTTTTCCAATACTTGAAGAACTTTCACAAGGAAGAGGGTGTCCATTTATTCTCTATAGTACCTGAGAGCAGGAAAAGAAGCAGTGGATGGAAGCTCATCAGAGGGAGATTCAACCTGGAACTAAGGAGAAATTTCCTGACAGTGAGAATGATTAATCAATGGAACAGCTCGCCTCCCAAAGTTGTGAGTGGTCCATCGCTGGAGGTTTTCAAGAAGATATTGTACAATGTTTTGTCCAGAAGAACTTCTGCCTTGGACAAGGGGCTGGACTAGAAGACTTCCATGGTCCCTTCCAGCTCTACTACTCTATGTCTATGTCATACACTGTTTTTAGTTCCTTCAACCTTTCTCATTCACAAGTTTCTGGGCTTTTTGTTTCTTGCTGACAGACAGCAAACTCTGCTGCCCTTTGGGAGACTCAAAGGGCAGCAGAGTTTGCTGTCTGTCAGCAAGAAACAAAAAGCCCAGAAACTTGTGAATGAGAAACTTGTGAAGCACTGCTTGAAATGAGCCATTGCCACTCAAGTAATGACAAGTGCTCTATCTGGCACTAAAATTCAAAAGTTCTGGCTCGCTTCCCTTGCAATTTCAATCTTGCTGCCTGTCTTGCTCATAGTAGTTCCAATCTGCCCTTCATTTTAACACTCAAATGTCCCTCACACCCCTCCCTTGCTTTCTTATTTTACCATATAGCTTCTAGGCAAGTGCTACAAAGAAGCAAACATTAAGAAATTAGGAAAAATCAAGGCATTTTCCCCATGCCTGCACTGTTTTATTCCTTCATCCCAACCAAATAATGACATATAAAAAGTATTCTGGAATATCATCAGTATGGTGGGAAGATATTCCCCCCACTGACCTAACCAGGGGTGAAATCCAGCAGGTTCTGTAGAACCAGTAGCGGAAATTTTGAGTAGTTCGGAGAACCGGCAAATACCACCTCTGGCTGGCCCCAGAGTGGGGTGGGAATGGAGATTTTACAATATCCTTTCCCCGAAGTGGGGAGGTAATGGAGATTTTGCAGTATCCTTCTCCTGCCACATCCACCAAGCCATGCCCACAGAACCGGTAGTAAAAAAAATTGGATTTCACCACTGCCCCCAACCCTACTCCCATAAAACTTTACAGGTAGTCCTTGCTTACTAACCACTTGTTGGTGACCTTCTGAAGTTATGAGGGCTTTGCCAAAAGAAATTTAACAACTGATTCTCGAAGTTACAGTTGTTACAGACTGCAATTTGGGTGCTTGGCAACTAGTGTGCATTTACAGCAGTTGCAAGATCCTGGGGTCTCACGATCTCCATTTGTGCCCTTGACAGCAGGTTTCCAAAAAGCAACAACGGGGAAGCCAGCAAGAAGTTGCAAATCACAGTCATGTGATGTCATGCGTGGTGATTTGCTGAACAATAGCAGCCAGAACTGATGTTGTTGCAAGTTGGTGTAGTCACATGGCATTTCATTCACTATCACCTGACACATGCTTTTTGGCTACAGTGAAGTAAATGCAATTATTGGCAATGAACTACTAGAGTGAACGTATCAGTTAGAAGCAAGAAATGTGATTGTACTTTTTCCTCTTTTTTAACACAGGCAAAGAAAACCAGCAAGTTTACTTACTGGTGACTAAGTGGCCACAGCATTCTAGGAACAAGGCTTTGTATTGTTAATGGGCCATATTGTTAAGGCTTAGACTAAATTTATTGTCACTTTGAATGTACACTAAGCGGCATACATTAAAATGAAATTTCATTGCGTTCAGCTCTCAAAGGGCCACCACCTCCAATATACATTGTTTGTCATGTAAACTAACAGTAGGGCTACTCTCAAATCCTATCTGCAGCAATGTTTCAGAGAACTGCAAAGCATTTTTTGAGGGTGAAAATGCAAGGCAATCTGAACACATTGTGGGATGTAATAAAAGACTCCTACAACTGTGCTGCCAATATGGGTAGACCTTGATTAAGTGATGTAGTGACCAGGCCAGAATTTTTGTCACTAAGTGATGTGGTCATAAAGCTTGACATGTAATGGCATCATTTAGCAATGGCAATTCCAGGCCTCTCCATTGCTATTGTTAAGCAAATATCACCGGGTCATTAGCCAAGGATCCATCTGTATCATTCCCACTTTGGTCCCTCTTAGCTCTGAGCCTCAGTAAGACAAGGAGTGTCTTGTCTTGTAAGTCTGTAAGACTGGCTTCTTTTCAACCCCCACCCCACCTATACCCCCCCCATCTTTATCTTTTGGGTGTCCTGCTTTCTGTGCTATGCTGGCCTTGTGCTTCACTCACCCAGCTGTCCTGCCACCTCTGGCTGACCTTCCTTGACTTCTTCCTCCAGCTGCTGATGACACTACACAAGTCAGTGTGCTGCCTTGCCCAAATTACATGTGGTTTTCTCACAAGGCTAGGGAACACATCAAAGCACGTGAAATGGTTTATATTTTTTGAACAATTATTTTTTTTAAAGTAGGTTTCAGAGTGAAAAATTGAAACTGGCTGCTATTTCCTACTTCGTACTCCAAGTACAGAGCCGGTTTGGTATAGTGATTAAGGCAACAGGCTAGAAACCTAGAGAGCGTGTGAGTTCTACTACTACCCTGGGCATAAAGCCAGCTGTGTGATTTTGGGCCAGTCAGTCACTCTCTCCCAGCCCTGGAAAGGAAGCAAAGGCAAACTGCTTTTGAAAAATATTGCCAGGAAAATTGCAGGGACCTGTCCAAACAGCCACCAGAGCGCAATACAAAGGTTGTACGGCTGCAGAGGGAGGAGGGAACCAGCTTGGGGTAATGAGAGTATTCAGCATAGTGATTAACCTAAACCCTGATGTACAGCAAAACAGACAAAACTCACACGTTCATAATTTTACTAATGAGAAAACTCTAAGCTGTTTGAATTTCTCAAGAGTTTGGAAATGCAACATTGAGAACAAAGCCTGATCATGCTGAAGGGATATTCAGCTGCGAGTCACAGGGCGAAGCATTCTCAGTCCACAGGTAGGGCTAAAATGATGCTTTTGGTTACCTGTCTGCTGGTAGGTAAATAACAGAGACGAGATTGAAGCTGTCGGTAGGACTCTCCTTCCGGTGGCTGATGGTTTTGTGGGTGGGTCCTACGCTCTGTCTCCACAGAGAAAATAGCAGCAATTAGATCAACCATTCCCAAAGAGAGGTTTTCCCTAGCTGATTTGTACAGGCGGCATGTCAACCAGCAGCTGGCTTTTTCTGCATCTCAAGAGGCACCCTTAGTTTACATAAAGGGGGCCCAAGCAGGTGAGGGAACGGCTAATGTGTTTACTTGTAGCAGGTGGCTTAGTTGCAGCTAAAAACAACAGACAAATGTTGAAACTTAAGGACGAAAGGAGCAAAACTACAGTTCAGGATCCAGATCAAGAGCAAGCTTTTTGTTTTATTACACATTCTAGGAAAAATAGCTTTTTGATGATGTTGCCATGATTTTTATATTATTTATTATTAGATTTCTTTCTTTAATTTTTCTGCCTTTAGGTGCCGGGCACCTGTAATATGTTTACTGCACTACAGTGATAAATAAAATGCGAAAATAATGCCACAGCACACAAAGTTCTTCAGAATGCCTCAGTATTATGACTAAAATCAAAAGCATGTTTGAATACATCTACTGTATGTACTACTGAGATTTCCTTCTCATTTAAAAACTTCATTCAGTTTATCTGAATTACTAATAAAAGTATTTTCGAGACTTCAAATATATGGATTATTTAACAAATCACAAGATATGTTTCTATTCAGTTCCTGACATTAGTTTCATACCTTATTTTTTTCCCCATCTGTAATCCTACTTTAAATTTCCATGGACTAAAATCCTACTAAGCAAACAATTTTATCATTTTTCTTTATTTTTATCTTATTCTATCGCATAATGCAGTTTCTAAAACTCTATTGTTTAAGAAACACTTGGCAAAATAAACTTCTTCAGTGATCAATAAAATGTAAAATCTCCTTTAACTTGAACTCAACTTGTGGTGGCTTCATGGATAAGTTTACAATGTTTTCTTATAAGTAAAAATATTTTATTTGCTCCAGCAATACATAACTGATTTACTGTTGCTTTCCTCCAGAATGTTTCTTTTTAAATTTCTCAATCTAGCCTACAGTTTGGGATCCAAGTCCTAACCTAACTTATTCTTTTGGAAATCAGCTGAAATTGGCTAGATGCTGCCATCTAGTTATAAAAATACAGTAAAACCTCCATAGTTGATCACTTTCTTACATTAACCACCTCCCTATATTGACCTAATTTTCGTAGACTGAACATACACTATATGTACACAATAGAAAGCCAACCTCTCTATATTCACCACCTCTGTAAGTTGTATCTTGACCACCTGGATATAATATTAATTTACTCTGTATAACTCAAGTTACTCTATAACTCAAGTCCAGTGTGCACCAATGGAAAGAAAAGAGAAATGCAGAATTGGTAGCAATGAATTTTTTTCAAGAAGAATATCAAAGAATACAATATTTTTGACTATGATTTGGCAATTTAACAATGATAATTATGGATTCATTTCATAATACAAATTGCACAAAGAGTTAATTTTTTTCCATTTCACTTTCCACTTTTTTAGGACCCTAAATCTCCCCCCAAAAGAGTTCCATTTAGCATAATAACTCCATTAAGAGAACTGTTATCAATAGCTATTTGTGAATAGCTTACAAGACTACAAAAGATATTGCTTCTTTATTTCTTACAGTTTTGTCTCACAGATTGAGCACCTCAAGTTCTGAATAGGGTCTTCAACACACATATTTTAAATACTGTCTTGATCACACAGCCTTCTCTGAATATGTTCTCCAACACACAGTAACAATATATGGAAAAATCTTATGTGGTGAAAGCCAGTATGCTATTGCAATTAGGATATAGGACTAGGAAAAGTCAGGTTCAAGTCAATTTTCAGTCATGCAAACTTGCTTGATTAAATCTGGGTCAGATCCTATCTCTGTCCAGTCTTTCTAATAACATTATTGTATGGATACAATTGGAAGGGATATTGTGGTTTCCTGATGTGATAGGATAAGACATTTAATGAACAAGTGTCTATCCACTTAGAATCAGTAATTTCTGACTTGAAAGGTTGGTCAGAAAAGACAGAAGAGAGAACTTTCTGAGATAACCCACATTTTCTGCCAACACCAACAATTTTCTTTCTAGAGCACTTTTATTTCATTTAAGGCTGTATGAAAATTAATCTAGGGCTATATTGGTGCCACATGATTTTTTTCCCCCCAACAATGTCAGAATGAAGGAGGGGATTCATAAGTAGATAAGTAGTATCAATATTCAAATTCCAGCTGCTCCAAAGTTACTTATCAGGTAGGATCCTATCCTTCAGAAATATGCCTACTTAAAATAGTTCATATGGTTGGAGAAAGCTGATTCACGCCAATGCATTTTTAATTAATTCCTTCACAATTAATTAAATTTATCGGACTAAATTAAAGTATATTTTAGTTTAATTCATTTTATCTTCAAATCGTGCTGTTCACAGAAAATGATACATTCAGGCACATGCATCATAGAAAAACATAGATAAATTGCAATGCCTTTTATGCACTGATATCAAATGTGTTTGCTGGTTCAGTGTAAGGTTAGTTCTGAATTATTATGGCCATTAATACTTTTTAATCAATACAGTTACAAGAAAAAATACCAGATTTTTAACCAAATATTTTTTCCCACTACTTTATTTAACAGTACTTAAATAATAACCTTTAAGGATTAAAAAACTTTTTAAAAAATTCTCTAGAAGCCCAATGATTAACTATCAATTCAGATTACTTAAAGTTAATAAAGAAATTGGTTAACAGAATTTGATGAATCAGCAAAAACATTAAATGAAAATGTATTTTATTGGATCAATATTAAACTCATTTTTTTATTTGATGGATGATAGGATATGATGGTGTTTATACAGCACTGAGTTGAATTTTAAATTATTTTTCCCTCCTTATCATGTTCCATAGTTTCATCATAGGCAACCCTTGTTTAGCTACCACAATTGGGACTAGTAACTTGGTGGTCAAGCACAATGGTCACTAAATGAAACTGGGACTGTGCTTAGGATCTTACTTCAGCTTTTGTTTCCTTTATAGACTTGTGAAAGTTGTAAGTGTGAGGACTGGTCACAAAAATATATTTTCATCACTATCATAACTGAATAGTTGGTAAACAAAAACAGTGGCTATCTGTAGCGATCTTATACTACAGAATACTAATTTTAGAATGCCATGGCTTAGTTCTTCACTCACCAAATCTTTGAACAGAAAAATTTTACTTTGTGAGTGCTCTCACAAAATGGCAACCATGGTTGGATAGGCTTTTCACAGGACATCTGTAAACATCCTTCCCAGCCCCTAGCCAAATTCTAGGATACTCTCTACCACCTAAGCTTAATTTTCTTTTTTTATCCTCTACAGAGGTAGATGCATTTAGAAATGCTGCATTTACCATCTTATAAATACATTTTTAATGAATTCCTCTAGTGCTTATTTGGACTCCAAAGGCATCTTTGTAAATACGATGAGCCTAGAGACCAGTGCTTTAGACTGTAAAATGCCACATTCTATTAATTCTAAAAAATAAATGGTAATCTTTTAAAGAATTTAAAGCAGACGCCAGAGAAGTTGTCTGCAAGTAAGGTGTGTCCACTGGCACCACATTTCCTAAGCCTAAAATACATCATTTACATTCTAAACATATCTGGACCCTTTTCATTTTATAAATTAAGTGCTGATTGAATATAATGGTTGCCAGAGCAAATTAGGGGGCAGCAGAGCATACAGTCCTAGGGAGAGAAGGTGGATTGTTACTAAATCATGTAATTAAATTAATATTGACCTTTACTAGTACAGGTAGTCCTTGAATTACGAGTGTTTGTTTAGCCACTTTTCAAAGTTACGGCGGTGCTAAACAAATGGTACTTATGTCTGGTCCCCAAAGTTATAGCCATTGCAGCATTCCCGGGGTCATGTGATCAAAATTAAGACGCTTGGCAGCCTGTCCTCATTTACAACTACGGGGGAGCTTCAAATCCCTAACATGCCTATCCTCATCTCTGCCATTTGACCTCCACTGCCCTGCACTCCACAGCCCCCCCCCCCCAAGATGTCCTTTGTCATCTTCTTGCTCCTGTTAGTGAGGATAACTTGGCACTTCTCAAAGCAGCTGTTGACTGTGTGAAGCTTTCTTCCCGAGGCCACACCTGGCAGCTTCCTCAAGAGACATAGAGAAGAAGGCCTTGTGTAGTCAGCAGCTGCCTGATAAGGGTCAAGGATGGACATGTCTCATTAGCAGTGGGAACAAGAAGATAGCAAAGGTCACCTCGGTGCAGTGCAGCACAGGGCAGCAGGGGCCTCCACGTGCAGAGTGACAAGGGGTTTGTGCTGCTGGGCTGGATCAGGACAGGTTGGAAGCTTCCAGGGCAGCTTATGTACCTCTGGGCCAGGTCATCTGTGGCTTCTAGGGATGGCTGTGGCTTCCAGGGGTTGTGGCTATAGCTTCATCCCATTGAGGCAGGGCTGGGAGTGACTTCTGAAGTGATTGTATTGCAGTTCAGAGGTTTTGAACTGCATGACTGCAGTTCACAGTCATGGCATGCCACGAAGCCCTGGTTCTGGGGCTGCTTGTCACCCCATAAGGCAGGATGCAGGAAGGACAAAAGGCCAGAGATGGGAGAGAACAGGTGGTTTGAAGGAGCTAAAGGGAAGGTAGTCCCTTACCTTGGAAGAAAAAAGGAGGGACCAAATTGGGAATGGCTCGGATTAGGATGGAACCTTGGCTAATGACTAGTGAAATTCGATTAATGATGGCAGTGGAGAGTGCCAGGATTGCTGTCACTAAGCCATGAAGTCACATGATATCACGATTTACAACATCAACACTTAGTGGTTCCAATCCAAATTGCTGTCATAACTCAGGAACTCATAATTTAGGAATTCCAGTCCCAATTGCTGTCATAACTCAAGGATTATCTGCAACACATTTTATAGAAAATTTTGCTGCATTATTTCCCACTTTTCATGTCTTATTTTAATTTCTAGATACATTTTGAATACATTTTCTATTCCCACTATTTGGAATTTATCTTTATATATGTGGCTTCAAATTTTAAATCATTATAGTATTTATTCCTTCTTTCTTTTGTTTAAGCAAAGATGAACAGAAACATATAGAGCAAAATATTGGAAGAGAGATTATTTTTATGACATGTGCACAGAGCTTTTTTGCAAGTAAAAAAACAATTACCGTGCACAAATAATTCTTGGTCCTTAACCACAGCTGTTTTAAATCATTTTAATAATCTGCAAAGACTTTGCATCAAAGCCTCAAGCAATTATTTTTAGTGCAGCCTATAGTATGCTTAAACATGTAAATGTATAAATATTCTGCAAATGAGAGAGAATAAGAATATCCTGCTCACCTTCACAAAGCTCTGCACCGAAAAGGTGGCCACAATGTTTTATTTAACAAAAAATTAATTTTAAAATATATGACCAATTAATAATTTAAACCAATACTATGTGGTATTTCCAAGATTGTACTAGGCACCTACCAGATCTACAGAAATATATGAGACAGAGCCAGTTTGGTGTAGTGGTTAAACCATCAGGGTAGAAACAGTAGACCATGAATTATAGTCCCATCTTGGACACAAAGCCAGAGGGGTGAAGCCAGTCATTTTTTTCTCAGCTCTAGGAAGGAGGCAATGGCAAACTACTAAAAAACACTTGCCGAGAAAGTGTGAGATTCTACATGTGCTGTTAGGCTAGAGTGTGTCAGCCCAAAGAAGTAGACTAGACCAAGAAACTGACTATAACCATATATTATTGAGATAGGCTATAGTGATAGAATTTTGCAACTCAGGATGTGTTTTACTTTCCCTCCCTCATACTTCGCTGAATCAGCCTGAGTCTCTTCTTAACACTATCTCCTTTCCTAGGGCTAAAGAAATGCTTTTGCCTGTGTTTCTTTAGCGGCTTCCAAATGTTTCTTTCATGGCCATCTCCATGGTTCTCTACAGCGAGAGACAAGTTAGGGATGTTGCTGTTACATCATCTTCCCAGCTTATATAACTGTGTCCTTGTCTGAGCTTCTTGATCTCAATTCTGGGTTTGTAACTGAAAAATAAGGATGCTAATGCCAGGTGATTTCAACTCTCTGGTTCTGGGGATGGAATTGTGTGTAAGGAACATCTCCAGTTCTCCATCATGGAAATATCACCTTTTAGTAGAGATTGACACCAGAGCCAATCCTCTACAGCAGGACTGGAACAGTTAAATAGGTCTATTTAGAGCAATTATTATTTAGGCTTATTTAAGAGCCTTGATAGTACAGTGGTTTGGTGCACCCTGTCATTAACACAGCTGCCTGCAATTTCTGCTGGTTCGAATCTCTCCAAGGCTCAAGGTTGACTCAGCCTTCCATCCTTTCTAAGGTAGGTGAAATGAGGACCCAGTTTGTGGGGGCAATAAGCTGACTTTGTATAAAAATATACAAAAGAATGAAGGCTGTTGCTTAACGCATTGTAAGCCGCCCTGAGTCTCCGGAGAAGGGTGGCATATAAATCAAATTAAAAAAAAAAAAAGGTCTATCCCAGGAATAGACCCAAATATGTTCTGGAGACAAACAAGAGAGTTGAGAAATTGCTCAACTTCTGGAATGAAGGAGGTAAAAATATAAACATATTATTCTTATAGAATATATAGATAAGTCCATACATTTTTCTAGGTGGTATTTTTGGAACTATTTGGCCACTGGGGCTAAGAGAGAGTGTCTCACCTAAAAACCAGCTGGCCTGTTAAACTAGAACTCAGATTTTCCTACTTCTAATCTGACACTTTTAATTATCTGGCCAAATCAGGTTATATGTACACACACAAAAAGTGGAGATGGAATTAAAAAGAGTTAGAGATTAAACAAATATTACAAGAATTAACTGGTTAAGTGAAAGTTGTTCAAAAAAGCTCTACAGCTCTAATAAATAATATCAGATAATATTGTTTGTGAAAGGAAAAATTCCTCTCAGTGTATTGCTGCAGCCACATGATTGGCTTCCAGCTTGAACATTCAAATGAGCCAATCACAACACAGCTTTTGGCTCTGAGTTTTCCCGGGCTTTCCAATGGACAATGAGTCAGCATATAAGCAGCTGCTGGGATCACACTCCTTAGCGGACTCTCAAACAGACGCTCAGACGCTGACTCCCCCACACGGAGCTTATAAGGCTGAAGTCACTACAATGGAACGAAGAGCTGAGTCACTGCCTTGCTTCTGAGGAAGCAGACAAAGAACTGAGGGCTTCCCATGCTGTGGGATGACTCCAGGAAGAGCTGTTGGACTTTGCTAAGAGGAGACCTTTTGTTTGTTGGTGTTTTCTTGCAGGCTTTGTTTTTATGTGTTTTAGTATTAAAGCAAATAATTTCTCAAGACTCCTCTTTCAACTTGCATGCTTTGGTGCGTTTGTGTGTGTAACCGGATCACAGTCCATTGGATATCAGAACCTCCTTCACATTGTTCATTTATGTACCAGGCTTCTTAATGGGCTCCACTGAGTGGTACCCAACTTTTGTAAATGCAGAACTTTTTAAACATCATGTCTATGGAGATTCTCAGTCATCCAGTCATGGTTGTCCCAAAAGTGCTTTTTCCAAAGGCAACTGGACTTTCTTTGCTTTTCCTTGAAGATGTTTTACTTCTCATCCAAGAAGCTTCTTCAGTTCTTCTTCATCTCAGCACTGAAGAAGCTTCTTGGATGAGAAGTGAAATGTCTTCAAGGAAAAACTAAGAAAGTCACCTTTTGAAAAAGCATCTTTGGGATTTCGAACATTATCTTTTTCCTGCAGAAAGAATGAACCATCTACTTCTACCTGAACTCAGTATGAAACATCTCTTTGAGTCAGGAATCCACATCACTGTATATGAACATTGTTTATGGATCAAGGCAAAAGACCTATCTAGTCCATTATTCTGTGGCACTCAGTGGCCAATTACAGTAGAAGCATCAGAAACTTTATAAGGAAACTAACTTCTCAACATCTAACACAACGTAAGTAGTGTTTAAATACACTACTTACGATTCAAGAAGTAGTGTTACCAAGAAAGCTGCACAGAATGAAGCACAATTCAAGGGTTTTACTTCTATATAGCCATCAAGCAGTCACTCCCAGCTCAGTCTTCCACAAATCTGTCTAGGAATTTTACAAAACCATACAAATCTGTGGCCATCGTTCAGTCATATCTCAGGGAAGCATATTTCATAGTAACTATTAATTTTGTACCTTTTAGTATCCATCCTGAATATTCTCACATTTAGTTTCGATATATGATCTCCCTTGTTCGAAGGGAGAAAAAAACCATCTGAATTCCATTATAAATTTTAATGTATTGTAATACACAAAACAAGCAGGAACAAAATAAAAGATGGAGAAACAAGAAAGAAATTGGAAAAAATATAGAATTGGGCCTTTTGTCCTTTCTATGGAAACTTCACACTTCTTTCCCCAATCTGTGTCTCATTTTTAATTCCACAAAAACTTTTTCATGCTGTGCATTACTTTAGCTCTATTATCTGCTATTTCACTTGTATAAACTAAAAATATCAAATGCTGTGATTTTTTCTCTGTGTAGGGAAGCTCAATATAGCTTTCTCTATTGCCTTTTCCCATACCATTTCCACTTCCAGCACTATTATTTTTAGAAGAGAAACACATCCAATATGCTTTAGGGTCTTTAAAAGTCTCTAAATTAGCATGGATTGTTAATAAATGAGATTTTATAAAGTAATATTGTACTACTGATGAATTAATTATTAGTGCATTGTTGGAATGCATAAAGTTAGAAAGCAAAAATAGCAGTAGTAGGTGACAACAGCAGAATGATGTATTCATATACTGAAATGTAATTTCTTCTGAATTTCAGAGTGCTGATTTGAGTATTGCAGTTTATTTCTTTGAGACAAGAGGAAATCTAAATAAAATCTTATGTGAAAACCACTATACCTGGCAACACAATTTTCTTTACTGATGTGAAATATGAGAGCGACTACCGTATCAACAAGATTGCAAACAAATAGTGTCATATATCACAGTTTTAATGAATGTACTGTCAGAGGCATCAAGCTAATATGGAACAATTTTAATTCATCCTGGGATTTTACTAGTTGCCTATTTTGCACTATTCAGATTCTTGTTCCCATGCTTTCTATCGACTACTGTATATACTTGTGGATAAGCTCATCTGTAGATAAGCCATCTTTTGAATTTTTAACCAAAATACCATGAAAAACGCACCATCAGCATATAAGGCAAACCTTGAAATTTCTGCATATTTCAATTTTCAAAAGTGGCTTATCTGTAGATGGCACATTTTTCATGATATTTTGATTACAAACTTGAATGACGGTTTATCCACAGTGGGATTATCCATGAACATCTACAGGAAGTACAGGTACTTTAAAAATTATTACTACACTAGGCTTTGGAGAGCCTAGGAGAGAATATGAGTTAAGATATTTGTTGATATACTTTTTAAATCTTAAATTAGTTAAAGATACGGAGGAGGATGGATTTAAAAATAAATTTGAGTAATACATTGTGAATTAATTAATTATAATTTAACTTAATTAATTAAAATAAAATGCTATGAATCAGTTAAACAAATGAAGTTAGGAGTGGAGGGAAGCATGATTCTGGAGAACAGTGAAAGTAAAGCTGTGATCTAGTCTTACAAATAAGGTAGAAGTAGAGGAAAGCATCATACTGGAGAACAGTTAAAGCAAAACTGGGAACCAGTTAAAAATAAAAATAAGAGTTAGGAGTGGAGGAAAACACATGCTGGAAAACAGCTAAAGTAAAGCTGTGAACCAGCCAAGTTAGAGTTAGGGTTAGAGTTAGAGTTAGGAGTTAGAGTTAGGAGTGGAGGAAAGCATACGCTGGGTAACAGTTAAAGCAAAACTGTGAACTAGCCAAAAAATAAAGTTAGGAGTGGAGGAAAATATATCTGGAGAGCAACTGAAATACAGTTGTGAACCAGTTAAAAATAGAGGTTGGAGCGGAGGAAAGCACTGCTGGAAAGCAACTTTTTGAGCTGCGAACCAGTTTCATAATAGATTTAGGAGGAGTGAAGGAGATAACATTGGTATGCAGTTAAAATTATACTGTGAACCAGCCTAAATAAGTAAGGTAAGGTTAGGAGTGGAGGAAAGCATCGCTGGAAAGCAACTGATTTAAGATGTGAACCAGCCAAAAAATAAACCTAGGAGGAAGTGGAGGAGATAACACTGGAGAATAGTTAAGCCAGACTGTGAACCAGTTAAATAAATAGAGATAGAAGTGGCGGGAAACACTGTTGGGAAATAGCTATTTAAATTATGAACCAGTTAAATATTAGACTTCAAAATAAAGTATTTTGGGAGTGACAAATTTTAGATGGAAATGTTGATTGATTTAGAAACGATTAAGAGAGGAGGAAAATATTCTTCGTCAAGATTATGGATATTAGCTGTCATTTAAGAGAGGTACAATATAGATTCGATGTAATGGGTCTTAGCAATGAGGAATATATATGAAATATTGATTGTTAAAATGACAAAGATTTGGAATGATGTCTATTTGGAAATAATTGTTTAGAATTTAGGGTGACATAGTAGAATGATAAATGTTTAGAATAAGATTTTTCTTTTTCTTTTTCTTTTTTTCTTTTTTTAAGATGTAAATGGATAAAATTTGGAACAAAATTGGTTGGGGGAATGTGAGTAATTGTATTGACTTTATACCGGATCAAATCCTTGCTCTAAAAATGTGTATTTTATGTTTTATGTTTAAAAAAATAAAAAAACTTTTCAAAAAAAATTATTACTACATATGCACACAGATAAGCCCCACTATGGACAAGTCATAGCCAATTCTGGGAGTGTATTCTTTTTTAGATTTAAATTATTTATCTATCTACGAGTATATATATGGTAGTTACCACAGTTCAAGAACTTTTTCATTGCCCAAGTACAAAGAAACAAAATAATAGTTTTTAAGAAAAAGAATTCAAAGTCCTTCTCAGATGTACACATACTGTGTTTCCCCAAAAATAAGACCCCGAAATAAGCGCTTGGCCTTATTGCCATACGCTCAAAAGCCTGATTGGGTTTATTATCAGGGATGTCTTATTTTGGGGGAAATCGGTTATCAATGTGCAGCTGTTGATGATTTCTTGTCTACTTTATGTCATCATTTCCTGTCTGCATTTCTGCTTGCGCTTGTCACCATCTGCTTGCAATAATACTTATGACAAAACCATTTAAATGTTCTACCATCAGAACAAGTTATGGAAACTGGATTTTAATTTGGATCCTTTTCTTATTTGCTTATTTGCATATGTTTACCTATACTTAAAATTGTGTTTTTCTGAGAAAAGGAATAATAAATTGTTGTTTTATTTTCAATTACTGAAATTAATTTTAATTTTATCAGAATTTGGTAGACAGTTTGTAATAACAATATATCTTTATACTAAAAGATAAAATAAAAACAACTCTCCCCCTTCACTTTTTCATAAAACAATTTTCTGACACAAGGAATGAAATTGTTTTCAGTATCCACACTTTTGTTTCCTCTCATCTTCTCTAGGGAGATAATTTTTGTGGGGGAGTTTGAACTGAAGTTGATTCTCTATGGCACGGGTGTCAAACTCGCCACGTCACGTTGCTGTCACGTGATATTTCACAATGTTTTTCCCATTCATGGAACTGGGGTGGGCGTGGCCTGCATCTGACGCATCTGGCCTGTGGGCTGCCAGTTTGACACCCCTGCTCTATGGGCTAAATCAGGAGGCCAAGGTTTCCTGACTCCAAGGGTTTGAGATCTGGAGTAGAAACAGATGAATGCAAATCTTTATTTAGCTAAAATTTAGGGAGTGCTTGGTCCTGATCTAGATATGCCCTTTCATGATAGGACAACTACATATGGAATCTGAATTTTTTTAGAGGAAACCCAAGGTGCAAATGTATACATAAGCACTATATTAATATCTGGCAGGATTTAAATGGTTTTTGACATTGATAAAGATCAAAATCAGGAATCGTTCCTGATGCAATAATACAGAAATATTATATACAAGCACAACTCAGTTTCTCTTTACTGCGGAATAATAATTCATCATCTGAAAATAATATCCACTGCAAAAGAAGAAGCCTAGCTCCAAAATGAAAGTAACTTTTTGTCCTTATGCACTTTCATTTGAATTGCGGGAATATCTTCAGACAAGTCGTTTTGCCAAATAGGGATTCTATTTCTATAACAGTATCATTCAAAGGACTATATATGTTCTGTCCCCATCTCACACACGCACACCAGCAGTCGACCAAGAGTTAAAATAAACCAGCAGACAAGAATTTCCTTTGATAACAGAATTGGCAGCAACCCAGTGGCTGCTTGCCAACAGTCTTTACTTACAAAGGGAGGTTTATCTCCTCCAACCGAAAACATCAAAGTCTACAAAAGCCAAAGAATAGTCAAGTCCAGTCCAAAAAATCAGTCCAAGCAGAGCATATAACAAAGTTCCAGAAATGCAGAATGACTTGCTAGCTTTCAGTTTTGTCCGTCACAAAGCCTGAATGGCCACCACACCCCCTTTTATCTCCTGTGAGGTGTGGTCCAGGGACTCAGCTTAATCTCTGGCATGCCTCCTTCTCTGCTGCGCGCGCTTGTCTTTCCGACGCTGTCGGGGATCCAGCCAAGACTTATCTCCGTCACTGTCTAACTGCGGCTGCTTGGAAATGCCTGGCTCCTGGCCTATCTCTTCTCCTTCGGAAGACACCTGAGGCATTGCCAGAGAGGAGGGTCCTGGAGAGGGAGGCCTTGCCAACTCCTCTCCTTCACTTTTGGAGTCTTCTCCCTCCGATAAGATGGGCTCGGGGGTCGGAGTCACAACAATATGGAGAAGAATTAACTAGGCATTGTTATCTATCTCAGTTAAATTCTCCAGCTCCAAGTTATATAGTGTCAATTATTATATCCAGGTTAAACCATATAAGACATAATTATACACATATTTATATAAATGGGATATTTTTTTCTTTATAAATTAATGTGGTTTGAAGGATTCCTACAGAAAAGGAAAACTGAATTTGATGATACCAATATCTCATCCCCAAGCTAAACAGGTAAGATGGTAGAAGTAGTGACCCAGTTCCCGAAAGCTGTCAGTATTAAGAAATCAACTTCAACTGAATCTGTTAGTAGCTTTGCATTTGTGAATGTAATGATTCTAAGGAAATTTCATTTTTTACTCTGGTAGGATAGGTGGCAATTTTGGCTCACCTCAGAGAGCACCAAGGACTCTGCATCTTGTGCAACAATTTCAACTTTCCTTGACCAGAGATTTCTTCTCAGAGTCATTCATTCCCTAATCAGTTGTGTGGACTAGTTAATATAATCTACCTGGAGATGACCTTGAAGAATATCTGGAAGGTACAGTTGGTACCGAATACAGCAGCCTAAGCATAAATTTGGAGGACCCTTTGCTTGAAACTGCGTTGGTTATCAGTCTGCTTCTGAATGCGATTCAGAATGACTATTGTCAGGTTTAAAGCCCTTCATGGCTCCTTGGTATTTATATTTGTTAGTGTTTATTTCTTTGATTTTTAAAACATGTAAAAGTATTTGGGGTTTTCTGGTGTGTCTCTGTGTGTGTGCATGTATGTATGTATGTATATATGTACCATATTTTTTGGAGTATAAGACGCATCGGAGTATAAGACGCACCTACCTTTTTTGGTGAGGAAAAGAAGAAAAAGAAATCTCCCTCTGCCTCTGCGCAATTTTGCCTTGTTGCAGCAAACAGCCTGCTTTACTTTCATTTTCGTTTTCAGCATAGCTTGATTAGCACAAGGAAAAAAATATCTGCTCCAGCAATTTACCTCTTTGCAGCAAGCAGCAGAGCCCTGTGCAAAATAGCTGAGAGCAAATCAGCTGAGAGTCGGGAGGCCGATCCAATCAACTTGGGCTAATTAGGCTGTGCTGAAGCTGAAAGGAGCTGTTTTTTCTTGCTGTTTGCTTGCAAGGAGGTAACTGCTGCAAGGCAGAGGCCAAAGGGTGGGGGCCAATGGGTGGGCGGGGCTACATTCAGTGTATAAGACACACCTAAACTTTCACCCCCTTTTAGGGGAGAAAAAGGTGCGTCTTATACTCCAAAAAATATGGTATATATATTGTTAGTTACCTAGAACCTGCATGAATAGACTTCACATAAAAAAAATAAATAAAAAACAAATCAACTAATAAATATATACATCAAACTACATAGCAGGGACACTACAGTGGGGAGCAGCTGGCCCTTTGAAGAGGAAGCTAGTCACCTTATCTGTGAACCTCAAGAGGAAAAGAATGGGTACCATCAAATTTGTGATAGGAGGAGTTTTGGGTGTGTCTTTGGTGAGTGACAGGTGACTTCAGATAAGGTGGAAAGTTAGTTAGAATTGTGTTAAGAGATTTTTTTTTAATTTAAACTGTTGTGTGAGTGGAAAGTTATTTTTCATAAAACTGATTTTTTTTAAATTTCAATCTTGACTGGTTGCCTTTTCGCACTTAGCTAGGCTGAGTTACAGACTCCCAACTTTTCTGTTTAGTTTCCTTTCTCTATTTAGACAGACCTGAGTAAAGTGAAGATCTCACTTCCATCCTTTCCTGATTCCCCAGAAGGCTGGTGTGGAGGAATAAACCAGTTTGTAATGAAGGGGATGAAGGAGGCAACAAGACTAAGGTGTGGCTATCTCAGAACCGAGGGACCTCAGAGGAGAGACTGATTCTACCCTGAGGGGACTGTCATTTTTGTATCATATATACATTGGAAATATCAGCTTACAGAATGGAACCCTGTATACAGGTAGTCCTCGACTTACAACAGTTTATTTAGTGACCGTTCAAAGTTAAAACAGCACTGAAAAAAGTGACTTATGATCGTTTTTCACAGTTACAGCCTTAGCAGCAACCCCATGGTCGTGATCAAAATTCAGTTACTTGGCAACTGGTTCATACGTATGACAGTCGCAGTGTCCTAGGGTCATGTGATCGATCCTCTTTTGCGACCTTCTGACAAGCAAAGTCAATGGGGAAGCCAGATTCACTTAACAACCGGGTTACTAACTTATCAACTGCAGTGATTCACTTAATGGTGGCAAGAAATGTTGTAAAATGAGGCAAAACTCACTTAACAAATGTTTAATTTAACCGCAGAAATTTTGGGCTCAATTATGGTCATAAATTGAAGACTACCTGTATTCTGGAAGCTGCTTGCAAATGATAAAAGGTTAAAAATCCTACAGTACTCCAATTCCATCATCCCCTGCTATATTAGTGACTTTCCCCAAGCTCTGCTGCTTTTTCAATAACAGTTTTATAAACCAGGCTGAATTTTACAAGAGGAAAAGCACCAAGGATATGTTGGGCTTATCTGAAAAGGTTAAATAAATCCAAAATAATATCCAGGCTTGTACTGTAAGTAACACATTCTATATACATTCTAAATTGTTATAATGAAATCCCTTACACGGGAGCAATTACTAAATACAGATCCCTGCTGGAAATCAAGGCAATAAAAACATTTTCAAGGACTTTCATAAAACCATGAAGCATCCTTTCAACTGCTCCACAAAGCTGTAGAGTATTAGAGCTCCTGAAAGGGATTATTGAAAGATTTCTCTACTAAAAAATTGTAAACTGATATAGATTTCTCTCACTTGTAACAGTTTATAAGTTTTTTATTATTTTACACCAGCAATAAGTTCTTAAATATGAAAAAGTCCTTTGCATATAGCTGAGATCATTCTAAAAACTGTTTTTTTTTTTAGTAAGAGTTGTAAGAAAGCATTAACTGAATTTTGAAAATATCTTCAAAGTCTCTATACTGAGAATTTGTTGTTCATTTCTTTTCAACATGGTCAACTTATTTGGTTCAAAATAAGCCACAGGATTGCTAACAATAAATAGGAACAACAGCCTAATGGTTTTAAAAGTTCACACTCTTACTCTGTCCAGAAAAATTGTATGGACTAAATAACTGACTATAATTTTTCAAACAAGCTCATCATTTCTTAGTTTTGCCAGTGGATTGTTTCATAAGCATTCTACCACTTTCCAAACTGTCTTACTCAAATGTCTATTGGCACTGTCCTGATGTAAACTATTAAAGAGCAGGACTAATCACATTTACAGGAAAGTGGTTTCAGTGGTGAATGATTATTCTTCCCTTCTGCAACCTGTCTTCTAAAGTTTGTCTCAAGCACCAATCCAATAATAAACAAAAAACCCAAAGTAAATAATGGAAACCATCACACACTAAATACATGAAAATACTTACAAGGTTATAAAAAAAGAATTTTTTTTTGACAATGTTCTTTTCTGTTGAATAAAGAAAACAAACACAGGGTGGGGCAGAGTTCAGGAGAATCCTGTTGACTTAAGGTTTTATCCTATTAATATAATACAAAATATCTTTAAAGACAACTAAAGTCAATATCTATAACAGGCTGGCAATGCAGCTCTGATGCTAATTTCAAGCCAATTCTGACATTTTCCTGAAATCTGCTGCTTAAGAAAAAAGTTCTTTCCAAGTAGTTCTCACTTTGGACTCCGAGTTCATCAATTGATAGCTTCATCCTTATTTTAACAGGTGGAGACTTTCCAAAAGAAAGAAGAAAGAAATGTGGTCTTTTAAAATAAAGGATATTGCTTCGCCCATCCTCCCTCTCTTGAAGAACTGTCCAGATTGCCCTTCTGAAGATTCCTTATCAATCTTCTGAGAAGCCTTTGAGCTGAAGGTCATAAAACCCAGGTATGTCTCTTCAAATATATTTCCTACTATCTAATTAGAGCTGCAGATTTTGATGGGTTGGACCATATTTCCTTTCATTAAAAGACAGATGCAAAATAGGAATTATGCTATTCATTCTTCTCCCGGTTTCTGATACCATCATTTCTTGATTTTCCTCTTGCTTCCCACATATCCAAAATATTCTTCATTGCAAGATTCAGTTCATTCAGGTTATTTCCAGATAGCACATCCAATAACCTGGATATTTATGGGAACTCAAGCATCTAGACATTGGTGCATTTGTTTCACTATTTCAGATTGCCCAAGCAGACAATCAGAGCTCACTTCGTAGGCAAGATAAGATATTCTTGTACTGGGTGGAATTCAGACAATAGTCCTTTATAGAAACAAATTCACTATTAGTGCTTTCCAGGGTGACAGGTCTATTTTTCAAGGAATAATTTAATCTCTTAAAATAAAATTAAATTGGCTAAGATATTTAGTCAAGCAAGCTATTTTTCTTACTGTTGAAAAAACTGGAACAAATCCTTGATAAACATCAACTTTCTTTGAAATAAAGCAACATAGAAGAGTTCAAAGTTACTATAAGGTTCATTTTCATGTCAAAGGCATTTTTCACACCACGTCCTTTCTCTTACAACCTCAAGAAATTTGTAGAAAAGGAACCATAAAGAATGGAATAGCATGGCATTGTATCATATTAACACACACAGTAATTGAACAGCTCCTATCATAATCGCCTCACCTACCCAAAAGATAAATTTAGGCTGTATGGAAGTTACATTTGATTATTTATTGTTGTGAGGCTCTAGACCCATTCTCTTTATCAAACACAGATGATGATCTCCATTGCTGCAAGCACAAGCTCCAGACTTAGACAGATGATGTTACCTAGTTTGGGTAATGAAATATCTGCAAGAAAACAACCAAGCTCAGAGAACACCAAGGATTCCTCATTTCAACCCTGAGCTACAAATATTCTCCTTTATTGTCTCCTAAATCTATTTGTCTCATAAGTTCTTTAACTTAAAATGTAGATGTTGGTGATCATACTGTGATCACCACAGTATCCATATTCATGTGGATAATTGCTTTTTATCAATTCTAAAAGAATGAAAGTTTTACCTTCTCAGGATTAAGCTTCATCACACAGCACTTGTACCTGAGGAACCTAATACAGGGCTAATACTTCTCTACTTTTTACCAGAAGATATCCATCAGCTTCGACAGATGAATCAAAATATCTTCGGCAATCTGCTAAAAGACAGGTTGTTTAAAAAAGAAAAGTACTCGTTATGTTTGTACTTGCTAAAAAGGGAAGGAATATAAAATGTTGCCCCGGGCAGACATTTTTTGTAATATAGAACTCCATTCACTGCTAAAGATTGTGTGAATTGTAAGATTTTTTGGCAGCCATTTTAGATCCAGAAATGGAATTAACAATGTGTCAATGTGCAGAGTTCGTTCTTATAGTTAGTCTGAACTGCTGTTCCAAATAGAACAATTTCTCTCAAGATATTTTATTACTAATATAAAAGCACCAACTGTTAGGTATACAGAGCACTAACCTTATGATGACATTTAACAGGATCCAAATTGATTATGTAAACTCAGCAGATTGGGCCCCAGGTGTATTTACCCTGAGGAGGTCCAATTCCATATAGGTGCTACAAAACTGAAGATTCCTCTCTCATCGCGCATCGCCCACTTTTGGAAGCTAAGAGGGGGTGGAAAAAGAGAAGTGTCTGCTGAGATGCTAAATGTTTCGGCAGATTTACGCATCCCAAGTCACTTTGGCTTTAAAAAAACCCGTAACATCAATCCACAGAAATGGATTCACAATCAACTGTTTTAATACTAGCAATATGTGCTCCTTTTTACCTCTCCCCATTAGGAGCTTAGCAGCTGTGTTCTGGCTTAAGTGCAGTTTCCAAGAAGTCTTCAAAGGCAGCCAATCACACGATCCACTTTAATCATCTACAGGAACATAACATAGCATGCAGAACTGTGGGCAAGCAATTTCTCTCAAGGAACAGGCACAATTCACATACTATGGAAATAATTTATGCCATCAATGTTATTTGGGACTTCGCAGACAACAGCCCCCAGCATTTTCCCCAGGGACCTCACTTTACCTAATCAGGTTCATGACAGGTATCATATAGACATCAAAGTAGTAAATCCATAAGCATAGGAAGCAAAATAGCCATGTGATTCCAGGAAAAGATACCAGAAATACGTGCCCCAAAATTCAACATATTGTGGAAAAAGAGCAATGCAAAAATCAAAATAAATGTGCTGGTAAATATATTTAATCTCTCTCATATACTGTATAGAGAATCATCTGAAAAGATCTATGCATACAGCCGGGCTTCTATGCACTTATTATTGAGTGTATACTGAAGTGCGGATATAAAGTTAATGTGCATCTGAAATCATATCTAACAAAACAGATGGCACAAACTCACACTACAGAGGTCTTCTGGCATGTACATACTGATGAACTTCCTCAATTGCTACCTAATGCATCCAGAGCAGAGTTACTCAACCTTGCCACCCCTGATAATTGAGAAAACGGGAAACACCGTTATGGCAATGGTGAAGGATTATGAGATTTGTATTACAAAACAAATAGAAGATGCTAGGCTGCCTATCCTTGAATTAGCAAAGTATAGGTGCTTTTTAAAACAGACTGGTGTGATGAGTGCTTTCAATGTTTTCTTCAAAATGTGCTCAATCTGTGGAAACTACATTCAGCAGCAATTATTTTGCATGGATACTCAGCCAGACATTGCTACAATTGTCTTCCAGCACTTAGCCATAAATTCTATGCTCATACACTTTACTGAGAACTAAGTCACACAGAATTCAAGGGTTTGCTCTTCAGAAAATATTGAAAGAACTGCATTGTACATTCTTTAACAATTATTTAGCACATCACCAATCCAATATAAACAGAGGAGTTACCACGATAAGCAAATTTTAAACACAAATCTTGATGAGGTGGCTATAGCCTGTATTATCACACATCAATGCATTTTACTAATATTTTAGAGATACTGAATTTTTATAGCATTTGTACAATTGCCAACTCAGACAATATGATCTGAGTAGCATATATAAAAAAATGAAAAAATCAACACACACTAAATCAACACATATTAACAAGTAGACAATACATGGTTAAAAAAAAGTATACCATAACTTCTAAAATGGGGACTTTACTCATTCTGAGCTAAAGATCTCAGGCAAATGTATTGGTATATACCCGTGATGGTGAACCTATGAACCAGAGGTGGCACGCAGCGCCCTCTCTGTGGGCACACGAGCTGTCGCCCCAGCTCAGCTCTGCCACGCATGCGAGCGCACCTCCCACCGCCCAGCTGTTCTTTGGGTCTCTGCTGTGCATGCATGGGGGGGCGGGACGCACATGGGAGGGGCAGTGCATGCACAGGGGGCGGTGTGCACATGGGGGTGCATGTGCATGCATGGGGGCAGGGCGCATGCAGGGGTGAAGTGCATGTGGGTGTGTGTGCATGGGGGGGCACATGCATGGGGGGGGCACATGCAAGGGACCTGTGCACATGTACGGGGGGCAGGGTGCATATGCGGGGCCCGTGCGCATTGCATTTGGGGGGTTTGGGTGCGTGCACGCTTTGGGCACTCTGTCCAGAAAAGGTTAGCTATCACTGGTATATACACATATATAATACAATGGATATATAAATTCTACATACCTCTGCATATGCCAATTTTTTGAGATGTAAAAAAAATCAGACCGAGATAAATTAGTTCAGAATTTATTCACCTTTAATATAACATATAAGCTATACAATCCAATTGAAAATCAAACTGAAATCTTTTAGGGAGAAAATAACAATACAATACTAGAATAATTACAAGCTTCATAAGTTCATACCTTCTTATAAGTAAGGGTATGGCTGTGCTCAGAAATAACCAATCACATTCAAAGTGATCCCTAGGGAGTTGGGCGGCATAGAAATGCAACTAATAAATAAAATAAATAATAGTCAGTATACACCTGTTATCAATTAAACTAACTCTTATCAAGCTTGTATAAAGTTCAGCTGTTCTAGTAGGATTTTTCTGAAATTTACTCAGTTACCTCTTATTGCAGAGTTGTCAAACTGGCGGCCTGCGGGCCAGATGCATGCAGACCATGCCCACCTCAGCTCCGCAAAGGGAAAAAATGTCACGAAACATCATGTGATGGCAATGTGATATCGCACTTTAGCAAAAGCCATGGACTGTAAAAAGCTCACAGAGCATCAAAGGGATCTCATTGTTGGAAGGTATCAATCAGGAGAAGAAATTTCCAAAGGATTGGATATACCATTGAACATAGTGAAGACAGTTATCAACAAGTGGAGCAAATATGACACAATAGTGACATTATCAAGAACTGGATATCCTTCCAAAATTGATGAAAAAAAGAAAACTGGTCCAAGAGGCTGCCAAGAGGCCCACAAAAACATTAAAGATGCTGCAAGAATTTCTGGCAAGTACTGGTTGTGTGCTACATATGACAACAATCTAACATGCCTGGGCAGTGGGTAGGGTGGTAAGATAGAAGACTTTTCTTACAAAGAAAAACATTCAAGCCTGGCTACATTTTGCAAAAGCCTACATCAATGGTTTCATGAGATCAAGTTTGAACTTTTTGACCATAATTCCAAAAGTATGTTTGGTGCAAAAGCAATACTGTACAAAACCAAAAGTACACAGTGAAGCATGGTGGTGGCAGTACTGTGCCCTGGGGCTGCTTTTCTTCAGTTGGAACAGGGGCTTTAGTCAAGGTGGAGGGAATTATGAACAGTTCCAAATATCAGCCAATTTTGGCACAAAACATTCAGGCCTCTGCTAAAATGCTGAAGATGAGCAGGAATTTCACCTTTCAACATAATGATCCAAAGCATACCTCCAAATCAACAAAACAATGGCTTCACCAGAAGATCAAAGTTTTGGAATGGCCCAGCTAGAGATCTGACACCTGAATCCTATTGAAAATCGGTGGAGTGACCTGAAGAGGGCTTGGCATAGGAGATGCCCTCGCAATCTGACAGATTTGGAGCATTTCTGCAAGGAAGAGTGGGCAAAGTTTCCAAGGGAAGATGCACCATGCTGATAAGCTCCTATTCCAAAAGACTGAATGGTGTCATAAAATCAAAGGTGCTTTAACAAAGTGTTACTTTAAGATGAAAAGATCATCTTAAGATGCACAAAGTGTTCATCTTTGTGCAATCACGTTATTATGTTTTTATTGTTATTTCCCACCCCCGCAAATTGTTTGTTTTTCAACTGAATTGTACAGCTTATGTGTAAGAGCCTTGATAGTACAGTGGTTTAGTGCACCCTGTTATTAACACAGCTGCCTGCAATTTCTGCTGGTTCGAATCTCTCCAAGGCTCAAGGTTGACTCAGCCTTCCATCCTTTCTAAGGTAGGTGAAATGAGGACCCAGTTTGTGGGGGCAATAAGCTGACTTTGTATAAAATATACAAAAGAATGAAGGCTGTTGCTTAACGCATTGTAAGCCGCCCTGAGTCTCCGGAGAAGGGCGGCATATAAATCAATTTTTTTTTTTAAAAAAAAGGTGAAAAAAATGTGATTTTTTTTTTTTTTGCGATTTTGTGGAAAAAAAAGTCATTTTATCTTAGTCTGGTTTTTTTTTTATATCTCAAAAACCTGGCATTTTAACAGGGGTGTGTAGACTTTTTATATCCACTGAATATATACCTATCAGTATATAAACAGCTGTACACATCAAACTTGATTCTGCATGCTAAAATATTCTTTAGTACTTTTTTGATGTGCAGAATAAGATATTTCAAGACTGTTCTACTTTTTATGTAATTTTTGCATGATATTGTTAGCTGCCTAATAACATATACAAAAAAGTCTGTCACCTTAACCTGACAATCTGTATCTGACAATCAGTTCCTAGCTATCCAAATTCTAAGTTGCAATATGTTTACTAATCTTTTTAAAAAAACGACCACTCTGAGTGTTTGCAGTTATAGGCATCTCCTAACTTAATATAAGTAGGAGAGAAAATGGACGTTGGCTTACCTGAACGTCCCTTTTCTGGGCGCTGCGTACACTATCCATTAATGGGTTAACTTCTTCAGCCTTTGGCAATAACTGAGTGAGAGCTCAATTTCCCTTTCCTGTTGCCCTGCCACGCCCCTCAATCCCATGATCCCCCGTCTGAACGAAGTTATAGGAGACCACACCGTGTCACGTAAGCAACAAAACTTTAATGAAAAACATCTGTAAACACCAATAAAACTCTACTGGGCAGAAGCCAATAAAAAGAAAGGGGAGGGTATGGATAGTGTACACAGCGCCCAGAAAAGGGACGTTCAAGTAAGCCAACGTCCATTTTCCTGTGCGCTGCTCCCACTATCCATTAATGGGATATACCCAAGTTTAAACCCAATGGGCGGGAAGCTGAGTGCCTCCAGAGTCCTCCTCTGTCACCATCGTCTGCAGCACCCTACGGCCGAAGGAGGCTTCTGCGGAGCTGTAGGCGTCTATCTTATAGTGGCGGATGAAAGGCGTCACCGATGACCAGGTTGCTGCTCTGCATATATCTGCTACCGACGCCTGCGCTGTCCAGGCCGCCGTTGTGGCTGCGCTATGTGTGGAGTGTGGGAGAATCCGTCCCGGAAGAGGCTTAGTGTTCCGGTCGTACGCCAACGCGATGCAGGCCTTAATCCATCTGCTCACCGTGGATGCTGAAATTTTCCGTCCCATGGAGGCCGGGTTGAAGGACACTAAGAGCGCCTCCGTGTGACGGAAGGCCGCCGTCCCGTCAATGTAAATGCGAAGGGCGCGGCGAACATCCAGGGAATGCCATTGTTGTTCTCTGCTGTTGCGGGGGCAGGGGCAAAAGTCCGGTAGGATGAGTTCCTGGGCGCGGTGGAACCAGGAGTTCACCTTGGGGATGAAGGCCGGATCCAACCGGAGGACCACCGTGGTGTCCCTGAATATGCAGAGGTCCTTCCGGATTGAGAGTGCTGCTAGCTCTGAGACTCTTCTGGCTGAGGTGATTGCTAGTAGGAAGGCCACCTTGAATGATAGGTGTTTTAGGGACACTGAGCTCAAGGGCTCAAACGGAGGGGCCGTTAGGGCCCGAAGAACCAGCGGGAGGTCCCAGGACGGGTACCGGTGCACTGTGGGGGGGGGGTGCAAATTCTTGGCACCGTGAAGGAATCCCCTGATGCGCGGGTGATGTGACAGCGCTTGGTAGGGGGGTGATGCGATGACAGTGGATAGTGCCGCAGTCTGGCGCCTTAGGGTTGCTGGGGCCAGCCCTTTTTCCAGACCTGACTGCAGGAATTCGAGGATGCTCTGGACCGTAGCCGATGTTGGGTCCTCGTGGTGTTGGGAGCACCAGCGACAGAACGCCCGCCACGAAGCCTCATAGATGCGGGTCGTCGAGGGCCGTCTGGCCGCCTGGATCGTACTTACTATGCCATCCGATAGTCTATCCCTTTTTAGGATGACCCTCTCAAGTGCCAGACGGTCAATCGTAGCCACTGAGGTTCTGGATGACTGACCTCCCCCTGGCAGAGCTCCAGCTGGAGGGGGGGATCTGCCAGTGTCGCTCTACGGACAACACCACGAGGTCGGCGTACCATGGTCTTCAAGGCCAGTTGGGAGCCACCAGCAGTAGGTCGGCCTCCTCCGCTAGTAGCTTCCGGATGAGACGAGGAAGGAGGGGAATTGGAGGGAAGGCGTATAGCAGGCCCTTGGGCCATCTGCATCTTAGGGCGTTGTGGTCTTCCGCCTGTGCTGATGGGTATCGAGATATGAAGCGAGTTAGTTGGGCGTTGCTCGGGGTCGCGAAGAGGTCCACCTCCGGCATCCCGAAGCGGTCGCTGAGCTCCCGGAACAGGCGCGGGTGTAGTTGCCACTCCGCTGGGTCTATCAGTTCGCGGCTGAGCCAGTCCGCCCTGACGTTGGTTGATCCCAAGATATGCTCCGCCTTGATCGAGCGCAGGTGAGACTCCGCCCAGGCGAATAGAGCCTCGGACTCGAACATCAGTGCACGGGACTTCGTGCCGCCCTCCCTGTTGACGTGAGCTTTTGCCGAGATGTTGTCTGTGCGAACCAGAACGTGCTGGTCTTGGACCGCTGTCTGGAATTGCTGTAGTGCCAGTCTGATTGCCCGGAGTTCCAGGAGGTTGATGCTGCTGTGCCGTTCGCTCCTGGACCATTGGCCCTGGGCTACCAGATGGTGCAGATGGGCACCCCATCCCCGCAGGCTTGCATCTGTGGTCAGTGTGAGCCTGTCCGGGTCCAGGAATTCGCAGCCCTTGAGGAGTGCAGGAGACCTCCACCACCCGAGGGAGAGACGGACCTGCGATGGTATGGTTACCCTGCGTTTGGAGTTGGTCTTGCCTGCTCTCTGGAAGGGTAGCAGGAAACATTGGAGGGCCCGCGAGTGTCTGCGTGCCCACGGAACGACACCGAAGCAGGAGACCATCTTCCCTAGGAGTGATGCTAACTGTACCAGTGGCACTCTCCCCCCTTCCGAGACCTGTTGGATTAGTTCTCGAATGCTCCGGACCCTCTCTTGCGAGAGGAAGACCTGGCCTCTGATCGAGTCGATCTCCGCCCCCAAGTGCAGAAGTCGCGAGGACGGTTGTAGCTGGCTTTTCTTGAAGTTGATGGAAAAGCCGTGGTCTTGGAATGCCCTCAGGACTCTTTCCATATCTTTGGTCGCCTGGCTGTGTGAGGACGATAGGATCAGAATGTCGTCGAGGTAGCAGAGGAGACGCACTGGAATGGTGTGTAGTGTGGCCGCCACCACCGCTACTAGCTTGGTGAAGGTACGTGGCGCCGATGAAAGGCCAAAGGGCATTGCGCGGTACTGGAAGTGTCGACCTGCGAATTCGAATCTCAGGAAGCGCCGGTGGCTGGGGTGGATCGGTACATGCAGATATGCCTCCCGCAGGTCGACTGACTGAAGGAGATCCCCTCTCCTTACGCCCGCTAAAATTGTCTTGAGGGAGTGCATTTTGAATCTGCGATACTTTACCGACCGGTTTAGTTGTTTGAGATTCAGAATGGCTCTCCAGCCTCCCGAGCTTTTGGGCACCAGGAAGAGGGTTGAGTAGAAACCTGAGCCCTGCTGGTCATGAGGCACCGGTTCTATGGCTCGTATTTCCAGCAGGTGTGAGATCTCCTGTGCCAGAAGGTCCCTTAGGTCTTTGGACTGTGGGACCGGGCAACGTACAAAGCGACTGGGTGTAGGAGCAGAAAATTCGATGGAGAGCCCCGAGGAGATCGTGCGTTGGATCCACGAGTCCTCCGTTGATTGGGCCCATTGCTGGTGGAAGAGTTGGAGTCTCCCGCCGATGGGGCCCACGGCCCGGCCGTCACTTCCCCCTTCTGGCGGTTTTGAAACCGGTCCCACGGAAGGGCCGTTTGGCTTGCTGGGGTCGGCCGCGGTCTCGGAACTGAGATCTGTCCTGGTGTCTACTTGCACTCTGGAATTGGGAGCATTGTGGTGGGGGTGCTCTCGGCCCTGAACTGGTCCGAAAGGGCTGCTGGTAAGAGTAAGGTGTGTATCTGCGGTCCTGCCATTGGTACGCTGATGGAAGCACCTTCCTCTTGTCTTTATCTTCGATCAAGACTGGCTCCAAGGCTGCCCCAAACAGGTCTGGGGCCTTATACGGAGCCATGGCCAGCTTCCATTTGGCCTTAAGATCTGCCTTCCAGGGGCGAAGCCAGAACAGCCTTCTTGCTGTGATGTTCGAAGCCAAAGATCTGGAGGCAAATTTGGCGGAATTCAGAGATGCGTCTGCGGCATATTCGGTGGCGGCTATGATCTTATTCAAGTCCTGGTGTAGCCTAGTATCTTCCGGGGGCAGCTTTTCCTGTAATTGGCGTAGCCAGATGAGGGTGGCTCTGTTGAAGAAGGAGGTAGCCGTTGCTGTCCTAATTGCCCAGGCCGCCGCCTGGTGAGACTTACGGAGGGCCCACTCTGTCCTCTTGTCCTCGGCTTTGAGCCCCTCTACAGCATCCGTGGACACCAACGAGGATGAAGACAGGGAGGCTACTGGCTGGTCCACTGATGGCAAGGTTAAAAGGTCCTCCAATTCCTGGACTGAGCAATAGAGCTTTTTGTCCAGGCTGCTCGGGATTGTTAGCGAGGCTGGCTGGCCCCAGGGGTTCTGGATCACGTCCGAAAACAGCTGGGGACAAGGGATGCAGTCCTTTTCCTGCTTGGAGGACTTGAAGAGCGCATCGTGGGGGCCCGCGGTAGCAGGCTTAGGCACGGGGATCTCCCCAGGCACGCCCAAATTGGTTGTGAGGCGCGCCTTGTGCAGGAGCGACTTGAATAATGCTGGGCGGAACAGGCCCGTAAAAGCCGGAGAGTCTGGCATCAGACCTTCGTCCGTTCGAAGGCTTCTGGGCCATCCTCGGCCTGGTCTGAATCCTCTGACGAGGAAGACTGTGCCTGCGCCTGTTGGTGCTGTGCCAGTTGCTGTCGGGGCACCCCCTGGGTTGGTAGCTGGCGAGGGGGCCCTCCTGCAGCCTGCTGCCAGCCTGCAGCCAGGAAGGAGGACATTGCGGCTGAAAACATGGTCTGGAAGTCCAGCTGGGTGGCTGGTAGGGGTCCCTCTGGGGCTCAGAGGCCCGCTGTCGTTGGTGTGAATGTTGCTTCTGCCCCACGGTGGCGCCAGTGAGGTGGGTCCGATAGAGGGGCATCAGGCAATGAACGGGATGTTCCTCTGGGCCGTGGCAGCTGCTGATTGAGGTCAGCTGTCCTCGGGGTTGCTGGTGTTAGGGTGAGTTCAGCCAGACTTGTGATGCCAGGGCCCCCCTCCGCACATACCTGGGGCGTGGGACTAGCGGGCTCGGGCCCCTGCAGAGGCGTTGCCGTTCTCTCCTTCTGAGCCTTATCACAGAGGCGTTCTAGTGTCTTATGGCGCCTTGCAGCATCCTTGTCGAGGATCGGGGGGGCTTTCCCCCCCGGTCTTTATGATGGGATGACCGTTTTTTTGAATGCTTTTTAGAGGATTTGGACCCCTTGCGAGCTGGGCTTGCATCAAGTTCCGGGTCCGAGAAGGGAGAGTCTGACAAGGCCAAAGATGCCATGGCTCTCTCCACAATACTGCTTGCTTGCTTAAACGGGGGGGGGGGGCTTCTGTGCCTGTAGCCGGATGGGGCCCCAAGATCCTCTTTTCCTTGCAGTAGGGAGGCTGGGGGGGGCAGTGAGAGTGCAGGCCTCCAACTGCCAATAGGGGCGGAGCTTCCCCTATATGGATGCGGCCCAAGATGGCGGCTCCGGGAATCCCCAGCAATGGCGGGACGTGGCTTGCAATCCGAGGGCTGGGGAAGCTGCGGACTCACAGCGGTGGCCCGGGGGTCCTACCGCCTGCCACGCTCAGCCCGGCGCAGCCCCAAGGGCTCTTGTGCGAAGAGGAGGGGGGGCTGATCGCCTCACCGCGCTGCTCTCCTCTGTGTGCCGCGCTCGCTCCGGAAGGCAGCGGACTCATGGTGGCGGCCCGAAGGTCCTACCGCCTGCCGCGCTCATTGGGAAGGCTCCGCTGGGCTCCTGCTCCAAGGGAGGGAGGAGGGAGGGGTAGCTGCCTCACCGCTCTCCGCTCTCTCCCTCGTCGTTCCCTCGGGCGGCTGCCTCGATCGCCGCTAGCGTGGGTTGTTGCTGGGGCTCGCTCTCGCTCCCCTCCCACGCTATGGAAGTGGAGGCCGGCTTCTCCCTCTGCCGACTGTAGCCGAGCCGCGTTGGAGCCTGTGCACGCGAGGCGTGGGCGGCCAAAGCGATCGGCGCCGCTCAGCTGTAGGGCCGATCTTCTGCTTGATGTAGCAGGGAGCCGAAGGAAAAAAAAGCCAAAATAATACACAGAACTACTCAAAAATAAAATAAAAACCTAGGAAAGGGAAGAAAAGGCTTAAAGCCTGGAGCTCTAACACAACACTTCAGTCTTTGCCAATAACTGAGTGAAGACTGGGGATCATGGGATTGAGGGGTGTGGCAGGGCAGCAGGAAAGGGAAATTGAGCTTTCACTCAGTTATTGCCAAAGGCTGAAGAAGTTAACCCATTAATGGATAGTGGGAGCAGCGCACAGGAAAATAGACCTCTTGGCATAGAAATTAGATGTGTACAATTCCCAATCCTATTACACTATAGCAGTTTGAGGCTTTCAGATGTACTGGACTACAAATCCCAGCCAACATAGGGACTCTAGTACCAGTGCAACTTCTAGGGTTATCTTGTTGAGCAAGGCTGAATTAGAACAGAACTTTATAATCCATACTGCCCCACTAAAGTGCTTTCTCCCTGGCTTGAGTGAATCAGCGGGTGAAGGAACAATTCCTTTATGCAGAAGGCATGAATAATTTAGCAAATGGCTAATCAGTGTAGGATATCCCATTAGTCTGAGGCACTTCCCTTTCCATCTACTTCCTTCAGTCAGTGAGACTGCTGGTCTAAGCAACACAGAAATGTGAACATTTCTTTCAGGCATCATGTTTAAGATAGGCAACTAAATTACATATGCCACAACATGATTCCAAAATGCCCAAACATTGGCTTATTTTCTAAATACAGAGTTCCTCCAATAACACCACTTAACAATCTGATTATTTGGGAGGATTCAAAATAATCAGAATGAAATACATTCAAAACTATACCCTTGAACCCAACCCCTGGCCTGATGCAGAAATCTAAATCTAAATTCTGCATGACACCCTTCATTCTTCTTCTGCATGACACCCTTCATTCTTTTTTCCCTCAGGGCTAACCACCCATCTCCTTCGCTCTCTCCTCCTAAGGCTCAGTTCACAAGACTCAGGAAGCAGCATTAGTTCACAAGAAGTAGCATTATTATCGATGATTCCATCCTAAAACTGGAATTTAAATTGAAAAGCATTGCATGATGCAAAATAACTGTCAATCGAGAATCCCAATATTTGGAGGAGATAGTAATGGATGACAGGGAGAGGGGCATAGCTTCTTGATTCCATTTTTCTTTTCAGTCTTCTCCCCCACCAAAGAGAGAAAGTGACCAAACAAATCTAAGCAAAACAACTGATACAAGGAGAGATTTGCAACCCATGCTAATATAGAGATTCTTAGGGAAAACTGGGTTACCATGAGGGCTGAATTTCTTGGGATTACACCAATTACATCAAAAAAGTGGTACGGTGGCCTAGAGGTGGAGCTCTTGCCTCACAATCAGGAGGCTATGAGTTCGATCCTAGGTAGAGGCAGTTATTTCTCTCTCTGGGCACACTGAGATTATATCTGTTGAATATAACTCCGCATTGGTGACAGGAAGGGCATCCAGCCAGTAAACACTCAGCTCCATTCAGTTGCCCAGACTCCACCCGCAAGGGATTATGGGATCATTAAAAGGTGATGACACCAATTATATCAAAAAACTTGTAAGAAGCTTGCAGATGTTACCTCAGAGTCCTTTTACTTATCTGTCAGAAATCATGGAGGATGGGCACAACCTGTACAAGAAGACTAGAGAAGAACAAAAGTTGATCCTACCTTCAAAAAGAAGAAAAAAAAGATGCTCCACCTAAGAGAGACCGGTCAGCTTCATGTCAAAATCCAGCAAACCCTGGAATAGATTAATTAAGCAGTTGGTTCAAAAGTATTTAGACAAGAATACATTGCTTGGCAGGACTCCGCATGAATTACCAAAGACAAACCATGTCAAGCCAACCAGATCACAAATAACATCCCCATTATCTGAAACTCTAAGTTCCAGTTCATTGTAGCCTCTGAAATCAAAGAATCTCCTTTGAGGAGGAGGGAAAAAAATAGAGGAGGATGTTCACCAAGAACTCTCTAATGATATGAGGTTAATAAGTTAATGGGATGCTGAACACATACATATTTCTTCCTCTGACTTTAACTCAATACTGGAAAGGAAAGAATTTAAGATATAGCTGAGCTTTTGAAATCAGAAAGCCAAGTAGTGTCTTACTGTTCTGACTACAAGCTTGAAAGGAGGTCTTTTGGACAGCTGTTCCTTGAAAAAGTAAAAATAAATTGAATCATGAGAGGAATATCAGAAACTACAGTATAAACTGATGGGATTAAAAACTATAGTAATTTTTAAAGGAGTTATACCACTCCAATATTTTCTCAAATAGCCAAGATGAATACTGTCCTAACATGCAGTAAAAAAAATTAAGAAAAGCTGAAAAGCAACAGACTAAAACAGATTATGGGAATTGAAGTCTAATTCATCTGGTGGACAGTAAATTGAGGAAATGATCCACCAGATTTATTTTTTTCCAATGGTCATAGTTGGTCTTTATATATAGATACCATGATCCCTAAATTATAGCAATGGCATTTAGGTTATATACCATCTCATAGCACTTTACAGCATTCTCTGGGCGGTGCACAATGTAGAAACATTATTTGCATATTGCCACCAACAATCTGGGTCCTCATTTCACTGACCTCGGAAGGATGGAAAGCTGAGTCAACCTTATCTCATCAGGATCGAACTCCAGACTGAGGGTAGAGTTTGCCTGTAATACTGCACTTTAATTATTGTGCCATCAGGCTCCATTTTATGGCACAAAAGTATAATTTCACTCACCTAGTATGTTTTCTGCCTAAGTGACTGATAGAAGGAACTATTGCTAAAATTTTCTTCAAACATTTTCTTGATACCGAAAACTCATAACTGGGGTAAGGTGGATGTTAACACTAAGCCTAATACTTGTCTAGAATTATAAGTCTGGAAGGGATCTTGGAAGTCTTCTGATTCAACCCCCTGCCCAAGGCAGGAATCCCTATACCATCCCAGACAAATGGTTTGCTAATATTTTCTTGATAACCTCCAGCCGTGGAACATCCACAGCTCTAGGAGGCAAGCTGTTCCATTGATTAATTGTTCTGTCAGGAAATTCCTCCTCATTTCCAGACTGAATCTCCCTCTGATGAGTTTTCACCCATTCCTTCTTGTCCTGCCATCAGGTACTATGGAGAATAAATCACTGACATCTTCCCTATGAAGCTCGTTCAGTATTGGAACACTGCTATCAGGTCTCCCCTAAACCTTATTTATTAGGCTAAACATACAGAGTACCCTTGGTCATTCGTCATACAATTTAGCCTCCCAACCCCTTATCTTTCTTGCTCTTCTCTGAACACTTCTTAGGGCCTCAGCAACTTTTTTTTGTATTGTGGTGACCAGAACTGGATGCATTATTCCAACTGTGGGTTCACTAGGACAGTATAGAGCTGTATTATCACTTTCCACGATCTTGATGCTATTCCTTTGTTGATGCAGCTTATTACGATGTTGGCTTTTTCGTAGCTGCAGGCTCATACATAAACAGTGGTCTATTGGGCCCCTTGGATCCCTCTTACAGACACTACTGTTGAGCCATATACTGCGTATCCTGTACTTGTGCACTTGGTCTTTCTTGTCTAAGGGCAGGATCTTACTTTTTTCACCACTGAACGGCATCTTGTTAGATAGGGCCAAATGCTCAACTCAGTCAAGGTCCTTCTGAATCTTGACTCTATCTTCCTAAGTGTAAGCAATTCCCCCAAGCTTGGTGTCATCCGCAAAGTTGATGAGGTATATTTCCTCATATATTTCCCACATACAACAGAGAGACCAACTATTTGGGAAAGTTGAATTTAATCAGAGGTAACAGAAAGAAGTCTCTTCTCTCTTTATTCTAGAATTCGTTTACAGGTGTCATTCTTTTTGGTGTCTAGGAAGCAGAGATATTTCTGTACGAAATTCACTTTTAATCCTCAGTGTAACATAGCAGAAAAAAGAAAAAATTTAATATATTCCAATTCATAGGAATGGACCTCATTTGAGGCAGAGATAATAAACAAATGCTTTGAACTGGTGGACAAATTTGGAATTTTGAGCACATGTATAATCATTCTTGTAAAGTGGTTGCTAATAAATAATAGGAAGTTTGTTCACACAGCAGTTGCCATGAGGGCAGAGACAGTCAAACAATACCCATGTATCTAAGGCAAAGTAATAAGATCACTGCTTTCCCTAACCTTCTAGAATGCTCTCTAACACCCCACTCATTTTTTTTTCTTTCTGGGCAAGTAGGACTATTTATATACAAAGCAATGTAGCCACCTCCTACTTTCATCTTTTAAGAAAACTTGTAGGACCCATGCATTTTTGTAGATAAAAATGACAATGGCTGGCATTTTGCTTCTCTCAGTGGAGACTGATATTTACTCAACAAGCATTATATGGGGATATTGTGTGTGCACACGCACATGCACACACATGTACAGTAGTGACCAAGTGTATATTCCTAATTCCCATCTACAATTCCAAAATACATTAATTAGCTTACATTGCCAATTTGCTATTGCCCATAAATGAAATTAATTATCATACAATGGAAGCAATTGTGATTGATTGATGATATGTCCATTAAGTCAGTATTGACTCTTGGAGACCACATAGATAAATTTTCTCAATGAGCAGCTCTCCCTATTCAGGTCTTCCAATAGTGGACCTTTTGCCACCTAACTGACTCCATCCATCCTGTTGCTGATCATCCTCTTTATTTTTCCTTCCACATTTCCCCAGCATTTGAGTCTTCTCCAGACAGTTAAGTCTGTACATAATGTGTCATAAATATGATCATTTGAACATGGTCATTTGTGCCTCAACGGAAAATTGTGCCTCAAGAGAAAATCATCTGGATTGATTGTTCAGTGATCCACCTTGTTTGGCTCCCAAGGTATTCTCAAAAATCTTCCCCAACACCAATTTTCAAAAGTGTGAATACATTTTGTACTCCACTTCTATCCTTTTATCATGAAGAAATTATGAGACAACCTTAGTAATAAAATTGGTAAGAGAACCTAAATTCTTTTCTCCATTAAAAAAGATTTCTTTCTTTTTTTTAAATGCAGGGATCGCTTTTTCTTCCACTCAAAAGTCAACAGTGAGATTGTAAGAGTTATACTTTAGCACATGAGGAACATATCAGGTTACCTTCCTTGTGTGTGTTATGTTAGGAATACACAGACGCCACAAAAGGCATACCCAGCGATATAAACAAATTGTGTATTATCAAAAAGGACAATATTCCAGCTGTGCTGTTACTTTTCAAAATATATATCTATGTAATGTTGCCCTTTATCTTTGTAACAAACCAAGGTAAGTCTAACAAGTCTGTATCCTAAAAAAGAATATAGAACAGAACCTGTGGGAAATATTTTAGATACCATTTCTAGGCATCTAGCCTGATCAAAGAAAACCTTAAAATTGCAAATCAATGTCCATAAGAACTCAGACACATCAAAGACCACAATGCTATCTCCTATCTTATGACAACAGAACTCCTTTTAATAATGAAGAAATACTAATTCACTAATTAACCTCTTATATTAAACAATCTGCAAAATACTATTTCAGACTTTAATCTTTTTAACGTGGCAGGTAGATTGAGTGGCTAAACTTCGACCAAAAAGAAACTGCTTAAAAAATATTACTCTGGTTGTCAAAGTCAACAGCTTTGGGATTCTCATCCCATCAAAGGGATGAGAATTATAACTTGTTCTGCTTTACTATTTTTGGTGGGTTGCTTTTTTTTTTTTTTAATATGTGGACTAAGTCTACCCAAGGTGTAGCATTTGTTTTTTTTACATTTCCTGCCAAAACTGGATGAGAATTCAAGCTATTTTGTTTGCCAAATTTGAGCAGTGTGATTTTGGAGACTGAAAAACAAGTGGGCAAAGGTGACCTGTTTTGCTCCATATTCCTTGGGCAGATGAAGATAGTCACTAGCCTTGGGAATTAAGGCAGCAAATGATTAGAACAATTATTTGCAAATAATAGCTGCTTATGACTAAGCAGTTCCAATGCTGCAAGCTATGGTTACATCACGTCCAAATTGAATATCTCTATGTCCAAAGCAAATTAAATAATTGAATTATGCCTGTTTATGGAAAGTGCAGCAAGAAACCTCTTCTTGCAAACATTTCAACTATTTCAGTGCCAACATAACACAGGGAGAAAAGTAGGAATAATTGAGAATATATATATGAAAAGCTAAGCACTAAAAAGTATAATATACTTGATAAAGATACAAGAGCACAAAATGAAAATGTTAGCCTACAATTATCTGTTTTAATGAACCTTCCTGAATTTTAAACATCATGAATACTCCTATTTTTTTTTTTTAAAAAAAAGCCTTTCATGGCATTTTCTAACACAGGGATAGAGAACTTCTTGGACATTCTCTCTCACAAAACTCCTGCAAGCCATAATCCTCATGGCTAATAGATTATCAGAATTGTATCCAGAAATCATTCCTGCCTATATGATTAGGTGCTTTAGAATTAAAAAAGAGCCATTGTAAAAATATTCCATACAATTTATTGCACATTTAAGAACTGGAATGTTGCAAGCTATTAGTCAAATAATTAGCTGTTTAGTAAAATTAATCACCATGGTTTACGATAGGCTGACAAAACAAATATTGCAATGTGTCTTGTTGCTATGAAGAATTGCTTATTTAGAATGAAATAAACTTTGGGAAATAACAAAATTAGCTTTCCAACTTAATAGCCTTAGACTATCTTAAAACATTTAACAGCAACAAACTTAAAAAAAGAGAACTATATCTGATCCAATATCAGATGAAGAAAGAAACAAATTATGCATCTAAATTATTATTGTTATCAATTTGAAATAGTCCCCATAATAAGATGGTCAGCTGGAAGCAGTTTCTTTAATCATATTTTTCCATCCCCATTCTATAGCATACTAGTTTGTTCAAATCTAACACACAAATAATTAACATGTTTAGTTCAAATTCTCAGTTCTTAAGTGCCAGTTCTCATGTTTTATCTGTTACAGGCAAAGAAAAGCATATGAAGTATATTAATCTTACTGTCTAACCAAGGACAGCCAAATGATTTCTGCTTTTCAATATCTCACCATTTGTTGAGGTGATTACCGTGTTTCCCCGAAAATAAGACCTGTCTTATACTTTTTTGAACCCCGAAATAAGCGCTTGGCCTTATTTTCGGGGAGGTCTTATTATTTTGGGGTGCATGGAGGAAACCAGAGGAAATGGCGGGGACCGGCTATGCATGCGTTTAAATATTTTCAGGGAGGGCTTATTTTCGGGGGGGAGGGTTATTTTAGTGCATCAGCTCAAAAACTGGATTGGGCTTATTATCAGGGGATGTCTTATTTTTGGGGAAACAGGTTATCTGTTATGCTTATTTAATTTCATTATTAAATTTACATAGCTGTCGATCTCATGCTTGTCATTTTGGGTGATGCACACCATTAAAAACCAACACCAACAAAGCCAAACAATCAATATAATTAAAACCATTAAAAATAGTGATAACAGTTAAATAGTAAACTAACAAAAAGACAAGTAAGAGTGCATTCCAAACTTAAATACAGCCATTTAAATGAGCTCCACGCTTCCATCGGATCCGCAGGCCTGATGGTAGAACCAAGTTTTAAGACCTTTCCAGGGAGCCAATAGTTGGGGCCAAACTCACCTTGGGGGCACAGGGTGGGGGAGATGTTCTGAGGATGGGGGCTATAGCAGAAAAGGCTCTCTTCCTGGGCCCTGCCAAGCAAAGCTCCGTTGCCAGCAGAACCTGCAAGCTGCCCCACCTGCTGAATCAGATGGGACGGCAGATTAACCAGGTAGAGGTTGGACTGGATTAGTCAGTGACTTGCCCTACAGTTAAAGGAAATTTTAAGTGCCTCTTTGTTGAATGGGTATCATTTCTCCTGTTTAAGAAAATAAATTATAACACCTTTACTAAAATAACTTGACTAAAAACTAATTATAGGCCTGTAATAAACATCATATCCAATTAGCTGAACCTAGCTGATCTTGAAAAAACAAAGTACAGTAGAGTCAGACTTGGATGGACTCTCCAGAAAACTCATAGTAGCTGTGAGTTAAATTGGAAAGGGTGGAGATATCCCAGAAGGTAGTAACAAATGACTCCCATATTATTGCCAAGGAAACTACTTGGATATATAAGTAGTCCTCAATTCATGACCATTTGTTCAGAGACTGTTCAAAATTACAACCATGCTCAACAAAGAGATGTGCACCTGAAGTTATAGCCATTTCAGTGCCCCGGTGGTCACATGAAAAAAGTTTGGGCACTTGCCAATCCAGTCCCCCTTATGACCGATTGCAGGGACATTGCAACTACTCCTACCTGCCTACGTTCCCCACATCCCACTCCATTGGGTCCCTGGACCACCTACCTAGGTCTGTTCTGCTTAATGACTACACAGTCGCTTAACAACCCACAATAGGAAGAGAAGGGTTTGTGGTCATTAAGTGAGGCAAACACATGGGCACCTCACTTAATGCCTGCCAAGACCTACCACCATAATTCTGGGCTCAATTGTAGTCATACGTCAAGGGCTACCTGTATCCATATGGTCACTATGTAGTTTAAGCTTGACTTGAGGGAGTCTTTCTTTTTATCAATTATTCCATTTTTTAAAATCAATGTAATTGCACCAGTGGTGGGTTCCTCCTGGTTCGGCCCGGTTCCACCGAGCCGGTAGCGGTGACGAAATGACGTCACTGAACCGGTTCTGTCCCCCGCCCCTCCCGCATTATTCTTAGCTTTGATTTGGCCCTACCCCCAATCTATTCCTGCTTTCTGAGTCCCAGCTGATCGGCTAGAAGGAAAAAAAATGTTTAAACTCTTGCCGCGGGACTTCAAAGGGCCGCCCTACAGCTGATCAGTGTTAAAAGGCAGTGTGGTGGTAGACCGGTGCCTCCAAAAACAAATGGGTAGACCAGTGCCTCCAAAAACAAATGGGTAGACCAGTGCCTCCAAAAACAAATGAGTAGACTGGTGCCTACAAAAATAAATGGGTAGACCAGTGCCTCCAAAAACAAATGAGTAGACTGGTGCCTACAAAAATAAATGGGTAGACCAGTGCCTCTAAAAACAAATGAGTAGACCGGTGCCTGCAAAAACAAATAGGTAGACCAGTGCCTCCAAAAACAAATGGGTAGACCAGTGCCTCCAAAAACAAATGGGTAGACCAGTGCCTCCAAAAACAAATGAGTAGACTGGTGCCTACAAAAATAAATGGGTAGACCAGTGCCTCCAAAAACAAATGAGTAGACCGGTGCCTGCAAAAATAAATGGGTAGACCAGTGACTCTAAAAACAAATGAGTAGACCGGTGCCTGCAAAAACAAATAGGTAGACCGGTATAGCTCCTGCAAGCAGTTAAAAGCCTGGTAGACCAGTACCTCTGCTAAATCATAAAGAATTGTCACATGACCATCAAGCTACACCCACAAAATAAGCCACACCCGCAGAACCAGTAGTAAAAATTTTTAGAACCCACTCCTGAATTGCACACATACCCAAAGAGCTCTGATTATCTGAGGTTATTGAAATTCAAATTGGTCATGATATAGAAAGGAGGCTTTGATCACACGAATCTTTGGGAACTTTTAGTGGCACTGAGCATGGAATGCTCTGGACCCCTGGGCACAAGTGTATTCCAATGATATTGTGTATTAAGGTTCCTGCTTTCCTCATATATTCTGAAAGTTATGCCCAAATGCTATAATTTCGTATTAAGGCCACCAGCTAATGGTATCCCATAAAATTCTACTTTATCTCTAGGGCGCTTAATAGATGTAGGAAATGGAATGACTCTGCATTACCAAATTGAAGACATATAAACTGTGTTATACAGCAAATATAGAACAGCATATTCCATATGCAAATCACCAGTAAGGGAAATGCCACAGGTGGTCCATTTAAATGTATTGGCATTAAGATCTTTAACCTGAGAAGGGCATTGGGCCTCTCTTTTTTAGGACCATTTATAAATATTATGGACTATACTATTCATATCATACTGGACACTAAGGCATTTATAAACTAGTAAATATTTTTGTTTTGGAAAAGTCTGATTTCACATTACACATTGCTTGTAGAAAAAGCCTAATTTTATCTCAGAATGTGATTAATACATGATATTCAAATGCAGACATACATATTTTAACTCTGTCAAGAAACTGAGACAAAAATTACAATATAAAAGATGGGAATAAAGAGGTTGAAAATGAATTAGAGCATTAGTGTGGGGACTGGTAGATTAAAAAAAAAACTTTTTATTTATTTATTGTTTTGTCTGGCCCGGTATCCTTTGTCATCATAAAGATATGGCACCAATTACAAAATAACAACTTTGAACTTATAAAATTATAAATAGACTAAAGATCCAGCTAAATCTGGAATAAGATTTTGAAATTAATTATAAATAATCCTTCTTGTGGGAAACAGATTTGTTTAGATATTTGCAAAACACAATAAATATGATTTTTTTTAAAAAAAATACCATATTTTTTGGAGTATAAGATGCACCAGACTATAAGACGCACCTACCTTTTTTGGTGAGGAAAAGAAGAAAAAGAAATCTCCCTCTGCCTCTGAACAATTTTGCCTAGGTGCAGCAAACAGTAAACAGACTGCTTTACTTTCCTTTTCCTTTTCAGCATAGCTTGAAAAGGGGAAAAGGGGGAAAAAAGTCTGCTCCAGCAATTTTCTTCCTTGCAAACAAGCAGCAGAACCCCGCAAAAACAGCTGAGAGCAAATCAGCTGAGAGTCGTGAGGCCGATCCAATCAACTTGTGCTAATTAGGCTGTGCTGAAGCTGAAAGGGGCTGTTTTTTCTGGCTGTTTGCTTGCAAGGAGGTAACTGCTGCAAGGCAGAGGTCAAAGAGTGGGGGCCAGTGGGTGGGCGGGGCTACATTCGGTGTATAAGACACACTAAATTTTCACCCCCTTTTAGGGGGGAAAAAGGTGTGTCTTATACTCCGAAAAATACAGTAGATACTAGAAAAAGAAAGATACACGATTAATATCTATTGATTAACTTACTGGAACTTATAAAATGACCCAAAATACTATGACATTGAAAATACTGAAGGAGTTTTGAAAAATGGAACCAGAAGTTATTACTAGCACTGTCAATAGTAATGTTTGTTTCTATAGAAAATCTGTCACTAAAAAATGTTATGGAAGAAATGGCAGATGAGGAACAAATTTTATTTGACAAGCCAGAGATGGCATCAAAAGAAGATTTACATCACAGGCTATGAAAATGACAGGTAAAAGGATGTCTCCTTGGACACATAAAAGAATTAAGTTGATGTTTTAAAAACCAAAAGATAAACAAACAAACCTAGAGAATGGCCTGGATAATGTTTTTATATTTGATTTACAAAAGAAGCTTGTTAAAGCTTTGAAAAAATATTGTGAGAAGGAGCAAAGAAGAAATGAAAGCAAATTCTACAACATTATTTGAATGGACTAAAGAAACTGTTAGACATAAAAGGAAGGAATATAAAGTTGGTTTATATGATCAAGGTTAAAAGGAGTTATGTTATTATTTTTTGGTTACCCCTAATGGACTTTCTGTGTACTAAAAAGATTATTCTTTATAGATTTGTCTATTGAGAAGAGATACGATATGGGATGAAGAGATCATTAATTGTAAACTAAGAGCGAGTGAAGAAGGTTGTGATGAAAATTGGAAGTCACTTTTCAATATATTTCTTTCTCTTTAATATATTCTTACTTTTCTTTTTTCTACTTTTTTCTCTTTTTCTCTCTTTTTCTATTCCTTTTCTTTCTTCATTATATTTTATTAATATAATTAATAAACACATACTCGCATTCTTTACTTCAGTCATAGTTTATCTGTATCTGCTCTGATTTCAGTAGAGCATAGACATATGGGTTGTGATTCATAATTCTCTACCCCCCCCCCCCCACACACACTTTTATGGGATTTCAGATTGTGTACATCAGCCATTTCTGTCCTCCATTTTTTCACATCCCTCTACAAACCAAGTCAACCACATAAGCAGCATTATTTAGCTATATAGTTCAGCTCGATTCTTGATTCTTTTTTCCTCAACAGGAGAAAGAAAAAGAACCGATACTCTCTTCTAAAATGAAATAGCTGAATGAGAAGAGGAGGAGGAGGAGGAGGAGGAAGGGGAAAAGAAGAGGGTAGCACCATGTTACTATGATTATAATTCTACTTTTTCTGGAAAGAGCTGCACACCATATGGGAGCAACTAACCTAAAAATGCATGTTAATTCAGTGCTGTCTTCCAGACATTAGCAGCAACAAGAAAAATATGTTTACAATTAGTTAGTGTGGCCCTAGAATTTGTTCTCAAGTTCTATGGACCCAATAACATTTATTCATCTTTTGATTCATCCTAGTTAGACCTCCAATGCACCTCTGTACTCCTAAATTAACATTTTGTGGCTTCAGTTATATTATGTGATATATATTGTGAGATACCATTTTCTGGGCTCAATTCAAGATTACCTATAACCTGAGTGGATATCAATATTACTGCACCAGGAAAAGTTTTTTTAAAGAAGCTCCCTCATGTCAGAGATAAGTGGAGTTTTAGAACAAGGAGGGGGAAAACAGGAGATGGAATCTCAATTACACAAAAAAAGTGCTCCAGCTCTAAATTTTTCATTAATGCAAATCATATGACTATGTAAATCAAATTCTTTCTACAGTAGTTTAAAACATATTCAAATCATTTCCATGAGAATTCTCTTACAGGTTATAGACATTAGAAAATGTAATTTTTCCACACAGCATAGCAATTATTTTTAGTTCTAGTACTTATTCTCCTCAAAGGTGGCACTGCTCCTGGAAAAAGGCCTCTCCTGAAGGCATACAAACTTAAAAGATAGAAATAAAACTGTCCATTACCAAATAGCAATACAGAGCTGTTTCTATCTTATAGCTTTCATGTGTTTGCAAGCATATTTGTATAAATATTTGAATAATTTATGATGTGAAGGCTCAATAACAGCATTTTTCTGTAAAATTTAACAAATTAAAGTGCCAGACGTGGAATATAAATATATTTCCAGTATAAATAAAAGGTAACAACAACAACAACCACAACAGGTGGGACCACAAAATAGACTCAATAATAAAAAAATGAGGAAGCCTAAGTGGGCTGGGACTTTAGAATTGAAACAGACAAGCACCTGTCAGGTAACACTCTAGAGTCTAGACTTAACAACTATCAATAAAAAAGACAAAAAAGTCTGGATACTGGACATGGCAGTACCTGGAGATAGAAGAGAAGAACTGGAGAAGATAACAAAATACAAAAACCTATAAATAGAAGTAAAACGATTGTGGCAAAAGAAAGCAAAGATAGTACCAATAGTAACAGGTGCCTTAGGCACAATCCGAAAACATCTGGATCACTACTTGAACATTATTGACGTTGACAAAATCACTATCAGTCAATTGCAAAAAGTAGCTTAGAATAACAGAATAACCGAGTTGGAAGGGACTTTGGAGGTTTTCTAATCCAACCTCCTGCTTGAGCAGGAGATCAGATACCCGTGATGGCGAACCTGTTGCATGCAGAGCCATCTTTGTGGGCACATGAGCCAACGCCCAGGTCAGCTCCACTGTGCATGCCCATGTGCCTCCCGCTGGCCAGCTGATTTTTGGGTATCTGCTGGGAGGCATGTGCAGGGGGTGGGGGGGGTCGCACGCGCATATACGGGGGTGGGGGGTGCAGGTCCCCCCTATGCCCTGTTTTTGGTCCCAGGAGGCTTCAGGGAGGCTTGCTAGCACCAAAACGGGGCACAGGGGGTACAGTGCCCCCCCATTTTGGTGCTAGCAGGCCTCCCTGAAGCCTCCTGGGACCAAAAATGGGGTGCGGGGGATACAGCATGCCCCCCCACTCCCATTTTTTGTCCCAGGAGGCTTCAGGGAGGCCTGCTAGCACCAAAACAGGGCGCATGCCTGGGGGCAGGGAGAACGCGGGGGGTTGCACGTCCATGCACGTGCCATCACTGCCATATACCATTTCAGACAAATGATTGTCCAATCTCTTCTTAAAAGCCTCCAGTGATGGAACACCACAACTTTTGAAGGCAAGTTGTCTCGTTGTTCTAACTGTCAGGAAATTTCTCCTTAGTTCTAGGTTGGTTCTCTCCTTGATTAATTCCATCCATTTGCTTCTTGATCTGCCTTCAGGTGTTTAGGAGTATAAGCTAACTCCCTCTTCTTTGTGGCAGCCCATTAGAGATTGGAACACTGCAGTATATTTTTCCCCCACCCCATTAAACTACACATACTCAGGTCCTGCAACTGTTCTTTATATCTTTTAACCTCTAGACTCCTAATCATCTTTGATGCTCTTCTTTGCATGCTTTCCAGAAGTTCAACATATTTTTTTATATTGTGGCGACAAAACCTGGACTACAAAAATATAGTCTTACCAAGGCATTATAAAGTGGAACTAGCACTTCATGTGATCTTGATTCTATCCCTCTGTTAATGCATCTTAGGACTGAGCTGGCTTTTTTTTTTTTTTGGCAACTGCAGCACACTGTTGGTTCATATTTAAGTCATTATCCACTAGGACTCCAATATCCTTTTCACAGTTACTACTATTGTGCCAGGTATCACCCATTCTATACCTGTGCATTTGTTTTTTCTTTCCTAAATGGAGAATCTTAAGTTTTCTCACCACTGGATTTCATCTTGTTAGATAGGGCCTTGTGTTCAAGTCTGTCAACACTTCTGTATCTTAAGCCTATCTTTTGGAGTGTTGGCTCTTTCTGCCAGTTTGGTGTCATTGGATTTTCTTGGAACAGCTTATACCTTTAACACCACATCTGCATATCCCAGGTCCTCAGGAAAGACTTGACCAATGGATAAAAATACCAAATCCAATCTAATGGCTGACTATACATCCATTAATAATAAAATAGACAAAGAATAGAAAATGAAAAAGCTAAAGTGCTCTGGATCTTTAGAATTCAAACAGACACCTGCCACACAAGTCCCCAGACTTAACAATTGTTAAGAAAGACAAAAAAGTCTGGATAGTGGATATTGCTATACGTGGAGACAGCAGAAGAGAAAGAACTGGACTAAATCACAAAAGCAGAAATATAAAGATCTGCAAAATAGAAATAGAAAACAGCCTGGCTGACTGTATGACCATCCATAATAATATATTATCAAGAATAGATAATAAAATACAATACTGATGGAAGTATTATGCAAATAATGCTTATTATAATAATGTAAATTATATAATAATGTAAATAATTATTTTCATACTTATGCAAATAAGTACTTACTAATTTCAGGCTCCTATATTCATTATTATTTGAATGCAATCTAAACTAGGATCCACAAGTGTTTTGTATTACATCTGGAAGGAATCAGGTTGCCTATGCAAGATAATCTCTCAGAAAACAATACCCAATTCCAAACTCTCAAGTCATTGACTCCTCTCAAAGCCTGTATTTCTGAGTGGCATCAAACATGGAGCAATTCTCCTCAAATTAGTGCCTAAACTGGCTGGAAATTCTAGAATCCCATGATATGTAGAAAGAACCAACTTTTGGAAATGCTGACCTAAGAGAAAAATGGATTTGCAGGCATTCTATCGTAGCATATTCTTCTATTAAACTGCTTCTGCTACCATCCTGTATATCATATAGCTGAATAGCTGAAATAAAGCTTCCTTTACAATTTTGTTTACATACTTTTGTTTAGTATAAGGGATGCTCTAATTTATTACTCCATTTTAGAGTAATAGGCTGTCCTATACAAACCAAGTATTTTTGAGTAAGTTTGTGCAATCATTAAAACGAGCACTATGCAAAGGACATAGTTCACTGCTATGAAGTATCATTCACACCCATCATTTACTCCAAATACTGAGGCAGCCATAGTTTCTAGAAGGTTCAACTGCATAACAGCTTTCCTAGGTTGTGTGCACAGCTGCTTTGCTGACAGTCCAAGTAGGAGTGTTCTCAATGCAGGCAGACAACTTAGAAAAGCAGATTACCCTGAGTCTTCTAGGAAATGCAACATTTTGAAGAGAAATGCTTGTTCATGCCAACATGCTTTGCAAAGTGCCCCTCCGAATTTATTTATTCATAATTAAGAGAAAAGCAAAAGTAGCATTTTTATGTTCGCAGTAATTGAAAGCTATTGCTTGTATTGTGCATAGAGTCTACCTCCTTGTTAATTATTAATATGACAAATCTGTAACATATTGGAGAGAAATAGTCTGAATTTATCCTTGTTCTAAGGGAGGAACCACCTGCTATTGGTGAAATGCTTCTTTATTATGATGGTATGGGATGAGATGCTTTAGTTGACTTTGGATTTAGATCTGTTGTTGTGATTGTTGAAAGTTTCTATAACTGCAAGGACTATTGCAGAAAATGATCCTTGTTTCTTTGCTGCTCAGCATTACTGTTAAAATCTGTGTGAAATATTTTGCCACTGTGGACACAATTGATTGGTGCAATATCGTTCTCGTGATTATATTATAATTATATTATATTATATTATATTATATTATATTATATTATATTATATTATTATATTATTATTATATTATATTTATGTCTATGTGTGTGTGTATAATTAATTAATTAATTTTTTAAAAAAGTATAATGCCACTGTCGGGTTCATAAATTTGCAAACTTAAATGGTCAACCATTGAGCAATATCTTAACCTATTTCTGGAGGGATGTGGGAAGGGAAGAATGAGACAGATGAAATAAATGGAGGTAACTGATTAATCTGTGAAATTCACTGGTGGGCAACAAAGGAACAAAAGTCCAGAAGTCTAGTATCTTCTAAAAAATGTTATTTTTTTCTCATAACAGTTAAAAAAGTGATAATGTTATTAGGCAGGTCGAAAGTCTTCAACTGATGCATGTTCATCATTATATTTTTCTGGAATGCTATGACCTGAAATGTATTGTGGACAATAAAAACATTAGTGCAGCTGTATGTTAAAAACAGGATTTTAAACTCTTGTGATTATAACGATTCAGTCCTTCTCTTCCTGAAGAGGATTATTTTATAAGTTCCATACAATATCTTCTCTCCAAGTTGAAGAAGCATATTTTCTTCTGGATAATATGCATTTAGTATACCTCCGTTTATACAACACAGATAACTCAAGTAAGAAATTCTCAAAGATGGTACCAAGTGTTTTATTCATCTCTTAAACCTATAAGTTTAAGAGGGGCCGTGGGGTGCAGATGGGTTTGCTGACTACGTACCTGGCTCCCTGCCACGTGGCAGCGACCCTGCCCGAGCTACTCGACATCATTGCCGGGGTGGCAGTTGACACCCCCAGACTTATTGTCATGAGGGATTTCAATCTTCCGTCTGCGGGTGAGGCGTCAGAGGTGGCTCGGGAGTTCATGGCTTCCATGACGGCCACAGACCTGACCCAGTTAGTTCAAGGCCCAACTCACATAGGGGGACACACTCTGGACCTGATTTTTGTCTCTGGTCAGTGAATGATCTTGGTAGAGGGGAGCTAGACATCAAACCCTTGTCATGGACAGATCATTCGCTCCTTCACTTAGACTTTCCTACTGCTTTCCCCCGCCACAGGGAGACGGAACCGATCAAATGGTTCCGTTCCAGGCGCCTGATGGACCCCGAAAGGTTCCTGAAGGAGCTTGGGCCATTTCCTGAGACTCTGGCACACGACTCGACTGAAGAGCTGGTGGCCGCCTGGGAGAGTGTGGCCACCGGAGTTTGGACCGCGCTGTGCTTTTGCGGCCTCTGACCCGATACCGATCTCAATTGGCTCCTTGGTTCTCTGAGGAGCTGAGAGAGATGAAGTGTCGGAAAAGACGCCTAGAGAGCATTTGGAGGACTAGTCTATCCGATTCCGACCGGACACAGGTGAGGTCTTATATCAAGACCTACCTAGTGGCGATAAAAGCGGCGAAATCTAACCATTTTTCCACTCTTATCGCATCTGCAGAGAACCGCCCAGCCGCCCTGTTTAGGGTGACCCACTCCCTTCTTCGGGGGGGAGTGCGGGAAAATCCCTTGCAGGGCCGCGCTGAGGATTTTGTGCAATTCCTGCATTATAAAGTCGCTTGGATTCGGGATGCCTTGGACTCCGATTGGATGAGTCCAGGGGAGGAGACAGGGGCAGGTCTTGAGAATATTATCTGGGAGGAGTTTGATGCTGTGGCTCCCGAGGATGTGGACAGGATTCTGGGTAGGATTAGTGCCGCCACATGTTTATTGGACCCGTGTCCCTCCTGGTTGGTACTGGCCTCCCGGGAGGTTACACGAGGCTGGCTCCAGGGGATTATAACCGCTTCTCTGAGTGAGGGTGCCTATCCCGCAGCCTTGAAAGAGGTGGTGGTGAGGCCCCTCCTCAAGAAGCCTTCCCTGGACCCGGCTGAATTAGCTAACTACCGTCCGGTCTCCAACCTTCGTTTTGTGGTGAAGGTTGTTGAGAGTGTGGTGGCACGACAACTGCCCGGGCACCTGGATGAAGCTATCTATCTAGACCCGTGCCAGTCAGGCTTCAGGCAACGGCACAGCACAGAAACGGCATTGGTCACGTTGGTGGATGATCTCTGGAGGGCTCGGGACAGGGGTTGCTCCTCTGTCCTAGTCCTATTAGATCTCTCAGCGGCTTTTGATACCATCGACCATGGTATCATGCTGCAGCGGTTGAGAGGGTTAGGAATAGGGGGCACCGTTCTGCGGTGGTTCTCCTCCTTCCTCTCCGACCGCTCACAGTTCGTGTTGGCAGGGGGGCAGAGGTCGACCTCGAGGTGTCTCGCATGGGGAGTGCCACAAGGGTCGGTCCTCTCACCCCTTCTGTTCAATATTTATGTGAAGCCGCTGGGTGAGATCATCCGTGGTTTTGGGCTGAAGTGTCATCTGTACGCTGACGACACTCAGCTGTACATCTCCACCCCAGACCACCCCAACGATGCCATTGATGTGATGTCTCGCTGCCTGGAGGCCATGCGGGTCTGGATGGGGAGGAACAAGCTCAGACTCAACCCGTCCAAGACCGAGTGGTTGTGGCTGCCGGCGTCCCGATATAGTCAGCAGGTGCCATCGCTGACTATTGGGAGTGAATCTTTGCCCCCCACAGAGAGGGCTCGCAATCTGGGTGTCCTCCTGGACGCACGGCTGTCTTTAGAAGAGCATATGATGGCTGTGGCCAGGGGGGCCTTTTATCAGGTTCGCCTGATCCGCCAGTTGCAGCCCTTTCTGGACCGGGATGCCTTGCGCACGGTCACTCATGCCCTTGTCACCTCCCGGCTGGACTATTGTAATGCTCTCTACATGGGGCTCCCCTTGAAGAGCACTCGGAGGCTCCAACTGGTCCAGAATGCGGCCGTGTGGGTGGTTATGGGCGCAACTCGTTGTGCCCGCGTGACACCGCTCCTGTGCGAGCTGCACTGGCTCCCAGTGGTCTTCCGGGTGCGATTCAAGGTGCTGGTTACCACCTTTAAAGCGCTCCATGGCATAGGACCCGGGTACCTTCGAGACCGACTTCTGCCACCAGTAGCCTCCCACCGGCCAGTCCGCTCCCACAGAGAGGGTCTCCTCAGGGTGCCATCGGCCAAGTTATGTCAGCTGGCGACCCCCAGGGGGAGGGCCTACTCTGTGGGAGTCCCAGCCCTGTGGAATGAACTGCCCCCGGAAATACGTAAGATCTCCGACCTCCGGGTGTTTCGCTGCGCATTGAAGACCTTATTGTTCCGCCAGGCCGGGCTATCAACATAATAATTTTAAATTGGGGTATTTTAAATTTTTGGGGTTTTAAACCGGCCAAATCTATTTAATTATTTTAATTTTTAATCATTGTTGTGTCTTGTGTTTTTAAATTGGCTGTACACCGCCCTGAGTCCTTCGGGAGAAGGGTGGTATAGAAATAAAATTATTATTATTATTATTATTATTATTATTATTATTATTATTATTATTATTATTATTACTCTGTGTTAAAGATTTAGCAATAAAGAACTTCTGTAACAGCAACAACAACTTCACCATCATGAAATCTCTACATGTCTGTTTAGATCAGGTAAAAAGCATTGAGAAGATTATTTTTTTTAAAAGATAGCAAGCTCAGCATTGAGACAGGCAGAATGAATTGTCTCCTCTGTAGTGACTCTACTTAAAAGCCCCTCGTTTAATTGAATCCTAGTTTAACACAGTTAAAGCCATGATTTCCAATGATGTTGAAAGGCTATGGTTTTGTCCACTCCAAACAATGTGGTCTAGGTTCCATTAAAAAAAAAAAAATTCTGGTGGAACCAAGGAAGTGGGCCTTCTTTGTCATGGCACCTGCCCTCTGGAACAGCATCACCCACAAGATATATACAATCCTCATCCTGGTCCTGTTTAAATGAGCTCTGAAACCTGACTCTGTCCTCAGACCCCGGATCAAAGAGAGTGATGGACCCTTGGGCAATGTTTTGTCTTTTAGAGGAGGATTGATTTTTGTTTCCTGGATTTTCCCATTGATTTTTAAGCCAATTTTTTAATTGTTGTATTATATAAACTTCCCAGAGTCATAGCAGTCTTGGGTGCCCTATAAACCCAATCAATCAATCAATCAATCAATCAATGTTTCACTGAAATCAGTAGGGATTTATTTATTTATTTTTGCTAAAAATCACAATGATGGCCAGAGAAGTCTATTTTAAAGTCTTGCAGGAATGGGGTAAAATTCTTGTTCCTAAACAAATACAGATTAGAATATTTCCTTTTTAGGCTCTGGCTAAAGAGAAACTGGAAGAACCTCCCTAAATGTTTGTGGGCTTGATGGAAAACTTCTTTGAATTAGGTTGGATCAGAGAACTGGAGAACTTCCAAGTTTGTGCCAGGAAAAATTGGGGAATGACTTCATTCTGAGTGTCAGTTTATTACAAATCAGAATGGGTAGAGCTTCATTTATCCTAGAAACTCAAAGTAACAGTTCTTCTTCCTTAGGACCCTAAAATGAAAACAATAGGAGACTCCTTGTCTGTAGTATCCCAAAAAGAAATGCCAGCAAATAGAGTTGCTGGCCAATACTACCCTCAAATATGTATTGTAAAAATCACTATTATTTACTATTAGCTTTAAAAAGTTATGAAACTAAAATACATAAAATAAAATAAGACAAAATCACCTTGGGGAGTTATCAATTTGTGTTATAATTATATTGGGGGAAAATGTTATGAGCAATCCTGAACTCATACTGTTTAAGATTTGTACCAGTGAATTGCTCTAATCTCCAATCTGAATCCAACAACATGGGCAGAGCCTGGCTTCCATTGGAACATAAAAGTTTCAGAAAGTATAATTTATACAACCTATGAGCTTTACACTGCAAGGAGATCAAATTAGTCAACCCTAAAAGAAATCAACCCTGACTGAAGCTAAAGCTCAAATACTCTGGCCACCAAATGAGAAGAGAAGGCTCACTGGAAAAGATTCTGACATTGGGAAAGATTAAAGGCAAAAGGAGAAGATGATGCAATAGTTAGATATGTCATTGACACAAGTGACATGGGTTTGGGCAGATTCCAGGAGAAAATGGAGGACGGGGAGGGGAGGGGCTAGTGTGCTGTGGTCCATGTAGTCGCAAAGAGTCAGGGACGACTTAGCAACTGAACAACAACATGAGGTTTACATGGACATAGGCAAATAAGCAATGTTTTTAATACATTTTAATGTAAAAAAGTTGGAGCTTTCTTTATCCAGGTTTTCCAACTAGATTCTAACCTAAGCCTAATTATTCAAGCAGTCTGATTATTAACCAGATACCTCTGGAAAGCCCCCAAATAGAACAATACAGCTAAAGCTATATTTTTCTTCCTATTTCCCAAAGATATATTCCTACTGATCCTGGCCATTTTGTGTCATGAGTCATCTTTCTGGTTCTAAATTATGTTGTGGAAATGACATATGAGATAACTACCAAATGATCTGCATATGGAAGGGCTTCTGCTGTCTTAAAATGCTACTCAAAACAAAATTAAAAATATGTATTCTGCTGCAGGTTCTGTCTTGTAGATCTCAAAATTCTAGTTAATAGAAAGAATTCCAGAAAAATCTGAATTGTAATCACTTTTGCTACATAGATATTCTTCCTACATAACAGCAGCCTTGCTTTCTCCAAGCGTCCTAGAACGTATCTAGATAGAAGCTTATTTATGTAGGCATCAGTTGTACAATCTGTACAGGTTGCTACACTAAGGTGACCAGATGTCCCGCTTTTGGTGGGACGGTCCCGCTTTTGAACAATTTGTCCCGCGTCTCGCAGCATTTTAAAAAAGTCCCGATTTTTGGAAAGAATGAACGACAAGCTAGGGAACGGCGCAGTGGTGGGTTGCTCCCGGCTGCCTCCTGAGTCCCAGCTGATGGCTAGAGGGAAAAACACCATTTAAACTCTTGCCGAGGGGCTTCAAACGGCCGCCCTACAGCTGATCAGTGTTAAAAGAAAAAAAATGAGTAGACCTATGCCTGCAAAAATAGAAAAAACAGCCCCTTAAAGCTTCAGCATAGGTTAATTAGCACAAGTTGATTAGATCGGCTTCCCGACTCTCAGCTGATTTGCTCTCAGCTGTTTTGCTCAGGGCTCTGTAGTTGCTAGCTGCAGAGTGCTGGAGATTTTTTCCACCTAACTATGCTGAAAAAGCGAAACTTAAAGTAAAGCAGGGTCTTTGCTGCAACGTGGCAAAATGAGGCAGAGAGAGATTTCTTTTTCTTTTTCCTCACCAAAAAAGGTAGGTGCAAAACTGCAAACAATGGGAAATTTAGGGCAAAAGAGGAGAGTTCAAGATTTTAAAACACAAAAGAAAAAAAGCTCTATTTAACTAGGGAATTGTAATAATTGAGATACTATTAATTGTATATTGTGTGGAAAGCAGAAATGGTTAAGTTGTGGTTTGGAGGAATATATGGGGGAAATTATTTGGTTTATTATTATTGGTAAATATAATTAATTGATTTGTAAGAAATTGTATTGCATGGAAATAATTGGAATATTCATGTTCATATTGATTAATATACAAAAAAGATATAGAAATATAGAAATTGTAAATTTAATTGAAATGACTAAACACTGTTTAAATTTGTGAACCAGCCAAATATTCTGTTCAAAGAAAATACATTGTATGTTTGTATGTGTGTTCTAATTATTGCTATTTATTCATATTGTTCTCTTTTATTCTTTAAAGTTTAACAATTCATTCTTTATCTTAATATCTTTATATTTGTTTGGGGTTGGCTTTCTTCCCTTTCATCTTTTTTATTGTACAGCAATCTTTCTCCTCAAACCTACCACCTCTCTCTTTTCTTTTCTTCTTACTTTCTCTTCCCCCCCTCTTTTTCTCCTCCCTACTTCCTCTTCCTTTCTCCTTCTCCTCCTCTCTTCCTCCCTCTCTTACCCTCACTCCTACTCTAATTTCCCTTCCCTTCCTTCATCCCTCTCTATTGCTGTATCCTTTTATGATATGGACTACTCAGAGGGCTGAAAAAGTTATTTCTGACTGGTCCTCACACTTTTGACCAGTCCTTGAACTTACGACTGTCCTCACATTTTACATTTTTGCCCTATCTTGTCATCATGGTGAAGAGAAGCAGTTGTGAAATGAGTGACATGGTTGTTAAGAATGCTGCATGGGCATAAATGTGAGGATGGTCATAAGTATGAGAACCAGTCAAAAGTGTGAGGACCTGTCAGAAATGACTTTTTTCAGCCCTCTGGTTAGTCCTTTTGTGCATATGGACTGCTCAGAGGGCTGAAAAAGTTATTTTTGACTGGTCCTCACACTTTTGACCAGTCCTCAAACTTACGACTGTCCTCACATTTTACGTTTTTTGCCCTATCTTATCACCATGGTGAAGAGAAGCAGTTGTGAAATGAGTGACATGGTTGTTAAGAATGCTGCACGGGCATAAATGTGAGGATGGTCATAAGTGTGAGGACCAGTCAAAAATGACTTTTTTCTATACACATATAGAAAACCCGGTCACATGACCAGCTAGCCATGCCCACCCAGTCACATGACCTCCAAGCCCCGCCCACAAAATGGTGGGTGTCCCGCTTTACCAATGTTAAAATCTGGTCACCTTATACTACACTCCAAGTCCTGCATTCCAAAACCCTTCCCTACGAACCTCCATTTCGTCATACAACATGCAAATTCAGGACTAAAGTTACTTAAAATACAAAAGAACATACAATGTGCCATGTGAAATGTGGCTTTTATCTATCCAACACAATGCAGTCTAGCCATATTGGTCCACTAAGAGCCATTCCAGAAGATTCTCCTGCCAAAAAAACGATAAGATGGTGCCTGTCTCCAGCCTTCAGAACTGGCAACTCTTATTTTCCTTATCAACACAAGAAGCTTCTTGGAGACTTTCTGTCTGTCTGCCACATCCTGATCCACCATCCAAGAAAATGAAAACCGCCATTAAGACCCGCTGAACATCCCCGCCCAACATTTGTTGCCTGAAGTAGTTTCCTTATCCTGGCCAATAGTTGATCCATTGTTTAGAGGACAGATCCAAAATCTCAACCACTGTCAGGATCAACCACAAGAAAGAAGAAATCATTACAGCTGGGGAAACTTTCCACCTCTCCACAGGTCTTGTTCAAGTTGGTTGTTGACAAAAAGAGATGGGGGAAGAGTAAAGGGGAACAAAATGTTGCTGGATGTACATGATTGAACTAGTGTAAACATCTCAGTGTATAATTTCACCAGTGTAAGTAGAAGACAGGAACTTTTAAAAGGAAAGGTGAAAAGGGGTGGAGTGGGGTAGGATGGGGTATCTCTCCATCTGCACTACCAGAGGTCTCTCAAAAAACATGGTCATCCGCGCTTAGCAACCAACCCAGGAAGGGTGAGAGAAGGGAGTAGCTCCACCTACACCCCCTCCCAAGCTTCCTCCCTCTCTCTCTCCCTCCCATAGAGAAAACAAGGACGTCTTCAGAAAAGTGGGGAAGTGTGGGGGGGGGGGGGGAGCGGAGCCGAGTGGCTTTTTACTTCGAGCTCCTCAAAATCCGAGCGGCGTCTGGTGGGAAAAGAGCCACACGGTTTTCAGATTTATTATTATTATTTTTTTAAAGCAGACAGAAAACCCGGGACGCGCGTGGCGGGGACATACCACGCTGGAGCTGAAGGCAGGCGCTCGGGTGACTTCTCCCTCTTCCTCAAGCATCGTCCCGGGGGCAGCTTTCTCTGTCCCCAGCCAAAAAGACAAGAGTAAGGGTAGGGGAAGGGAAACCGGGGAGGGAGAGGGGAGGGAGGGGGGAGAGAGAAGGCACTTACTTGCTCCCATGCCCCGAAGGTAGAGTTTTCAGCACGGCTACAAAGGAAGCCTCCTCCTCCCCGCCGCTTGTCTTTCTTTCTTTCTTTCCCTCTCTTTCTTTTTTTAGTCCACCTTACTTTCTCCCCTTTCTTTCCTCCCTCTTAGGTACTTTTCTCAGCGCAGTGAGCAACCCCAGCTTGGAAAAAGTGAGCCTGCCAGCAAGTACCTGCTGCAGCTGGGGAGTGGGGCGGGTGGGGGATAGACCCAGTGCCCCGGGCTCTCCCAAGGCTTGAAAACAACAGCGCTGGTCTCACTGGCGGTGGCAGGAACGACGGCGCCCTTTCCTCTTGCCCACGTGAATCGAGAGCGGGCGCCGCCCGGGCTCTGGGGACCAAAGCAACCCTTGGGCAGGCGATGCGAGTGCTGGAGGGAAGGGCGGCTGGCGAAGGGCGTTGCTCTGCTCAGAGCTGAGGAAAGAAAGCCAGCGTGGAGCGCTTGCTACGCCCGCCCGTTCCAGACTCCGCTCTACGGGGCGGATACTAATGCGCGCCCGAGACAAGAGATGCGCGTCAAGTATGCAGGAGAGACTTCGGAAAGGGAGGGGCCGACGGCGGGCATCTCCGGGAACAGGAGGCGCCGAGAGAGAGAGAGAGAGAGACGGAGGGATTGTGGAAACTGGAAAAGGAGTTGGCGATCTCTTGAGAAAGAGCCTGGATGCGGCTAAAGGGAAAAGGCCCCAGACCTGTTGACAATGGAAGTAGCCGCGGGAACGCCGAGTAAACGAAGGCGGGTTATGCGATTGGAACCTGATTAGCAGGGCGACACACCCTGGCCATCACAATCGCTTTGAGGCTGAAAGAAGCGTTTTGTACATGCGACCCTCAGCTGGACTTGATTCCAAAAGCTGCGCTCATCTAATATGTTCACTTAAAGTATGATATACAGCATTACTGTGATCCAGTTCCACAGCCTCCCAACATCTGGAATCCTAAATCACCCCTTTCAGTTTTTCTCCTTGGGTTAATACAGATCATGTGGTTCATTCTGATTATTTGGTTCGAACAGCATAAATTACATTTGTTTTAAGCCACTGTTATAAAACAGAGTTCACATCTGGACTTCCCAGAAGCTGCACCATAGTTCCAGAAAAGTATATCTTCTTAACTTGGTTCCTTCGAAACTTTGGAGGTACAAAGGATCAGGTTGGAGAAGACTAATCCCCTAAATTATGGTTAGATATTGGGTAAAAGTTCCTAACAATAGTTGTTCAGTTACGGATTGGCATACAGGTAGTCCTCAATTTAGACCATAATTGAGCCCAAAATTTATGTTGTTAAGTGAGAAATGTGTTGTCAATCTTGCTCCATTTCACGCCTTTCTTGCCACATTTGTTAAGTGAATCACTGCAGTTGTTAAATTAGTAACACGGATGTTTAAGTGAATCTGGTTTCCCTATTGACTTTGCTTGTCAGAAGCTTGCAGAAGATGATCACATGATCCCAGGACACAACAACAGTCATAAATGTGAATCAATTGTCAAGTACAATTGCTTAACGCATTGTAAGCCGCCCTGAGTCACCGGAGAAGGGCGGCATATAAATAAAAAAAAAGTATCCAAATGTAGATCATGTGACCATGGGAATGCTGCAATGGTCATAAGTGCTAAAAATGATCATAAGTAACTTTTTTCAGTGCTGTGGTAACTTTGAACAGTCACTAAGTGAACTGTACAGAATACCAAGATTTGGAAGGGACATTGGAGGTCTTCTACCCAACCCCTTGCTCCAGCAGAAAACCCTATTATTCTGGACAAATGGCTGTCCAATCTCTTCTTAAAAACCTCCAGTGATGGAGCACCCATAACTTCTGGGGGCAAGCTGTTCCACTAATTGCTCTCATTGTCAGGAAATTCCTCAATTCTAGGCTGGATCTCTCTTTGATAAGCTTCCATCCCTAACTACTTTGCCCTCAGGTACTTTGGAGGCTAAGTTAACCTCCTCTTCTCTGTGGCAGTCCCTCAGGAGTTGTTATAGATGCAATGATATCTAGTCCTTCTCTTTGTTAGACTAGACATACCCAGTTTCTGCACTCTTTATCATATGCTTTAGTCTCCCAGTCCCCTAATCATCTTCATTGCTGTTCTCTGCACTCTTTCTAGAGAGTCTGTTTACTGAAAGTGTTTAAGGCTGGCCATTGGTGGAAAGTGCCATAGAACTAGATTTCCAAAATCTCCACAATTTCTAACTTCTGGGACCTGGAAATTCAAGGATGATGTTATAGTTTATTTATATTAAAAATGTATAGGCCACCCGAGTCTAACATACTCCAGATAGCTTACAAAATACAAAGATAAATATACTGTAAAAACACTAGCCTCATCAATAAGAAAACAATTGTGTTTTGTGAGGTAGTTAATCAGAACTGTTTTCTTATTCAAACTAGGGTGGAGCAATTATGTTGTCCAAGGCTGGCATGCCATTGGAGAGAGATGGCATGGAAAGTGCTATAAAACAATTGCATGGTGAAATAGATTTTTGTAATACCCATGCCATGCTACAAAAATTCAGAATACTTGTATTCTGATATTCCTAATCAAAACAAAAGAAGTGCAATGTGGGCAGAACTAAATGGACTTAATATGGTTTCTATCCTCACATTTGTCAATACTTCTTTGTAATGCTTCTCAAACTGCATATATAGGTATCAAAATTTCCAGACATTCTGTTGGGTAAAATTTAAGTATTTAAAGGGAGAATAGTATGTAGCATAGTCTCTTATTAGTGCTATCTGCATGCATTCATTATAATATATGGATGACTCTTGAAAATCTTCAGCCTTTTCTGTATGTCTACACTGTAGGTCACAGCATTTTTCATCACTGAATGGGCTGGAGTTGCTAGGAGGTATAATTCAGCACTGTACATCAAGCACTGTCTCTGAGCGTGCACAAACTGCCTTTTTTTGCTGAGCAAAACAGTATTTGCCATAAATGTTTTCACTTTGGGGGTAAAAGGAGCTTTAAAGAGAGGCAGTTATGATAGGGACACAGTATCTAAAAGCTTGGATGAATGGATTTTTAAAAATTATGTGCCATTAAGTCAATGTCCCTCTTAAAAACCATATAAATAGCCCTTCTCTAAAATGATCTGGAGATCCTCAATCTGGCTCTTCAGGTGCGTTCACTGCTGCAGCAATCAAATCCATACACTTTGCTGCTGGTGGTCTTTTTCCTTCTTCCACCTTTCCTATGGACTTCTCAAAATAGCTGGACACAGAACGTTTCCAAAATGTGATAATTTGAGTCTGGCCATTTGTGCTTGAAGTGAGAACTCTGGGTGGATTTGGTCATGAATCTATTTGTTTCTTAGATCAATTCAGTACAATATGTGATGCGTGTAAAAATTTTCCAAGCAAATTTGTCAGATGATTGTCGGGCACAAAGGTTGGTTGTCATAATGGGACAAAGTATTAGACTTCGGCTACAAGATCTCTGGGAGATTTCTTGTATTAATAGACAACCTATTAGTACCAATGGAAGATTCTCCAGCACACCACGGTGACCACACCTTCCCTTTACATTCTAGGTAAGTTATGCTAAGATAGGGGAGATACAGATAGTCCTCGACTTACAACAGTTCTTTTAGTGACTATTCAGTTAGAACAGCACTGAAAAAAGTTGACTTTTTTCATATTTTTCACATTACCATTGCAGCATCCCTGTGGCCATGTGATCAAAATTCGGATCAAACTTGACAACTGACTCATGACAGTTAGTGTTCTGGGGTCACGGGATCACCTTTTGCGACCTTCTGATTGTCAGTGGGGAAGCCAGATTCACTTAACAACTGCTTTACTAACTTAACTACTGCAGTGACTCGCTTCATAAATGTGGCAAGAAAGGTTGTAAAATGGGACAAAACTCACTTAAATGTTTTGCTTAGCAACAGAAATGTTGGGCTCAATAGTGGTTGTAAGTTGAGGACTACCTATATTCATCAATTTTTCTCTATCTGGCCCCTTAAAAATCCACATACTTGTTTTAAAAACATGATACTATCTATCTACCTCGATGGACACCCTTACTTTCCATGGGTTGGGTAGGATTTGCAGGGGGGGGCATACCAATATGCGAGTAATGATTATGTAGTGAGAAAAGATTGAACCACCATTTATTCAGGATGTTGTTAAGTTCTCCTGCCATGGGCAGGAGGTTGGAGTAGAAGACCTCCAAGGTTCCTTCTAACCCTATGATTTTATGATTCTCTTCCATGCGCTGCAACCTTCTTGAAAACACAATAATTAAGAAAAACATTTTGCCATTAATATCAATAGATGCGTAGATAAATATAGATCCTGGGATTTGAGACCTCACACCTAAGATTTCTGTGTCTTTCAAATAAGATCCTATTGCACACAGAAATGTCAGAGGGAGCAGAGCAGCAAGTTTCTTAAAACAGTGAAGACTTTTCTTTCTTCTAGTCTAGTGCCTTTAAACGTGAGAAAGAGATTGGCCCAAGGTTACCCAGCTGGCTTCCTGCCTAAGGTGGGACTAGAACTCTGTTTCTAGTTTGGCCCCTTAACACTACACCAAAAGCCAAAGCAGTGATGAGGGAAGGGAGCAACTGAGGTGGGTTGGTGAATATAAATTGAGGAAGACTCCCTTTCTCACTACATGTGGGTTAAAACAACACCAAGACCCATAAACCAAAGTCCCAAAGGTGCTTTTTCAAGAGGCAAATGGACTTTCTTGTTTTTCTTTGAAGATGTTTCGCTTCTCATCGAAGAAGCTTCTTCAGCTCTGACTGGATGGTGGGGAATGGAAAGAGCACCTTTGGGAGAACCATGACCTGGATGACTGAGAATCTCAATTGATATTTAGCTATGCACTTTGGGATGAACAGCCTTCGAATGATGCGGGAGTATGGACAGATTTCCAGAGAAATTGCAGACTACAGGAACCATTTGAGCTTCAGTTTGAGATGCAGGGACTATTCAGGTGACCCCTGAGGACACAGGAAAACCCTCCTAGTGTCCTCAACGACTCTAAAAATAATGCAAATGACCAGCTGTCTGTAAGGAACATAAATCCTTCCATTCCCCACCATCTAGTCAGAGTCGAATAAGCTTCTCGGATGAGAAGCGAAACGTCTTCAAAGAAAAAACCAAAAAGTCCAATTGCCTCGTAAAAAAAAGCACCTTTGGGATAACCATGACCTGGATGACTGAGAATCTCCATAGCCAATCCCCAATGGAAGGGTCTCATTGGTGATGTCGATCTATAGAGACAAAAGAAGATAATGAGATCTAAAGGGGGGGGGGGGGATGACACGACGCGCTTGGTCCCCTATCCAGATCTTCCTCCAGCAGGTCAATGCCAGAAAGCATAATCCGTTCCCTCAGGTTTTCAGAGGAAAGCTAATGGTGGGAAGAGCAAGGAAAGAAAGTAAGAAACCCGCCGGCCGCAGCCTCCCGGCTTTGCCGCTTCGTTGGGCGTTGGCCGCGACTTGTGTTGCGCCGCCGACCGGAGGGCGGCGCTCTTCCGTAGCTCAGTCGGCTTCTGAGCGTGCAGCCAGAGCAGCAGCAGCAGCAGCGAATCATTTTGCTCCCAGGGGAGGAGCGAGCGAGGGAGGGAAAGCGGAGCGCGCGCGGCAGGTGGTGCGCAAATTGGAAGGGTGTCTGTGTGCCGCCGGCCGAGAATCAACGCAAAGCCTGCGCGCGCATCCCGCATCGTTCCTGAGCGGGTTTCCTAACCCCGAATAGCCGAGGGTGGAGGGCGGGGTGAGACATTCTGACTTGAGATCTCAGGTTTTGTTAAGCAGGGTTTTGTTTGAACATGGGAGGGGTGAGAAGCGATCGCGGGCTAGGGTTTACATCAATAGGTGACTTTGGTAGGTAGCGTTATGGCTGTTTAGAAATTAGCCTCTGTTGTGAAATAATTGGCGAGGGGAATATAAGTAAGTCTGTACAAGAAGGAGAGTGGAAACAAGTTTTTGTTTTTTTCCAAACTTGGCTCCTTTTGATTTTACGTTATTAGGTGGGATCACCAGAAGCCATCATGAAATAATAGATCGTATCAGGCAGCATGGAGTGTATCCTAATTATTTCCCCGCATATTTCCCCGCCATGGCTTAAAACCATAGCCCCAAGACATGGATGCTGTTGATTTGCAGTTGTTACATAGTACATATATAAAACTTGATACCAAAGTATATCATTTGAGAGTTATCCCAAAGGTGCTTTTTTCAAGAGGCAACTGGATTTTCTGGTTTTGCTATGAAGAGGTTTCGCTTCTCATCCAAGGAGCTGCTTCAGCTCTTGGATGAGAAGCGAAATATCTTCAAAGAAAAACCAGAAAGTCTGGTTGCCTCTTGAAAAAGCACCTTTGGGACAACCGTGACCTGGATGACTGTGAATCTGTATAGACATTTACCGATTTGACAGTTAATGATGTAACAATTGTCAACATAACAATTCTAGTTCTGTTTTTGGATCCACTATGATGCAAAAAAATGTGGAACTGAGGTTAGGTCCTCTTGATTTTATGTGGGATGCATATAAAATCACAGTCAAATCATACATATATGTAAACAATAAACAATAATAATCACAGATCCAAAGGGTTTTGGCAATATAAATCCTCTACAATTCACATTTCAAAGTTATCATCTTGGAATAAGCCATCACAATTCTTTGAAGCAAAAATGTGCTGATGTAGAAGTCCATTAGCATGAAATTCAGAGGAAAAAATAAATAGCCAATTTTATCCATCAGCACATGGTAAACTAGTTTTTTGAGATTCAAAAATAAGTGGATGTGAAGCCCAGATCCTTATGGTCTACCCATGTTATTTGCACTATTTTGAAGTCAGAAATCTCCAGATCTTGATACAGAAATCTTCTTATTTTGATGGCTGGTTATAAGCAAAAGACTAGATCTTGAGTAAAAATCATATAGAGTAATGCTTTGGATCTAGGCTTTTGCATCACAATAAGATCAAAAACTTGTAATGGTTCATTACACACAAATGTATACAGTGACTTGGCAGTATATTCATGTAGATCCTGTCTAAAAACCATGTAAAATCAAGCTTGGAACCCCATTTTTGCACCAAGCTGGGACCAAAAATATTAGGTTGCAATGGAATGGAAGACAATTGCTGTGAGCTGATGATTGGATAGGACTCCTATGAAAGAAACCTGTGAAATTAAGAGGATCAAACCTCAGATCCATATTTTGAACTATTATGACTGCAATGGCGTATGCAGACGGATACGATCTGTGATTTAACAGGTTTCATGTGGATCTCATGTAAACGTGATATTAAGATGATCCTTACCTCGCATCCATGCTTTTGTACCATAGCAGAACTAAAAAGCTGTTAGATCAGGGTGAAATCTAAAATTGGTTACTACCGGTTCTGTGGGCATGGCTTGGTAGGGGTGTGTGTGTGTAATGTGACTGGGTGAGCGTGACCAACTTTTTTTTTTTACTTTTAAAAGCATTTTTTCTACAACCTTAAGAGGTAGAAAAACCTCTACAAGGCTTTTAGAAGCCTCTGACGATCAGGCAACTCAGCTGGGATCACCAGAGGCTTTTAAAGGCATTTTTTTTCCTGCAGCTTCTTCGGCCAAAGAGGTTGTAGAAAAAATGCTTTTAAAAGCCTCTGCTGATCACGCGGCTCAGCTGGGTGGGAGGGGCGCAGGGATTTTTGCTACCGGTTCTCCAAATCACCTGTCGCCATCGCTACTGGATCGGGCAATCCGGTCCAAACCGGGAGCAATTAACCCCTGCGTTAGATCCATGATTGTTAAGGTAGGCTGTGGGCTAACAGCAGGCGTGAAATGCTCCCGGTTTGGACCGGATCGCCCGATCCGGTAGCGATGGCAGTGGGTGGTTTGGAGAACTGATAGTGATTTTATAAGTATCTTATGTAAACATTCTATAACAGCAGCCCACAAACTTTTGGGCACCAGGGACCAGATCTGTGGAGAGACTTTTTTTCTATGGACCAGAGGGGATGTGATTTTACATGCTGCCTGCATCTCACAGATGGGACTTTGCTTGTTTGCATGGCATGCCACGGACCATTGCTGGTCCATAGACTGGGGGTTGGGGACCCCTGTTCTATAAAATCAGAGGATATGGTTTTGATGTCAAGAATGGATTTGTATCCTTTTTACCTAGAAATGCAGTTGCTGTAGAAGTTTGGTGAGACTGTAAAACGCATGCACATTTTTCAGTATATGCTTTTTTTTTTTTTAATTTGATTTATATGCCGCCCTTCTCCGGAGACTCAGGGCAGCTTACAATGCATTAAGCATTGTTTATTCTACATATATCTTTTGATGCAAAAAGTTGATAAAGACACTACCTTACAGTTCATGAGAGGTGTCACAGCGTTTTTTATTTCCCAGCTGAGCTTCACTATTTTTGGACTAATAGACTTACTGTAGTTTGCCAAGTTCCTTATCAGTACTTTACTACGCATGTCTGCATTCCTTCACTTGCTTCACACATCTTTTTCCTTTGTTCTCTTGCCAGAGGTCCGGCTGGACCGGCAGGAGATCTCGCTTGCCAAAATGTAACAATTTATTTTTCTTAGTTAGTGAGGTGTTTTATTTTCTTTATAACAAATAAATGAGTTTTATTAGAAACTTTCCTTCGCGTTTTTCTTTATCAGAATATTGCAACTTGGAATAAGCCACGATCCATCTCCTCTAAACCAGGGTGATTTTTCCCAGAGCCAAACATGGGATTAATTGATGCCCTGACATCTGGTAGCACTCGGACGGTTGATTTATGGCTTTTTTCCTTGTTTTGTTATTTCTGATAAGAGCGCATAGGCAATTAGTTTTTAGCTACTGAGGTACGCTAATTATATTGCTAAGATGCCGAAACAGAAGAAAAAAGGCAAAGTGAAACCAAGACCACTCTTCGTAAATGATTTGATTGATCTTTCCAACGAAGAGGTGGCAGACAGGAGATTTCCAGATTTCCAGCCCCTTACTACAGCCACACGCCTGGAACAAGAAAAAGCCGTGGGAACAGAAATGGAGACAGATAAGACAGAAGCTGTTTTTGAAGGAGAAGCACTACGACCGAGGTCAGTAACTCCCCCTTCTAATTATGCCAGCTCTCAACCTGTCTCCCCAGAACCTTCTGAATTTGTAACGCTCGATGCAAGGCCAAAGCAAATTGCTGAGCAAAATTACTCCCACACAGAGAGAGAAACAATTCATTATTCTCCTCGAAGCTCGAAGCTCACCCTGGATGAGCTGGCTATGAAAGCCTTTCGTGACCGTATAAAACTCTATGAACAGCAGCTATCCCAGGCAAAAATGGCTATATCTATGCTTGAGCAAGATAAGGAAGATAACTTAAGATTTTCAAAAAGCGCCATATTGTCTTCTTCCTCGGAGCCAAAGACACTCCCCCTGGTGGATTCTGTGTCAGGCCAATTAAGACAGAGGGCCCTGCATATGTCACATGAAAGTCTCCCTGATCAAGTTACATATAAACCTGCCACGCAATCATTTCTTGTAACTGGGCTGCCCGAAGCTAAAGGTGCAGCACCATCTGCTGGCAAAAGTAATTTACTACAGGAAGCTGAAATGCCACAAGTGTTTCCACGGGCTCAAACTCCAACACCCCCTGGTGGTGATGGTGCCTTTTTAGATGGAACACAGGCACGCTTTATGAAGCAAAGGCAAATGACTGCATCTCCAGCAGGTCATGCCAATATTGCAGCTCAAGCACAAATGGCAACTGGAATACAGCAGATTCCAGTGCATCAGCCACAGCAGCCACAAATGCCTGCAAATGTGCCCCAGCCACAAGTACAAATAGGGCCACCTCCTGGCCCACCTCCAATGGCACAACCAAGACCATTTTTAGGTCCACAACAGGCACAGCAAATACCACAGGCATTTCTGCCAGCACAGCCAGCATACCAAGTTCAGGCTCCTTACCAGGCATTTTCTGTCTCTCCACTAACTGGTGAGTCAAAACTAAAAATGTCAGGACACAATTACAAAGCCTGGGTCAGTGAGATTACACTATTGCTTCTTAGAGAAGGCACGCACTGTATGGTATTTAACCCTCCTGCACAACCATGGGATTTTGCAATACGAGATTTAGAGATAAGGGCTCGCACAACATTATTGATGTCCATGGATACTGAACTGCAGGTCACTTTTCCACCAAATACAACAGCCCGACAAATTTGGGCTGAATTGGAGAATTGCTACAGGCCTATCTCAATTGAATCTTCATGTTTACTCATGTCTGAACTCCACGGTTCGAGATTGAAACCTGGTGAACAAATTGGAGGACATTTGACCAAACTGAAAGGTCTCAGAACAGAATTGAGAGAAAGAGGCCATAACATTGAAGATATTCAAATGATCAGCATCATTATTAACTCTTTGAACTATGAATGGAAAGATGCTGTTACAAAGATTAACCAAGTCCCAATTGCTCAACGCACAGTGGACAATGTCTGTAGACTTTTAATTGAAGAAGAGGCATTCATGTTGGCCACGCCACACTTGAGAGGACCACCCGCATCAAGAGCTCCAGCTAGGCACCCCTTCCGAGGAAGGACCTATGCTCCAAGGATGCCAAGATGCAACATCTGCAACCGTGTGGGACATGCCACCCGGGATTGTCCCCAACGAGTTCCAGTTCCTGTCACATACCAGCCCAGAGGAACAGATTCCAGAGGCAGAGGCAGAGGCGGAAGACAAGGTCGTCGTGGTCCCCGGCGTGATCCACAAACTCCACTCGCCACATTGGCTTTAACCAATGATCCACAACCTCAACCAGAGTACGACAGACGACTCCTGTGGACTTTGGACAGTGGTGCAGCATTGCATGTTACCTACAGAAAGGAACTTTTCACAGAGATGCACGAACCTGAACCTGAACTACGTGAACTTTATTCTTTTTCCAATCATCCTTGTCAGGTCAAAGGAAAAGGAACTGTTTATGTTGAAGAGCTCGATGCATTCATTCCTGATGTTTATTACATACCAACAGCAACCAGTAATTTGCTTAGTCAGTATCACTTGTCTAGAATGTTAAAGTTCCAAGTTCACCACCTTGAAAAAGCAAGTTACATAGTTAAAGATGGAGATATTGTTGCTGAAACCATATTAATTGGTGGTGTTTATTACTTAAAGCCAAAGCCTAAAACACAAACACAGGCAAGTATGCAAACTCCAAAAAGGGAGAGCGCAGGCCCAGAGAGAGATGCTCCAGAGAGAGATCCTGTTGCTACCCCTAAGGCTCCTAAAGCCAACAAAAATAGAATTGGTAAACAGGTTGCTCAGACCAAGCCTGAGGTTCCGCATAAAAATGTTAATGTTGAGAATTCACTAACAGGTAAACCTTTGCATTCTAGGTGTATCCATAAATGGCATAGAAGATTGGGGCATGCCAGTTTCCGTGTTCTTAGGAAGATGCCGGAGTTTGCAAAAGGTTTGGATCTAAAGGGGTGTAAGGTGTTTCTGGATTGTGCTGTCTGCAAAAAGGCCAAATCCAAAGCAGCAGCCATTCCCAAACACACTACACGCCTGTCAACACGCATTTTTGATTTGGTTCACATTGACATAGTTGGTCCATTCCCGCCATCATTTGGTGGTAGAAAGTATTTTCTAACAATTGTTGATAATTACTCTAGATATGGATATGTATATCCTATGAAAGAAAAATCAGAGACTTTTCAGATCGTTAAAGACTTTGCAACCCTTGTTTCTACCCAACACCAAGTTCGCATCGCCAGAATCCAGAGTGATTGTGGTGCCGAGTTCATGTCTCAGCGTTTCCAGGACTGGATGCGTAAGAATGGAATTATTCATCAGACTTCGGCCCCTTACACACCGGCTCATAATGGAGTCGCAGAACGAAGACAAGGGGTACTGCAAACCATGATGCGTTGTCTCCTAGAGGACGCCAACCTTGATATGATATACTGGGGTGAAGCTATCAAGTACGCAAATTACATTGTCAACCGTACTTGGAGCAGTGTAACAAACCAGACTCCTTTCTTCATGTTGTATGGCTACAAGCCTGATCTTAAAAACATCCATATTTTTGGTTCATATGCTATGGTGAACATTCCCTTAGCTCAAAGAAGAAAAGGAAGTCCAGCAGCAAAGAGACTGAGATTTATGGGTATTGATGATAACTCAAAATGGAGCAAATTTATTGACTCTAAACATGCAATTGTGATTTCCCAATCTGCTAATTTTGAGGAAGATATTGACTGGTCCAGGATTCATTCCAATGATCCTGGAGTTTATTTTCCCAGAGATGATACTGCTGATGCTACGCAGATTGATGATCAAGATTCCACTGATTCTTCTCAACCCGATGTTCCGTCTTCGCAAGCCGCGGATGCTGACGCTAGCGACGAAAGTGAGGACGAGGACGAAGCAGAAGAAGACTGGACAGTTGTCCCAAGACGTTCCAAGAGGGCCACAAAAGGAATCCCTCCACAACGATATTCTTGGCAACTGACAAAAGCACCCTTGCCTTTGATTTGCAATATTACACTTCCACCTGATAATTTCACACAAATCAAGCAGCTCCCTGATTCAGAGCAAGACAAATGGTATGAAGCAATGCAGGTTGAAATGGACAGTCTAAAGAAACTTAAAGTATTTATACCTGCAAAACCTCCAGCAAACAAAAAGGTCATTGGCACTCGATGGGTCTACAGAATCAAAAAGAAACCAAATGGTGAGTCATTGTACAAAGCCAGACTTGTAGCTCAGGGTTTCGCTCAACGTTATCCTGAGGACTACACAAATACTTACTCACCGACTGTCAGAACTGAGAGTGTAAAAATTGCTTTAGCAACTGCAACTATCCTTGGTTTAGAAGTTTTCCAGTTTGATGTTGACACGGCTTATCTACATGCAGACCTAGATGAAGAGATCTACGTGAGAAGTCCTCCAGGATTCCGACAGCAAGAAGGGGATACCTGGTTCCTAAATAAAAGTCTTTATGGTCTGAAACAATCTGGTTTAATGTGGTACTTATGTCTTACTGACAAACTAAATTCAATGGGCTTTATTAAGTCCGAAACTGATGAGTGCGTGTTCACAAAAAGATCTAACAATGCATATGAGATAGTTCTTGTTTATGTTGATGATATTGTTTATATTGGTCCAAATAAGCAAATGAGTGAGATTTTTGCCAAAGCTTTGCAGAGATACTTCACATTGAAATCATTAGGTCACATTAGCACTTATTTAGGTGTTCAGATTGAAAAAACACAGAAGGGGTTTAGTCTTTCACAAGAAGATAAAATTGAACAAATTTTGCATCATTGCAACATGAAAGATGCTAACACAACAAAGACACCCATGCAAACAGATTTTCATAACTTGACACAAGAAGCAAGTCCTGAGTTCGAGGATCAAACACTTTATCGTTCAGTCATTGGGTCACTGTTATACATTAGTAGTTGGACCAGACCCGACATTGCACTTAGTGTTAATCTCTTATCTCGACACATAGGTAAGGCAAAACAGTTTCATTGGACATGTATTAAGAAATTATTGAGATACCTAAAATACACCAAACATTTGACGTTATTGTTAGAACCAACACATACTGATTATGCAGAATTATGTTGTTATGCAGATTCTGATTGGGCAAGTGATAAGAAATCACGTAAAAGTACTTCAGGTTATATGATGTTCTTAAATGGATGTCCTGTTTATTGGCAAGTACGTAAACAGAATTTTGTTTCTTGTTCATCTACTGAAGCTGAATATGCTTGTGTTTCAGATGCATGTAATTCTCTAACTTGGTTTGATGCTTTAGTCACAGATATCTGGACACACCCAATCCGACCGATCACCGTGATGGAAGACAATGAATCGGTGGTTTATATTTCTGAATCTCATTTCACAGGTTCTAGGTCCAGACACATTGACATTCGTTATCAAAATATAAAACATTTAGTGAAAAAAGGTTTTGTTAAAATGCAATATGTATCTATACATGATCAAATTGCTGATATGCTCAACAAACCACTTCCAGCAGCTCAACACGAGTATCTGCGTAAGAAGATGTGCCTTATTTGATGATGTACTGATATTCGCTCAACTGGCAAAAGAAGGGGAATGTCACAGCGTTTTTTATTTCCCAGCTGAGCTTCACTATTTTTGGACTAATAGACTTACTGTAGTTTGCCAAGTTCCTTATCAGTACTTTACTACGCATGTCTGCATTCCTTCACTTGCTTCACACATCTTTTTCCTTTGTTCTCTTGCCAGAGGTCCGGCTGGACCGGCAGGAGATCTCGCTTGCCAAAATGTAACAATTTATTTTTCTTAGTTAGTGAGGTGTTTTATTTTCTTTATAACAAATAAATGAGTTTTATTAGAAACTTTCCTTCGCGTTTTTCTTTATCAGAATATTGCAACTTGGAATAAGCCACGATCCATCTCCTCTAAACCAGGGTGATTTTTCCCAGAGCCAAACATGGGATTAATTGATGCCCTGACAAGAGGAAAAAACGACATTCGCTTTCACACAAATTATGGATGTGCAGCATTATAATATGTTTTATTTCAAGATTCGTAGATCTTAGGAAATAGACTTTTGAAGTGTCCACAAAACACTGCATTCAGAATGCGCAAATTGGATGGTACTGTAATGATATGTGGGAATTGCCTTGGGAGACATGAAGAAGAGCCACAGACTAGAGAATGGTCAGATAAGAAGCAACTGTGTCTTCAAAATGTCTATAGAGATTCTCAGTCATCCAGGTCATGTCTTCTTCAGCTGAGATGAGAGGCGAGACATCTTCAGGGAAAGACCAGAAAGTCCAGGTGCCTCTTGAAAAAAAAAAACACCTTTGGGACAATTGTGTCTGCAGAAGCAATGAAGGCAGGGCAAGCATCTCAGAAGGGATCCTCCCTAGTTTCGTAGATTGTAAAGGTGAGGGGGGAGAGATGTATATTCAGACCTGCAAGATTCTGTTAATATAATCTTAAAATAAAGTAGTACTTCTGGGTGTGTTTCTTGTCTGGATTGTCTCACAAAGCTGACAATACCTAATTCATAAATGTCAGTGGAAGACATAATGCTTTTAGCAAACAAAATAATGACAGTGTCTGAAAATTAAAACTCACAGCAGAATCACACAATCTCTGCAAAATGCGTTCAAGGTTGATACAGAGAATGGTTATGGTTATGTAACGTGTTCTTTCTGTTACCACCCATTTTTCTAGATTAAGGAACTGCCCCCATACCATCTTGTGAGGGAGATAAGTTCCTACTTGCTTATTAACAAGGCATAATAACCATGATGGCAATGATAACAGCAACAGTATTAGCAGAGCGTGGTTCAGGAGAAAGCATAGTTAACCGTTGCCACCAATATGGGGCAACATTTATGCCTGTGCTGTGTGAAAATTTTATTGGCTAGTGAGTGCCAATATGTTGCCATAACAAGAGTAGGGTCCAGTTTGAATAACAGTAAAGATCTTTCTCCTTCCTAATTGCCAAACATGTTTTCTGTTATAGTATTTTTCCATAATAATGAATAAAATTAGGGAAGAAGAAAAAGTAATATCCAATAATACGTTAAATACCTTTTAATATGTTTTTAAAAAGTGGGTTGTTAAATGAGCATATTAAACTCTTATACAAATAAAATAAAATTTAATATTATTGCACTACTATGAACATAAGTAAAGCAGGCAATAGGACAATATAGTACAAGCCAAACTTTAATTGAGGTTTCTCAACCTTGCTGCCTGGGGGATTCTGGGATTTGAGATCCATGTATCTTAAAATTCTGAAGGTTGAGAGATACTATTGTAAATGAGATAAGAACACTCCCCTTACCACTTTTGCTTCCGTGGCTTTTGTCCCATCTCCAGTGCTTTCATTATGCAACAACTGAAAATTAAATTGTGGGTGCCAAGCTCTTTCTGGTACAGTGATAAAGCAATGGAGCAAGTGCTAAGAATTCTTCTTTTCTTTCAAAAACCACTCTTTACTAATTTCTGACTGATAACAAATCTCTCTCTCTTTTTATAAAATGTACTATAGATGGCATTTAGATCCTAAAACGTTAGCATATATATATCCGAATCAACAACTTAAGTGTTGGAGATGTGACTGAAAAGATGCAACTTATTATCATATATGGTGGACATGTAAAAAAGTTAAAGCTTTTTGGATTAAAATATGGTGGATTACTCAGAAGATTTTTAAGAAAAAGATAAGTTTTACTCCACAGTTATTTTTGTTGGGTATTATTAGAGACTGTACTGTTAGAGAAACTAAATTGATGTTAAATTTAATAACGGCAGCAAGACTTTTGGTGGCGCAATATTGAAAGAAGGAAAATCTACCTACCATAGAAGAATGGACATTAAAAGTATCCAATTTAGCGGAAATGGCAAAAATTTCTGCATATTTGAAAGATCAATCACAAGAAAGTTATATTTTGGAATGGAGAAGCTGGATTGACTATATACAAAGTAAATATGGGACTAAAAAGTTTCAAATAGCATACTTTGTATCAACCATCACTAATGTCACACTTATTTATTTAGGAAGGTACTATCCTAATTCACAAAGTAAAGTCATAAAAAAGGTTGTAATCTTGCAGGATTACCAAATATTATACAAGATTTTACCAATGTAGCTTTATTGCGTGTGATTTCTGGAGAAGATCATCCAAATACCATGAGATTTAGTCATTTTGGCTGAAGATTTGGAATTTTATAGCGTGTGGGACATGTGGTACGAATGGATGGGAAAAAGAAATAAAGAAGGAAATAGAGTATAGAGATTAAGTATTAATTAATCAACAAAATCCATGGAGAAATGAACAGTATTACATTTAGTCTTAGAGATTTGAGCACTATTATCTTTAAGTGTTTTGAAATTAAATTTAGCTCTAAGAAACAATATCAAATAAAAGACAAGTAATAATGCATGTAGATGTATATATGTATATATGTGCACCAATGAACCGAAAATGTATTGAATGTCTATATGTTATAATAAAAATCAATTTTTTTTTTAAAAAAAAGAGAGAGATTTAGTCATTTTGAAAGGGTCTCCGGTCCATTACACAAAATTATGTAATAAAGTCTAAATCCCAAAAAGCCAACTAAACTCTGCAATTGAGTTTCACACAAATCTTCCATTGCTATAGCATCAACTCCATTATACAGGTAGTCCTTGGTTTATGGCAATAATTGAGCCTGGAATTATGATGGTAAGTCATGGTGGCCATTAAGCAGGTTACCATATGACCGTGACGATTTTATAATCCTTTTTATAGCATTTGTTAAGTGAATGCCACAGTTGTTAAACAAATGCCATGGAAACAGCAAGTCTGTTTTCCTCAATGGCCATTTTTTTCCCCATTGGCAACTGGAAGTAAAGGCCAAAAACTGGCAAAAAAGCTGAAAATTAAGATTATGACTCTGGGATGCTGCAAACAGCCATAAACATGAGCCTGTTTCTAAGCATCCATTCTGGGGTGCACAGAAGTGAAGTATGATAAATGAGTATTTCTAAGGATTCATTCATTCACTGATGGTTATTGTTGATCAATAAAATACCTCAGAGCCTTAATGTTAGAGAGCTATCCTATCATGTCTACCACTTTGATGTAGGGCGTGAACTACTTGCGCTTTTGAAAAGGTTCAGTGAATAGCCCTTGAGGAATCGAAAGTCTTGCAGCACCAACTCAGAAAGCTAACTTTTTTCTTTCCCCCCATCCTTAAATTGGTTTAGGAAACAGAGATAGGGAAAAGTAGCAAAAATGGCTATCTATTGCCACTCAGTGTCCCCATGTTGTATTACATGCATGTGTTTTTGCTAACTCAAGTGATATCTAATTTATATATACCCTGTTCAGGGGTGAAATGCTCCCGGTTCGGACCAGATCGCCTGATCCGGTAGCGATGGCAGCGGGTGGTTTGGAGAACCGGTAGCAAAAATCCCTGCGCCCGCCCCCCCCCCCCATGCCCAGCTGAGCTGCAGGATCATCAGAGGCTTTTTTTTTTCTTTTAAAAGCATTTTTTCTACAACCTCTTCTGAGGAAAAAATGCTTTTAAAAGTTAAAAAAAAAAGCCTCTGATGATCGTGCGGCTCAGCTGGGATAGTCAGAGGCTTTTCAAAGCATTTTTTTCTGCAACTTCTTGGCCGAAGAGGTGGTAAAAAAAATGCTTTGAAAAGTCTCTGACGATCCCAGCTGTGTTTCCTAATCGGCAGAGAGGTATTTTTTAAAAAGCCTCTCTGACGATCCCAGTTGATTTTCCTGATCTGCAGAGAGGTATTTTTAAAAAAGCATCTCTGACGATCCCAGTTGATTTTCCTGATCTGCAGAGAGGTATTTTTTAAAAAGCCTCTCTGATGATCCCAGTTGAGTTTCCTGATCTGCAGAGAGGTATTTTTTAAAATGCCTCTCTGATGATCCTAGCTGAGTTTCCTGATTGGCAGAGGCTTCAAAGCATTAGAAAAAATCCTCTGAAAAGGTAAAAAAAAAAAAAAGTTGGCCACGCCCATCCAGTCACATTACCCCCTCAAGCCATGCCCACAGAACCGGTAGTAACAAATTTTACATTTCACCCCTGACCCTGTTTCCCCAAAAATAAGACATCCCCTGATAATAAACCCAATCGGGCTTTTGAGTGCATGCGCTAAAATAAGCCCCCTCTGAAAATAAGCCCTCCCCAAAAATATTTAAATGCATGCACAGCCAATCCCTGCCATTTCCTCTGGTTAGGATTAAGAAGACAGAGCTGGAAATCAGGTAAAACGGCAAGAATAGCCCTGTCTTGCTCCATGTGCCCCAAAATAATAAGACCTCCCCCAAAATAAGGCGAAGCACTTATTTTGGGGTTCAAAAAATATAAGACAGGGTCTTATTTTCGGGGAAACAAGGTAGATATATATCAAGGCAGCTATGGGAGATTAATTCTGCTTTGGTCCTTTTCTTATCTATGCCGTTTTTTTCTATTCAAATCATTCTCTGCAGCTGGATTAATTAAGGCCTAGCAAACCAAGCAAAATTGAATTTGAGTAGTTGATTCAGCTCAGGAGATATATTTAAAGAAATACTTTTATTTTGGCTTATAGAGCATTTAGTCTTGAACAACGTACATTCCTAATTTTCTAAAATTGCAAATTAAATTACAGCAGTAATTTTTTTTCACCGTACTTCACCAAGGAACTACAGCTCAATACTCACATAAACCATCACTGTGTTTTATTGCAGGAGGATGATATCTAATCACATCAGTTCCTCAAGGCTTTCTATCTTAATGGATTTCCTAAATCCCAACAAGGTTGGTTTGATCTCAGGAGGATTAATATTCCAAAAGGGAGCAGCAGTGAGGAAAGCCCACCCTTGTGGTTCATGATGATTATACTCCCTCAGATGGATATGGAAAATCAATTCAGTTTGGGTATTGGTTGTTCAGTTTCATGTTTCCGAATCAATTTGAATTATCCTGGTCTCACCCAGCTGTGGCTTCAGCAAACTGTAATGACCTTTCTAAATGACCCATGAAGAATGACATAACCACATAAATGTTGCAATTACATTTTCCGTCAGTATGTCCGATACAAACATGTACGTTGCAACATCTGCATGATTGTATCCTACATGTTATCATTTTCTCCTTTGCATCCCCCTGTCCACTATGAATTTCAATTTTTAAATTTGTTTTGGTATCCTATTACTGAGTGTGACACCTGCCTCCCAATTATTTGTGTATTTCCAGTTATTAATATTAAAAGCCTTGTTTCCTCAGGGATAATCTGTCAGATTATTCATGAACTGGCAGAGACATGGTAACAAGGTCAGCCAATGAATAGGCATAGCAACTAAATCAGCCAATTGGGAGCTGAGACAGACTGGAGCCAGGGCGTATCTTAGTCTGCAGCTTAGTCTGCAGCTTCTGAGTCTGTGCTGAGAAACGAAACTGAAACCAGAGTGTGAACTTGTCTGCTCTGCTGAAATGAAACTAATTGTTCTCTTTTGCCTTGTGTTCTACCTGTAACTTCTGCCACAGAAGAATCAACTATTGGTATTGTAAATACTTCATCTGTTATTATGTATATAAAGCAGTTAATGAATCCAGCTGAATCAGTTATCTGTGTGTGCTTCTGGGTTTGATTTTTGCAAGAAACTCTGACATAATCTAGTAAGGAGCATATGCTGAGTGAGCATATATTATTTTGTTAGCTTGATTTCTATAATCACCCATCTCAACAAGTGACTCTGGGCAACGTATATCATGAAACATCATGTCATGAACTGAATTAGAAACTATGTAGACAATTACCTCTTCTTTCTCTCTTTCCCTTGTTCTTTTTCCCCTCTTAGAAGACAACCACTGGAGGATCTCAGGATCCCATTTACTTTCTGGAAACCTCTGAGATAGCCCCAGAATGGGAAGTATGGGGTCCTTCCAAGAAACCCAGTGAAATGAGAGTGTGGAAAGACCTGCTAAACTCCCTGAATAACCTAAATAATTTCATTGAAGTTTTGTCTGGACTTAGGTAACCTCCCTTTCACATCCTCCAATATTAAATAGTCACACTCCTGGCCTTCAGGAATGAAGAATACTTCTGGTGAAAGTCTACAATAGGCTAGGAGGATGGCCTATTTGGCTCCTAAAAACTTGATTCCCAGAATCATTTTGGGAGAAAAAGCCAGAAAGATATCATGTGAACTTTCCAGAGAAGAGATGGCCCCTTTCTGACTTTTTCTAGATTCTAGATTTCTAGAAGGGAGGACAAGAAGCGATGGATAGAAACTAATCAAAAGGAGAAGCAATCTAGAATGAAGGAGAAATGTCCTGGCAATTAGAACAATTAATCAGTGGAACAACTTGCCTTCAGAAGTTGTGAATGCTCCAACACTGGAAGTTTTTAAGAAGAGATTGGATAACCATTTGTCTGAAATGGTATAGGGTTTCATGCCTGAGCAGGGGGTTGGACTAGAAGACCTCCAAGGTCCCTTTCAACTCTCTTCTCCTATTCTATTCTATTCTATGTTATGTTATGCTATGCCATGCCATGCTGTGCTGTGCTGTGCTGTGCTGTGCTGCGCTGCGCTACTCTACTCTACTCTACTCTACTCTACTCTACTCTACTCTTCTCTACTCTATTCCTTAGCAAGTTTTCCCTTGCTTGATTGTTCCCAGCATGCCTGATATAGATAACTCAGAGACAGGGAGTCCTAGATAAAAGAGACTGTTCTTGTCAAATGTTTGAACTGATTTCTTTCCTCCTACCTTTTTACATATTAACAAACAGAAATAAAAACAATGCAATAGTGATAATGCAAACAAAGCACAGAAATATGCATACCGTACAATAGTAATAAACTAAAACTCTTAAAAATCTACATGTACTGTTAATGTGCACCCAACATTTTGGTGAATTATATAGCAAGGTAATATTCTTTCTACAATATAAAGATATTTTAAACAATCAAACAATAAAAAATATTTTGAATGTACTCTTGAAAATTCAAAATATTTTCTTTCCATCTTCCTAAAACAATTCTCTTAGTTGTTTCTCAGGTTTGATAGAGACAAAGGTCAGGTTCCATGTTTTTGAGTATAGTTCAACATCACATTTATATCTTAAGTATGTTCCCCTAAAGCTATGTTAACATATAGGATAATTGAGAGGGACTAACCAGAGAGGGACTGGAAGAGAACACAGCCAAATTAAGTTAGTCAAAGAGCTGTCAAATTTCTTGCAACATGAACCCTAAAAATCTGTTATCTATCCTTAAATATTCTTTGGATAATTTTTTAAAATGAAACAAAATTTTCAAAAAAAAAATTATCCCCTAGGTCATAAAATGTATTTAATATTTCTTAAAAATTTGGGGCCATTAATTTTCCATGATTGGATATTCCAGAACCTTAGTCCAATGGTCATGTATTACCCTTCATCATATTATTTTACTTGTGGATAAAATTTAATTGTAATATTCATTCATTCATTCAATTTCTACAGCCACCCAATTCTATCAAGTGACTTTGGGTGGCTTACAATTCTAAAACTATTCCCTATTTATAACAACATAGTGCTAAAAGATGAAGTTAGATCAGCACTCCGCTCATTACCACTTCAAAAGGCTGAAGGAATTGTGGAATACCGGTAGTAATCGACCACAATTGAATTTTGGTTCTTAAGTGAGACATTTGTTAAGTGAGTTTTGCCCCATTTTATGACTTCTCTTGCCACTGCTGTTAAATTAATCACTACAATTGATAAGTTAGTATCCTCGTTGTTAAGTGAATCTGACTTTCCCATTGACTTTGCTGGTGAGAAGCTCACAAAAGGTAATCACATGACTTTGGGACACAGCAACGGTCATAAATATGAGTCAATTGTCAAGCATCTGAATTTTGATCACATGATTATGGGGATGCTGCAAAGGTCATAACTGAAAAACAGTCCTAAGTCACATTTTTCAGTGCCGTTGTAACTTTGAACAGTCACTAAATGAAATGTTGTAAGGCGAGGACTACCTGTATTTACATAAATATGGCAAAGCAAAAAAGCAAAAGAAGAACAATCAGTAAAGATTCCAATTAACTATGCAGCAAATTTCGTGTGGCATTAATGCAGCAGGGCCAGAGATGGCTACTGCTGAGCAGCAGAAGGTGTGCAGGTAGCCAGCAATATGTAATGCAACCTGGCAGAGATGGGGGTGAATCAGTGGTGAAATCCAATTTTTTTACGGTTCTGTGGGCGTGGTGTGGCTTGGTGGGTGTGGCTTGGTGGGCGTGGCAGGGGAAGGATACTGCAAAATCCCCATTCCCTCCCTACTCCAGGGGAAGGATACTGCAAAATCCCCATTCCCTCTCCACTCCTGCGAGAAGGATATTGCAAAATCTCCATTCCCACCCCACCTTGGGGCCAGCCAGAGGTGGTATTTGCCTGTTCTCCGAACTGCTTAAAATTTCCACTACCAGTTCTCCAGAACATGCTGGATTTCACCCCTGGGGTGGATGCTATGAGGTGGAGACCCCAAGTGACTGGGGACACATACTGTGGTCAATCTGGGGCGGTTGCTGCCAGGTGGGAGAGAATGTGAGCAACTTACCGGAATGATTTATGACCTTCTCTGCTGGCTTCCCCATTGACTTTACTTATGGAAAGCCAGCAGACAAATGGTGATGCTACAACCATTGTAAGTGTGAGCTGGTTGCCAAGGGTCCACATCATGATCAGGTGACCATGGAGGTGCGGGAATGGCTGGAACTTTGATGATTGATCATAAGTACTACTCATTCAAAGCCACTGCAACTTACATATATTCAATCTATATCTGGAATCTAGATTGAGGGGTGTCACTGCGTTATTTTATTTGCCAGCTGAACTCATCATTTCTGAACTGTCTGACTTTCCGTAGCTTGCCAACTTCTTATCAGTAAGCTACGTGTTTCCGTCTACACCCACATTCCTTCACATTCTTTCCTTTGTTCTCTTGCCAGAAAGGTCCGGCTGAGAAATAGCCGGCAAGAACTATTTCAAAAATGTAGCAATTACTTTTTCTTAGTTAGTTTAGTTTAGTTTAGTTTATTTGATTTGTATACCGCTCTACTCCCGAAGGACTCAGGGCAGTGAACAGCCAACAATAAAATACATAGATACAAAAAATTTAAAACCAGAATAAAATCAAATTAAATCATTTTGGCCCAGACAGATTAAAACACCCCAATAATTTAAAAACAGATTAAAATTTACATATTTAAAAAGGGAGAGATTAGGCCAAGCCCGCCTGATGGAATAAAAAGGTCTTCACAGCACGGCGGAAGGAGCGCAGATCCGGGATCCTCCGTATCTCCGGGGGGAGCTCATTCCAGATGGTAGGTGCCCCCACAGAGAAGGCTCTCCCCCTAGGGGCCACCAGTCGACACTGTTTGGCTGACGGCACCCGGAGGAATTCCTCTCTATGAGAGCGTACTGGCCGGTGGGAGGCTATTGGTGGTAGTAGGCAGTCCCGTAGATAACCAGGTCCTAAGCCATGGAGCGCTTTAAAGGTGGTAACCAAAACCTTGAAGCGCAGCCGGAAGACCACCGGGAGCCAGTGCAGCTCGCACAGGAGAGGTATTACATGGGAGCGCCATGTCGCTCCCATTACCACCCGCGCGGCCGCACTCTGCGCCAGTTGGAGCCTCCGGGTGCTCCTCAAGGGGAGCCCCATGTAGAGAGCATTACAATAGTCCAGGCGGGAGGTAATGAGGGCATGAGTGACCGTGCGTAACGAGTCCCGATCCAGAAAGGGACGCAACTGGCAAATCAGGCGAACCTGATGAAAAATCCTCCCGGTCACGGCCGTCAAGTGCTCTTCTAAAGACAGCCGTGAATCCAGGAGGACGCCCAAGTTGCGAGCCCTCTCCGTGGGGGCCAATGATTCGCCCCCAATAGTCAGTGATGGCGTCAACTGACTATATCGGGATGTCGGAAACCACAGCCACTCGGTCTTGGATGGGTTAGTGAGGTGTTTTATTTTCTTTACAACAAATAAATGAGTTTTATTAGAGAATATTTTCTTTGCGTTTCTTTTCAGAATATTGCAACTTGGAGAGGCCTCGATCCATCCTCTAATTAAATCAGGGTGATTTGTCCCAGAGCCAAACATGGGATTAATCAATGCCCTGACAAGGGGAAGCTGAATTGGCATAAGATCATTGTAATTTAAAATTGGAGGAGGAAACATCAATCTCCTACGGTACCTAATGAAGTATTCTGATACTGAAAGTGCAAAACCAGTACTAAAACCAAGGAGCACGATGAAAAAACAGGACTAAGATTAAATATAAAGAATTAATGACAACAGGTGCCATAACCAATCTTAAAACTGTTTATACCAAGAATGATCTGAATTGTGCAGACAATGATTTCCCCTATGATACTCTGGTAATGAAAGCTTGGATTTAAGTATGCAGGGTAGAATGAATATTGACACTTCTACTATTGGTATTGGAGAAGACTGCTAAGAATACTGTGGACAGCCAGGATTGGTCATACCTAGAACGAATCAACACAGAGTTTTCACTCAAAGCACAATGACCAGGTTTAAATTATCAGATTTTGAATAAATTATATGGAGTTCTCTGAAGAATAATATTGGGAGAGGTGGAAGGAAATAAAGAAGAATATGGCGCATAGCAAGATTCATAGACTTGATTATAGTAGCAGTGGGTACAGTGTTGAAGGACCAGAAGAGTCAAGCTGAGTACAGATTGTCCTGGAGATGTTCTACTTACATGGCAGCTAGGAATCAACATTGATTTCATGACACATAATCATCAGATGATCCTTACAGAGTGTACGATTTATGGCTGATAAATAATATTTTCTCTCTGAAGTAGAACAATTACTCAAATCCAAGGAATTATTTATGGGACTGATTTATTTATAAATATTATATTATAATTTATGATTTAGGCATATAGTTTAGACTAAAGAAATGTGAATATTGGAGCAATAACAAATGGAAAGGAGCTTATTACAAAATTAAAATTGAATCAACTATGTCAATCTAATACCATAAGTCTAATGATAATTACTATTAGTAAAATATGAATTGTCATTTAATTTTATTTATCTATTTGATTTATATAGCTTCCCATCTCATATTTACATGATTTGTTTGGTTTTCTTTGCAAAATTCTTAAATGTCTTTTGAGGGAAACAAAATATTTTGCAGATTAGTGAAATGCTGTGTGGTGATTCAGTTGCTATGTAATGGGTGCTCTTCTAAAAACAGAGGTAGTGATAATGGCTCAACTCTTTCGATATTGTTGATCATGAGACAGTGTGGAGCTAGCTTGGTAGAAAATACTACATCTATTTTGGGTTTGCTAGCTGCAATCAAATCCTTTTAAGAAAAGTTGTTATGGTTTGGGTTATTCACATCTCCTAACCAGTGTTGGAAGAATTTATGGAGGGAAACACAGAGTGATGTGAAGTTCTAAATTTTCCCCTAAATTAATTCCTTGTAGAATAGATTAAAAGTCAGAATGAAACTTACATAATGATTGAATTCATACATATACTAAATAAAAGCCGGGTTTTTTTTTTTCTAGTGTTTAAAGCATCACATTAGAAACTGGCAGATTATGAGTTCTAGCCCCATTTTAGGCATGAAAACAGGCTGGGTGATTGGGCCGCTCATTCTTTCTCAGTCTGACCCACCTCACAGGGTGGTTGTTGTGGGGAAAATAGGAGGAGGAAGCAGTGTTAGGTACATTATTGAGTTATTTTAAGGTAAGATTTCCCCTGTCCAGTCATGTCTGACTCATGGGGCGGTGTACATCTCCATTTGTTAGCTGAGAAAGCCAGCGTGGCCAAGGATTTTTCTGTGGTCATCTGGCCAGCATGACTATACGTTGAGGTGCACAGAACACTGTTACCTTCCCACCAAAGTGGTACCTATTTATCTAGTCTCATTTGCATGCTTTCAAACTGCTAGGTGGGCAGGACTTGGGGCAAGTAACCGGAGCTCACTCCATCACGTGGCACTGGAATGCTGTCAGCTTTCCAGCTGATAAACTCAGCTGTTTCACCGAGCCACCGCTCTCCCTTATAACAAGTAACAAAATAACAAAGGCAAGATAAAAATAAATAAAATGAAATTATCAATCCCAGCTACCAAAATATAATGGCTGTTTCACATAGCATTTGTATAATATAGAACCTTTAATATGTTGTATTTAATAAATAAACCATATTCTGTCTTTATCTAATAATTGGATTTATACATCATTCTGACACAGTGGCTCTATTACAAAATACCCAACTAAGTTTTAGCCTAGTTTTGTGCCAGTCACCAGAATATATTGCAAAAGACTGTGTTTCTGTTCTTGGGATGGTTGATTTGAAGTCCATCAAAGTGCGTCCTTGGATTAAAAAAAATTTATCTTTTTAAATCCCTTATAGTTCCAGGATTGCAAAACTCCAGGTAATCTTGGATGAGAGCAAAGTGTTTCTTAATCTTTGCTCCTATCTAGTGGTCATGTGCAGTTTAAACCTGTACTTTAGACAGTGGAAATACGGCGGTAGAATTATACCACATTGATGTTAACTTTTTACAGTCACAAGCAGGGGTGAAATCCAGCAGGTTCTGACAGGTTCTGGAGAACCGGTAGCAGACATTTTGAGCAGTTCGTAGAACCGGTAGCAAAAATTTTGAGTAGTTCGGAGAACCAGCAAATACCACCTCTGGCTGGCCCCAGAGTGGGGTGGGAATGGAGATTTTGCAATATCCTTCCCCCAGGAGTAGGGAGGGAATGGGGATTTTCAGTATCCTTCCCCTGGAGTGGGGTGGGAATGGAGATTTTGCAGTATCTTTCCCCTGCCACACCCATCAAGCCACGCCCACCAAGCCAGACCACACCCACAAAGCCACGCTCACAGAACCAGTAGTAAAAAAAATTGGATTTCACCACTGGTCACAAGTGTGTTTGTGTGTGTGTTTGTGTGTGTATGTGTGTTTGGGTGGGTGTGTGAATAATAAAATCCCCAGTCCTCCTTTGTACAATGATTAGAAAAGAAAATAACTACAAGAATAAAATTGTGTTGCCCTGCTTATCCTTATATAGATCCGGCAAGCAAGAAAAAAAAAGACAGAAGAGATTTATACATTTGAATGAAAGCTACTATTAGAAAAATGTGGCTGATGAGTCAAAAATGTACTTTTATTTGCTTTCTTTTAACTTAGTCTTGATATCAGTGCCCAGATTTCGGTAGATCTACTTTACTAGACTTATGTATTTTCCAACTCTGTTTTCAGGCATATCTTCTCATTGTTACGTAGTTGCTATGCTATGCTTCCAGAGAGGAAGGTTTTCATAGTGCCTAATTTAACATTGTGTGTGCTTTGCAAATGCGCAGAGTAACTCACATATATCTTAGTAGTTCTGTACAACAGCAGGCCAACTGACCTCATGGCACATATGTGAGCATTAATCATTTGGCTACTGTTGACATCTATGTTCATAATTTTTACTCCTGCTGTTATATAGTAAGTGAATGTTACAAGTACACTGGTGTTAATAAAGCTGGATATCAGCTCCATTCTTGGTCTTTAATTATTTTTTGTTTTAGTAATTGAATAATTGAAAGCTACTATTCTGTAGGCGTAAATGTTCATTAATAAGAGAGAATTGATAGGGTCTGCCTATCCAACTATGCAGCCGTTGTATTACTTTGAATTAGTGGTGGGTTGCCGCCGGTTCAGACCGGTTTGCAAGAACTGGTAGTAAAACCGGTGGGAGGCCCCACCCACTGCCCCAGATGTCGTCATTGGCGATCTGCGCATGCGCAGAAGCTTCTGCACATGTGCAGAAGCAAGGCGCGCACGCGAGTGAAGCCAGCATGCATGCGTGATCCCATTGCAAACCGGTAGTAAAGGTAAGTAGAACCCACCCCTGCTTTGAATCAATAACTTTTTTTTTGTCTTATTGTATGTACAGTGTCTTCCACATTTGTGTTAGGCAGAAGATCTGGTTTCCAGATCTGGATTACAAAAATATGGATGATGACTAGAGCAGCAGAACTGTATAGAAAAGTCTACTTTTTTGTTGCCGTTTAGCAACCTCAAGATTTTTGAAGCTCACATCTGATATGGGCTACATGGAGTAAAAGAAGAACAGTGCCTGCCACTGTGAAAAATAAAAAATTGGCAACAAAGTATTTGTTGCTGATATCCACAAGATGGCAGCTGTGTCTTTTGTAGAAAAATTAATTTTGTATCAACTGATGCCTTTGTGTAATGTATGCAATGAAGATTACTCTTACCTGTCAGACCTTTTGGGTATAAACTACATCTTGATATTCTTTTAAGATCCTGACATACACACCTACACACAAACACACGTTTGCCTTAAAACATTTCATTGTTTAAATGCTACAGTTTTTTTTTTTAAAAAACATAATTTGTTAATCTATAGTATTTTTTTAATTGATGGGGAAAAATAAATGTGTGAAATGCAGATTTGTTTCTAAACGTTCCATTTATACACCCTCCTTTGACAAGGTCACTTGTTTCAGCCTTGAGGCATGAAACACATATTGACAAGAGTATTAGCTGTCCTGTGTACCACTATAATTACAGATGATATCTGTAACTGATGACAACATTAACAAGATCTGCAAAGATAGGATACATTGTCACATATTATAAATTTGCATTGTTGTGAGAATGTCTGATTAAATGTGTAGAGTTAATGCATCATTTAATGTTGTCAGTGTGACAATTGCTTCACATTTTGTATCCAAAGTAATGAATAATTCACTAGGCATCTTTGGAAACACACACACACACACACACACACAAGCCCCAGATATGCTTCCAACTCTTGCTAACACAATAAGCTTGTGTTGCAATTAATTGCATTTCTCTTATCTCAGGCTTTTTTGACAATGTCTTGAATGGTTCCCTGTTTTTATCTTGCCTTTGCAAATGTTGTTTAGCTTCCAAGTAAACACATCTAATATAGCTATATAAAATAGATAATAACAGGTGACTGTTCTAAACACTCAATGCATTCTGGCTTCACTACGATATTCGTTGGTATTATTCTGTGGGAAAATGGAACAATATGAAAGGCATCCTTTTTGAGGTTGAAAGCAAACAAAAGTGAGATACTTTTAAAGGGTCTTGTGGCAGAAATTTGCAGTAGCAATTTGCTCATTTTATGTTTCATTCAAACTGAGTAGCTGTAGTTCAGCTCCTTCTATCAGATTTATTATTGTTTGTTAAAAATACTATTCATTTTACCTACCTTCATTACAGTGTTAAATTCAAGTCATGATTTGCAGCTGAATAAAGGGGAATTGAAATGATCACTGATCATTGAAATAACAAACAAGGATACTCTCTTTGCAACATACCCCTACAGACAAACACCTGTGGGAAGCCTCCCCCCTTCCTAGAAGAATGAAATATTTTGGGGGATATTAAAGAGGCAGAATGATATTTCCCCTAAAGGAGAAATGGAGAAACATGCTCTTAAAGACAGAAAGCAGACACCGTTTTTTTTAATAGACCCCTGCAGATATTTTGTGCCCATAAAGAAAGATTGGGCCAGCCTATTCAGAAACAAAAGACCTTCCCCTCCATCGATGGGATAAAAAAATTACTTTATTTATTTATTTATTTATTTATTTATTTATTTATTTATTTATTTATTGGTTCGATTTATATGCCGCCCTTCTCTGGAGACTCAGGGCAGCTTACAATACGTTAAGCAATAGCCTTCATACTTTTGTATATACCTGCTTAGTAGGGCTTTTGCCCCCCCCCAAAGCAGTGTTCTTTTTTATTCAAAATCAGCTTATTGCCCCCACAATCCGGGCCCTCATTTTACCTACCTCGAAAGGATGGAAGGCTGAGTCAACCTTGAGCCTGGTGAGATTTGAACTTGCAGTAATTGCAGGCAGCTGGTTTTATTTAACAGTGCTTTAGTCTGCTGCACCACCAAGTCACATTCTCCTCCACCCAAATTCTAAGAATAGGACATGACCATTTAGGACATAATAAGATTAACCCCCTACCATTAAGCAGAAGACACAAAGCTCACTACATTGCGCAATTTCCTAAGGACGTTTCAGTCATTGCACAACCCCTCCTCCCCCCAGCAGCATTTCAGGACCTGTATAAAAACTATGGCACTCATCTAGCTAATTCGTCAGCTGCCCCAGAATGACAAACCCTGGTGGTTCTGTTCATCAATAAATGGATCTTCTTTCTAATCAGCCTCCAGCCTCCATTTTATTTCCAGCGTCTTTCTCCCAGATTGGAACTGAACCAGATGGATTTTCTAAGGATGCCCTGCTAGAATACATTTCTTGGAGGCTTGTTGATTAAGTAAGCTGCTTATGTGACAGAAGTGGAAGAAAAGAAAGTGTGAGAACATCTACTTTTACTAGCACAACTGTTGTACTTTAAAAAGTATTTCTTTTGGATAATTCCATTATTTTTGAATAATGGCAAAGTGTCAAAGACACTTAAGAATGCAGAAATAATGTTGTTCCATTGGAAGTGTCACACCTAAAATTAGCAAAATAGCTAGTGATCGCTTACCAAAATTGTTGTGATCAAAAATTATAATTATCATCTAAGATTCATGGATGTTGAAACAGGAAAAAAAATCACTGCTTTTATAAAGACATGATTAAGTGTCCATTAAAAAAAAATAGCAGGCTCCAGTTATCAAAAGAGACTTAGGTATCACTAGATTTATGGAAAGTACAATTATGAAAAAATGATTGGCAAGATAGAAATGTGTATATGCAGGAAAATGTTATATCTACTGAGTTCTTGTCAGACATCTGATTATAAGAGATTAATCCAATGAACAAAACTAATTACAGAACAGTACAGTTCAAATAAAACATTACACATCAAAGCTTGATAAATGACTCTGATTAATTCAGTGTGATACATAATATTTGACAGGGACGCTTTTTTCTTAAGATAATGAGACTGTTCATGTTCAAATGTAGCAGGAGAAATAGAAATATTTCACTAGGAGAGATATCTGCACCATTCTTAATCTATTTACAGGGCAAGGGAAAAATACGTTGGTTTGCTTAAAATTTCGAACAGCACTGAAAGCAGTGGTGGGTTGCCCCCTGGTTCACAAGAACCGGTAGTAAAACCGGTGGGAGGCTCCGCCCACTGACCCGGACATCATCATAAATGATCGGCGCATGCACAGAAGAGCGCGGGCATGCACAAGTGAAGCGAGCACGCGGGCATGGTGCAAACTGGTAGTAAAGGTAAGTAGAACCCATCCCTGACTGAAACCATTGATGATAAGTTTAAGCTTCCTTCTGTACGTTTGAAATTTACTGTGATGCTGAATATCTTCAATAACAACTACATCTCAAGATGAAGAATTAAGGTCTGATCATTTTTAGAGTCTAAACCACAAGTCTGTAATTTCTGTTGGGTCAAGAGCTATTCCAGGGTTTCTTCCTCCTGTAGCGACTTGCACATTCAGATATACAGTTGGTCCTTGTTTACCAACTGCCTTGGGTAACAACTATTTAAAGTGACAACAATGCTAAAAAAAATAACTGCAACAAATTATGACTATTGCAACATCCCACAGTGACATGATCACCACTTGTTTCACAATGGGTTTGCGACAACCAGAATTAATAGTGGAAGTAAAATCAGAAGTCACGGTCACATGATGTTTTACTTAGTAACCATGGTACTTTGCTTATTAACTTTCCTTTCCCTTCCCTGCCCTACCCTTGTTCTTTCTTTCTTTCCTTCCTTCCTTCCTTCCTTCCTTCCTTCCTTCCTTCCTTCCTTCCTTCCTTCCTTCCCTCCCTCCCTCCCTCCCTCCCTCCCTCCCCTTTCAGTTCCTGAATAAATTTAGAGAGAACTAGGTTCTTCCATTAACCAACCAAACAACCATTCAGTACTTTCATATTGTAGTAACAACTAGTGTTATGAGACTGGGAAATTAACCCATATGTAAATTAAGGAGAAAGTTAGTATCTTCTCCACCTTTCACTGTCATTGTCCTCTCCTATACGTCTCATGACAATTTCTGTCCTTCCAGTCCTTTCCTGTCACATAAACGTATCTCAATACATTCTACCCCCCAAATCAATATACAATACAGTGGCTCAATAAAATAAAATCTACTATCGTTTTGCTTCCATGCTTATTGATTTCACTTAAGTAATCTGTCACATCCAAATAATTTATTACAAAACAACCTATCAATTAAGCAATCATTTGTTCAGATCAGTGATAACATTGTATACATCCCAAGCTCCCTCCTAATCGATTTAAAACTTCTGCTTTGATGTATTTCCCACAATAGACAATTAAGAAATCCCAATAAAATAACTATCCTGGCAAGAGTTTTTAAGCAGTCCCAGTTTTCAAATTAATAGGCTATTCATAGTGACTATAGATAGTCTGGCCTAGGGGTGGGTTCTACTTACCTTTACTACTGGTTTGCAATGGGGCCGTGCATGTGCACTTGCTTCACTTGCACGCATGCTCTTCTGCGCAGAAGCATTTTGGTGATGTCGGGGTCAGTGGGCGGAGCCTCCCACCGATTTTACTACCAGTTCTATAGAACCGGTGCAAACCGGGGGCAACCCACCACTGGTCTACAAAGGTGTCTTTCCTGGGGCAACCTGCTGCTGAGACTCTTGCTGGCTTCTTGCTCACAACCTGCATAATATCCCAGAGAAATAATTGGGCCCTCAGAAAAATGGCCACTTACTAATTTTTGTACTTCTTCTGATCTTACCTACATGCAGTGAAAATTCTGATTAATCAACACACTCTTTATGCTGCAGAAATGGCAAATGATCTGTGGCCTTCTTTGATGCAGCACTACAGGGGTAGAAACCTCCATCTCTTGATCTAAATTATGTATTCTCTTGTTATTTATCCTGACTTTTGTTTACAGCAGTCCAGGGGTGAAATTCAGTAGGTTCTGACAGGTTCTGGAGAACCGATAGCAGAAATTTTGAGTAGTTTGGAGAACCAGCAAATACCACCTCTGACTGGCCCCAGAGTGGGGTGGGAATGGAGATTTTGCAATATCCTTCCCCCAGGAGTGGGGTGGGAATGGAGATTTTGCCGTATCCTTTCCCTGAAGGTGGGGTGGGAATGGAGATTTTGCAGTATCCTTCCCCTGGAGTGAGGAGGGAATGGGGATTTTGCAATATCCTTCCCCCAGGAGTGGGGAGGGAATGGAGATTTTGCAATATCATTCCCCTGGAGTAGAATGGGAATGGAGATTTTGCAGTATCCTCCCCTGCCACGGCCACCAAGCCATGGCCACCAAGCCACACCACACCATGCCCACCACACCACACCCACAGAACCAGTAGTAAAAAAAATTGAATTCCACCACTGCAGCAGTCCATTAGCAGTTGACAGGGAAGAAAGGAAAAGTAGGGAGAGAGAAGGAGAAGTAACAGAGTTGGGAGGGACCTTGGAGGTCATCTAGTCCAACCCCCTGCTCACTCAGGAGACCTATACTAGGGATTCGAACCGCCGACCTTTCTGATCGATAAGCTCAGAGAAGGACTAGCAGGGAGAAAGTAAATGGGCCAGGCCATGTTTGGATTTAGTCTTTAATCAATGTGTGAGGCTTGGCAGCTTTGGACACATTTTAGAAAGACCTGGCTCTTCAAAGAAAGCTCTAATGCTGGGAAAGATGGAAGGAAAGAGAAGAACAGGATGAACAACAGTAGAGTTGTAAAAAGATAAATATGTGCTAGTTGTTCCTGACTCTAAGGGGCAGTGCTCATCTCAGTTTCAAAGCCAAAGAGCCACCGCTGTCCGAAGACGTCTCTGTGGTCATGTGGCCTGCATGACCACCAAAGGTGGTCCCTATTTTTCTACTTGCATTTTTTACGTACTTTTGAACTGCTAGGTTGGCAGAATCTGAGACAAGTAACGGGAGCTCACCCCATTACGCGGCACTAGGAATTCAAACCGCTGAACTGCTGACCTTTTGATCGACAAGCTCAGCGTCTTAGTCACTGAGCCACCACGTCCCCAGTAAGGCAGTAGACTCAGTTAAACAATGGCAATAGATGTACACTTGGAATACCTGAAAGACCAGATTAAGAACAGGTCCCATCATGGAGAAAATCTACCTATGTGGTTGCTGAGAGCCAACAGCAATTTGATGGCAGGTAATCAGTGAAGACAAATGGCGTTTTCCATTGTTGATTCATTATTTTAAGTGCCTTGCCTCGTGATTACAATACTTGAAGTTTAGCTTTGTAAGCTCTAACTTTGTACTACTATCTTTCAATGGTTTCCCCCCCCTCCAAATGGATGCGCATGTGTGTGCGTTTTAAACAGCGCGTAGTGAAACCATGAAAGCTCCAGGTTTGTCATGTCATTTGTACAAGAGTTTTCCCATTGAAGCTGTTGCTTAAAAGCTGTCAGAAGCTTTTGGAAATGCTACATTTTCTTTTTCATGTGAACAGCCATACTTCAAAGACAGCCACTCTTCCTTTCATTGTGAAAGAAGTGATAGAATAACAATTTCTGTAGGTCAGTGGGTCAAGGGTCACGGTACCAGGCTGTAGCAGCACACTGCCGGCTGGTGATCAGTGGGTCATTCCTGCTTACTGCATTACTTCATAATTGGCTCGGATGTGGATGATCTAATATAAGCTCACCTAGAAAAGATGGCAACTTGAGAGGGGGGTGAATAACTTCTATCCAATCAGAATACTGTTACTATGCTACCTTTTGTCTGCTAGTGTAAAACTGTATAAAAATAAAGCTCTCTACGAAGTCGAGAGAGACATCTGAGAGACATCTTGGAGACATCTTGAAACAGAGCAAAAGCCTAGACCTCTGATTTACAACAAATTTTCCCCTCAAGCCAATGGATATACAGACACAATTCATAAGAGATAAAGTTTAAAATGATTTATGTAAAGGGAATGACAAGTGGATCTAATGTTAAATTGGAATCAGATTGACGTTAAAGCTAGATGACTTGATTTTGCCTGGCAAATTATTTTTTTTAAAAAAATAATAAGTTTCAGGATATTGCAAATAATTTGTTATTTCTTCCCTTTGTCACCTCATGCTAGTTTATCTGATGACGTTTATATGTAGACAAACATGTTAGGTTGTAAGAAAAGAATTTTGATTCTCAAGAATACTTAGTTATTGTTTAGTAGTTCCAATAAGGTGCAAATTATTGGCAGGAAAATGATGGTTTGAAGACCCCATTTATCATAGTTATCTGACTTGCTTTTTTATTTACTCATCTGAGGAACACTAACATCATCTCTGCTGCTTCAGATTTCTCAAAGGATTTATGTTTTCTACTTTCTCTTTGCAAAGATATGGGTTTAAACATCATAAAGCAGTATGGAAATTTTCTCTACAGCTGTTAAACAGTTGCTATATTGTTTATCAAGATCTCTTATTTGGTGTCCTGAGATGTCTTGAAGTCAAATCCTTTAAAAAAAAAAAGCTAAATATTGGCAATTCTACAGTAAAAAAACTAAATCAAATCAAATCGAATTCTGGATATAAAATATTCATGTCCCGCAAATATCCTTTTTTTAAATATTAAAACAACTATTAAAATGTATATTGAGTGATCCACTTTGCAATTGAATATTGATGAAACATGTCCATTTGCGCACCCTTTGTCAAATATAGATATACAGTATGTTTCCAGGCTAAGATAATTTTTAGGTCATGGGGTTTTTGTCATGCTATGGTTAAAGATGTGGGCATCATTCTAAATTCAGTTTTAAATATTCCTTTTTATTGTAATAGTCTATGTCCACCTATGGTACACATGCCAGAGGTGGCACGCAGTGCCCTCTCTGATGGCATGTGAGCCGTTGCCCCAGTTTAGCTCTGGCACTCATGTGCACATGCCTCCTGCCGGCCAGCTGGCCTTCAGATCTCTGCCGCTCATGTGGGTGGGGCCCATGTGGGGAGTGGGGTCACATGTGCATGCATGGAGGCAGGATGTATGCACAGGGGCGGTGCATTGCATTTTTGGGGTTCGGGCACATGTGCGTGCATTTGTGCACATACGCACATGTTTTGGGCACTCGGTCCAGAAAAGGTTAGCCATCACTGTTCTATGTGATGCTTTGCAAATTTTGAAGTGTAAAAATTTTGTGTCTTCTTCCATACACAGCTATTCCTAAATGTACATATTTCTACAGTGTTTCCTAACACCGAAAATATTGCTTTGAACTTGCCTAAACCTATAATTTTTTTTCATAATGTATGCTTATATTGAATAGAGCTTTCCCAAATATACCATTTAAGACATATATAAGTGTCTGCATAATCGTGTAAAGTTTTGAGACAAGAACAGCATATACAACCAAGTTCTATGTATTAATCAGTGCTACAGCAGCATCTATACTAGGGGATCACACAATTTCACTGTAAAAGAGATCCTTCAGAGAAGATGCATAAGAATGACAACTGAAGCATTGATCCAATATAACACTTTAGTGGATCAAATTTACACAAAACTCTTTAGGTTGAAGTACCTTGTCAGCACAGATCAGAAAGATGCCATCAAGTTCCATCAGCTGTATTTGTCGTTAAATAAATGCTCGCTAGATCAGAGATAGAGCCAGTTTGGTGTAGTGGTTAAGGCATCAGACTAGAAACTGGGAGACTGTGAGTTCTAGTTCTACCTTAGTTGCAAAGCCATCTGGGTGACCGTGTGCCAGTCATTGTCTCTCAGCCCTAGGAGGTAGAGGCAAACCACTTCTGAAATTTGCCAAAACAACTGCAGGGACTTGTCCAGGCAGTCTCCAAGAATCACCTCTGACTCAAAGGGACCAATACAAAGGGACCAAAACTCTAAAATCAGGGATGGACAATTGATAAATCATTATATGCATTTGACCCTGAATCTGATGTTTTGAAGTTCCCAGAGCATCCACTACCAGTTATACTGCTAGGTTTCAAGAGCAAATCTATGAGAGCCATTGCAACTGGTGCAGCGAAAAAATAGTGCGTATTCGCTTCGGTTTAGCATATCTTTAGCCCATCTTGAGTACATCCTGATAATATTTCAAAAGCAAAAAAAAAGTCTCATCTGCTTGGTGAAAGTAGCGTATCATCCACTGATTCTCTCAATTACTTATTTTTTTTATGCACTCCTGGCCACTGAAATGTTGTATACCCGTGAGCTAGATTTATTGTAACAAGCAGCGAGTCATTTATTTACTTGAAGGAGACACTTGGGAAATTTGAATTCTCCACTCTCTCAAGAATTTCCTTTACTTCAGATGAAAACATGGCTTTTGTCTCCTTATGTATGACAAGTAATAAATGAGCCATGCTTTCCACCCCCTCTCCTTGCCTTCCTCACATGCAAGTCTTCCAATAAGCCAAATGGCTCCCTCAGGCCATCTTAACAGAACACACCAAAAAGCTTCCAAAGATGTTAGACCATCAGAGAAGGTTATTCAGAACCTCTCAGGAGAGCAAAAGAGAAGAGGCACTTGAAGTTTCCTGCCACAATGGGCTGACTGTTCCTGTCCAATTGCTTGTAGCCTGCCAAAAGCAAGAGAAGTTCATTTAAATCATCAGCGAGTCAAACTTGCTACATAAGTTATAACTTTTCTTTTCTCTGTGGTATAGGTACATGATATAAAGGTGATTATATTTTTATGACTTGATTCTAAGTATTCCAAGACCTGATGCTGTCTTTTCTAAAAGGAGCCTGCAAATCTCTTATTTATGTATCTGTTTCTTCCCTGTCATGCATTGTGCCCACATACACAATACATAAAATGGCAGGGCATGAAAGAATAACTGGCTAAGTGCAGTTTCCTGGGGCCTCATGCCATTTAATTTATTGTTACTGTCATCTATTTATATAATATTTTCCAATATTTATTTCCTGCCTAAATCCTGCTGGCTTTTGGTGGATAACGACAAGATAAAAGGTACAATACCAAAAAACAAAAACATAAAACTCATAACAAGGCACAAAAAACAACCAAGGACCGAGAATATGCACCAATAGATGGTTTTCATTTATTTACAAATTGCAGGTAGAGTTAGGGTTGTTTATACTTCTCCACCCTTGAGAATGCCTATTACCTGGAGCCCCCAAACCTTGCAAGGAAGGGGGCAACCCATCGGAACCTTTCTAGATATCCAGACTAGACAGACAATATTTAAAAATGACTGCTTGATATATTCCAGTGCTGTACATTAAAATGTATTAACTATCCATCTGAATTGGGCTCATATTGATAACCAATGCAGCAACTTAAAAGATGGTGTTTGTGGAGCCCAAAAAACCAGGAATGACACATGAAGTTACTTTGGAGCAGTTCCTTTATTAATGCTCGCCTACAGACGGAATCTTGCCAGACTAAAGCAATTATCTGCAATAACTATAGATAAACTCTGTGAATGGTTAGGGAGGGTCCAACCTTGCTCTTTTCATGCCTATCAGATATTCCAAGCTCTGCTGTCTATTTGCCCTCTGGGAAAGAGGCCCTCCCTCAATTCCAGACTACATTCCACCACATTACACTGTGAATATTTACACTGATAGAATATTCCCACCACTAATCTAGCTGCATTTTCTTCACCAGCTATAGAGTCTGGGTCATCTCCAAAAAAGATTCCTATGTAAGAGTGTTTTACAGTAGCCCAACCAAGTGATGATTAAGGCATGTTGCTGTTACCTGGGAATTCTTGGTTCAAGTAAGAATGTAATTGGTTACTACCTGAGCTGGATTAATACCTCCTAGCTACAGCATCCACCTAATGCTTTAGTAGTATCTAAAGAAGCTAGGAGGATCCCAAAGTCATAAACCATTTCTTTCAAAGAAGGAGGTGGTTCATGTGCTTTGAGGGACTTTGTAGAGAATGACTACTGAGACTAATGATATTGAATAGGTGCAGTGGTGGGTTCCTCCCGGTTTGGCCCGGTTCTGCCGAGCCGGTAGCGGTGATGATATGATATCACCGAACCCCTTCTGCCCCCCTGCCCCCCGCATTATTCTTACCTTTTATTTGGCCCCACCCCCAATCTATTGCTGCCTCCTGAGTCCCAGCTGATTGGCTAGAAGGAAAAAAACTGTTTAAACTCTTGCTGCAGGGCTTCAAAGGGCCGCCCTTTGAATCAGTGGTAAAAGGCAGTGTGGTGGTAGACCGGTGCCTCCTAAAACAAATGAGTAGACTGGTGCCTGCAAAAATAAATGAGTAGACCAGTGCCTGCAAAAATAAATGGGTAGACCAGTGTCTGCAAAAATACATGAGTATACCAGTGCCTGCAAAAATAAATGGGTAGACCAGTGCCTGCAAAAATACATGAGTAGACCAGTGCCTGCAAAAATAAATGGGTAGACTGGTACAGCTCTGCAAGCAGTTAAAAGCCTGGTAGACCAGTACCCCTGCTAAATCCTAAAGAATTGTCACATGACCATCAAGCCACGTCAACAAAATAAGCCACGCCCACAGAACTGGTAGTAAACATTTTTAGAACCCACCCCTGAATAGGTGCCTAAATCTCTGAAAAGGTGAGGGCTTCTACTAAAGGTTTTCAAAACATGAGCAATTTGCTCAGGTTATTTTTCCAAATTGACTTAGCTCTGTGAAGCCATTGTAAACCAGGAGTTATATTAGGCCAAAAAAACAGGGAAAGCCTGCGGGAAGCCTTTTTGCTATATGGCAAAACATTTGGGTAATATTGCAAAACATTTTAGGTAATATAACTTGTTAATTAGTTAGCTGGTTGGATTCTTAGTTGCTCTTAGTTACTTAGTTGGTAGTTCAATCATGCTTTGCGTCTGTATGTGCAAACGTGAACATCCCAGTCCTAGTTCATTCCAAATGAGAATCTGAACCAATAACAAGACAGTCAAAGCTATTCTGGTAATAGGATTTATTCTTGATGGAATGGAGAGCTATCTCTTTAGTATCTATTGTAAGTATCTTACTATTTCTGAACTTGCTACAACAATAGCCCCCTTTGGGCATTACACCAATTGGATTCCTCAAATGATATTTGTACATTACAACTGTACCTGTGTCAACTTCTATGTAAGCAAGGATCCTTGAAGTGCTTATGTGTTAGGCAATGGGTGTACATTTTGTTCCAATATTTTTCTTTTATAAAGATTAATACAAAATATATGAATATTTTCTATATAGGAGCTGATGTAAAGGGACGTCAGCTGAGGGCATGGTTTTAAGTGAATGCTTCCATGACAAATGGTCCATAACAATAGAATGATGGGCAAATAGCTGCTTAATATAATTGTTATTCTTTAAGAGACAAGTCCCCCTCCCCTTTTAAATAAGCATTCTTTGTTCTCATATTGAATAGCACAGGTTGTACTTCTTAACTCTGAGTCAATAGCATTTGATTAATGCTTCTTTGTGCATTTAATATTTTCCATTTTTGTTTTTATGGAGGCCCTAAAAAGACACCCTTGTACGTTCAAAATGCAAGACACTACACTGATGAGAATACTAGCTATTATTTAGGAACGTGATATTAATTTATGAGATTGTTCCACTTCTGCCCCCCTCCCTGCTTTTTTGTTTGGAACTGAAAAATAAATGAAAGCAAGTGTCCTGTTTTCTGAAAGGTATTATTTCCAAGTAATGGTCCTTTGATGATGCAGAGGGCCTAGTAAACCCCACTGTAATATTTATTCTTGTTAAGATGCTCCAATACATGACACTTAATAGCAGCAGTGACATATTAGCACTACCAAAATCATTTCCTAAAGCAGCTACCATCTGAGTTTTGTCTGCGGACGATAACTAGATGACAGTTAAGAAGAAAATCCAGGGATTTCTCACCAAGAAAAAAACAAAAACAGCTGTGCTTAAACTATCTTTCCTCAGACTCACCCATCAAAATGTGTTGACTACAATGCCCACCACTTCTTGTGAGCTGGGAGTGATAGGAGCTACGGCTCAATCTGTCTAGAAGGAGCCAGTCAGTAGTGGCATGTATGGATTTTGTTTTCTTCCCAGATTTCTCTGGCCTTCGAATCAAGGTTTGTTTTATTTTGTTTTATTCTAGGTATTCTATTTTTTTATTCCATTTAGTTTATTTAGTTATCCAGAGATGCCTCGGGCGGCAACGATGGGCAGCTTTATTTAACAAATAAATAAAGATAAATTTCTGAACCAAAATGAAGAGGAGAAGCATAACTAAAGTTTCATAAAACTTTATGGACTTTATTTATCTGTTGACAATTGATTCTAATTTTGTATTGCCCTTTTCCCAAATGCATGTACAAATTCAACCTCGTATCTGCTAATTTGATCTCTGCAAATTGTGTATTCCTTCCTTCCAAAGAAGGAAGACTAGTTTTTTTTTACCTTAAAATGTAAAGGTCAACTTAGATTTGCTGAGAGTACAAAAAATGAGACAGAAAAGTCCCCAGCCCCCAATCTAACATTCCCTGTGTAATGAGAAAAGATGGTTATCTTTGTTGAGGGTGGATATCCACCTTTCTGAAGATTCTGTTTATTCTGACTCTGCTATTCAGATATGCCTCATTTTAAAGAAATTTTTACCTATGATAACCTAGATAGGATAGGATTTACTGAAGATCATATTATTAGTTTTTTAAAATAATCCATAATGTGTTTATTTCTTCAGCAGTCAGTCAACTGTTTTGATGGCAGTGCAAAGAAGTGTTGAGAAATCCCCTATAATATGAGTGTCATTTGCTACATACTTCAAAGAGAGACCCAGGATCAAAGTCTTTACAACTGCAGAAGTGGCTTTCCACTATAATTGTTTTAGGCTTTCCATTGTAATTGTCCCAAAAGTGCTTTTCCAGGAGGTAAGTGGACTTTCTTGTTTTTTCTTTTGAAGACTTTTGTTAAGGATATTGTTGTTGTGTTACCAACCAGCAGAGTGTAGAGCACAGAGAAACGTTGCTGAGAGCAATGAATAAGAGATGTGCAAACTGGTTTATCAAAAGTTTACTTTATAGTGAAAAAACAATCTCATAGTCTTTAAATCAATCCAAGTCTTTGCCAGTTAAATCAGTCTAGTGATACAAAAACCTTCTTACCACACAAACAGTAGTTAGAATAACAAACTCACTCTGGTTCACAAACCACGATGGTTGCAGATCCATCCAAAGATGATAGCACAATGGATAGCACTCCTCACACAATGGTAGTTTATCATCAACTGAATACGTTACAGTACCTTTCTTAAATACGCTCACAACTAATTACAGCATGACTCAGCATTATAATGAATCAGCAGTAAAACTTTAAAGTCACACAATACATATTCATATTAAAGTCACAGAACACATATATTGCCTGGACAACTTGTTAGGCTCAAACCATATACTAACACTTCTCATCCAAGAAGCTTCTTCAGCTCTGACAGGATAGTGGGGAATGGAAGGATTTATATTCCCTGCAGACAGCTGGTTATTTGCATCCTTTTGGAGGGTAGTTGAAGCACTTGGAGGTTTATCTGTGTCCTCAGGGTCATCTGAATAGTGCTCCTGGTTCCTGTAGTCTGCAATTTTTCTTTCTTTCTTTCTTTTTCTTTTTCTCTGGATTTCTTTGTTTTAATTTTGACTTAAATACATGATTATATGTCAAGCAGTGGATACATGTGGAATTTTCAGTGTGTAGTAGATATTCCCACAAAATGATTATATCTGAGGAAGTTGCCGATTCACAGAATGGTTGCTGTTGTTGCATTATTGTACATGCAACCAGCAACGAAACACACTCAGGTTTCGAACTAGTAAGACTAGAAGAAATATAAGTGGATGTAGAACCTAAAACATGGATATAGAATCAACTGTTGGAAGAAATGTCCATCTGGGTTCAGTTCCAAGTGGGGAAAAAGACAGTGGAAACATGGAGACTGCTTGGAAAGATGTTTTAATGGTGGACAGGAATCACATGGTTTCAGTTCCTGAACAGGAGCACATGGCTTGAGCTCCTGAGTAGAAAACAAAAAAACCCCAGAAGCTGAGAGTGCCTTGGTTTTATGCCCTCTGTTGGGCCCCACCTCTGAGTTTCTTGTTCCTGTATAAGAAATGTATCCTGATTGGTTCTCAAACTCCCAGGTGGTCTAGGGGTCTTAGTTAACTTTGTAAGTTGTCTCTCAAGCTTGCTTGAGTCTTGCCATGTGGTGAGTTTCTGTTGCTAGATGGATCCTATTGTGTTGCAGATGGCCCATTGACAAAGGAAATGAGTGAGCTTGGCTGAGGAGTTAATGACCCATTGACAAAGATGTGTGTGTGCGTGGGGGGGGGAGGCAGGAAGCTGCTTTGTCTTTAAAACATGTTTCTCCATTTCTCATCCAGGGAAATATAATATTCTGCCTTTTTAAATATTTCCTAAACTATTTCATTCTTCTAGGAGAGGGGTGAGCTCTAACTTCCTACACAACAATGAGATCTGAGTGGCTTTTTAGGCTATCAGCCCAGGAAAATAAGAGGAATAAATGTTTACACAAAGACCATAATGGCGTAGCTCCCTAAACAAGTCTCTCAATTGTCTGTGGATTAAGAGAAGTTTGACCACTATATATGTTCTGCTTTCAGATGGATATAAATCAATATAAATAAATCACGCAGGAGTGGTGAAAATACCCTCTCATGGAAAACAGACTACTGTATTTCCCTCAGCTGCAGAGATGCTACTGATGTTCCTACTGGCCAATCAATGTTTGTAACACTGTGCATTTCAGAAAATGGTGGCTTTTCTTTTATAGGCTTATGGTGCAGGAAAACTGAAGAACTATTGGATTGGAAATGAGACGGTTAATACTGTCAGCTTCCGCTGAGGGACTAAGAAAAATGTTTGAAGGAGCTCTGAGTTCTAAAATACAAAGTCAGACTTTTGACCTCTGATTCCGGGGTCTGCTGATTTCACAAAACAAATTGAGGAAACTCAAAAGCAAGTAATTTGGCCAAGAAGCTGTGTTCAAGCATCAAATGGCAAAACATATATTTGTCCCAGACCTGAGAGAATATCCGTATACCTTGAAGAGAATACCAAAGTATCAGTTGTGTCAAGAAAACTGGAAGGAAAAGCTGGAATTTAAACTCAGATACAGCCAGGTCTTATGTTCTTCATTCTTATTTGAAGTAAAGAAGATAATCTAGATGGGCTGCATATGAACCTTCTGCTGGAAAGTCAGATTCTGAATATGTGGCTCAATATCTGGAAAGACAAGACCACCGGTATGTCTCACATGACATCTGATAGAAAATAAACTTGAAATGATCAGGGGAAAAAATGGTATTAGGCAAAACATCCATCACATACAAAATACAGCTAAAATGAAAAAAAAAAGTAAAAAAAAGGATTTTAAGGAGGGGCAGCCCAGAGCATATTTTCTTTTCTTCCTAACAGTCTTCTAGAATTCCTCAGCATGCTTCTTATTATCCTATGTTTTTTCTTCTTTTCCCTGGAACTGCAGCAGAGATGAAATCCAGGTTCTGACAGGTTCTGGAGAACCAGTAGCGGACATTTTGAGTTGTTTGAAGAATGGGTAAATACCACCTCTGGCTGGCCCCAGAGTGGGGAGGGAATGGGAATTTTTCAGCATCCTTCCCCTGGAGTGGGGTGGGAATGGAGATTTTGCAGTATCCTTCCCCTGCCACACCCACCAAGCCACACCACGCCCACCAAGCCACGCCCACAGAACCAGTAGTAAAAAAAAAATGATTTCACCACTGAACTGCAGGTATATTTTGAAACCAAGGACTAAGCCATCTTCCATTTATATTTATTAAGAATACTGATGGAAATCAGGAAGGATTGGGGCCTCTTCCCACATGGTACTTTATTTTTCACAGTTAAAAATCAGAAGCCAAATACACACCTAATATGCAGGAGTGTACACTCATTGCACAAAGCCTGCCATTATTGTTGACACATAGGTTAATTTGTAAAGCCCTCTTAAGTGTTGCTAATCATAGAAATACAAGTAAGCATTAATGACATGGATAGGACCTTCATTTATAATGACAAAATCAGGCCGTGTCTTGATTGGAAGGATCTATTCATATGTTAACTATGGAGATATGAACAGGAAAACCTGATCATGAGAAGCTCTTCCTACACTGTATCTCCACGTGGTCTAAATACCTGATAGTACAACCTTTAAATTTCATGAAATTGCAGTTGTAACACAAAAATGCAACTTGTTAAGATTTTCAGATGTTTGTGAGATGTTTTTTTTTCTGTCGATACCCCAATCAAGGAATATTAAGAATACTTTCACCAATACTGACTTGGCAAGCTACTTGTATATAAACAGAGCACTGTTCCCTTATAGCACTGATGATGTTACCTAGCTGGGTAATGAAATGTCTCCAAGAAAACAACCGTGCTTAGAGACCACAAGAACCCACTGCTTTTTCTGTTGTTTCACTTCAGTTCACATTCCATTGAACTCTATTTTGAAGCTGAACAGCCAAAGTTGTCAAAGGGCCACACTTTTGCCTGAGTTACCAAATCAACAAATGTCATTCCTGAGTGCTCTTTTGCTGAGTTCTCCTTTGTTTTCTGCTAGCGGGAAACCATAACAGCAAATGTAGGCACTTTCTTAGGTGATAAGGACTAAAAGGCTGCTGGCCCTGATTTCATCAAAGCTTTCCCCATTTTTGTTCTATATATTGATTCTGCAGGAAAATATGTATACTTAGCATTAAGGTTGCTGAACCATGTAGTATATATTTCTCATTTCTTCATTGCCATTATATTTGTTTAGCAGGCAACATTTATTATAACGCTTCAGTTTTCAGAGGGAAAGCTAAATACATAACTAAGCAAATTCATTGAGCAATAAAATAACAGTCCAAGCTTATATTACGTTAAATTGATGTAAATAATGTTAAACAATGCATGCATTTATATTAGACCATAATGAAGACAGATAATTGCAATTGGTTCACTTAGTTTAATGTTATCTGCACACAAATGTGAACAGGATTCCAGAAATCCAGGGTTCTCACCCAGGGCCTGAGCCACAAATGATATAACAGTATAGTAAGGGGTCCTGAACCTCTGGACCACAGAAAGGGCATGCAAACGCATGAGTGTGCATGTGCATCTCCACTTGTGCAAGCAGCAGGCAAGCACATGCACACACACTTCATTTGAGTGAGCACATGTCAGAGGTGGACACATGTCAGAGGTGAGTTTCAGCAGGTTCTGACCAGTTCTGGAGAACCGGTAGTGGAAATTTTGAATAGTTTGGAGAACCGGTAAATACCACCTCTGACTGGCCCCACCCCCATCTATTCTCTGCCTCCCGAGTCCCAGCTGATCGGCTGGAAATGGGGATTTTGCAGTAACCTTCCCCCGGAGTGGGGTGGGGTGGGAATGGAAATTTTACAGTATCCTTCCCCTGCCATGCCCACCAAGCCACGCCCACCAAGTCATACCCACAGAACCAGTAGTAAAAAAAATTGAAACCCACCACTGGCACACGTGCAAGCTGCTCACGCAAATAGAGCTATGCGTGCCCGCCGCCTGCCAGCTGTCCCACAGAACCATCCCCTCTCCCCTTCCACCGCCTGTCCTCAAAGCTGGAAAGGCATAAAAGTATAACAAAAGTATAACAAAGTGTCTTCTTCATGGATTTGATGAGCTAGACAACTTTCTCGCAAATCCCTGAGAGCAACATATTTGGTATGCTCTGTACTTTCTAGTTGCAGTAGCTTTGACTGTCCATGCTTCAGAGATAAGGATGTCTTAAATAGACTATGACTGGAGAAGTGGAACATTAAGGAATCAGTTATTCCTTAAATCCACCGAAGAAGCCTTGAAGAGCCATGATGGTGCAGTGGTTAGAATGCAATATTGCAGGCTAATTCTGCCAACTGCCAGCAGTTTAATTCTCACCCGCTCAAGGCATGGGTGGGTTCTAAAATTTTTTGCTACCGGTTCTGTGGGCGTGGCTTATTTTGTGGGCATGGCTTGATGGTCATGTGACAATTCTTTAGGATTTAACAGAGGTACTGATTTACCAGGCTTTTAACTGCTTGCAGAGCTGTACCGGTCTACTCATTTGTTTTTGGAGGCACTGGTCTACCCATTTATTTTTGCAGGCATCCGTCTACTCATTTGTTTTTGGAGGCACTGGTCTACCACCACACTGCCTTTTAACACTGATCAGCTGTAGGGTCACCTTTTGAAGCCCTGCGGCAAGAGTTTAGACAGTTTTTTTCCTTCTAGCCAATCAGCTGGGACTCAGGAGGCAGCAATAGATTGGGTGTGGGGCCAAATAAAAGGTAAGAATAACACGGGGAGGTGGAGGGGCAGAATCGGTTCGGTGACATCATATCGTCACCGCTACCGGCTCGGTGGAACCGGGCTGAACCAGGAGGAACCCACCACTGGCTCAAGGTTGATTCAGCCTTCCATCTTTCCAAGGTGTGTAAAATGAGGACCCAGATTGTTGGGAGCAATATGCTGACTCTGTAAACTGCTTTAGAGAGGGCTGTAAAGCACTGTGAAGCGGTATATATGTCTAAGTGCTATTGCTACATTCTTGTCACCTGTTTTTAGAAGGAACATTGGATTTTTTTTTTAAAAAAAGGATGGGAGCCATTTATTTAGAGCTAGACCACATCACACTTGTGTATTTGCTACAACATTATTGCTACAGAGTGCTGCTGCCAATGCGAATGCATTTTAAAAAATAATGAAACAGCAACAGAGTTTTCCATAATGTTTACTCTGCAAAGGATAATTCTTGGGTTCAAACACAATAAGCTCCTGTTTTTGGAAGATTTCAGGCTTTTAAACAAATGTTCAACTTTATTATCTATCTATAGATAAATAAGTAAAAATAAAAACAGTTAAAAATTCAAGAGTATCCCTAACAGTATATTTTTCCATATTAAAAATTAAATGTAAGGCATTTGCTTAATATGAATAGAAGTTGCTTATACATTAGGAACAAACTTATATATAAATTTGTGTACTCATTTCAAGAAAGGAAAACTTTCTTGAAGATGAGAACAAAGAGCTATTAAAAATGTAAAATAATAAAGACTTCAAAACTTAACAAATGCACTTTTATTATGAACATTTTAAAGAAATCAATAAATTTATAAATGAAGGTGAATATATGTGTCCCAGGATATGTGTCCCAGGATAGAGCCCTGGTGGCGCGGCAGACTAAAGCACTGTTATTAATATCAGCTGCCTGCAGTTACTGCAAGTTCAAATCTCACCAGGCTCAAGGTTGACTCAGCCTTCCATCCTTCCTAAGGTAGGTAAAATGAGGACCCAGATTGTGGGGGCAATAAGCTGATTTTGTATAAAATATATAAAAGTATGAAGGCTATTGCTTAATGCACTGTAAGCCGCCCTGAGTCTCCGGAGAAGAGCGGCATATAAATCAAATTAAAAAAACAATGTTACAGGACCCAGTCTGGGTCAGTCACCTGGATCAGAGGTTTAGTCTTCCAAGCTTTCGGACTCGTGCTAGAGCCCATCCTCAGGAAATTTCACAGCAATCCCCAAGGTACTATAGAACAAAAAACTATAGAGGATTTTACATAGCTTTGATAGTGAATACTTTGGTCCCATTGAAATAAAACTTATTTCATATTGTTATGGGTCAACATATAACTGTTATTTTCCAAATAATTCTTTCAGTCACTCCAATAATAGTTTCTGCAGGCAAAGCAGGGGTGAAATCCAGCAGGTTCTGAGAGGTTCTGGAGAACCGGTAGCAGAAATTTTGAGTGGTTCAGAGAACTGGCAAATACCACCTCTGGCTTGCCCCAGAGTGGGGTGGAAATGGAGATTTTGCAGTATCCTTCCCCTCGAATGGGGTGGGAATGGAGATTTTGCAGTATCCCTCCCCTGCCATGCCCATCAAGACACGCCCACCAAGATACACCATGCCCACCAAGACTCATCCACTGAACTGGTAGTAAAAAAAATTTGGATTTCATCACTGAGGCAAAGTACAGTATAACAAATGGAAAGTGTGTTCTAAAATAATAATCTCAGCTAGTTTTAGGGTCCCAGCCAAAGCCAAAATTTGCTTCCAATAGAAATAAAAGCACTTTCTATTTTATACATTCTTGCATTTTAGTACCTCATTTAAAAAGACATACACTCTTGGTCTTTGTCAACACTTTGAGTTAGGCCAAACAAGAAGCTCAAATCACAACGACTAATACTTCCTGTATTGTAAGATTACAGTACAGAATCTTGCAAGACTGAAGTATTTCTCCTCTCTTTTTCCTTTAAAAAAAAAAAAAAAACTAGGGAGGGTATCTTCTGACACATTTGCCCTGCCCTCCTTGCTTCTGTGGGCTGAGATACTTTTTTCCATGATGGTTGTCCAGTCTCTTTCTCTTGTCTTCCAATGTCATTCCCACCCACTATTACATTGTTCAACCAAATCAATTAAAATGTACTTCATAATTTCCCTTCTGATCCTGAGCTCCATTTGTTTACTTTTCTGATCATATGGCAAATAACTGGGCTGTGTGTGTAAAAGAATCAATGTCTATATTTGATAGAAGTTTTCTTGGAGATGATTGCAAAAAAACCATAGCTGATTCTTCCTAGCATTCTCATGTCCAGCATGCTAATTTTAAGCAAGGTCGACTAAACTAGAACAATGTTATGTAATCACCTTCAACCTATTCTAATTTATGCCTGTAAAGGTTGGCTTTTATCTCTAGTCTCTGCAAGTTGTTGCAAAAGTGTAGCCACAAATACAGGTTGTGTTTATCGGTAGCTTGGACATTTAAAGAGCTTGAAGAGCCTGTGAGATAAATCTCCCTGTGAATCAAGAGAAATAAACTTTATTTCTTGTCTTCTCTGTACTATCCCCTCAATGAACTCATGAAATTGTGTACTCTGCATCTGCTCCATTTCACATTTTTACAGTCCATAAAGGATACATTCATATTCAGATATCATATATTAGTACTATACTTTATCACACATTTCCCTCACATAGTAATTAAGTTTGGAAATAAAGTTAATAGAACACTTATTCCTAGGGAATAGGAACAGACTGCGATGCAGTCTCTGGTGTAATAATGCAGATCTTGGTACCTGAGACAGATTGTGCCTAGATAATATTCATCTCCCCCCCTCCTCCACCACTTTAAAGTAATTGTCTACATCTAATGAATTCTGGGGAAATAATGAAAATTTGATGGATAATAGTGTTGTTAAGCTAGCACACATAGAAAAGTTTTCCTAGTGAAAATTTATTATACTTTGAACTCATGGCTCACCATGCATTTTATGTGTTGAAAGTTGCCTCCTATTTAAAAACAGCCTTTAAATGTTTGGTTTTAAGAAATATGAATTGAAACCTAATAATCCCCTGGAATTCATCTGAGGGTCCTAGGCATTTCCTTTAATGCTGCATTGATATGTTCCATTGATATCAGAGACCTGAAAGTTACTCAAAGGACCCAGAAGGGCTTAAAGGCTTTAAGTCCCAGAAGGGTTTAAATTTAGGGATCTCCTGTCTAAATGTAACATGATTAATGACATCCTCTGTTTCTTCTAGCTTGAATGCATGGAATTAGTAGATACTACATTTTCTAAGCTCAAACATTAGATGTAGCTCCTGTTTAAATAAAATATAAACAGGAACTATAATAATCCTTTATTTTATACATTCCAGATCATTTGCTTAGTAAAATCCTTGGCTTCGTATTGCCACAATCACATGCCTTCTATCCAGAGGTGGGTTTCAGCAGGTTCTGACCAGTTCTGGAGAACCGGTAGCAGAAATTTTGAGTAGTTCGGAGAACTGGTAGTAAAAAGTCTGACTGGCCCTTCCCCACATCTATTCTCTGCCTCCCAAGTCCCAGCTGATTGGGAGAAAATGGGGATTTTGCAGTAACCTTCCCCGGGATTGGGGAGGGAATGGAGATTTTACAGTATCCTTCCCCTGGAGTGGGGTGGGAATAGAGATTTTACAGTATTCTTCCCCTGCCACGCCCACCAAGCCATGGCAACCATGCCACGCCCACCAAGCCATGCCAGGCCCACCAAGCTACACCCACAGAACCGGTAGTAAAATGTTTTGAAACCTACCACTGCTTCTATCTGATGTGTGGGCTTTCAGTGCTGAATAGATAGTCTTCAACTTACAACCAGTCATTTGGTGATGGTTCAAACTTATAAAAAAGGTGACTTATGGCCGTTTTTCACACTTACGACCATTGCAGCATCCCAGTGGTCATGTAATCAACATTCAGATGTTTGGTAACTGGCATGTATTTATAATGTTAGCAGTGTCCCACCTCATGGGATCACCTTTTTTTCGACCTTCTGACAAGCAAAGTCAACGAGGAAAACATATTCACTTAACAACCATACTAACTTAACAACTTGCAGTGATTCACTTAACAACTATGTCAGGAAAGGTCACAAAATGGGGGTAAAACTCATTTAACAACTGTCTTGCATAGCAATGGAAATTTTGGGCTTAACTGTGATTGTAAATTGAGGTTACCTGCATTCCTTGGGATTATAGAAACTGGATAGCATTTTCTTGCCAATTATGATCATAGAACTGCCACATTCCAGACACTTGATCTGTCTGTCGTTCACAATGCTCCAGTTTTGAAACATATTCCCCCTCACTGTTAAAATATGATCATACATTCTTTGTCTGACGGGTGACATTTATTACACAAATAACAAAGTGTGTATGGTGCAGATTTCTACCCAGCCTATCTATCTAGTCTATGGATGGTATCAATGTACTGTCTTGCCATTGTCACTTTAAACTATATGGAGGGGAAAAGACCAATCAGATTTACTTAGCACCCCATATTTGATCTTAGCCAGTAGACGGTGAAGCCATGATTTGCTAAGCTGTTGTTTACCTGCCAAACAGAAGAATGGCTATGGTGAGTTTATAATAAAAGATCAAGCACAGTTCTGAGCAGTGAGAAATTTCAATTGTTGTGGTGCTTACTCAGGGTTCAGATAGCAGAACTGGAAACTGATGCCATTTCTGTGAAGTAAGATTTATCATGTACACCAGTTTAGCCTCGCTCTCTTCCTAGGGCTGGGAGAGAGTAACTGGTCACCCAGCTGATGGAACTAGAACTCATATTGCCTCAACTGCTGCACCAAACTGGTTCTTATATGTGTATTTGTATGATTTGTATGATAAACATCCCTATACAATGAGCATCTCTTCATGTCTCCCACCCAATGGAGCCATATCTTTTTCTGCAGGTGACAATGTCCATGTCCTGCTTTCTTTTGAGACAAGGTTTCAGCTTTATTTCCTGTTTCAACAACAGATCTTACATGCCTCCTCCCTTGATATAGAGAAATGCACCATCTCTGCCCATCTTCAGTGCTTTTTTGAACTACTCTACCTCAAACTCATCACTAGAACATTAGCACTTATCAGCTGTTTTTTGTAAGAAAGCTGTTTGCTTCAGAGCACTACATTTATAGCTGCTTACATAAATCTTCCTGTCAGGCTTTATGGAGTGGAATGTGAATTGTGGTGTTATCTTGACTAGTTCTAAAGACCCAGTGATGTCTAGTGAGTTTTGAATTTACATTTACTAACGGGAAGAACTGGTAATCAGGACAATTTCTTCTTTGACTTGCCCTGTTACCTGTTCCAAATTTATACCTATTGAAGTAGCTGATTGAAGATAAAAACATCTGATTAGTTGTACTAGGATTAGATCGGCTTCTTCAACCAGTGGTTTTCAGATGTATTGAATTAGAGCTCTTGTAATTCCCACCCAGCACAGCCAAATAACACATTGGTTGTGGGAAAAGGGAGTTATATTTCAACAGTCCTCAGAGGCACTAAGTCTGGGAAAGCTATATTAGATAAACTCCATGAAGATATTGAATATCTTCCGAGAGAAACTGTCATGTCCTAGTACGCAGAGAAGAATGGAATTCTTAAGATGCATCTATAACAAATACTTTATAGATGCATCTTAAGAATTCCATTCTTCTCTGCGTACTACGACATGACAGTTTCTCTTGGAAATCTGGCACAGCATAAATATTACACATTGCACATTTATATATTTATTTTTAGTACCTTTTTATCGTGCTTTTATTATTTTGAGAAATAATATTATATTTTTATTATTATTTTTTTTATAAATAATGTTTCTTCTTCCTCCCATTTTCCCCACAACGAAAACCCTGTGAAGTGGGTTGGATTGACAAGAGACAGTCTGGGCCAAAGTGCCTCAGCTGCAGAGGTGGGTTTCAGCAGGTTCTGACCAGTTCTGGAGAACCGGTAGTAGAAATTTTGAGTAGTTTGGAGAACTGGTAGTAAAAATTCTGACTGGCCCCTCCCCCCATCTATTCTCTGCCTCCAGAATCCCAACTGATCAGGAGGAAATGGGGATTTTGCAGTAACCTTCCCCTGGATTGGGGAGGGAATGGAGATACTCCTTCCCCTGGAGTCGGGTGGGAATGTATCCTTCTCATGGCACGCCCACCAAGCCACACACACAGAACCAATAATAAAAAAATTTGAAACCCACCACTGCTCAGCTGGATTTCATGCCTAAGGTGGGACTAGAATTCACTGTCTCCTACTTTCAAACAAGCACCTTAACCATTACATGAAACTGGCACATTTAAAGCATGGCAAATTATTACAAATTATGCTTGGATTGTAAGCATTTTTAGATGTTAACTTTGAGACACATTTTATCTTGAAAACATGATGGCAATAGCTGGGTACAGTATATAATAATGAAAGAGAGTCAGTTAAGGTGCTGACTGGAAAGAATGAGACACTGAGTTCTAGGCCTCTCTTCGGCATGACAGCCAACTGAAGGACTACGGCCCACTCAGCCCAACCACCTCACAAAATCGTGGTTGTTTGGGGAAAATAGGAGGCTGGAGAGTATTAGGTATATTTGCTATTTTGATATTTATATGAGGGATAAAATATAATAATGATGTGACTGTAGTTGTTTAAGATGCAGTCCTTTGATGGAAGCGGAATTGTTTTAAAGAGGGATGATTGATACAGGACAGTGGCTGAGGAAAATTCATGAAATTTGGAGGACTATGGGCGTTTCTGAAGAGATAATACAATAGCATTTCTGAGAATTTGAGAGTCACCTAGAGTAATGCTAAAAATGTTATCGACAAAACTGAGAAGAAGTGAGAGCTACTCCTGCAGCATTGACTTTTGACCTTCTGATATGATAGCAGAACTAACAACCGAATAGAGCCTTGCAATGATCTAAGACAGTATTTTTCAACATGACAACTTTAAGATATTTATTTATTTATTTAAACATTTATGTAGCTATCCATCTTTCAGCCAACCCTGGGTGACTTCCCAATCAAAGATTAAAAAAAGATACAACATCATTTTAAAAACTACAAAGTGCAACCAGTTAAGACATAAAATATTAAAAACAACAAAAACTTGGCACCAATCCATGCTAATGTACCATCATGTAATCATGGTTACATATGGACTGGCTCTACGATAAGAAGTTCAATATCTATTCATATGCTACATATACATACAGTATGTGCAGTGTGTATATTTTGTAATCCTACCCTTTTGCATATGCAACCCTCTATATCCTGGAGTGATGTTTCTAGCTTGCTGTAAATTAGGATTTGGGGAAAATCGGCTTTTAGAGCAATGAGCTCTAAATGCTCAGCCGCTTGAAACTCCTGCTTTTCAGAGGCTTAGGAAGATGAGAAAACCACAGGCTCCTTTTTATTCATTTAGTAGCTGGTCATGCATTGTAACTTGACAAATGCAACATTTCTGATAGAATTGCTGACATACTAATGGGAACCACATGTATTAATACATACTTTTGAGTACCAGCCTCATTATAAATGGTTAGAGGAACACATTTAACATAGCTTTTCTGTCTTTCACAACTAAGAAGCGTCTGGAATCTTAAATGTATGGCATGGTACAAATCTTTTTCTTCGACACCCCAACCTTTACAGTTCTCTATACCTTGATTGACTTCTGCTACAGCTCGCTGAGAGGAGATTTATAAAAATCTGACATCTGGAATAAGTTGAGCGTGATTCCTGGTAACTTCATTCATATTCACGTGGCCTCCATCCAAATACTAAGAATGTCAGAACTGCTTAGATTTTGGGGGAAGTCAGCTACATTCTGTCATACTTAACATCATGTTCCATACATTAAAATTACAAACCCAGAAATCTGACTGGCATTCATGGTCACCTATAAGATCCATAGAATTTTACTATTGTTACTCTTACACAGGGGTGAAATTCAGCAGGTTCTGACAGGTTCTGGAGAACTGGTAGCGGAAATTTTGAGCAGTTCAGAGAACCGGCAGCAGAAATTTTGAGTAGTTCGGAGAACTGACAAATACCACCTGTGGCTGGCCCCAAAGTGGGGTGGGAATGGAGATTTTGCAATATCCTTCCCCCAGAAATGGGGAGGGAATGGGGATTTTTCAGTATCCTTCCCCTGCCACACCCACCAAGCCACACCCACCAAGCCACGCCCACAGAACCGGTAGTAAAAAAAATTGGATTTCACTACTGCTCTTACATATATCACTTGGATTGCCATTTTAGTTTTGCTGCAGCAAATGGGGGTAGAGTAGAAAAAGGAATGCAGATTAAACTGATGGTTTTAGATTCCTTCATCTCTTCTCTCTCCTCAGAGGAGCCCCGACTCTGCAGTGTCTTCAGTTTTAAGTGCTTTTCGGCATGAAAAAGAAGATGCAAGCATGTTACAACAAAGCAAAATGGTGCTCCATGCATGAAAAATCTTGAAAGTAACTTTGTTGTGTAGTAAGTTAAAGCCCACCCCTCTCCTAGAAAAATGAAATATTTTAGGAAATATTAAAAGGGCAGGATATTTCCCCTAAAAGGGAGGCAGAAACTCAGCTCCCCCCACCTTTGTTAATGGGCCATTAAGGCCTGAGTCAGTCCATTCTACACAACAAAGATTTACCTCCTTCAGGCAGAGCCATTTAATTGCCCTTATATAACAACAAGCAACTGTTGGAAGATATTTCTTCCAACAGTTGCTTGCTAGTATCATGTATCTAGCCTTCTCCCAGGAAAATTCTTAAAGAATTTCTCTAAATTATTTGAAATTAAAGAAAACATGAGATCCTGCTTTCAAAGAAGGTGCATAAGACAATGGGAGGTTATACGTCCGCATTAAGTCTATATCATACCTCTATAGCAGGGATGTCAAACTGGCAGCCCGTGGGCTGGATGCGTCATGCACAGGCCATGCCCACCCCATCTTGGTGAAGGGAAAAAAACATTGCGAAACATGACGCCGCAAGTTTGACACCCATGCTCTATAGTAAAGAGAACCTAGCAGGGGAAATTGGAAGCTTTAAACCCTCTTCCTTGTGAAAATAATTCACAGAAAGGCCCTGTGTCTCTAGAGTGAAATGCTCCCAGTTCGGACCGGATCACCTGATCTGGTAGCGATGGAGGCGGGTGGTTCGGAGAACCAGTAGCAAAAATCCCTGCCCCCCCCCATTGCCCAGCTGAGCCGCGCTATCATCAGAGGCTTTTTTTAATTTTTAAAAGCATTTTTTCTACAACCTCTTTGGCCAAAAAAATGCTTTTAAAAGTAAAAAAAAAAAAGCCTCTGATGATCATGCGGCTCAGCTGGGATCATTGGAGGCTTTTAAAAGCATTTTTTCTACAACCTGTTCGGCCGAAGAGGTTATAGAAAAAATGTTTTTAAAGGGAAAAAAAAAGCCTCTGCCGATCATGCAAATCAGCTGGGATTGTCAGAGGCTTTAAAAAAAAAAAGAAAGCCTCTGCCGATCAGGCAAGTCAGCTGGGATTGTCAGAGGCTTTAAAAAAAAAAAGAAAGCCTCTGCCAATCAGGCAAGTCAGGTGGGCTCGTCAGAGGCTTTAAAAGCATTTTTTTTACAACCTCTTCAGCCGAACTTTTTAAAAGTTAAAAAAAAAAAGTTGGGCATGCCCACTCAGTCATAGTAACAAATTTTACATTTCACTACTGCTGTGCCTGTTTTCTATTGAGAAAAAAAAGAAATATTGAGAAAGAAAAGCTCTCACCCTTGCAATTTACCTTTGCTTTTAAAGGCTCATAATGGATTGTGTAAAGAGGGTTATATTTTTGATATTTTCATAAGCCATTCCAACACAGTCCTTTCCAACTGATTCCTATTTGGAAACCATTTCACTCTACAAAGCCAAAATGTGTCGTATGTCACCTGGCAATGTCAAACTCAGAAAGAGGAAAATCATTCTAAAGGTGAGGCACATTGTAAGCAACACCTCTTCAATACCCATCTTCCTCCACAATGCCACTGCCATTCCTTTTGCTTAACTAAGAATATTGAAGTTGGCACCTTGCTGAATGCGAGGAGGAAGCAGCATGTACCCTTGAGTATTCCAGAAAAATAATGTCTACCTTCTGCCTGCCTACTTAAATCTATTTTTCTTCTCACCTCGAGAATATATTTGCTGTCTCCCTTATCCTCTACATCTTCCTAGTTAGTTGATACCAGTAGTATACCACAGTGTTTCTCAACCTTGGCAATTTTAAATTGTGTGGACTTCAACTTCCAAAGTCCCCCCTCCCTCCCCACCCCCCGGATTCAATTCTGGGAGTTGAAGCCCACAGACCTTAAAATTGTTAAGGCTGAGAAACACTGCTACAGCAGGAGTAACAGGGGAAAAAATGAGGTGTCCCCCCCCTTTTTTTTCCCACAGAGAACGATACAGTTAAATATTTTACTTTCTGATTTCTAAAGAAGGGTCTTCTTTAGATGGCAATTCAACTTATTTTATTCTTTTAACCTTGCTGCATTTCAGGTCAAATTGATGAATGGGTTCTGAATTTCTGCCTCAAAAAGACCTCTCATATTTCTCATGAGAGGAAGAAAAAAGATAAAGGGGGAAAAGATCTGCTTATTGTTCCTCTTTCTGGTGAAACCACTAGCAGTGGGAAGAAAGGAGATTGGAGGGATTATTATCATATCAACAATGTGGAGTCATAACTGCCAGTTCTTTAGCTAGTGTTGGCCTTTATACACATTGAATTCTTCCTGAGAATCTAGGATACTGTAATGTATCAATTATTATATGTGTGGGTCCAAGCAGTTTGGCTGTTTGCAATTGACAGGGAAATTTTGTTAATGCACATATTTTTCTAAGTGCCATCCAAGATTCTTTGGTATGGCACCCAATCTGCTGATAAACATTAGGACCACCATGGTGTCAAGTTGCAAAGCTTTCAAGTTGCCATGAGCAGGAGGGAGGGACAACTGAAGTGAATTCCACACATTCTTTCTGACCACAGTCAGAAGGAGGGTGTTAGGTTTCACAACCAGCCAAAGTGGGTAATTGGAGACTTGACACATGGCTTGTTTAAGCCACAATCTTTCAAATTCAATTTTCAGATTCTATGTCCCTGTGATCTCCTCCAGGTCTTTATCTTCTATTCTACTATCCCCTGGTAATACCACATCAATTATCCACATTTTCTTCTTTTCAACCACAGCCATAGCTGGTGGGTTATGAGCCAATACTTTATCAGTTTGTACAGGTAGTCCTACAGCTATATTGTCTTCCGACATACAATATTCCAACTTAACCATGTTGCTTTGGATACACTGCCGAACATTCAGATACCTAATGTCAGTATACTTAGATCTAGTTTTAACTGCTAAATTTGTTGCCATTTTTATAGCAGCTTGGTTGTCCTCATGTATTACAATTGGATAAGCCATCTTTAAACCAATATCCAACATTAGTTGTTTATAATAGATTAAGTCGGTACAAACTAGTGGCAAACATGAGAACTCCGCCTCCATAGTCAAAAGGCTAATATGTTTTTGACGAATTGATTTCCAGCCAATCAAACAATTATCTAACACGATAGCTATACCCGATGTGGACTTTCTGGTGGTCAAATCAGTAGCAAAACTGGCATCAGCATATGCGCTCAATACTAAATCATTGTTAGGTTCTAGATACAATGCATAATGCATTGTCATTTTCAGATACCTTAATATACGCTTTGCGGCCTGCCAATGCCTATCAGTTGGCTCTGCATTATATCTCGCTAATTGGTTTACTCCAAATGAAATATCGGGTCTTGACCAATTGCTTATGTAAGATAAACTACCTATAAGAGACTGGTAGATCTCCTTACTAAATTTAGGACTTTGGATTTCTCCTTGTTGAAAATCCTGTGCCATAGGAGTTTTAGCTGGCTTACATAGCTTCATGCCATAACGTTTTAACATTTGTCTTATTTTGCTAGATTGAGATATTTTATAACCTCTAGCTGTTTGATTGATATCTAAACCCAAATAATGCCTAATATTTCCTAAATTTCTAATCTTAAATTTGGTTTGTAACTGTTTAACAATATCTATGGCTTCATTATCAGTTTTAGTTATTATGGCTATATCATCTGTAAACAATAATAGAAATGATATTACACCATTATTTTCTCTTTTAAAGAGACACTTATCCGCTACACCTTCATGAAAACCGATCCTATTTAGCTCTTTTACTATACATTTGTTCCACTCAAATCCTGATTGTCTCAAACCATAAAGGCTTTTATTTAACTTCCAACAATCAGTGTGGTTTTGTGTTTTAACTCCTAAAGCCTTCCTCATATAGATGGTGTGTCTCAATGGAGCATGCAAGTATGCTGTCTCTACATCTATATGGTTAATACTATATTTATGCTTAGCCGCCCACACTAGCATTGTTCGTAAAGTACTAGCACGTAAACTAGGAGCAAAAACCTCATCGAAATCCTTTTCGGTCTGAGAAAAACCTTCAGCTACAAGATGAGCTTTATGGGTTACTGTCCCATCTATGCTTTTCTTAATTTTGTAAACCCATCTACAACCTATTAATTTTTTACCAGGTGGCAATTTCACCGTTTCATAAACACCTAACTTAGTTAAAGAATTAATTTCCTTACTCATTGCCTCCTTCCAAGCATTCTGCTCCTTTTCAGGATAAAGCCTGATATCTTCATAACTTGAAGGTTCAATGTTATCCTGGCAAACTATGGTTGCTTTATATCGATCTGGCGGATGCCTTTCCGTAGTAGATCTCCTAGGTAATACAGGACTTACTGCAGATGGTTCATCTGACTCCTCCCCTAAAACTGCATCCTCTTCCTGTTCTTCCTCCTTGATAGAGAATTTTACATCATCTAAATCCTCAGGAATATCATCAGGAATATTATGCTCTACACTAACAGTATTATTATCATGTCTATAATCTGCACGCTCTAGTTTATCCCATCCTTCGTGTTCTAGGAATTTATCACTTGCACTACAGTAAACATTAGTAGTTCCCTGTGCCCAAAATCTAAAAGATCTATGATTTGATTCATAGCCAACGAAAAACATTTTTCTGGCTCTCTGTTGATCCTTTCTCCTTAAACTAAATGGAATATGTACCCAAGCTGGGGCTCCAAATGTGTGTAAGTAACTAAGATTTGGTTTCCTCCCATGCCATAAGGTGAATGGTATTTCACCTGTAGAGGTATGAACCACATTGTTTAACACATAGTTAGCACACATAACAGCCTCACCCCATAAATTTTCAGGCAAACCAGAATCTGCCAACATAGTTCTAGTCATGGCTTGTAATGTTTGACCTCTTCTATATGGAGCAGACCGTTTGTGCTGGATCGCTGCATCTTGCAAAAACTTTTCCATTTTTTGGTTGGTAAATTCTGTACCATTATCAGTCACTAAGCATTTAACCTTAAATTTCTGTTTCCTTTCCACAAAACGTAGCCAGTTGTTAATATGCTGGAATGATTCAGTTTTTGTTTTCATTAGATAACAGAATCCGTATCTTGAATAATGGTCTACTATGCTCAGAATATAGCAGGCACCTCTGATGCTAGGTTTCTTGGGTCCAATTAGGTCTATAAACACTACCTCTAATGGATTTTTGGTTTTAAAACCATTAACACGGTTTGCTGGTGTAACCCTACTTTTTTGCTGACTACAGGCATTGCAATTTAGATATTTACTACATGCTTGTAGTTTTATCCCTTCAGATAACTGGACTGTTTTCTTTAACGTCCTGAAGTTTAAATGCCCAAGTCTCCGGTGTAACAGATGAATACATTCATCATGTGGTTTAACATTCTTATAAACAGACTTAGACTTAGCCATCAATACGGGGTTATCCCTTAAAACAACTAAATCATTTTCTAAACTTGCAGTAACAATTTTGCCATCTTTCTCAATAAAACATTTATCATTTTTAAATGTTACTGTAAACCCAAAATTCAGTAATGATTTAACAGATAATAAATTGAATTTTAACCCAGGAATATAAAACATAGGTAATGGTTCATTGCTAAATGACCAACGAGCAATACCCTCTCCAGCTACCTTAACCTTCCAGCCATTTGCTAGTTTAACATGCTGGTTACTCTTCTCCATTTTAACAAAAAATTTTCTATTTCTAGAAATTGATTGAGAAGCACCACTGTCAACAACCCAACAATCCTGGTTAACATCAGTAGTTGAACTTGATATAACTAAATTACAACCCTTCTTGGGTCTAGTATTGTTCCTAACAGACATTTTCTTATTTTTACAATACTTAGCTATATGCCATTTAGCCCCACAAGCAAAACAATGTTTTACAAAATAGGCAGTTGAATACATTTTTTCTTCTTTTGGTTGTTGCACTCTCAACTGATCCCTTTCTTGTCTTCTTTTGGATTCTTCCAATAACCTACCGGTTATGCCAGCCAATGTCAGTTCATCTCTGGACAAAACCTCTAACGAAGAAACATAGTTGTCATAGCTATCGTCCAAAGAAGAAAGAATTATATAAACTTGTTGTAGTTCTGAGAAAACAAGTTCCTTTTCATGCAGCTCCTGGAAAATTCTGGTCATGGATTCCAAATGAGCCATCATATCTCCACCTTTAAGAAGATGTTGTTTAAATAATCTCCGTGTGAGATAAATATGAGCACCCACAGAGTCACCAACATATAGTCTCTTCAACTTGGTCCAACACCTAGCAGCAGACTCTTCGCCACGAATATGGACAAGCTGCTGGTCACCCAGGGTTAGTCCAATAATGCAAAGAGCTCGTTCATTGTCTCTGTTAAACTTGGCTATTTTCTTCGCATTTTCCTCATCAGCAGGATTCCATGCTGTTACATCCGGTGGATTATTAACTATGTCCCACAGTCCTTCTCTAGAAGTAGATTACATTTTGCAGACCAGGATACATAGTTTGTTCCATCCAGCTGGGTTATCATGGAAAAATTTGCTGCTTGTTCAAGTGCCATCTTCACTTGGATTGTTTATCACAAACACAGTTTGTACTATTCACATTAACTCTCAGTTTAGCTCTTAACAATCCTTGTTAGTTATGGTTGGCTCTGGGCCCATAACCAATGTTAAGGATATTGGTGTTGTGTTACCAACCAGCAGAGTAAATGCACAAGGAAACGTTGCTGAGAGCAATGAATAAGAGATATGCAAACTGGTTTATCAAAAGCTTACTTTATAGTAGAAAAACAGTCTCATAGTTTTTAAACAAATTCCAAGTCTTTGCCAGTTAAATCAGTCCAGTAGTTACAGAATCTTCTTACCCAACAAACATTAGTTGGTTAGAATAACAAACTCACTCTGGTACACAAACCACGATGGTTGCAGATCCATCAAATGATGATTAGCAGATAACAACTCCTCTCAATGGTAGCTTATCATAGCAGCTTCATCATCAATGGCAGCATATCATAGCAGCAACTGAACATGTTACAATACCTTGCTTAAATACTCTCACAACCAGTCATTACCTAATTACAACATGACTCAGCATTAAAGTCACATAATACATTTACAGATTAAAGTTACAGTACACATATATTGCCTGGACAACTGTTAGGCTCAAACCATATCCTAACACTTACAACAGTTCATTTAGTAACTAAAGTTACAACGGCACTGAAAGAAGTGACTTATGACTGTTTTTCACACTTATGACCATTGCCGCATCCCCACGGTCACGTAATCAAAATTCAGATGCTTGCCGAATTGTTACTGATGTTACCAAAATGTTACCACTTTACTGAGGTCTACTGTATTTGGGTGTGTCATTGCCTACATTGTCGATAGCCAATTTGGGATTTTCATAGGGTGGTGTTTTTTAATCTTTACCCAGACATTGTACAGAGAATTCCTTATTATATGCCTCTGAAAATATGAATGTGTTTTATTTTTACCTTTCCATAGAAACCCGTGCCAACCTAGTTGAGATCGTGCCCTTCTAATGCTAATATTCTTTTGTTTTTAAGTTGAATCCAATCTCTTAACCATGTCAGCACTGCTGCCTGGTAGTAGAGCTCCCAGTCTAGGAGACCGAAACCCCCGTGGTTCCTACTATCTTGTAACAGCTTAAATTTAATGCAAGGTTTTTTACCTGCCCATATAAATTTAGATATTGTTTTCTTTATTTGTTCAAAAAAAATCTTTTCTAATCTTACCGGTATCGTTTGAAAAAGGTATAGCAGTTTGGGTAATATATTCATTTTAATTGTTGAAATTCTGCCAATTAGTGATATCTGTAATTTGTTCCAATTTCCCAAATCTTTTTGTATTTGTTTTATCAGTGTATTATAATTATCTTCTTTCATTGTACTACATTTAGCTGACAGCCATATTCCCTCTCAAAAATTAAGAGTTATTTTTTTTTAACTCTTAAAATTCTCATTTTCTCCTCTAGTTCTTCATTTTGTCTTTTGGTTAAATTTTTGGTTATTTTAGTTTTCTCTTTATTTATTTTGAGCCCTGCCACTTTGCCAAATTGGTTTATATCCTGTAATAGTATTAATCCTGTCTCTAAAGGTTCTTCTATAATAAATGCTAAGTCATCAGCAAAGGCAATTCGGCATATATGAAAAACAATTGGAGTTGGATAAAATTTTATTGTGAACAGAAGGAAAAATTATTACAAAATTATATAAATTTCTACTAAGACATAAAATGGAGGAGGAAGTTGTAAAAGAAATGATGATTAGTTGGGGAAGGAATTTCGGCCACAGCATAGAATTAGAACAGTGGGACAAACTATGGGAAAGGAACTACAAACTCACAATAGCAGTTACCTACAAAGAAAACCACTACAAAATGTTTTATAGGTGGCATTTGCCACCAGTAAGATTGGCCAAGATGTATCCCAATTTATCACCTAATCCAACAGAGATGTAACTATAAATCTGGAACATTCTACCATATGTGGTGGATGTGCCCCATCACAAGGAAGTATTGGTGTCAAATTCAAAAATGGTTGGAAGAAATTACAAAGCAAAAAATAGATATGAAACCTGAATTGTTTTTATTAGGAATACTGGACCTGAAAATGAATAAAAACCTTCAATACATTATATTGCACATACTTAACCACAGCAAGAATCACATTTGCAAAAAATTGAAAATAAAAAAAATATACCGTCAGACGAAACTGTAACAAGGAAAATTCTAGAATGCGCAGAGATGGATAAAATGACTATGGAGTTGAAAGAGAGAGAGGATTCGGACTATTATGAAATATGGAATAAAATGTACAGTTGGCTCGAAAATAGAAATCAGAACAAGAAATGTTTAACTTAATATTGATGAAACTTAAAGTAACTGAACAACATTAAATAAAGAGAGATAAATATAAATGAATATAAATGTGTAGATAAGAACAAAAGAATATTATAATGTGTATATATATATATGTTGGAGTAATGCGATTATTCTACTATTGAATAGTAAATAGAAATGATAGAATAGAGAACTACAAAAGCAAAATACGTAAGTTGATACAAAATGCTGTAAAATTACCATTAATGTTCCGTAATGTTCAGTACATTACGTTTTGACATGTTTTGTTTTTATATATGTGTGATTGTTTTTTGTGTTGTTTTTAAAGACAAACTGTTTAATAAAAATTATTTTATAAAAAAAAAATTCAGATGCTTGGCAACTGATTCATATTTATGATGGCTGCAGTGTCCCAGGGTGATGTGATCAGCTTTTGCGTCCTTCTGACCAGCAAAATCAATGAGAAGTCCAGAATCACTTAACAGCCATGTTACTAACTTAACAGATGCAATGATTCAGTTAACAACTGTGGCACGAAAAGTCGTAAAATGGGACATATTAACAAAGTTTTCACTTAGCAACATAAATTTTGGGCTCAATTGTGGTTGTAACTCAAGGACTACCTGTATTTTAATCTGCTCATCTTTGACTACTTTTTCAACCCTAGGTTCCCACTAGTTGTTCATTCCTGCACATGATAATTTTTACAGATGTTCCACTGAATTATTTTGGCAACTGTGTTATGTCATTGTTTATAATCAGGTTGTGCGGTCTTCTTGCACAAGCTGAATATATGATCTACTGTTTTTTTCTGCTTCTCTGCACAATCTGCATTTTGAATAATTTGATGATTTTTTTCATTTCTGGCCTTGATTGTATCTATTTGAATAGCTTGCTCTTACACAACCAAAATGAAATTTTCAATTTCTTTGTTTAATGGTCCATTTCAGTGGTGGGTTGCCCCCGGTTCGGACCAGTTCTATAGAACTGGTAGTAAATCCGGTATCAAGGCTTCAACTGAGTGTCTGGTCCGGTGAGTAAGAAAAATGCCACACACAGTTCTTGGATAACGAAACGGCTTTTACTTCAAACAAGATCCAGCAGCAGCGGCAGCAAGCCTGACACTTGATGCTGGGATACACAAAGTCGGCGTTGGGAGCGGCTGCCTCCCAACGCCATTTAAATAACCGCGCCTTCAATTACCGCTGATCGCCCACCCTTCCGGGTCATCCTGGCTTCTGCCCATGCGCGACCTGGCTGTTTGAAGCGTGAAGAACGGAAGGGCGGCATAAGGAATCCTCCACCCGGCCGCGGCGTGACCATCCGCCTATCCTTATGCTAACACCCCCATCACCAGTGCAGACAGCATTCCATCTCCCAAACCACCCCCCTTGCCACTGATTCAGGTATCACATCGTATAGAACGTCAGGATCCATGGTCGCCACTAATCTTGTAGTGTCGATGGGATCTCGACAGGCGGCTTCCCCTACCAGGGATTTTCCTGGAAAACATAAACAGACATGTTAACACCACACTATGGTTTTATACATACATCCCAAGGCCCGGGCGTCCATGGGTATTTTTTATGGAACCGTTTAAGTAATCGGTCGGCTTTTAGGTTTATGGCAGTAACCCAGGAAGCTTCCTCAAATGGGTAGCCTTTCCATTTAACTAAATAGCTTAGTTTTCCCCTACTGATTTTGGAGTCTAACATCTCCTCTATCTCATAGTGATCCCCGTCTATTGGCCCTGTTTTATTTAGGTGTTCCCTGACAGACTCTACCGGTTTTAGCAGGCTACTATGGAACACAGGGTGGACTTTGCCTAGTAACGGTGGTAATTTTAGTTCCACTGTAACTGGATTAATTACTTTCACAATAGAGAAGGGACCGAGATATTTGGGGGCCAGCTTACGACTAGGCACTCACAACTTCAGGTATTTGGTAGAGAAATAAACCCAATCTCCTACCACAAAAGGTTTGTGGTCCGCTCTTTTTTTGTCTGCTTGGACCTTATATGTTTTGGTTGTTTTGTCTAATGCCTCTTTTATTTGGGGCCATATTTTCCCAATACGTGTAGCCCATGCATCGGAGCCCACATTCTCCTGGTTTTGAGACTCCAATTCAGGGATTGTGGTAAATTCTTTACCTGAGACTACCTGGAAAGGTGTGACTCCCGTACTCCCATGGACAGCATTATTGCATGCTATTTCTGCAAAAGGGAGGAGTTCTGACCAATCTGATTGCTGATATGATACGTAACAACGTAGGTACCTCTCTATCATAGCGTTTGCCCTCTCTGCTGCTCCATTTTTACTCGGATGGAAGCCTGAACTTAAACCCTGTGATGACCCTATTAGTTTCACGAAACTGCGCCAGAACTTTGAAGTAAACTGAACACCTCTATCCAATATAATACGTCGAGGCGCACCATGTAACCGGTAGATATGCCATATGAACAATTTTGACAACTTCCGAGCGGATGGCAACCCATGGCATGGAATGAAATGGGCTTGCTTGGAGAAAAGATCAATTACAGTCCATATCACAGTGTTGCCATTACTCTCTGGGAGGTCCACAATGAAATCCATGGCAATTTCCTCCCAAGGACTGTTTGATTCTGCCACAGATTGCAAAAGGCCGAGGGGTTTCCCCGGTCGGGGTTTAGCCATTGCACAGACCTTACAGCTTGTCACATATTGCTCTATCTCCTTTCTCATGCGTGGCCACCAGAATTGGTGTCTTACCAGGTGTAATGTTTTTAGAAAGCCAAAATGGCCCGCTAACTTGGTATCATGACACCTACGTAGCACTGAATGACGTAGGGATTCCGGGACATACAATTTAGTTCCTATCCATGCAAGTCCGTCCCGGTGGGTTACTTCAGTTACATGTTCTTTATACCAGGCGTCCTCGCCTAATGCCTGCCATAAGTCGCTCTCCCATGAAGAGAACTCAGTGTGTGAGGTTCGAGCCACCTGTTGCGTCCCGGGTATCATAGCCTGTACTACCTCCTCCCTCTTGCTATTAAATTGCGGTAGTCATGATAGGGCATCTGCTAGAAAATTCTTCCCTCCTGGAACATATTTTAAGTCAAAATTGAATCTTTGAAAATATTGCGCCCAACGAATCTGTTTAGGTGATAGCCGTCTGGGATTCTGAAGTGCTTCCAAGTTCTTGTGGTCTGTCCATACTTCGAATTTAGTGCCACATCCCTCTAATAGGTGCCGCCAGGTAAGTAGTGCCCACCGCACCGCAAATGCTTCCTTTCCCCAAATGGCCCAACGCCTTTCGGTGACAGTCAGCTTGCGAGACGTATATGTGCATGGTTGTAAATCTCCCCCTGCATTCTTTTGCAACAACACAGCACCGACAGCGACATCGCTCGCATCGGCCTGTACGATGAACAGTAACGATGGATCAGGGTGCCGCAGTATTGGTGCTTGTGAAAACAGGCCCTTCAACTGTTCGAATGCTCGTTGACAGTCTGGTGTCCATAGTAGCACTTGTCCTGGCCTCGCCTTCACACCTGAACCTTTTGTGCGAAGCAAGTCAGTCAAAGGGAGGGCTATCTGGGCAAAGGTTGGAATGAACTGTCTATAAAAATTTGCGAAGCCAAGGAAGCTTTGTAACTGTTTACATGTTGTAGGAGCCTGCCACTCCAGCACCGTGCTTACCTTCTTCGGATCCATTTCCATGCCATCCCCTGAAATGCGGTATCCCAAATAGTCCAACTTCGTACAGTGAAACTCGCATTTGGACAATTTAACAAAGAGTTTTGCGTGCAATAGTTTTCTTAACACCTGTCGCACCAGTTCTATATGTTCTTCCATTGTCTTGGTGTAGATTAGAATATCGTCCAGATAAACCAGCACACCTCGATATAGATGTTCATGCAATACCTCGTTTATTACTTGCATGAAAACGGCCGGAGCACCCTGTAGGCCAAACGGCATTACCCGGAACTTATAGCTGCCTAAGGGGCAGTTGAACGTGGTTTTCCACTCATTGCCTGGCTTTATACGCACCCTATAATAAGCTTCCCGTAAATCCAATTTAGTGAATATCCTTCCGGTTGATAATGTGGCCAGAAGGTCTTTCATTAAAGGAAGGGGGTATAGATGTTCAACACACACAGCATTTAAGTCCCTGAAATCCACACATAATCTTAACCCTCCATCCTTCTTTTCTTGGAACGAAACAGGAGCGGCCATGTGTGATCTGCTGGGCTGGATGAAACCCCTAGCCAGGTTCATGTCAATATAACGTCTAAGCTCTTCCAGTTCTGGTTTGGTCATGGCTTACATGCGTGGTTTTGGTAACCGGACACCTGGCAGCAATTCTATAGCACAATCGGTTGTCCTATGAGGGGGTAGTACTTTCTATCAAGGCTTCAACTGCGTGTCTGGTCGGGTGAGTAAGAAAAATGCCACACACAGTTCTTGGATAACGAAACGGCTTTTACTTCAAACAAGACCCAGCAGCAGCAGCAGCAAGCCTGACACTTGATGCTGGGATACACAAAGTCGGCGTTGGGAGTGGCTGCCTCCCAATGCCGTTTAAATAACCGTGCCTTCAATTACCGCTGATCGCCCACCCTTCCGGGTCATCCTGGCTTCTGCCCATGCGCGACCTGGCTGTTTGAAGCGTGAAGAACGGAAGGGCGGCATAAGGAATCCTCCACCCGGCCGCGGTGTGACCATCCGCCTATCCTTATGCTAACACCCCCATCACCAGTGCGGACAGCATTCCATCTCCCAAACCACCACCCTTGCCGCTGATTCAGGTATCACATCGTATAGAACGTCAGGATCCATGGTCGCCACTAATCTTGTAGTGTCGATGGGATCTCGAAATCCGGTGGGAGGCTCCGCCCACTGACCCCGACATCATCAGGAAGCTTCTGCGTGAGTGGCCCCATTGCGAACCGATAGTAAGGGTAAATAGAACCCACCTCTGGTCCATTTGTAAACCATGGCCAGGTTTTATCTTTATTCCCCTTCTCCTTAATCTTTTGTAGAAATTAGCCATGTAATAATGCATTATTACTGTTATTATTTATATTACTTTATAATTATTATTGTTATTATAGAGTAATATTATCAATACTAAATGATTCAAGGGATGGGCTGAATTCAGTTTGGCTCTAGGATATCATCAGAGAGCAATAAAGTCATAATGTTCTTGTAGATTGCTTTGGGGTAAACAGAACCACACTGTTTTCCAACAGGATAGGAAGCAAGTAATAAAACTTGAAGTGGCAAATTTTGAAGCAAATTGAAGTGAGTGGCTTGATTATAATTATTTACCCATGTGCGTTATGCTTCTTGGTATAACCAGCTAATTCTAAAATATAAGATTAGTGTCATAGGTTCCTTTCTCCCTCCCTCCCCCTTCCCCCCCCCAAGGATTCTACTAGAAGGCTTATATCTGCTGAAGTGTGAGTGGGAAAAATAGGGCTAAAAGGAAACAAAGAGCAAATCTGATTAGAAAACACGTTTGAAATGCTATACTATTTGAAAAAAAAACAATAAGCATTATTATTTTTTTACACTGCTACAGGCCACAATAAATTATTTTATTATCTGAACAAGTAGAGTCTGATCATATGAATAAATGTTTGTATTTTTCTTCTTTGAATGATAATAGTTTCTTTCTTTTTTTAATTTTTAAAAGGAACCATTCTTACATATTGTATCTAACTACTCACAATGTGAAGTATTTTCTTTTAAATCAAAACTTGCCCCTAAGCAAATAACTACGGACTGATTTCCTGGTCACAATTACCAGTTAAAAAACAAAAACTAATTGCACCAAAGAAGCTGGATAAAATGCAAAAAAAACAAAAAAAAAAAAGTGAAGAAAGCAAATGAAGATGTAATTAGAAACTTCATTATTGGTGAGATAATGGAGCATGGCAGTTATATGTGACTTTCTAAAAAAAAATATCATACTGCTAGCTGCTGATAGTCCTCTGCAAAAGTTTCAGCCGATGCTAAGCTGTTGCTATGTCTACAGCCTAGCAACCTAGCAACACTCCTATTGTGTTAACCTTTGAGAAGATTATTTCCTCCATATAGAAAATGTTTACTGTATATCAGGACAAGATTTTTCCTGACTGAGCGACAAGTTGGCAGGAGGCGAGGCCAAAGCCAGCAATGGAAAAAGAGGCACACTATTTCCTTCCTACCTATCTTCCTTCCTTCCTTCCTTTTCATTTTTTTATTCCCTTTTTTCCCTTCCTTGCTCTTTCTCTTTCTCCAACAGACTACCCATTGTCTGAGGCAGAGAGAAGGACTTAAGTGAGGAATTAGCCTTGAATCCTTGCATAGTCACAAGAGACCCAGAACTGATTTTCTCCAAGCTTCATTGAGCCTTATATCAGAGGTGGTATTCAGCCGGTTTGGACCGGTTCAGGCGAACTGGTAGTAGTGACCTGCGGGTGAGGAAAAGCGCATGCGCGGAAGGCCTTGCACACACACTCACATTTTTGGTGCTGGGCAAACTGGTAGGTAAATTATGTGAATCTCACCTCTGCCTTATATATTTGTTCCCAACAGAAGGCAAGCAGTCTGGGAAGATTTCTGTGTAATGAAGCAGAATATAATAAAGTAGTTAGCTTGAACTCTACACGTGTGGATCTGGTTGCTCGTGCCTGACACTACCATACAAAAAAGAGATGGCTGTTACTAGGTATCTGGTTGCTTCCAGAGGATTTTTGAAATAAAATTGAATTTCTAGGGTCACAAATTGCCATCAGGGATTACATGACCGTCCCATGTTATTCTTAATACTTTTGCCTGCCCTGGAGATGCTCCATGAATGGCCACAGAAATCTGCTAAATACGCATGGCTGCACCGGTTAGAATTGTATGAGCAATCATCCTAGTGCATTTGGGGTATACCAGACCGAGAAAGGCCATCTTAAATCACTCTGTAGATTAAATAAATTGGAATTACTTCTTTGTTGCTTAGAGAACACATCTAGTTCTTTTGAAAGGTCAAGTTTCAGGAACGCAATGAGGGTTCCTCTGGAACAATCTTGTACAAAATTCCTAGATTCATGCCCTTCCTTAAGACTGCATTCATTTTATGGACATATTTGAGAGAAATACCAGGGAATATATCAATCTGAAACCTGCATGAGGAAAACCTAGTAAGTGTGTTGGAAATTACTAATGTTTTTTGCCTGGTTAAGGTCATCTGTTTAACCAGTAGTAGAAGCAGAAAGCTGGACTTATTAATTTTTTTTTTGGCTGAATCAGTAAGAATCATTATTTGTAAGCATCTTTAAACAATAATTTATTTAGAATATAAAATCTAAAGTACAATACAGTATACCAATATGTTATGATTTAAGAGAATGTGGATGCTATTTTATATTCTGCATATCTCTGAAACTTCACAGAATAGAAAACATTAGAACATATTTTACATTATTATTAATTAGAAATGAGTAATTGAATTTCACTGAAACAGTTTCTGAGACACAAAACTGTTCTGGCAGCTAAGTAATTTTTCCCCCATTATGAATATGCTAGGTTACATTTCTAATCCTTATGTATGAAGATAGATTTCAATTCCTCAGTCTAATTCTCATTTGAATTAATCCTATTTAAATCCCTATTTTAACTGCATATCTCACAGATACCTATTTAGTATTAATGACAACAGTCTAAACCATAGCTCTAAAGAAATTTTGAAAAAAGCTTTTTTATGAAAAGAGTTAGCTGTATTAATTTGGAAGAAACCAAAACCCAGGTTTTTTGTTCGATAGATATAACCTTTGAATTTTAACATAATTAGGCAGAGGAAACATGAACTAATTTTAATTTATATTAGAATTTATTTATTTATTTATTTATTCAATTTATATGCCGCCCCTCTCCGAAGACCCAGGGCGGCTCACAATACACTCAAAAAATCACTATAAAACACTTAAAAATTAAAAACCTTAAAGACATTAAAGAATTATATACATTTTGTGTACAGTATGTGATAATATTATGAAAATGCTAATTCAGTAATTATTTCAATTTAAGTGAGTACAAGAATGTTTCTTAAATTGCCAAATTCCATGAATAGGGGGAAAAATAAAGAACAACAACCCCGAATATAAAGATTTAAAAAGCATTCCTTGCTGTTAAGCCTTCATGAAATTATGGCATTTGGTAGAAAAAACTGTGCTTGCATTTCATTTAATAGCTGCTTCTTTTATTTAATCTTCCATCCAACAGAATGATCAAAATGGCTAAACCTTATCTGTCATTGTTGGAAGAAAAATCCAGTCTGGTTCCAAACTGGGAGAAAAAAAAATCAATGGAGGCTGGCTACAAGGAAAGGAGATCCCTATTTATTTTGTTTCCAGAAACTTCAGTGACAGCAGCATGTTTCTGGGGTGGCTGACAAAATGGCTGAGTGAGTGGATGGATCTTTATAAGGTTCTGGGGTTTTGTGTTTGAGATGCTCCAGGGGGTTGTACAATGTAGTAAGCCTTGTGTCTTTTACTATTTCAATGGTGGTGGGTTAAACCTATTACATTCCTAATGGGATGTAAATTCTTAATCCCATCAGATCCCACCAAAGGCTGGAGCTGTGGCTGAAGGCATTTTGTTTAGGAATAGATTGGCTCAGTCTATCTAAATGAATACAAAATTTGCATTCCTAAAGATCAGCCTTTTCAATCTTCTTAGTTTGAAACTGTTTTTCTATGGCAGGAAAACTGGGGTTGCTTTCTGCCTTTGTTAAGATTTTTTTTTCTCCATTTCTCCTTTAGAGAAATATAGTATTCTGCCTCTTTTTAATATTAAGAATAAAAAATATTATAAACTGGGGGGCGTGGCTTCCTACACCCTAAAACTAACAGAAAACAAGAATCATAACATAATATAATCAACAACGATAGAGATACATTAAGTGATTTCATTGTAAAAGTTGGTGAAACTCATTTTCTCATGGTGGAGAGACAAGAGGCTCACCTTCCCCAGCTTAGGAGAAATATAGATCTTTTCCTGCGTGCGTAACAAACAGGGGCATCCTTAACAGGGATTGTCACAGAACCCAGATAGGCTCATAACATTATAAGTGGTCCCTCAGAAAATCAAGTGCTAAACATTCAAGATTTTAAAATAAAGTTGGTAACTTTGTCAAAACAGGGGTCTTCAAAAATGGCTGTTCAAATGTGGTGGAAGTACAACTCCCAGAATTCAGCATGGCCACAGATTGCTTTGGAATACTGGGAGATATTGTTCCAGTGAATCTCATGGGCTTGCGAATTTTGGACAAGGATATTGGATATTGCGTTTGTGACAAACAATTCATGGGTTATGATAAATGTGTGAACAGGGTTAGAACAACCTTGCTCCAAGATGAAGCAAATGCCTGACACCAGTCCTGGGAGGTGGGCTGAGGGTTGTGTGGCGAGGCAGAATACAGTTGGTGGTAAGAAGAAATATTTGAAAGATATAACCAGATTTTCTAAAGATCAGACTCAGAGTAGCAATATAGCCTATGCTAGCTTCTTTTGTATCAGGCCGATATACTGTACAAAACAAATGAACTGACATTTTTCTGAGAGAAAAACCTCCAATATTCAATACCACTCCTGGGGTGAAAATTTCAGACATCAAACATCCAAACTATATTTTTTAGCCTGGTTGGGTTACTGAATTTTTACCACAAAGCTCCTTCTGCTGGTACAATAAGAAATTATATTTCATGACTTGTGATGGTTTGAAAGCTTTTATATATAGCGTAATAGAGGCGAGATGGTAGGATGAGAACAAAAGGCAAGTCTGAAAATAACCTAACCTGAAAAATCTGTTGCCCTCACTTTCATCTGAGTTCTGAGAGCTACAATATTTGGCAATATCTCACTTTAAATCTGCAAGAAAATGATGGTTAGAGATTGTTTTTCTCTATACTCCAAAGAAACATTATATATTCTTCTTGACTATGTATTTAGGACATATAGTCTTTTCTGAAGCCAGTCCAACGTAATCAGAGAAATGACAATTTGAAATGTAAATTGAATTTCACCTATCTTATTTTCTAATGCAACTTTGTATCAATAACAAATAGGAAGAAAGAGGCGCTCTGCTTGTGGAATAAAATTTATCTAAATACTTCTTTCTGCAATTGATTGTTGAATATGTTTTCATTTTATATTTCTACCCTAGACACTATTTAATTTATGCTTTCTCTGTCCTATTTCCATAGCAGGTAGCTGGATATCTTCTAGAGCGTATAATTTCCTGTTTCTCAGGAATGTATAATTCATGCTGTTTCTCTTCAGATGTGGGATTTTTGGGTGGTGGGGGAAGGTTATGAGATTTTTTTTAAAAGCATAAAAAACCCCAGAAGGCAGCAAGGAGGTTCTCCCATATAAACTTATTTCTGTTTCATTGAATTTTTCTCCTCAGAATACTATTCAGTTTCAGTGTGTTTGGATCCTCTAAGGACAACATCAAGGGATCCTATACAATTTGGATTGTAATGCAGTGGTGGGATTCTGCCGGTTCTAGGGGGTTCGGCCGAACCCTTTGTTAAATTGCTGGCTCGCCCCGCCCCTTGCCCCACCCCTCCGCACTACTATTTATTGCCAATAAATGGGGCGAGCGAGCCAGCAATTTAACAAACAGTTCGGTGTTTTTTTGTAATTTATTGGCCCCGCAGCACACTGAACTGTTTGTTAAATTGCTGGCTCGCTCGTCCCATTGCCGCCCCTCGCCCCGCCCCGCCCCTCGCCCCGCCCCACCTCCCACCCGCACGGTGCCAGCCTACCGTAGCCAGGGGTAGGCAATTGTGGCTCTTTTACAACCTGTGGCCTTCAACTTCCAGAATTCCTGATACAACTTGACAGCTTTACTTATTGCCAATAAATAGTGGTGGGCGAGGGGCGGGCGAGCCAGCAATATAACACATGGTTCAGTGTTTTTTTGTAATTTTATTGGCCTGCGGAGCTTCAGCATAGGCTTGCTTAGATCGGATCCCGAGTCTCAGCTGATTTGTCTCAGCTGTTTTGCTCAGGGCTCTGCTGCTTGCTGGAGCAATTTATTTTTCCCCTAGCTATCCTGAAAAACGAAACTGAAACTGCTTTGCTGTTGCTGCAACGTTGGATAATTAGGCAGGCAGATTTCTTTTCTTTTTCCTCACCAAAAAAGGTAGGTGCAAACAATGGGAAATTTAGGAAAAAAGAGGAGAGTTCAAGATTTTAAAACACAAAAGAAAAAAAGCTCTATTTAACTAGGGAATTGTAATAATTGAGATACTATTAATTGTATATTTCTGAAAGCACAAATGGTTAAGTTATGGTTTGGAGGAATATATGGGGGAAATTATTTGGTTTATTATTATTGGTAAATATAATTAATTGATTTGTAAGAAATTGGATTGCATGGAAATAATTGGAATATTCATGTTCATATTTATTAATATACAAAAAAGGTAGTTATATAACTAACTGATTTATATTAAAATGTTGAATTTATATTAAACAACTAATATTACATAATTAACCAATGTGAGGATGGATATAAAAATATATGACAATGGGAAGGGGTATAATATAGAATAGAAGGGAAAAATTGAACTTGATTAAGATTAGAGATGAGGATGAAGGGTAATATTGGTTTTTTACAAAAATAGATGAGGAATAAATATGGCAAAAAGGAAATATAGAAATTGTAAATTTAATTGAAATGACTAAACTGTTTAAATTTGTGAACCAGCCAAATACTCTGTTCAAAGAAAATACATTGTATGTTTGTATGTGTGTTTCTAATTATTGTTATTTATTCATATTTGTTCTCTTTTATTCTTTAAAGTTTAACAATTCATTCTTTTATCTTAATATCTTTATATTTGTTTGGGGTTGGCTTTCTTCCCTTTCACCTTTTTTATTGTACAGCAATCTTTCTCCTCAAACCTACCACCTCTCTCTTTTCTTTCCTTCTTACTTTCTCTTCCTCCCCCACTTCTTCTCCTCCCTACTTCCTCTTCCTTTCTCCTTCTCCTCCTTTCTTCCTCCCTCTCTTACCCTCCCTCCTACTCTAATTTCCCTTCCCTTCCTTCATCTCTCTCTATTGCTGTATCCTTTTATGCATATGGACTACTCAGACGGCTGAAAAAGTTATTTTTGACTGGTCCTTGCACTTTTGACCAGTCCTCGAACTTACGACTGTCCTCACATTTTATGTTTTTGCCCTATCTTGTCACCATGGTGAAGAGAAGCAGTTGTGAAATGAGTGACATGGTTGTTAAGAATGCTACAAAGGGCATACATGATGACCAGTCATAAGTGCGAAGACCGGTCAAAAGTGCGAGGACCTGTCAGAAATCACTTTTTTCAGCCCTCTGGGTAGTCCTTTTGTGCATATGGACTACTCAGAGGGCTGAAAAAGTTATTTTTGACTGGTCCTCGCACTTTTGACCAGTCCTCGAACTTACGACTGTCCTCACATTTTACGTTTTTGCCCTATCTTGTCACCATGGTGAAGAGAAGCAGTTGTGAAATGAGTGACATGGTTGTTAAGAAAGCTGCACGGGCATAAATGTGAGGATGGTCATAAGTGTGAGGACTGGTCAAAAGTGCGAGGCCCAGTCAGAAATGACTTTTTTTCAGCCCTCTGAGTAGTCCCTATGCACATAGCCACGCCCACCCGGTCACATGACCAGCTAGCCATGCCTACACAGTCACGTGACCAGCTAGCCACGCCCACCCAGTCACATGATTGCCAAGCCACACCCCCAACTAAGCCACGCCCACAGAACCTGTTGTTAAAAAATTGAATCCCACCACTGTTATAATGGCTCTCAAATTAAATGTTCTTTCATTATGCCCTGAGAAAAATGCCTCCTTCAAATGAATGTTGCAATGATTGTGTAGTCCTGCTTGACTGTGGTTTGATATCTTATTATATATACAGGTAGTCCTCGATTTACAACATTTAGTGGCTGTTCAAAGTTGCAACGGCATTGAAAAAAGTGAGTTGTCACTCTTTTTCACACTTACAACTGTTGCAGCATCCCCATGGTCAAGTGATCAAAATTCAGATGCTTGGCAAATGGTTCATATTTATAATGATTGAAATGTCCTGTGGTCATGTGATTACCGTTACTGACTTTCTGACAAGCAGAGTCAGTGGGGAAGCAAGATTCGCTTAACAACTTCATTACTAATTTAACAACTGCAGTGATTCACTTAACAATTGTGATGAAAAGGGTCATAAAATAGGGCAAAACCAGAGGTGAAATCCAGCAGGTTCTGGCAGGTTCTGAAGAACTGGTAGCAGAAATTTTGAGCAGTTCGGAGAACCAGCACCTCTGGCTGGGCCACCTCTGGCTGGCCCCAAAATGGGATGGAATGGGGATTTTGCAGTATCCTTCCCCCAGAGTGGGGTGGGAATGGACATTTTGCAGTATCCTTCCCCTGCCATGCCACCCAAGCCATGCCCACCAAGCCACACCACGCCCACCAAGCCACGATAGTAAAAAAATTTGGATTTCACTACTGGGCAAAACTCACTTAACAAATGTCTCGCTGAACAACAGAAATTTTGGGCTTAATTGTTGTCGTAAGTCGAGGACTACATGTATATATAATTGTATTTCTAACATAAGTAGTAGGATAAATCATTACAGTATAAGCAGTCTCTGTTTAGTGAATGCAATTGGGAATGGCACCTCAATCATTAAATGAAGCAGTCACTAAATGAAAAATCACATGACCATGGCTGTGCTTATGATTTTACTTCAGCTTTCCTTTCCTTTAACACTATCAGAAGGTCATGACCTCAAACAACCAGGTGAGCCCAAATGGAAGGGAAGGTTTTTGGAACTCGATTCACAAAGCAAATCTTCATAAAACAACAATCTAACTAGGGTGAGGGCAGAACCAGGTAGAAATATTCTCCCTAAACAGCAGCCTTTAACAGTCAGGGTAATTAGGAGAAAGTAAGGAGTATGCCAGTTGTTGAAAACAAAGTTGAACCCATAGGTCCTGCTTTAGTCTGGATGCTATCAGAGGTGGTATTCAGCAGGTTCTGACCAATTCTGGAGAACTGGTAGCGGAAATTTTGAGTAGTTCGGAGAACCAATAAATACCACCTCTGACCAGGCCTGCCCCCATCTATTCTCTGCCTCCCAAGTCCCAGCTGATCAGAAGGAAATGGAGATTTTGCAGTAACCTTCCCCTGCCACGCCCACCAAGCCACGCCCACAGAACCGGTAGTAAAAAAATTTGAATCCCACCACTGATGCTTTTATACAAAGACGATCTTCTCTGTTTGACGCAGCTGTGGCCTCATGAAGATTGAAAAACTCTGCTGGCATATTGTAATTTGCAAACCAAACACAAAATTGTTTTCTCGCTGTCGTGAGAAACAGCTGTTTTTCCCAATGCCTCAAGGCTATATGTAGCTTTACGCTGAGTCAGATGATTGATTCAGCTAGCTCTCTAATGTTTTGGGCAGCCTATAGACCGCATATGGTCTCCAAGTACCACTTAGGAAGCCTGTAGCACCTCAGGGGTAATATATCAGCCCCCCCCTTTTTACATGCGTTGGATGGATGATTCAGTCAGTTTGAAAGGTTTCTGTGAATGCTTTAGGACGTGCAGGGGTTTGAGATACTCATTTCTTTCTCTAGAATTTCTCCTAATCCCTGGAAAGGGGTTTTCAATCTATTGCAAATTTCTTCCTAGAAGCAGAAGGTGATATGCACAGCTCTTTCTCTTATTTTATCTTTATAAGAACTCTAAGTCAAGCTGAGAGATCTGCGTGAGCTCCATGACTATGAGAGGATTTGAGTGTTTTCTTTCCAGAGTTAGCCTAATTCTCAGTCTAATCTCTATATCAAGTTGGCATTTATTTACTTACGACATCTATATCTTGCCACAATTGTAAACAACTCTGTTCCTGCAACATTATGTGTGCATCATAGCACTTGGCTGTCATCACTACAGCTTGCTTTTCATTTGCATTTTCAGCTATCAGAGTGGTATCTTTAGCATAGCGCAGGTTATTGATCATTCTTTCTTCACTTTTAAAAACAATCCTCGTCTTCTTTAAATCCAGCTTTTCGATCTATCCAGCATTTAGGTTGAATAAAAAGAGGAGAGTATATAGCTTTGTCACGATCTGTGGAGATGCTCAGTCATCTAGGTCATGAAAGATGCTTCTTCAAGGGACAAATGGACTTTCTTTGTTTTGTCTAGAAGACATTTCACTTCTCATCTAAGAAGCTTCTTCAATTCTGACTGAGTGGTGGAGATTGGAAGGATTTATATTCCTTGCAATCATCTGGTTGTTAGCACTCTTTCTGAGAGTCATTTGAGGCCGCTTGGAGGTTGAACTATATCTTCAGAGTCACCTGAATCAGAGTGCCAATAGGTGTGGAACAGGGGTGGTATTCATTTACCTTCACTACCGGTTCGCAAATGTGAGCGTGGGCCTTCCGCGCATGCACATTGTGTCAAAAACATCCATGCAAGTGGGCGGCGCTTCCTGCAGCCGCCACTACCGGTTTACCCAAACCGGATAGAACTGGCTGAATACCACCACTGATGTGGAACTTCTTGGAACTGCTGAAAAGACTGTGTTGTAAACAGGAGATAGATGGTATTGTATCCCTCCCCCTCTGTTGAGGGATGAGGCTGTTCAATTTTAACATAGATGGCCTCTTTGAGCCCCTCTTTCAAACCAGCTGTCCTCTTATTGCTTTGTCCTATTGTGCCAATCTGGAATCATATCTCTTTAGCCCTGTTCAGTATTTACTGTAGCTTCCTGTCCTTGTGGTAGGTTGTTGTGGTAATTAGATGTTTTGGGACACCCACTTTCCTAAAGACATTTCATCGTCTAACTTGATCGACACAGTTGAAAGCCTTCCAAAAAGCAACAAGCACACAATGACTTTTGAGGGTATTTTTGGCTTTCTCAGTTATCCATTGTACATCAGCAGTAATATATCTCTTGTTCCTCAGCCTTTTCTAAAATCAGCATGAACATCTGGCAACTTTAGTTCAATGTGGTGGTTTAATTGTATTGGTTAATTCTAAATATCTTTCTAGTGTATGAAATTAAGAATAGTGTATGATAATTTGCACACTCTGTTAAGTCTTATTCCTTTGGTATTATTAAAATTGTAACACCACCTCTTCCAATCTAAGGGCCATTGTGTCATTCTGCAGCTTTGCTGGTCCGGTTTGGTTACAATCTTTATATCATTTTCTTCTGTTGCTTGGCATATTTATGTAAATACCGCATCAGATTCTGTGGCCTTCTGTCTTGACAATGAAAAGAATGCTGATTTAACTTCACCTTCTTTAATTAGAAGTTCTGGTAAGTAGGGAATATGTTCTAAGCTATCTTGCACTTGGCCACCTCTTTTCAATATACTCCTTTTAGTCCTTTGAAATTCCTTTTGGTCTTTCTTCTTTGAATCAATTGCCATCTGTCCATTGATATCCTTTAGCATACCAATTTGAACTTGGAATCTCCTTCAGAGTTTGGGGACCCTTCAAAAGCCTTTCCTTCTCTTTCCCTGTTACTGTCTTTGACCCCTTTGCAGATGTTGTTGTAATGCCACTTCTTGCCTCTTCTAAGAGCACTCTGAAAGTCTTTGTTAAGTTATCCTGAGATTTTTCTCTTCCTTGGCGCAAGCTTTGGCTCCTTTTCTCTTCTTGGCAATTTCTATTGTTTGTTCCATTTGCTTTCTTCAGCTGTTTTTGTCTTGACACCTTCTTTTACACATTTATTTTGAGCAACTTCTTTGATTTCACTCTGAATTTCCTCTGGTTCCCTATCACCGAAGTTCAGGACTTCAGAGTAATTCCTGATGATCTCCTTAAAAACTGCAGAATCCTATCATGGGAACTACTTGGCTTTGTTCTTCTGCTTTAGTTTGAATTGGAGTTTGCACACATGAACAGTACACAATTTGTTCCTCAGCCGGGCCCTGTTTGTGGTTACAATGGACCTCTTTCACCTTTTTATACCCATGATATGATCAATTTTGAAGTGGTTCGGGAATAACGAGAGGCACAAGCAAGCAAGTGACAACAGCTCTTTAATATACAGTGAGACTTCAGCAAAAACTCAGAGGCTGCAGCCCTCCTTATATACAATCCTGGAGGGTCTGTCAGCCAATCAGAAACGTAGGCAGGTTTGAAACTCCCGCTTAAAAGTATCAATACATAACATCCCTCCCTTCCTAGAAGGCACTAACATTCAGAAATTTACATATGTACACACAAAATCTCGCAGGTGCCTAGGACGAGTTCTCGCTCTAGTTGACCTGCGCAGTTCAGTGTCTGGTGGGTCGTCGAGCTGGTCGGAGGGGCTTTCAGTCTCTCCCGGCTCCGCCAATGGAACCTCCTGGATTTTGTCCGGGGCGTGGCTATCCCCGGCTGGGAGTGGCGACTCGCTGGGGCAGCGCTGGAACCAGGGCTTGTCAGCTAAGTATTCTCGCGAACCCGGACTTGAGTTAGCTGTTTTGGGAAAGTTGTTGTAGTTAGGTTCAGAGATGTCTAAATTGATGTTTGCTTCGCCGACCACCCTTTTTCTAAGTTGGTCTATGTGGCGCTTCCAGAGTCTGTCTACCCCTACGTCTACCGTATACGATTTTGGGCCTGTTATGCCCACTATGGTTCCTGCAACCCATAGAGGTCCGTTGGCATAATTGCGAGCGAACACCAGGGACCCAACCTGAAACTGTCTTAGTCCAGAGGTTTCTCCCTTAAAATTTTCGTGCGAGTAGTTAGGGTGAAGCCTGTCTAATATGCACCGAAGCTTCCTGCCCATGAGGAGTTCTGCTGGGCTTCTCCCTGTGGCTGTGCATGGTGTGGCATGCTGGACAGCTAAGAATTGGTCTATCCTGGCCTGCCAGTCCCCGTTATCTAGTCTGGACAGTGCCTCTTTGGCTGTTCTTACAAAACGTTCGGCCAATCCGTTAGAAGCCGGGTGGAACGGGGCCGATAGGGCATGGCGGATGCCCAGTCTGGCCAAGTAACCCTCGAATAGGGTCGCTGTGAATTGAGGGCCGTTGTCAGATACCAAAGTATCCGGTAGGCCATGTGTGGCAAAAAGCTTGCCACTTAGGGCTCTAATGACTGCCTCGGCTGTGGTAGAGGGCATTAGGATTATTTCGAGCCATTTTGAAAAGGCATCGACTACGATTAAAAACGTTTGCCCATGGAAGGGGCCGGCAAAATCAATATGGATCCTCCCCAATGGCCCTTTTGGTTTTTCCCACTCTCGGATGGGTGCTACTGGGGGATCGGGACGAGACTCCTGGCATGGTCTGCACTTCCCCACCCACTCGGAGATAACTTGGTCCATGTTGGGCCACCAGACATAACTGCGGGCTAAGCTTTTCATTCTGACAATGCCCGGATGCCCTTCGTGCAGCAATTCTAAGACCCTAGTTCTTAGTTTCGTTGGTACTACCACCCTGTCACCCCACAGCAAGCAACCCCCTTGCATAAACAGTTCGTTACATTTGTTAACATAACCTTGGTATTCCCCCCCATCCACTTTGACCGGGCACCCCTTCAGCACCCAACCCATAACAGTGCGAATGATTGGGTCTCTAGCCGAGGCTTTTGTCACCTCGCAAGAGGAGATAGGCCCCAGAGTCAAAGTGTCCAGCGAAAGAACGGAGGCTTCAGGCGTTGGGTTGGCAAGTAGGTCGGGTAGGGGGCAGCGGCTGAGGGCATCCGTGTGATCCAAAGTTCGGCCAGGTTGATGGACGAGCTGATACGAGTAGGCCGACAGAAAAATGGCCCATCTGGTCAAAAGAGGGGAAAGGGCAGTGGGGGTTGGCCTATCACCTGCCAAAAGTCCTAGCAAGGGCCGGTGGTCAGTCACAAGTTCGAACTGTCGGCCATAGAGGTATTCGTGGAACTTTTTAACCCCCGCAATTGCAGCCAGAGCCTCTCTGTCCAACTGACTATAGTTCCGCTCTGCGCTTGACAGGGTGCGAGAGTAAAACGCAATGGGCGCCTCTAGGCCGTTCGGCAGTCTATGGCCTAGGATGGCACCAACTCCTACGGGGGAGGCGTCACAAACTAATACAAGCGGCAGCGCTGTGTTGTATTGAATTAGGAAGCTGTCTTCAGATAGAAGTCTCTTCACTGCCTCAAAAGCGGCTGCCTGTGGTTTCCCCCAGACCCATGGTACATTCTTCCCTAATAGTTTATGTAGGGGATCTGCAATAGTGGCTTTGTCCTTCAGGAACATAGAATAAAAATTGAGCAGTCCAAGGAAGGCTTGGAGCTCCGCTTTGGACTTGGGGGCAGGTGCGCTCTTAATAGCTCTCACCTTGCTTTCGGTAGGGTGGATGCCCGTGCCGTCCACCCTGTACCAGAAATTCAATGGAGGGGACAGCAATCATGCACTTATTTCTCTTTAGCTTGAGTCCTGCTTCTCTAAATCTAGAAAGGACATTCCTAACTCTGTCCCCTAGCTGACGTTCGTCCTGAGCGCTGACTAGAACATCATCGAAATAGGGCACCACTCCTGGGAGCCCTTGCAGAAGGCGCTCCATGGTGCTTTGAAATAGGCCGGGTGCGACGCTCACCCCAAACTGGAGCCTGGTGCAGTTGAATGCACCCCTATGAGTTACAATTGTTTGCGCCTCTGCCGTGGCGTCGTCGACTGGTAATTGCTGATAGGCCTGAGCCAGGTCTAAATTGGCAAAAAATTTTCCGGGCCCCAGGGAGTGTAGTAGATGATGCACGATCGGCACCGGATAGGCGCTCGGCTGCAAAGCCTTGTTGATTGTGCACTTGTAGTCGGCGCAAATCCTAATTGAGCCGTCGGACTTTACTGGGGTCACTATAGGGGTTTCCCATTTTGCATGGTCAATGGGAACCAACACCCCTTGTTTAATTAATTTGTCCAGTTCCGCATCGATCTTCGGTTTCAATCCGAACGGCACCCGTTTGGCTTTAAGTCTTATTTGGGCTACGTTGGGGTCTAAGTTTAGTGAAATAGGGGTCCCCACATACTTGCCCAACATGTCCCTGAAGACGTCCTGGAACTCGGTCAGGAGACTGTCCTTTAGTGTTGACTTGGACATCAGGTGGACACCGGTGAAGCCCATGCCGAGGGCTCGGAACCACCCCATGCCCAGAAGGCTAGGGAGCTGCTTCGTGATGATGGTCAGCGGCAGGTCTTTTTCGTAGTCTCCGTAGATGACTCGGAACGTGCCCACGCCTTCGAGGGGGACTCGGTTCCCCTGGTAGTCTAGGATGCGCAGTCTCTGCTTGGAGAGCTGGTCCTTCTGGAACGACGGCAGGAGGGTCTTTAGGGTTGCCTACGACATTATGGAGAGAGCTGATCCGGTGTCGATCTCCATCGAGCATGGCTTGCCGTTGATTTTGACCACCGTGCTGACTTTGTCCTCGATCGCCGTGCTGGCCTGGTCTATGTGTATGCTGCGGCCATCTCGCGGTTCAAATTCGCGCCATTTTTTCACGCCGCCTTCTCTCGTTGGCTGCTTCTGGCGCGCTGATTCCGGTTGGCTGCAGCGCTCACGTGGTTGGTGTTTTCTGGGCAGAATGGCTCTACAGAGTCGCGCCAAGTGCCCTTTTTTCTCGCAACGCCTGCAAATAGCCTCTCTGTATTTGCAGGACAGTCTATCATGGTGCCCGCCACAGCTGGGACAGCTTCGCCGGGGGCTGCCAGTGTCTTTTCTCTGGTGCTCCGTTCGGAAGACATCCTCATCCGACTCGGACTCCGAGCTGGATCCGGCATCTTCTCTGTGCACCGGGGCAGACTTGGGGCTGTCTTTGCTGGTCAGCGGACACTGCAGCGTTTCTGCGGCTTTTGTGGAGGCTTCATGAGCCCTGGCCTCGTCTAGGGCTCCAGCAAGCGTCAAATCAGGCCTGGCGAGCAGGCGCCGTTGCAGCCTAATGTCCCGAACACCACAGATAAGTTGCTCAAGCAACGCATCGTCCAAGTCTCTATAGTCGCAATGGGTTGCGGCTTTTCTCAGGCTGGCCATGTACGCGCTGACCGGTTCTCCCTCTCGTTGAACGTGCTGTCTGAGTTGGTATCGTTGCACGAACTTGGAGGGGACGGGAGCGTAGTGAGCCCGGAGAGTTGCCATCAGGGTGTCCCAGGAGACGGTTTGAACCGGCGTTGGCTCACACAGTGACTCGGCCATCTTGAACACGTCCGGTCTGCAGTGGCTTAGGAAGAGGGCTCTCTTTCGATTAGCGGAGAGGCCCTGCATGTCGCTGGCTTCAAGCGAGCATTCGAACCTTGTTAGGTACAAGACCCATTTTTCGCGGGTCGGATCAAAAAGCTTGGGCGGAACGTAGGCAGACATGTTCAGTATGCCTCCTGTGGTTCGCCTCGTCACCTAGCTGAAGCTCGTGGTCTCACTGGTTGGCTTCTTGTAGCCTCAATCCCACCTTCGTCGCCAATGAAGTGGTTCGGGAATAACGAGAGGCACAAGCAAGCAAGTGACAACAGCTCTTTAATATACAGTGAGACTTCAGCAAAAACTCAGAGGCTGCAGCCCTCCTTATATACAATCTTGGAGGGTCTGTCAGCCAATCAGAAACGTAGGCAGGTTTGAAACTCCCGCTTAAAAGTATCAATACATAACAAATTTGATTTCTTTGTACTTCCTCTCATGATATCCTGAAATCATAGGATTGTTAGAATCAGGTAAGTCATGTTCTTCCTTCATTTCTGTTTCCAGAACATAGAACCCAACTGTATTTCTTATTGTTGCAAATAGTTCTTACCACCATTTGTTTAGTAACTGTTTGAAGTTACAGTGGCACTGAAAAAAGTGACTTATGACTGTTTTTCACACTTGTACAACTGTTGCAGCATCCCCTTGGTCATGTGATCAAAATTCAGATGCTTGGCAACTGACTCATATTGATGATGGATGCAGTGTCCCCGGGGGTGTGTGTCATATGATCACCTTTTGCGACCTTCTGACAAGCAAAGTCAGTCGGGAAGCGAGATTCACCTAACAATCGTGTTACTAACTTAAGCACTGCAGTAGTTCACTTACCAAGAAAGGTGGCAAGAAAGCTTGTAAAATGGGGCAAAACTCACTTAACAACTGTCTTGCTTAGCAACAGGAATGTTGGGCTCAGTTGTGATTGTAAGTTGAGGACTACCAGTACATCTTGCTTGTACATCCTGTTGATTCCAAATTATATTTGTTCATAAAACCTCAGCCTCCTCTTCTTCTGCATCAGTGGATGGAGAATAAGCTTGGATAAAATGGTTCTTTGTGAAGTTATATATTATTTGATAATAGTCTGCCTAGTCAATGAATTGACTGCATAGTTTTCCCTTTACTATATCTTTTCTAACTATGAAAGCAACATTGTTTGTTCTTCTTTTTTATGTCCTGAGTAGTAAACAGAATGATCTGACTGAAAGTGTCCACTTCTAGATCATTTCGATTTGCTAATAACTAAGATGTGAATGTGTAGTGGATTTATTTCCTCTTTCATTGTCTGGAGCTTTCCCATGATGAAGTTTCTTACGTTACATGTTCCCACTGTAATTTGGTCTTTGCAGCTTCAGATTTTCTTTTCTGACAATGCAACATCAAGAACTAGGTTTCCTGAAGGATTTAATCTAGCTACATTATAAACACTATTCATTCTCTGAGAGATGCTTAATAGAGTGTGGAGTGCCATCCAACCTGAGAGGCCCATCATCTGCCACTATATCATCAATCTCTTTAAGTTGTATATCCATATGGTTTTCTTGGTAAAATAAAGAAGTGGTTTTCCATTGTCTTCATCTGTTCAGTAAGGAAATCATGTATTTGCTGTTGTTGCTAAAGTGATTGTCTGCTTCCATCATCTTCCTATATTGTTGCTGCTTGATACAGGTTCTTGCTTGCTTTAACTAGGCAGCTGAGATTATCTTCATGCCTTGGGAGTAAATATCTTGGCTGTCAACATCAGTGAAAGCAGAACTCCAAGGCAAGTAGATTCCTCAAAGAACAATTTATTAGATACATCATATTGGCAGAACTGGTGAAAACCAACTCTGAAAGTTCCCATGGTTTGCACCTAATTAAAAGTGAAAAATTTCCCCTTTCCCCAAGTCATCAGTCACATGGTCCAATAGAAGTGCTGGCTAGTTGCTTGGTTACTTCGTTCCTCCTCTCCCAGCCACCTGTTGGAATGATCTTGGTTCTCACAGGAAAACCTTTTGTTTTGACTGCAAAACCCTAGTTAACTATTTCCCTCCCTCTCCCATTTAGTGGAACCCTGAAGCCGCAACGATGACCCCAGCCAGGTTCGCTTCAGGGTTGACATTGGCATTCACTCCAGATGTTCTCTCATCCTTCCCAGAAACACCCATCTGTCATAAAGAAGCAGCGTAGCAGGTTTGCGGAAATGTGTTGGACCCTCTTTCTGAGCCTATACAGGTAGTCCTTGACTTACAACCATTTGTTCGGTTGTAGCAGCAGCACTGAAAAAAAGTGAGTTACACCCAGTCCTTGCACTTATGACTATTGTGACATCCTCACGGTCACGTGATCAATATTTGGGTGATTACCTGTAAATATATAAAAGAAGTTAAGTATGTGAATAGAATTAGTAAGTAGTAATGCATATTGAAGATATAAGAAACTTAGACTATATTTTGTATATATTTATAATTTGTATGGCGGAGATATCGTTTTCACCATGTACAACTTTTGTTTTAACAATAAAGGTTTAAAAAATAAAAATAAGAAAAAATATTTGGGTGCTTGACACCTGGAATGTATTTACAATGGTTGCAGCATCTTGGGGGTCATGTGAATTCCATTTGCGACTTTTTCAGCCAGCCTCCGACTAACAAAGTCAATGCAGGAAGCCGGATTCTCTTAACGACCATGTGATTCAATTAACAATGGCAGTGATTCGTTTACCCACCGTGGGAAGAAAGGTCATAAAATCAGGCTCCACTCATTCACACCTTGCTTAGCAAAGGAAATGTTGGTCTTGATTGTGCTCGTAATTGAGAATTACCTGCAGAAGATTATGGAGATTACACATGTGGAGACCATGACATTAAATAAGATTAAACCACAGGGTTTCCATTATTTCATGTTCTTGAACCCACAGCTCTCTTTGAGGATTCTTGGCACTTTCTCATAGCCCGTCCTCTGTTTTCGTCATACAAGACCCAACTAACTCAGCCATTCCTCTCCATTCTCCAGAGCAGGGCTCTCTTGTTTTCCCCTCACTGATATTTCATGCCCAAACATCTGCATAAATTTCTGGCATTTTTCCTATTGCCTTGTCATCTCCTTAACTCATTTATTCCACCTCATTTAGCCCATGTTCCTTTCTTTTTTGTATATGCTGTGCAATCTAAAACCAGGCAGATAAATTATCCAGCATTTTTTTTTCTGGTGGGTCCTCATTCAATCTGACAAAAAGAATTTTTTTCTTACAAAGGAGAAGAAGAGTTAAGAGAAATTAGATGGACAGAGTGTGGCATCCCTTATCAGTTATGGGGCAGCCAAGGAATGTTTCTGCCAATGTCCTCTTCCATTATACCATAATCTTGCTTGGCTTTTCTATTCATTTGCTAATTAGATTTATAGCCTTCCTTTTGTATAGAAGCTCAAGGTGGCATATATAAGTGCTCTCATCTCCTATTTTCCTCACAACAATTAAATTCCAAATGAAACCCAATGAGTATTTTCAGAAATGGTATTCAGTCACTGTTAAACTGGGGCCAACCCCTTACATAATGCTTGAAGTATCTCTTTCCCTTGAAGAAATATGGAGAAAGTGTCCATCCAATTTCTCAGTTCACAAATTTAGTGGTGAATTTTAAGAAGCCTTATTTTTAGATAGGTCATCACCCCAACCAGAATTCTTGTCCTCTGTATTTTTCTTCTGCTACGTTGCTTAACTTCCAGTGCTTTGCTTCTTGAGCCCTTCCATCCCAAAAACTTTCCCATTTCAAGCCATAACCATTCTTTTTTGTTTGGAATGGATAATAAGAGAGCTGAAAATGCATTGAAATACAAAATGTCTGCCCTCTTTATGCCTAAGAATGACTGTGGGTCCAGATGGAACTCAATGACATTCCTGGAGAATAAAAACTAGCAAAAAGCCAGAGGGCACTCTATTGTTTTGTTTTTTCCCAAACTAGACTATCTCAAAAGGTTGAACATAATGTATTTTTACAACAACATTGAAAGGTGCTAATATTACAACAACACTGAAGCGTGGTAACATTCAGCATATGAAACGAGAAGGTTAAAAGCAGAAAGGAACAATGTTTACAACCATTGTGTGTGAAAGAGGTTGCCAGTTACAATTGTAAGAAAACCCCCTCACTTCAAACTCTTGCTGCATTGTAACAAGAGACATCTGAAGACTCTCAGCAATTCTGTGATGTGCTGTCTAATTTAAGATACATGAAGAGAAGGTTTAAAAAGTTCGTATTTCCTCACTGCTCCAATTTCAGCAACAGATGGAGGAATCTTTTAGTGATCTATGAAAACAGGAGGGATTCAGTTACCCTGCTGCTCTGTCAGCAGGAAGAAATCGCAGAATGGAAAAGAAGCATTTTCCAGAGGCTTGTAAAAAAAAGGGCATTGTGCATTTTCTGTTTCAGACACAGTATTAAGGACATGTAGCGCTCCACTACACTCTTGAGGAGCAACCAGGTTTTCGTAACATGGAAATGTGTCACTCATAGGTTTGGTAGGGCTACACTTGAAATTCAAGCCATGTTATGTCTAGTCTGCTTGCTTGAACTATTGTTTCCCCTTAAATACTAAGCTATCTGGGAAAATTTAAGCACACTCTTTGTATTTTATGAATAGATATATTTGGGAAATCAGTTTCCGTAAGCAATTGTAATCGATTGATTTACCCTCAGATTTATTTATTTATTTATTTATTTATTTATTTATTGGTTCGATTTATATGCCGCCCTTTTCCGGAGACTCAGGGCGGCTTACAATGCGTTAAGCAATAGCCTTCATACTTTTGTATATACCTGCTTAGTAGGGCTTTCGCTCCCCCACCAAGTGGTGTTCTTTTTTATACAAAGTCATCTTATTGGCCCCCACAATCCGGGTCCTCATTTTACCTACCTCGAAAGGATGGAAGGCTGAGTCAACCTTGAGCCTGGTGAGATTTGAACTTGCAGTAATTGCAGGCAGCTGGTGCTACTTAACAGCAGTTTAGTCTGCTGCACCACCAAGGCTCTTGGTGAGACAGAAGTTGTGTCAGTGTTTCAAGCTCTGTAGGTTTAATCTTCTTTATCACAGTTGGCTATTTCCTGTACTATACATGTTTATAAAAACTAATTGAGGATTAGAATATCATATTTTTCAAGTTTCATATCTACTCGAAGTAATTTGCAACAATAAGAAGTAAGGTGGGGAGAGTAGGTTATATAGTAACCTATATAATAGGGCAGGGGTGTCAAACTCACGGCCCATGGGCCGGATGTGTCACGCGCTAGCCATGCCCACCCCCATTTTAGCAAAGGGGGAAAAAGTCGCAATACATCACATGATGACGATGTGAGGACGCGAGTTTGACAGCCCTATAATAGGGTAACATGTATAAAAGTAGGGTCTAGGTGAGCATTATGATATAGAACTGATGGCCTTGAATGTGTATACATCATCATTTGATCCTTTAGAAAGTTGCTTCCAGACATGGATCTTTCTTTCATTTAAACATCTCTAATTTTACTTAAGTGTTCCTTAATTACACTTATTTTTCCATATTTCCCTCTCTCTTATTTTTATAGTAATTTTATTAAAACTTCAAATTATAAAAATAAAACAAATACAAAAATAAAAGCAAACAAAAGAAGAAGTGATTGTGCAGAAATTAAAAGTAAGACTATAGTAAAGAAAAAGAAAAGAAATATATAAAGAAATTAGGACACCAATTATAACACACCTTATACAAACATTTTTAGTAACTAATAACCTTTTCTTAAAATACAAGTGATCTTGTCTTTCCACATCCCATCTCTTATCTATAAACAAATCCTTAAAGTCTTTTTATTTGAACCTTAATATCAGGAAAGGATTACCACAGATAGCATATCTATTTAAAACTTGATCAAACAACCCAACTTTATATTCCTTCCTCTTACTTCTAACAGTTTTAATATTTAGCCTCTTCAAATAATGTCCTAGTACATAATTTTTTTTCACTTTTTCCTTTCTCACAAAATTCTCCCCCAAAGGTTTCCCCCCTCCATCTTTATTATTTCTCACTCTGTACTTCCTTTATTTTTAATGCTGACTTTATTTTACTAAGCTTATTTTACTCATTCAGAATGTGTGAAGAGAACCAAATAACTAGTTATGTATATGGTACGGTTCAATGGTTTGTGTGGGTTGGAGCTGTTCTCTTAGCATAAGCTGCTCTTGCTGCTGCTAAGGTAATCAAACCTGCTATGAACTGACAACCCTGTTTAAGTATCTCCTGCCTAGAAATTTCTGCCCAACAGGAAACCAATACAACTGGAGTAATGAATTGAGTGCCAGTTTTGCTGAAACTTTATTTATTTTGATTTGCAGTTTTATTCTTCATGAATAAGGAAGTGTAAGACTTTGGTGCATCTAAATCTGATGTCAATTTTATAACCCTTAATGGAAAGTAAAGGAAAAAGATATGAACAATTTCAGGATCAAAAGAGCTACGTGGCATAGTTGCTCAGGGGCTACACATCTCACTTTTGCTATATATGTGAGGTGGAGGTTTTTTTATCCCCTTCCCTCTACTGAGAGTACTTTGAGTCAGCAGAAAATTATATTGTCATGTAATTTGTTATCCTCTTTGCTGATTGCTATCCTGCGTCTACTGTTTTTGTTTCCGTGAGATGCTTTTCTTCCAAAATAAAGATGACAAGACCAAACAGATTTTATACACTTTGAGGCTACTTTTGGATGGTGTCAATGTTAGAGGGAAATTCGAAGCGGATTTTATTTATTTATTTGTTTATTTGTATCTCACCTTTATTTATTTTATTAGTTTTACAAATAACTCAAGCTATGAACATACAGTACCTTCCTCCCTTCTCCTGTTTTCCACACAACAACAACCAGTGAGGTGAGTTGGGCTGAGAGAGAATGACTGGCCCAAGGTCATCCTGTCAGATTTTGTGATTAAGGCAGGACTGGAACTTCTGGTCTCCTGCTTTCCCCCCTAGTGCCTTAACCACTAGATAAACTGGGTCTCAACCAGTTTGCCAATGGTTTTAAAGCTGGAAGAAGTGACAACAGTATCTTCTGCTATGCTGATGACACTACCCTAATAACTCAGAGTCCAAACTCTAGTAAGGAAAAGTAAGAAGCATGGCGAAAAAAGTAGAAGTAAGATTAAGCATGCTCAAATAAAGACAACATATACAACAACCAGCCATAAAATTGACAATGAAGATACTGATGTGCTGGCTTCTGATTTCTTTTTAGAGTTGTTCTTTTTATTAGTTTGTAATATAAAATACAAAAATATAAAAACAAATAATAGGAAAACTAGGGGAGGGGAAAGGGAAGAGAAAAGTATAGAAAAGGAAAGAAAAAAAATAAAAGGTATTGACTTCTGACTCCCTTTCACGCAGTAGAATAAGATAATAACATCAAACCTCAACTTTTTTACTTTTACATACTGGTATAAAAATAGCTATTTATATAACAACAAATCTATCTAATCAGTAGAACACAAAATCAAAGTTTTATTTTTTTCCACCTCAAGCACGAAGTCCAGAAGCGGTTTCCAAGTAGAAACAAAAGTAATTGTGTTTTTTTCTTTTATTAAAGCAATAAATTTAGCCATTTTTGCTAACTCCACCAACTTTTGCAGCCATTTGTCTATTGTGAGGATCAAAGTGTCCTTCCATTTTTGTGCATAAAGTAATTTTGCTGTTGTCAACATACATAATATCAAAGTTCCAAATTTTTCCCCAAGTCTTTTTTCTTTCTTTTTTTAAAAATAATTTTTATGAAACAGTTTAAAAAAACAAACAAACAAAAACAGATATTTACATCTTCTTATTTTCAACATCTTCGCATCAATAATCCATATTTATACATTTTCTCTTTCTTATCTTAATATATCTTTTATATATATATTTCTAGTATATCATATATATACCATTATAATATATTCTTTTAATCTAAATATTTTATTTATATTTAAGATAAATAGCTACCTAATTTTCTTTCCACAATTTTATATCTTCCCATTTGTTTCCATATTCCTCCACCTGATTTAACCATTGTTTAGTTTTCTTTTGTCCCCCCCCTTTCCCCCGCTTTCTCCTCCAACCATTTATACCATTTCTCCCAGACTAAGTAATATTCTGTTTCATCCTTTTCTTGTATCTCCTTTGTGAGCTTATCCATTTCCGCATGATAAAAAGTCTTTTTTCATAGTTTCTGAGTTTTACCATTAGAAACTCAAACTAATGACAACATGTACAACAGTCAACCATAGAATGGATAATGAAGTTACTGAAGTCCTGTAGATAGTAGCTTCTGCCTTTTAGGATTGACTATAACTCTCTTTTTACATCTCAATAGCAAAAAAAATCAGAAATCCAGAAATATGCCATAGATTAGGATTTAGTTAGGCAGCAATGAAAACCTTGGAAATCTGAAGAGGTGTTTAGATACCATGACATCAGTGGTGGGTTCCTCCCGGTTTGGCCTGGTTCCACCGAGCTGGTAGCGGTGACGGTATGACATCAGCGAACCGGTTCTGCTCCCCCTGCATTATTCTTACCTTTTATTTGGCTCCACCCCCACTCTATTGCTGCCTCCTGAGTCCCAGCTGATCGGCTAGAAGGAAAAAAACTGTTTAAAGTCTTGCCGCGGGGCTTCAAAGGGCCGTCCTACAGCTGATCAGTGGTAAAAGACAGTTTGGTGGTAGACCGGTGCCTCCAAAAACAAATGAGTAGACAGGTACAGCTCTGCAAGCAGTTAAAAGCCTGGTAGACCAGTTCCCCTGCTAAATCCTAAAGAATTGTCACATGAGCATCAAGCTACGCCAACAAAATAAGCCACGCCCACAGAACCGGTAGTAAAAATTTTTAGAACCCACCCTGCATGACATGTATTTATCTACAAAAACCAGAGTCATGCAGTCAGTAGTTTTGCCTGGGACACTAAACGAAACAAAAGTTAGACCTTAAGGAAGCAGGATCAAAAGAGTATTGATGGTCTTGAACTTCAGTATGGAGAAGCTACCTGATAAAAGCTAAGGATAGCCAAGGAAAAAAAGGTCCTAGAACAAATCAGTCCAGAGCGATTGACCGGGTTCAAATTAACATATTTTGGAAACATTATGTGAAAAGCCGTCTTCATTGAAAAATCCACACTGCTGGGAAAGGTGAAGAAGAGGACAACCAACAGCAAGTTGTTTTGACTCAACTATAGCAGTAATGGTTAAATCATTTGAAGACTTGAAAGGCCACATTGGGGACAAATAAACTTGGAGAAGATCTGTCTACGGGATCACAAAGAATCTACACGAGCTTGATGTTGAAAATCTAACTAAGGCTATTTTACACCTATCTTAAATCATAGAAAAGATAACATCAAGGCAGAAAAATTGTTTTGCCAAAGCATGTTTGTGCCATGGATAGGTGCATATTGCATTCGTGACTTAGTCATAGTTGCACAATGTGGAATGATGACAATGCTTCTACTCACTTGACTTAAAAGAAGTTGGTCAGATTAATCAGAAGAAAATGTATATGAACTATTTACACAGCGAAAAGCACTGCATATATTATTATTATTATTATTATTATTATTATTATTATTATTATTATTATTATTATTATTATTATTATAATAATAATATAATATATAATATATAATAATAATAATATTGCTGAAATCATCATCCTTACCATCAAACATATCTGAAAACTTTTTAATAAATTTGGCTTAACAAAGACCCGCCTATGAAAACTGTAGTTTTTGAAAGCACTTTATAATAATGATTCCCGCAATGATAGACTGAATTGCTTGCAACAGCACATGTAAAAGAAAGCCAAGCTGTCAGTAGTCGTTTTTCTAAAACCAGTCAATTGGAGTCTGCTAAATGGCAATTTGAACATTTAGTTGGACAGCACCTACTATAACAGGGAGTTCTTTTCTACTATTATTCACATGATTACCTACTTCTAGAAATTATTAAAGCATCTCTAATTTATATGCAGAACTGGTCATTAGCTGTTGAGCACCACTAGAAGGTACTCTCTAATTTTCTTTTCATAGGTCAGAACATCCTATCTTGAAGAAATGAATGTAGGGGTTGCTTTTTAACATTAAACTTGGTGGTTCAGTATCATTGGAAGAATTTTTAAAATTTCTTTCTAGTTATTTAAATTATTCCAAAACAAGTTGAGGGACATTTGCAAGTAATATTATTTGCCTAGCACCTGAACATCTGAAGAGAAAGTTTCAGTTTTCACATCATGATTATATTTAGACACATTCCAATTTTTAGTATATGGAAAAGGAAACACCATGAAAGAACTTCATAGGCTTTTTATAGGATTTTAGAGATTGGATTTGATTTGCGAAGTGGGTGGGTGTGTATAAATTTAAGAGTAAGATTTCTACCAGGACAGAATGAATTTTTCACTGAAGTTGTTGCTTTTCTTTTACACATTTTCTAAAATGGTAGTTTTCCACTACCTTTTCTGGGCCACTTTTCAGTGGCCCAGAAAAGGAGGAGAATTACAGATGGATTCACCATGCCTCAACAAACTGCTGAGGCAGTTTTCTGAGAATGCTATATAGCAAGTTCTCATATTAGGAGGGTGGACTATAGAAGTCATGAGGTTCTTCAGTTAATTTTGTTCTTTGTCCATTAAATTCTAATCAAGTCTTGCTGGCATAGCAAGGACAGAGTCCCTAAACTTATTTATCTTATAGCTTCCCTTTGCAAAACACAATAATTCTTCACCGAGCTCTCTGGCTTCACATATATGGCTTTTATGCCTGTCTGGAACATTTATTGGGATCCATCTATTTGGAGAAGGCTGTCCTTCTTTCTCCTCAGTTCTTATTCACTTGCCTCAGTGGGAAAGTCATAAGAACATTTGTGTGTGTGTTTTTCTGAAGAGAGAAATTGAGAACCTGTCTTTTTCTACAGTTTACTTTTATTCTTTACTTTTTAATACATTTTGCCTTTATTTTTGATGTATGATGTCACCCAGAGTCACTTCTTGTGAGATGGGCAGCCATAAAATTTGATAGATGATAGATAGATAGATAGATAGATAGATAGATAGATAGATAGATGCATTCTTTTCTGTCATCTTTTCAGTTTTATGCCTCACTAAGATGAACAGTAGGGCTGTTGTCCCATCATGCTAAGGGCTTATGGCTGCTTGACCCTATTCAACATATTTTATGTATCAAGTGCCTTCAAAGATGACCACTCTCTGACTTATTGTGCCTCAGACAGAGACACCATTTGGATGCCTGTGTTACTTGTCAAAACTTCACTAAGCCAGGAAAAATAATAAATTATGCCTTTATTGCTGGGGATGTCGTTGCTGAAAGCCTCTTGTTCCAGACTGTTGTGGAATAAATAATGCAGCTGCCAGTTCACTGACAAAGCAAGGAATTTTGTGGCGGCGACTGAATGAAAAAGCCCTCCTATCTTGTTGGATCACTCTGTGTCTAGCTCCATATCTCCATGAATTACTCCATTTTATTGAGTAATCAAAAATACCATAAGTATATAGAAAAGAAGGTAGAATTCATCTAAACGTGAGTTGAACAAAAAGAAGAAATAATCAATTGATATATTGGTTAAATGACTTTGGAATGGATGACTAATCCTATAACTGCAGCAGAGCCTTATATATTCACCACTTCTTCTAGCATCTCAGTTCTAAAATAAGCAGTGCAACTGGCTCCTTAGGAAGCACTAGGAGGCCATAAGCACAATATGCACAATAGCATAGAATATGCTATTGAATTCTTCAAGAGTTACTCCTCAGCATCTATTGCATCTCTCCCATAATACAAACTTTAGAGCAATAGCAATAGCACTTAGACTTATATACTGCTTTACAATGCTCTACAGACCTCTCTAAGCGGTTTACAGAGTCATCACTTTGCTCCAAACAATCTGGGTCCTCATTTTACCCACCTTGGAAGGATGGAAGGCTGAGTCAACCTTGAGCCTGGTGAGATTTGAACTGCCAAATTGCAGGCTGCAGAAGTAGCCTGCAGTACTGCACCACTGTGGCTCATAAGAGCAATCTTTTAGCTTATATGTAATTTCTTGAATTTCTCAAATCTTACAAAATTGACTACATATTCCATTATACATGTACCAGCAATAAAATTATATAGAAGAATATTATTTGCTCCTTCTATATAATTTTATTGCTGTTATGTTCTTACCAGGGGTGCCCAACCTCTGGTTTTTAGATTGGCACTGGTTTGTGGCATGCCAGAAACCGGTCCGCACAAACAAGACTAAAGAGGACTAAAGTGCTGTTAAGTGCTAGCACTTAGCTGCCAGCTGCCTGCAATTAGTGCAAGTTCGAATTTCACCAGGCTCAAGGTTGACTCAGCCTTCCATCCTTTCGAAGTAGATAAATTGAGGACCTGGATTGTGGGGGCAATAAGCCAACTTTGTATAGAACAACACCACTTAGGGGCCGAAAGCCCTAATAAGCAGATATATACAAAACAGTATGCAAGCTATTGCTATAATGCATTGTAAGCTGCCCTGAGTCTACGGAGAAGGGCGGCATATAAATTGGACTAATAAATGAATAAATAAATGAATAAATAAATGAATAAATGAATGAATGAATAAATAAATAAATAAATAAGAGAAGCCCCATTTGTGGGATGCAGGCAGCATATGAAACCATGTCCTCTCCGGTCCAGAGAAAAACATCTCTCTTAAGAACCGGTCCCTGATGCCCAAAAGGTTGAGGGCCACTGCTCTATACCATTTGCTAAATAAATAAATTAACAAGTAAGTGCATAGATAAATGAATAGATAACCTTTAGAACACAATATTATGCTAAAGAATACAGTAGAGCCACACCTTGGCATTTGTGTGGGGCAGGATTCCACGATATTTAGTTTGTAATCATAAAGAAAGTTGAGATCATATGTTCCATAAGGGATTTTTCAGGAGTTCAGAGATTACACCCTGGCCAAGTTATTCTGTATGACTGCTCTTGAGCCATGCAAAACTACTTTCATTAAATTTCATTGCAGAGTGATAGATTTGCAGTGATAGATGTCAGGTGTGCTTAGTTCAATATTTCCACCAGGTGGGGACATAACAAAGAGTTGATATTTTCCTTAGGAGAACAAGCTTCCCAGTTTCATTTGATCTTTATGCAATCCTCCTCTCAGTAAAAAATATGGGATGGACCATCTTCCGGAAACTGAACAGAACTCCAAGTAAGAGTCACTTTGGATAGTGAGATGGGTGGCGTACAAACTTAATAAATAAATAATAAAGAGAGGAAATCTGTTTCAAGAGTATTGTGTAGAAATAAGAACATTTAATACATGTAACCCTTGTATTCTGCCCTATAGCTATAGTTTGGTTTTTGTGTGTTTGTGTGGTGCTAATAGCAATAGCACTTAAACTTATATACTGCCCCTTAGTGTTTTGCAGCAGTCTCTGAGCTGTTTACAACATCAGCATATTGCCCCCCAACAATTTTACTGACCTTGGAAAGATGAAAGGCTGAGTCAACCTTGAGGCGGTCAGGACTGAACTCCTGGCAGTGAGCAGAGTCAGCCTGCAATACTGCATTCTAACCACTGTGTGCCGCCACAGCTCTGGCAAGTGTTTTTCCTATATCAATTATAGAATTAAGTGTATCGCCCTTAGCCTATACCCATCTTTTCAGGGAGTATGCATGAAGTTATAACATTTATGTGGACTCCTCTTGCAATTTGTAATAATCATTTGAGATCTCTTTAGTGGTTTGGCAGGAAATGCGCCATCTGTAGCAAACCATAGGGTCTTCCCGGAGCTCTGTTTTTACTTTTGTAATTCTCTTCCTTGATTGGAACAGCTCTGTCATTTACACTGGCTATTTGAATGTTAATATTTAAAGTTAACAACGGGGATTATATTTTATCTCTTTGTAAAAAAATAAAGACAGATTTAATTAATTTCAAATCAGATGGGTTCTCTCCCATGGAGAGAGAGAAAGAAATGCTGGTACGTTTAGTCACATACTTCAGGTCTATGTGACCAAAAGATGGTGCTATAGAAAATATTTCACAATTTCTATTTTCCAGATACAGAACAAAAGACATTGTAGTACAGATGGGCCTAAATTCCTGAGTGAATGGATACATCCCAAGTTGGCACTGAAAGCATGCCAGGTATTATGTATATGTTTTTGGGCTAGTAATGTGGTTTTACATTTGACTGGAATGTGAAAAAAATACCCTGATAGTGAAAAGGCAAATAAATAGGAATGCACATAGCTCCTCTACTTTGCTTACTTGTCCACTCAAGTTAGCAAACACAGACTCTTAAAAATGAGATAATGTGATCTGGCATGTTTAGCATATTTTCTGTAGAAGAAAAGGTAATAGATAGTTTTGTTTTATGGGCTCAAGAATAGGTGAAGATGGGCAAAGTGCTGGAGAGGTAAACAGGAGATTAATCCTCATGACAGATTTTTTTTAGATCTTACAGGCATTTCTATGACAACAAAGATCAGAACAATTTGAGTCATCCATTTTTTTCCAGTAATAATGGATGATTCTGAAAGCTTGACATTGACCAAAGGCAAGCAAAAGAAGACAGATGCCTTCAAATTGTGGATTTTGAGATGGTTACTAAGAAAGCCACAGATTACAAAAGAAAACCATTTTATTACTTGAATGTAATAAAAGCCATAAGCTTTCTTGAGGCAAAAATCGCCATAGGTTTGCTATGTGATGTCAGGAAAAGACGCACATACACAACTGCTTTGAGGAGTTGCAAACACATGTTTTAGACATGCTGTTTTGTGCACTGAAGCGTCTTTTTGGAACTGAATCTGATTCACTGAACAGCTTTACAATATGCACTTTCATCAGAAAACAGTGTTTGGAAACAACTTTTTCTGCAGATTTTTTTAATGCCCCTTCTGTTCCTCCATGAGCTGTTTTTCTTGTTCATGTATATTGCTGGCTTGGAGAAAAGTAACTTTGAAGAAAATCAGTAGATTTATCCCATGCCTTACCTCTATAAATAATTTTTCCTGCTGCTTGTCTAAATGAAGACCCTGATATGCAAGATGGTTCCGGATAAAGAGGCAAATGGCTGATGTCTCCAGACTTATAATTGGCCAGACGTCAATATTTAGTCATTTCAAAAACAGAACATATGAAAAATGCTTGAAAGCAACAACTATTCTATAGCAGAGGTGGGTTTCAGCAGGTTCTGACCAGTTCTGGAGAACTGGTAGTGGAAATTTTGAGTAGTTTGGAGAACCGGTAGTAAAAATTCTGACTGGCCCCGCCCCCATCTATTCTCTGCCTCTCAAGTCCCAGCTGATTGGGAGGAAATGGTAATTTTGCAGTAACCTTCCCCTGGATTGGGGAGGGAATGGAGATTTTACAGTATCCTTCCCCTGGAGTGGGTTGGGAATGGAGATTTTACAGTATCCTTCCCCTGCTATGCCCACCAAGCCATGCCCACCAAGCCATGTCATGCCACGGCCACCAAGCCACGCCCACAGAACCGGTAGTAAAAACCCACCACTGTTCTATAGGTGTAATTTGTTCAGAGGCTTCAGAATGCAATCACTCTATTCAACATGCCACAAATTCTCCCTGTTTGTTTGTACTAAAGCGAAATGTGAAATAAGTTGCTTCTTCTAAAGCCACTGGATGGCAATGCCGTGAACAGTTTGCAAGGAGAGAAAAGGAACTTACTTGATCAGAAAACATATTGCAAAGCAGATATCATGGGAAAGTGCTATTTAACCCAGGGATAGGATTTTCTGTTAATATTTATTTCTCACAGTTGGCCATTAGCAATCGTCAATGAATTTAGGCAGCTTTTACTGCAGTAAATTCACATCTAAGAAGTTTTTATTGGAAACCAAGAATATATTTTCTACTCATTTCATTTTAGTATCACTAGAATCTAATTAAAGAACATTATGATACAATGAACAGCTTTGAGATGGATAAGGACAAGAAACAGATAACAGAAGGATTCCTCTTTATTGTTATTTGGTAAAAATAACAGAATCGTGAAAGTGTATCAGACTTTATTTCTATTTTTTACCAAATTAAAATTAATTATTTTGGATTATTTTGAATATCTCTTTTATGCTTTCTCTTTTTCGAACTGAATACAGAGAGCCCTCAACTTATGACCACAATTGAGCCCAAAGTTTATGTGGCTAAGTAAGACATTCTAAAGTGAATTTTGCCCCATTTTACGACCTTTCTTGCCAAAGTTGTTAAGTGAATCATTGCAGTTGTTAAGTGAATCTGGCTTACCCATTGACTTTGCTTGTCAGAAGGTCACAAAAGGGGTGGTGAAATCCAAACATCAGTGGTGAAATCCATTTTTTTTTACTACCAGTTCTGTGGGCGTGGCTTGGTGGGCGTGGTGTGGCTTGGTGGGCGTGGCAGGGGAAGGATACTGCAAAATCTCCATTCCCACCCCACTCCAGGGGAAGGATACTGCAAAATCCCCATTCCCTCCCCACTCCGGGGTGAAGGATATTGCAAAATTTCCATTCCCACCTCATTCTGGGGCCAGTCAGAGGTGGTATTTGCCAGTTCTCCGAACTGCTCAAAATTTCCACTACCAGTTCTCCAAAGTGTTCAAAATTTCCACTACCGGTTTTCCAGAACCTGTCAGAACCTGCTGGATTTCACCCCTGGATCACATGCCCCTGAGACACTGCAAGTTTCATAAAGGTAAGTCAGTTGCCAACTGTCTTGAATTTTGATGATATGTCGTGGGGATGTAGCAACGGTTGCAAGTGTGTAAAATTGGTCATAAGTACTTTTTTCCAGTGATGTTGTAACTTTGAACGGTTGTGAAATTAACTGTTGTAAGTTGAGGACTACCTGTAATCTTTTATGAAAGTCTTCTCATAATAGTTTCTCATCCCATCCCCATTCTCAAGGCCAGGTCTATATTCCATCACAAACAGAATACTGGGTATAGAAGCACCCATATGATCCCAGTTCCACTGTACTTTCATTATATAAGAGGCCAGAGGGAATGGCCTTGAAGGTGAGGTGGAAAAGCCATTACCCATACAACAGATGAGAGGGGCTTGAACTCTTTCGCAGAAACTAATTTGAGAAAAATATTTCAGACAAACTCCTCCCTAGTTCATATGAAAGTAAAGGGAGGTAGGGAAACACATTCAGATTTGCAAAATTCTATCACAACCAAGAAGTGATTGTACTGACCACTGACTTATTTCACATTGATTTCTTCTGGCTTACCTTGCTAGGCTGACAGATTGCTGTTTCCAATGGAAAAGGCTCCTTCATGGGATTACCTGGCCATGAAACTCTTGAGCACCAACTCTAGCGATCAATAATTCTGTCTCACTTTCTAAATAAATGCAGCTTATATTTTCTCAGACAACACTACTTTTTGGCATTTTAATGGATAAGAACTATAAGATGTATGTAATGACATGACTGTGGCAATTGAGTTGAAGTATATGTGGGTTGGGTGTGTGTGTTTTTTTAAAAAAAGTTTTGTTTTGGATGTGTCAAATACCTTATTTTGATTTCCAATTGAAATTTGTCAGGATATCACAATGTGTTGTCACTGAATTGCCAGACCACAATTTCTGGACACACACACACGAAATTAGAGCTGAATGAAGCCCAGAGAATTGTCTACCTCCGACTATAGGATTGTCTATATCTTCAATTGTCTACCTGCTCCTAGAATATAAAGACCTTATATATTCACAAATATCAGATGAAATGATAAAACTGCTTATTGACTATATCAGTATATTATATGATGATTCAGATAAGCAGGGGTTTTTCAGGACTAGGCCTAGATAATTTAGGGTCCGGAACTGATAGTGAGACAGGCCTCACTATGAAAGAACTGCCATGGATATCATTTTGCTTTCTCCCCAACTCAGTTTGCAGATATTTTATCAAGCTTGAAGGAATTCTAATCCGTCTTGGTAACCTTTGGACTTTAAGTGCTTCTTTCCACTCCCCAAAGTCAAACCATTTTTAAATTACGATTTCCTGTTTCTTCTTCACTTTCCTTATGTTTAAACAATCTCTAAAGGAACCGATGTTAAAGAAGTTTGAAGAAAGTATTCTGGGTGGATTCCAGTGAAAGCATATTTGACAATATTGGATTATTACTGTTCTTAGGTTTTAGCACTTGAAACTGTAGTTCATAGCTCAAAATACTATAATACATTAAAATGCTAAAATATGTTTAGAGATGTGTAGGTAAACAATAGCCACCCACCCATCCTGTTTCTCTCTCTCCACATGTTTGTGTGGATGACTTAACCATGGAAACAGAATGGAACCAACTTCTAAATATGTTTTGTTTTGAATAAATATATATTGAGACAGATCAGAAAAAGAGATCTCTCTATCCATCAGCATTCTTCTCAGGTAATCTCTTATTTCTTTTTTCTTTTGTTCTTTGGCCTAGCCTTAGCTCCAAGGCAGCAATTGTAGATTGAGTGGAGCTCTGCTAATTTGTTTTCCTCTGCACATAGAAAACTGAGTGTCACAGTTTTGCCAACATCCTTTACAGAAGGTTTTTCTTTTTCTAAATCATTTAGTCAAGTGATTTTCTCTACCCTTTGAAGAGCTGCTGTAACAGGTTAAATATTCTTTCTTACATATTTGTATTTATTTATTTAGTTAGTTTGTCAAACATGTACAAGATAGCAGGTATAAGTATAAACATGGACATAAACACAGGAAATGAGTACAAATAAATGGAGACAGTAGGACAGGTAGGCACGCTGGTGCCCTTATGCACACCCCCTTTATGGACCTCTTAGGAATGGGGTGAGGTCCACAGTAGACAGTTTAAATTGAAGATGTGGGGGTTTGAGGATGTAACAACAGAGTCAGGTAGAGCATTCCAGGCGTTGACCACTCGGTTGCTGAAGTTGTATTTTCTGCAATCAAGTTTGGAGCGGTTTACCTTAAGTTTGTATCTATTGTTTGCCTGTGTATTATTGAGGTTGAAGCTGATGTAGTCGTTGACAGGTAGGACAATTTTGTGTACTATGCTTAGGTCAGCGTAATTCCAGGTTGTCCAAGCCCAAAATTTCGAGCCTGGTGACACCCCTCCTGCGCGAGCTGCACTGGCTCCCATTGGTCTTCCGGGTGCGATTCAAGGTGTTGGTTACCACCTTTAAAGCGCTCCATGGCATAGGACCCGGGTACCTTCGAGACCGACTTCTGCCACCAGTAGCCTCCCACCGACCAGTCCGCTCCCACAGAGAGGGTCTCCTCAGGGTGCCATCGGCCAAGTTATGTCGGCTGGCGACACCCAGGGGGAGGGCCTTCTCTGTGGGAGCCCCAGCCCTGTGGAATGAACTGCTCCCCGAAATACGTAGGATCCCCGACCTCCGGGTGTTCCGCTGCGCTCTGAAGACCCTGTTGTTCCGCCAGGCAGGGCTATTAACATAACGTTTTAAATTGAGGGTATTTTAAATTTCTGGGATTTTAATTGGAGCCTAATTATTTAATGATTTTAAATTTTAAATTGTTGTTTTGTTTCTGTGTTTTTAAATAGGCTGTACACCGCCCTGAGTCCTTCGGGAGAAGGGCGGTATAGAAATAAAATTATTATTATTATTATTATTATTATTATTATTATTATTATTATTATTATTATTATTATTATTATTATTAGGGATTCTACTGTGAGCAGAGGAGTGGAGTACTCTTCTCGTGAAATACCTCTGGACCCGCTCAATTGTATTAATGACCTATATACAATGTGGATTCCAGGCAGACAAGTTGTATTTGAGAATTGGTCTGGCAAATGTTTTATATGCCCTAATTTGCAGTACAATGTTACCAGAGAAGAAGCTTCGCAAAATTAGGTTGTCTAAGGACCAGGGGTGAAATGCAGCAGGTTCTGACAGGTACTGACAGGTTCTGGAGAACCGGTAGCAGAAATTTTGAGTAGTTTGGAGAACCGGCAAATACCACCTCTGGCTGGTCCCAGAGTCGGGTAGGAATGGAGATTTTGCATTATCCTTCCCCTGCCATGCCCACCAAGCCACACTATGCCCACCAAGCCACACCCACAGAACCGGTAGTAAAAAAAATTGAATTTCACCAATGCTAAGGACAATGCTTCCTGTGTCTTCTGGAGTGACTCTATCTCTATATTATGGATCTATCTCTTATGATGGATAATCTATCTCGTATGATGGATCTCAAATGCTGCAGAGGGATTTCATTTGCCAACTCAGGATGGGTAAATTTGGAGCTAGCAGGAGAGATTTATTCCCTTTTGTCTACCTTCCTGCTCCCCTAAAAGAGGTGCAGATCCCTGAAAGGGGTGAAAGAACTGAAAATTTGGCTGGATGCTTTATATCAGCAATAATATCTCTTGTTCCTAAGCCTTTTCTAAAACTATCTGGCATCTTCATTTCCATGTGGCGTTCCTAATCTGCATTGGATGATCCAGAATATAATTTTGCTACTTTGGTTTTGATGTGTGAAATGGCCTTTTCCAATCTGTTAGGCAGTATGTCACGCTCCATATTTGCAGGCATCATTGTTTGCTTACAACTTTATTAATTCTTCTGTTGCTTGCCATGCTTTTTTTGGTTCAGTTCCTGTAGTCTTCCACCAAGATATTTTGAACATTGATACTTGTACAAAATTTCACTATATTTCTTTCTACTTTTGCTTGATCATCTTTGGATCAGTTCAATTTATTTTATTTTATTTTCTTTAGATACTGACAAACTCCAATCAATTCTGGGCTGCTCACAGCATAAAAGCCAAACACCTGTGCGCAGGTGGCATCCTTTAGCACACCAATTCAAAGTTGGAACCTCCTTGGAGATTTTTTTTTGGAAGACTTTCCTTGTTTTTCCATGTTCGTTTCCAACTTTAAACTTTGTTCCATATCTTTAAAGTTTAATTCTAATTCTACCTCTTCTGAAATTTTAGTTTCTCTTGGCTTTGATTTCTCTTCTCTTCTTGGCAATTTTCACCTTTTGTTCTGCCACCTAGTTTGCTTTCTTTTGATTCTTAGTTTTTGGCAGCCTCTTTTCACATTCATCCTTAAGGACTTCTCTGAATTCATTCTGTAGTTCTGGTTTCCTTTCCGTGAGGTTCAGGACTTCAAAGCAATTCCTGATTATCTCTTTAAAAATGAAAGATAAAAACTGTAGGATTATAGCATGGAAACTAGCTGGTTTTGTTCTTCTGCTTTAACTTTAACACAGCAGTGATGTGTGGATTCTGATTTGCTCTCCTTTAATTCACTGAACTTTTATCTTTCTAAAGTTTCTAAAGTTTTATTAGTGCTATATGCCACCTCAGCCACATCTCTCTGAGTTTAACAGCTTTAGATTGCCTTATATTTTTAAGTGTATGCTAAAATATTTGTACTAAAATATTAAAATAGATACAGTAAATATGTTTGAGGGCAAATCAGAAATGTTTTTTTAAAAAAAAGCATCCTGCAAAAAGAATAGCTTCAATCAATTTATTTATTTGTATTTCACCATTATATTTTTACAAATTACTCAAAGCAATGAACATATGCAACACACCTTCCCCCTCTTATTTTCCCCACAGCAATAACCTTGTGAAGTGGGTTGAGCTGAGAGAAAGTGACTGGTTAATGCAGTGGTGGGTTGCTCCCGGTTCGGACCAGTTCTATAGAACCGGTAGTAAAACTGGTGGGAGGCTCCGCCCACCGACCCCGACGTTATCAGAACGCTTCTGCGCATGCCCCATTGCACGGCCCCGTTGTAAACCAGTAGTAAAGGCAAGTAGAATCCACTCCTGGGCTAATGTTATCTGGCTGGCTTTCAGGGCTAAGGCAGGACTCGATCTCCTGCTTTCTGGCCTAGTGCCTTAACTACTGGGCCATACAGGCTAAATAGTAGAATCCTCTAAATCTTGCTAATATACAGGTAGCCCTGGACTGACGGCCAGAATTGACCCAGAAATTTCTGTTGGTAAGAGAGACAGTTCTGAATTTTGCCCCATGTTACGATGTAGTTGTTAAATGAATCACTGCAGTTATTAAGCTGGTAACACGGTTATTAAGTGAATCTGATTTCCCCATTGACTTTGCTTGTCAGAAGGTCACAAAAAGTGATCACATGATGCTGGAACACTGTAACTGTCATAAAGATGAGTCAGTTGCCAAGCATCTGAATTTTGATTACATGACCATAGGAATGCTGCAATGGTTGTGAGCGTGAAAAACGGTCATAAATCACTTTTTTCAGCGCCATTGTAACTTTGAATGGTCACTAAACCAACAGTTGAAAGTTGAAGTCTACCTGTATTCTGTTAATCTTCTGTTATCATGTATATTTTCTCTCACAGCAGCACAAAGACATTGAACCCTCTAATACACTGGTGTCAAACTTGGGGTGTCATGTTGCCGTCATGTGACATTTTGCAACTTTTTCCCCTTCATGGAGCTGGGGTGGGTGTGGCCTGTGTGTGACGCAGCCAGCCCACGGGCTGCCAGTTTGACACCCCTGCTCTACTATGAGTGTAACAGAATAAAGATTTGAACACTTATTGGATGTGCAAAACTCCCGCCTTCTGCTAGAACCCCACTATTTTTTTTAATCCCCACTATTTTAAATTTGCACATCAACTTTCCTCCAAGGGAACATGGATTGGTCTACATTTCCACGATTAATTTTGTACTCGTGCTGCCGAAGCTGCATTGTTTTTATATTGTCAGATTGAATTTTCTCCTATGCCAATGTGAGCATTTCTCTCTTAATGGTGGTAATTGATCTATTTGATGAGTACGCCACCCTTCTGGAATATTAATGCCCTGGCAGCTCATTTGCTTCATGTTATGTCTCTGTTGTGGGTGTGCAGCACAGTTACACAGCTGCTTCCGTAGACATGGATCAGCAAGAGAAAAATCAACATTCCCGTGACAAGACAAAGGCACCGAGATATTATTTCTAAAAATATTAGATTAAAGATTCTGCCAGGGATTCAAGGAGGCAATATTACTTAGTTGCCAAGGAGGCACACCTCCACCGGTCCCCCTTGGGGAACATTGTCTGAGGGTTCCAATCTAAACAAGTATAAGTGAATTTGCAAGAACTCCTACGCCCACATTTTTCTTCTTCATCTTCTTAACTTCTTTATCGCTTCTTTCTGTTGTTTCACTGCCTCAACAGTCTCTTCAAATATTCAGTAGGATACGTAAAAGCTTTAATAGGACTGATCTTTATCCTTTCTCTGCATGCTCACCTGACACCTTCAGATCCCCAGCCTCCTGGTACTGAAGGGGACTTGTTCATTTACAATTCAATTCAATTCAAATCTTTATTGTCAGTGTACAACATATGTACAATGAGATTGGTTGAGCTCCCTCAGTGCACCCCCCCCAACACAATACAACTCCCAGTGAAGACAGAAAATCCCTAACCCAATAAATCATATTAACAAAACACCCAGTCCTATTGCACCCAGTCCTATTGCAGTCCTGCAGTGGTGGGTTCCACATATTCTTACCATCAGTTTGCTGCACGCATGCACACTTGCTTTGCGTGCATGTGCACCTTCCGCTCATGTGTTCGGCCTTCCGCCCATGCGCTTTGCTTGCGCGTGTGCCTTCTGTGAATGTGCCCGGACTTGAAAATGTGGCTAAATAGGATGGCATTACATCCGGGCAGGTGGGTAGGCCCACCCGCAGTCGCCGCTACCAGTTCACCCGAACCGGTATGAACTGCCTGAATACGACCTCTAAAGTCCTGGGAAACAAGCATTTCTCTTCTTGCTAATTTGATGTGATAAAAGATTGCAGCATAAATAGCATCACAGGTAGCCCTCGAATGACAACAGTTCATTTAGTGAAGGTTGAAAGTTATAATAGCACTAAAAAAAAGTGATTTGTGACAGTTTTTCTTACGACCATTCTGGCATCTCCATGGTCACATGATCAACATTTGGGTTCTTGGCATCTGACTCATATTTATGATGGTTGCAGTGTCTTGGGGTCATGGGATCCCCTTTTGCGACCTTCTGACAAGCAAAGTCAATGGGAAAGCCAGATTCACTTAACAACTGCATTACTAATTTAACAACTGCAGTGATTCACTTAACAACTGTAGTAAGAAAGGTTGTAAAATGTGACTAAACTCATTTAACAAGTGTCTCACTTAAGAACATACATTTTGGGCTCAGTTGTGGTTGTACCTGTACTTATGATTTCCTTTGAATAATATTGCTACTAAACTCCGTAGGGCCAGAACCCATTTCTAATCCCGAATGTAACAGCTTTTTCAATCTCGGCTTCAAAGGTACTGTACTACAACTCCAACTAATCCTGGCCATGGACCACATTGGCTTGGGATAATAACAATTGCTGTTCAAATGGAAATTTCTTCTGTTCTTCTAGCCTTTTGTATCTCAGTTCCCCGTGGGTCATTCCTTGACATGTTGCCCAAATGGATTGCAACCAGTGGTGCAATTCAGCCGGTTCTATCCGGATCGCGCAAACTGGTGGCGGCTGCGGGAGGCTCCGCCCACCTGTCCTAATGTCATTTTTTATCCTCTGCACATGCACGAAACGCTCTGCATATGTGTGTAGGTGGCGCGTGCGTGTGAACCGGTAGCAAAGGTAAGTGAATACCATTCCTGATTGCAACCGATTGCTTTGGAACCACATACTTATATGAACCTAGGTGATAATAATAACAAGTTGTACCTTACCCAGTATTTTCAGTCCTGGAAATATAGAGAATGCCCCTTTAGGTACTATATATTTGGAGATTGAGAGTAAGACCATAGCAGAAATAAACCACATATTTACACTTCCCATGGATACCAACATTTACCCATGGATCTACGCATCCTTCAGAACATATTTAGCAAGTGTACAAAGCTGACGGTATCAGGAAGAAGGAAAGGATTTTGCCTAAATGATTCTACTCCGTATTGACTCCCTAGTTGCTACTGACAGCAGGGAAGCAACTTTCTGTTCTCTGCTGTCCTGCTGTAAACTGATCATCTGAGCAGGCAGAAGTGATGAGAAGACAGGGTTACTGGTTCTTTACACACGTGTTAAAGACACTGTCAAGCCCTGAAGGTAGATCAGACTAAGAAACTAAGGCTACTTTAGTTTAGGAACAGTTGCAGTAACCAACATCTTGCAAGTGTGAATGTGTTTCACTCCCTCTCACTTTATCTTCATGTCAATTAGGGAGGGGGCCTGTTTGAGGCATTTCCTCAAATTAATTTCTTGGAATGGGCTTCAGCCACACTTCTGATTGATGCCTTGGCAACCAATCTTCTCACTATCCTTCAAGGCTATTCCTTAATCTGTCTACTGACATGTCAGTCTTTCTCCCCAGTGTAACAATTCACATCTCCATGAATATAAAGAAATTAGTCTGCCAGAAATGGCAACTCTACAACTTCCAGCAGTCTTAGCCTGCAAGGCTAATGATGGGGGATGCTGGGAGTTGTAGTTCTGCAAACCTTTATAAAACACAAGTTCCTTACTCTTCCTCAATAGCAAAAAACAACAACAGGGAGTTTTCAACCATTTCATGAATATTGGGGCGAGAGCATTTCTTTTGGTGAACAGGAACTTCCATAATGGTTTAGGGAGGGGTAAATGTGTCACCGGCATTAAAGGATTTACAGTTTGCAGCTCCTCCTTGTTCCCTGTAGCAGCAATGCTGAAAACGAGAGGCTTCTAAGGTGGTTAATTGATGGTGCTTGATGTTAAAAGGCATATTCACACTGAGATTTCCATTTTAGGCTATTAGGCAAGCAAGTCAATGCTGCCTGCAATCTAGCAGTCAGTCGGTCAGTCATCCTGAAATAAGATGCTGTCAGCAGTGACGATTGTGGTTAAATTATAGTAATTTTATGCTAATTGAGAATTTGGGTTCAAAGCTGCACTTTGCGATAAATCAGTGACAACTTGCTGGACAGCCTGATATAAAAACGGACAGTGGCAGCGAACATCTGTCAGATATGGATTACCGAATGCAAATGAGTTGGCTAAACATTGACAGCATCCTGTATATATTGTGGCTGAACCTTAAAAAAATAAAAGGAAGAGGAGATGATGAAATATCAAGGCCATGCATCTCCAGTACTCCCAAACCTATTACTGTAATCTGTGTTTTGTCCAAACTCATGATAGCATGAACCCTGTTCATTTAGGATCAGGAAGTTAGATAGTTAACGACAGTCATGGAATCACAGACGTGTCTGAAGGTCAACCACCCCTTTAATGAGAACAGATCAAGTAGAAAGAAACAGCAATTAAAACATTCCTGGTACTTTGTAAGTTTTCAAGTTTTCAGCCAAGATTAGAGATGTAGAATTGTGTTTCTGTTTGCTTTTCTCAATTCTGAGAAACTCGACAAAAATATCGTTTATCAAAAATTATTTCAATTATTGGATTAATCTATCATATCCAAAATTTATTGAATAAGTGAATATTACTTCCAAGGTTTGTCAGTACTGCTGTTATTTATGGAAATTCATTTTGACTTTATATATTGTGCTAATCTTTGGGTTTTTAAACCATGGTTTCTTGTCTACACCACAACAAGGGGTTCAATAACCTGCTAAGACATAAAGCTTGGCTTACAAAGAACAATTTATACAGTCCTAAGGATTTGCTTGCTGAAGGTGAAAGAAGACCAGCTGGTCTGCTGCTCAATATTTAAACAAAACACAACACTAAAATTATGTCAACAAGCAGTACTAACCAAATGCAAATAGATGGAAAAGATGTTGAATTTGTAACAGGCTTGATCCTTCTAGGCTGAAAGAATTCGCAAGATAATGATTGTAACCCCGGAATATAAAAAAAAATCTGCTTCTTGGGAAAAAGACTGCCAAATTTGGACCAAACAGTAAAGAACAGAGATTCCACACGCACAAGAAAGATATGTTTTGTCACAGGTTTGACATTGCGGTGAGATTGGAAGCAAGGAGCGGGGTTTCGTGAACTCGTGACAGATCCTCCTCATTGGAGGGGCCCCCAAGGGGCTAAAGTCACCCTGTAAAGGTGACAAAGAAAGGAGGGGCACACTGCAGGTCATGGAGAGTGGTGGCTCTCCAGCTGGACCCAGGAATTCCCTCCCATCCAACAACGAAAAGGAGAGGCAGTCATTATGGCTGCTGTGAAACTGGGGCAGCTGAAGAAACAAAGAATGTGCTGGAGCAGTGTAGATGAACAGTGATTAGAACTGGGTGAGGTGATTCTTTTTTTTAACCTAAAACCTAACCCCAAAGAAAATAAACCCTGGAAAAGAGGCTCTTTGAAATCCTTGTCAAAGTGGCAAATAATCACAGAGAGAAAAATTATAAACCCAAAAGAAAAGGAACTAAAGGGAGATTGAAAAATCTTTAAAATATAGAAAGATTGGATTTTCAAACTTTATTGGCAATATTTTGGTAAGGCATTTTAAAATGCTGGAATTATTTTTTCTGAATATTGATTATTTGCAAAAAACTGAAATAAATATCTGTTAGATTTTGTGCAACATTGAAATTTAAGATGAAGGCGCCATCTACTGATGAATGGAATATATACTAAACTCCTACAACCTTGGAAAGTACTGTTACGACAAAGGGGGAAAAATGAAAATAAATAACACCTGGAGGACTGCTGTGCTATCTACTATTCTATATCTGTCTACTTCATGGTTATTGGTGGTTTAACTGTGAGATTATGGAAGACATCTAAAGAAAGCAATTTTTAAATGCCAAGATTTATGACTGAATTTACAGAGTGGACTTAAGGAGACATTTGGAAATCTTCCTGGAATACCTAAATGGAATTAATTGACTAACTGTGGGACACAAAGAACTATAACTATTGCATTCCCCTGATGAACAACACTAGGATTGAGCAAATTGTTTCTAAACTGGCTTTCTGAGGTATAGACAAATGAGACTTTGGGGCAGTGACAGGCTACTGACAGGCTATTGAGCAATATTTGGACCTATCAAAATAAGACAACATGTTGCATCAGGGGGAGATGAATGGATTTCAAAAAGAAATGGTGTTGATGCTCCAAAGTACTTATGATATGTTGATAAAGAACCACAGGGAGATAAAAGACTTAATGCATGACATTGTGGGGACATCAGAAAATGTTGAACAAGGGATAATGAATAATGATAATAAAACACAGGAAATATAGGAAATAATAGAAAGACCAGAGGAAGAGATAGAACAGATAAATCAACAAATAAAGCAGGAAGAGAAGAAGGAGAAGACAATGAATCAAATGAGGGACAATATATTAAGAGATCAAAAAATGGGATTGGATACAAAGAAAGATATTTTTGAAGAGAAGATAGAGGCTTGGGCAGATCCTCTGGAGGTATAGCAGCAAAAGATAGTAGAAATGGAAGAATTTGGGCTAAATAGGGAAGATGTAGACAGAGACAAAGACCTAAGGGAGGAGTTTGGGAGGCAAGTCAAAAAATGAATAAGAATTGAAATACTAAAGCAGGCAAGAGCTGATTGTTAGAAAAGGAATGCTATTTAATATAAGATTGGCTTTATTGAGAGCTAGAATAAAGGTAGAAACAAGATCAAGGGGGAATATCATTATACATATTTTTATATAATATACTAAAAGTAATAGCTAGATGTAAAGATTAGATGTTGAAAGATGGTATCACTATGCTCTTTTAAATAATATTGTGATTGTTATTAGAATGGCGCACAAAAACACTGAATAACTAAACAATGAAGGAACACACTGTAATACAAATATGTATAATAATACCACAATTACATAAGTATGATTAAGTAACAAATATCATCAATATTACTATTATTATCTGTATTTAAATGAATGATACCAACATATAATGTTCATATAATGATATTGATGTATATCCAATAATAAGAAAAAAGAAAGAAAGAAAGAAAGAAAGAAAGAAAGAAAGAAAGAAAGAAAGAAAGAAAGAAAGAAAAAAAGAAAGAAATGTTTGTCAAGGCTATGGTTTTCCCAGTTGCAACATATGGGTATGAAAAGCTGAACAATCCTTAGATTGTTAGAAAATAATGAGAATACTTTGGATTGCAGGTAGTACAAATAATTCAATATTTTAGATGAAGTAAAATCAGACTGCTACCCTTATTCCTGAAGGATCCCTTCTTGCTTCTCTGCCTTAAAGTCAGTTAGAAAACCCTCTGAGCTGCCCTGAGAAACTCTATGCCAGGGCTGACAAACTCCCAGGCACGGGCCGGATGTGTCACACGCTGGTCATGCCCACACCTGGTTTAGTGAAGGGAAAAAAAGTGCCAATATGTTATGTGACGCTGCCGTGACAACCTGAGTTTGACACCCCTGCTCTACGCCTTTCACCAGAAGGTCCTCCAGTCTTCTGGCCATGCTTGCAGGGCATGCTGGGCTGGCAAACCAACCCTTGACCTCCACAACTATAGGCCACCTCCTCAGCATCAAGTAGAGCTAGTATGCCCTCTATCTCTTTTTCATCAATTGCTGGGACCACCAGATTACAGCTCCCCACCAGTATTGGCCCCAGAACCCAAATGTCCTGTGCTATGCTACAATTTCCCTAGTCACGACATTGTCCAGAACATGATCAATGAGCTGGTGGACCAGTATATCTTCCTCCCCTCTTGTGTTCCTTTGATTACAGCCTTTGGTCATAGTCATACCTATACTCGTACTCAGTCATGAATATATCTTCATCCTCATAATTGAACAGAATAACAACATCCTGCAATGTATGAGAACATAATTGCCAAGTCCTGCATTCCTCAGTGAGTAGCTTCAGTTGGGCAGTGCCAACTTTTGTCCTGGTGTTCCATTGATTGCCTCCACCAAGACAAGACCCAGATTTTAATGCATTTGGCAATCTCTGTTTCCCAGTGATACAGTGGATTAGCACTGTCATTGGGCTAGTCCAATGGGCTAGGAAAGGATTTTGGTGCACTGGTTGGCAAATCCTCCTCCTTCTTTTACAAGAAAAAGAATGCACTGGTAGTCCTGCCAAGAGTCATTGGAGAAAACCTTATGCTTGGAAAAATGGAAGGCAATTGAGAAAGAAGCTGATAGGTAACTAAATAATATTTCTGATGGCATCAGCATGCACTTACAAGACCTCAAAGATTCAGTTACTGACCCAGTCTGGCAGAACTGGTGCCCACTACATGTCAGGTTCCACAATCAGTTCTATATCCTATTATACTTGATGATGTGTAATGTAATGTAACTCAAACATAGCCAAAAGTGATTAAAAAGGCTTTAAATAAATTTAAGAGGAATTTTAACTATCATTGATATTAAGGCCTTTATATCAAAGGAAAGTTGCTTTAAGATAAAGGATATAATGCAGGTGCTGGATATTTTCTTGAATAGTAGTTCCAGACATCACCTCAAGACACAAGCAATGGAAATGTCTCCGAAACTATGATTTCTGCAACATAGATTATTCTTGTCTTCTTTCTTTAGCCAATGGCTTTAAAAAAATATTTCAGTTTGATATATATATATATATATATATATATATATATATATATATATATATATATATATATATATATATATATATATATTTACCTCTGGACGAGTAAACAGATAGGAAATAAAACATTTTTTTCTCCCCAAAAGGGACATGGTGGGAATAAGTCTACTTTTTCAAAAGCTCAAGCAGAAATTACATAATAAACCAAACCCATGGGTCTCAGATTTATAAATTCCAATGTTCTAAAATATCTGTATGCAGTCTCCGTAGTTAATTCTTTTGGTTACTGTATTCCTGACTAAAGATCTCTCTGTCTCTAAATTATCTCAATTGAAGAGTTAGTCATTCAAGGCATAAAAGCTCTAACACAGGAGTGTGAAACACAAGGCCCGTAGGCCAGATCTGGCCCCATGGGGTGCTTAGATCTGGTCTGCAGGACTGCCCTGGAAACAGTGGATTGGCCCATGGTCCCTCTGCCAGCGAAAATGGAGCTTGGGAGGGCTGCTTGCTCCATTTTTGGCTGCAATGGCCTCCTTCAGCCCTCTGCCAGTGAAAATGGAGTTTGGGAGGGCTGCATGGGGCCCTCCTGAGCTCTGTTTTCACTGGCAGAGTCCTCAGGCTACCTCTTCTGTCCCCCCACCTCACCTAGGCAGACACACGAGCAAAAGACGTCTACCAGTAATTTATTTTTACAAGCTGACCTGAATCTTTGGCAGATAAAGGTTCTGGCAGCTACTTTCCGAATGCCTGCCAAGTTTCTTATCACCTCTAGAAACAGGAGTCAGCGTATCTGTAGTCCATTGCTGGGGCAACCAAGAGTTCACAAGGCACAAAAGAGTAGTCAGAAGTCATTCACAAAGTCCAAGCCTTAATTCCGAAAGATTTCCCATCCGAAGCTCACGATATGCAGTTTTTGTCCGTCACAGAGCCTGCAGAGCAACCCCACCCACTTTTATCCCCTGTGGGGCATGGCTCAGTGACTCAGCAATCTCTGGCCCTTCCATACCTCTTCCTTTGCTGCACACGCCTCTCCCTCTGATGCTGCCTGGGATCAATCCAAGATTGATCTTCATCACTCCCTATTAGTGGGTGCTCCGACATGCCTTCCTCCTGGCCTTCAGTTGGAACCTGAGGCGTTGCCAGAAAGGAGGGTCCTGGAGAGGGAGGCCTTGTCAGTTCCTCCCCATCACTTTCAGAGTCATCTTCCTCCATGAGGACAGGCTTGGGAGCTGGAGTCACAACACCACTACAGGCGTCCCTGACACGAGTGACATCGATCTGGCCATGCCTCCTGGCTATGCCCCCACCTCCCCGAGGTCAAACACAACCCTGATGCGCCCCTCGATGAAATAGAGTTTGACACCCCTGCTCTAGCAAATAACCTTAGAAAACTAGGAACTTTTATGTCAGTACTTCTTTCTCTCCCCTCTTACTTCTGGAAAGATTTCCAATGCATTGTCATCTTTGCCTATGAAATGATGGGTAACTGCATTTACTAGCCCTGATATTTTCCCCAGCAACCCATTAAATTGCCGAATCCCTACTCCAAATCAATTTCCCCCCTGTTTTTTCTAAATATTTTGCTTGAGTATTTTTTTTTATCAGAGTGGGCATAAAAAGCAATCACAGCTGTGTTGATTCATGGGGGGGGGGAACTCAAACCTATAACTGGGGAATATCCTTATTAGATGTAACAAACAGTATAAAAGAGGTACAAGCTTTTGTTGCTGTTTAGCACTCTTTCATGCAAACTATTACACAAAACAGAGGATGGAAAAGAAGAAGGGTATTCCAAACAGTGGATCAGCCATTTTACCCAGGGAGTCTTCAGTTCAGATTTGACTGTTCTCGCCATAACCACCATTGGTCATAGACTGGCTAATTTCCTTTTTCCTTTCCTGTGCGTGTCCCAAATGCCCTCTGGATGTGGGGAGGGTGGGTGAATGAGACAAGAGACATCTCTTCTGAGGGTGGCTGGGGTGGCTGGTGGCTTCCCTGATGGAACATTTCTTCACTTTGTCTTTGAACCCCTATGGGTAGTCCTTGACTTACAACAGTTTTTGTTTTGTTTTTGTTTTTATTAAATTTATATACCACCCTACTCCCGAAGGACTCAGGGCGGTGAACAGGCACAAAATAAAATACATAGATACAAAAGTTAGAAACATAATTAAAACCAGATTAAATAATTTAGCCCAAGACAATTAAAAATCCCAATAATTTAAAACAGATTAAAATTTCGATTTAAAAGAATTTTAAAACAGGGGAGAAAATTAGGCCAGGCCAGCTTGCTGGAATAGGAGGGTCTTAAGAGCACAGCGGAAAGTGCGCAGATCCGGGATCCTCCATATCTCTGGGGGGAGCTCGTTTCAGATAGTGGGTGCCCCCACAGAGAAGGCCCTCCCCCTGGGGGCCTCCAGTCGACATTGTTTGGCTGACGGCACCCGGAGGAGCCCCTCTCTATGAGAGTGTACCAGCCGGTGGGAGGCTGTTTGTGGTAGTAGGCAGTCCCGTAAATAACCAGGTCCTAAGCCATGGAGCGTTCTAAAGGTGGTGACCAAAACCTTGAAGTGCACCCGGAAGGCCACCGGGAGCCAGTGCAGCTCACGCAGGAGAGGTTCATTTAGTAACCGTTCAAAATTATAATGGCACTGAAAAAAGTGATTTATGACTGTTTTCACAGTTACAACCTTTTCAGCATCCCCATGATCATGTGATCAAAATTCAGATGCTTGGCAGCTGGTTCATATTTATGATTGTTGCTGTGTCCTAAGAAGAGATGGGTTTCAGCAGATTCTGACCAGTTCTGGAGAACTGGTAGCAGAAATTTTGAGTAGTTCGGAGAACCGGTAGTAAAAATTCTGACTGGCCCTGCCCCATCTATTCTCTGCCTCCCGAGTCCCGGCTGATTGGGAGGAAATGGGGATTTTGCAGTAACCTTCCCCTGGATTGGGGTGGGAATGGAGATTTTACAGTATCCTTCCCTTGCCATGCCTGCCAAGCCACACCCACAAGCCGCGCCACACCCACCAAGCCACACCCACAGAACCGGTAGTAAAAAAATTTGAAACCCACCACTGGTCCCAAGGTCATGTGATCACCTTTTGTGATCTTCTAGCAAGCAAAGTCAGTGGGGAAAGCAGATTCACTTAACCATTGTGTTACTAACATGTAACTAAGGAAATGTTATTCCTATTGTTATTGCTGTTGTTGTTGCTATTATGTTTTTTCACCTCTTTGCTTTGGTAATGGATCTAGCCTATCTCTGTGTAGATCATCTTTCTTATAGTAGCTCAGAAGTTTTCCATTTCCTACTGAAAAATAAACTAATCTCATAGGAGATAAATAAAATCAAACTTTTTTTTTTTTTTTTTTAGGAAAAGGAAAACTAACGTGTAAAAAAAAAGCTTTTTTAAAAATGTAAATATCCAAAATGCAAACATGCAATGCTGGAAAAGACAAATATATTTGGTTAGAAAATAAAATGCAAAATGAATTGCAATGCTCTGAACAGACCACACGATGATGTCGGTCTGTTATATACAGAAATTCTCTGGAAGATTCTTGCAAGAGATGCTGTAGAGATGTCATTTTTTTAAAAAAAATATAACGTCACCATGCTCAGCCTAAAGAATGGATAATGGCTAAAATTAGAAATCCCTAGCTTTTATAGAGAAATAAAAACCAAATGATTTAGTACCATCGGACTCCATAGAAGAGAGGGAGACACGGAGGAGGAAATAAAGAAATGTGCATCACAAACATCACAGTGCATACTAACCCTTTTGTGTATATGTCACAACACTGCACACATGTATCCATATTTTGAAACAGGTGGTCTCTGCTTTCCACTCCGGAAAGGCCAAATTTTATCCTGGAAATGCCAAATTTTAATCAGAGATTTTGTAAGCTGTTAGCTCCAAGTTTCCTCAGTTCATGGCTTCTGTAGTTTTGACTTTTCTATCTCCGGCAAGTGGAAGAGCTGGCATTTCTGTGCCTGTATGTGACCAAGAACCAAGCTTCACTTCTGGAAGTAGGTGTTATCTGAGATGAGCAGATATGTGTTGGAAATATCTGAGCAGCTCCGAACATCAGGATTTGTAACCTGCACAATAAGAGCAGTGTTGTTACACAACTGGCGCAGATGACATCATTTGTACCCATGTACTGCATCTGCATAATGACATCATTAACAAATGGTAAAAAATTGCATCTGTGGGTCTATTGACATCATGTGCACTATGATGTAATTGTTCCAGTGTTACAAATTGTATTGTTTATATCAATTTCTGCCATTTGCACAGTCATTTGTTATGAGGTTATTATAACATTATTGCACAAAAGGTACAAATTTATAAATAGCATCTTTTGTATAAAGAAATCATCATGCAAATGGCATAAATCATTATGGAAATGTAGTCCACTGCCGGTGAAGACTTCTGTTGAGGCCTGGTAAAATGGAAATTAAGTCAGCTCAAACATGGGAGGGAAAGAAAGAAAGAAAAGAAAAAGAGAAAGAAGGAAAGAAAGAAAGAAAAAAGAGAAAGGAAGGAAGAAAGAACAAAAGAAAAAAGATAGAGAAAGAAAGAAAGAAAAAAGAAAGAAAAAGGAGACGGAAAGAAAGAAAAAAGAGAAAGAAAGAAAAAAGAGACAAAAAGAAAGAAAGAAAAGAATAAGAGAAAGAAGGGAAGGAAGGAAAAAAGAGAAAGAAAGAAAGAAGGAAGGAAGGAAAGAAAGAAAAAAGAAGGAAGGGAAGAAGGAAGGTAGGAGAAAGAAAGAAAGAAAGGAAGGAAGGAAGGAAGGAAGGAAGGAAGGGGGAGAGCAGATGGAAGGCATTGAGAATAAAGAAAAAAATAGACGCCTTTTTTTTGTCAGATGAAGACCATTTTTGAGAAATTTCAATACAAATTTCAGCAGCAAAGCACTAGCTTTCCTGTCTAGTGGTCTAATAGCAGCTCCTTTGGGCCGAGTCACAGCTGTAGCAGAGTGGGGGAATGGTTATGCCTCCTTCTACCATTGTTAAGCTTGGATCCAAATCCTCCCCCAATGCACCAAACTGTTTCTATGAAGCAAAAGGTACCCAGAGATCCAACCATAAAGGTCTAATAGCTGTGTGTTTCTGTTTGCTGGAGTCTTTCCCAAGCTGATGCCTCCCAGATGTATTGTACTTCACTTCCCATAAAGTATTCACTCAGCTGGGATGGAGGCATGGAGCCATATTTGCTGCATACTTGGTCTACCACATCTGGTAACTCCAGGAAAGATTACTGCAGCTTTTTTTTTGTTTTAAGTTTTATTAGTTGCCTGTGTATGAATGCATATATTAAGAGGTGTGTATATGTGTATGTAGGCATTTTCAGCAAATACTTTAGGCCTTTGTATTAAATTTCCCTCCCCCACTCTCCTGAAATGTATTTTTCTTATTTTTTTTTTTGTTCCGTTAGCTAAATATACGTGTTGTTGTTGTTTGGTTCAGTTTATGTAGCAGTAGAGGGAAATGTGCCAAACTTCCCCAAGGATTTGCAGGAATGCTAATTTTACCAATTCGTTCTTATTTACAATTTCTGCCATTTGCAGAATCCTCCGGTATTTTTTTTTCTTGAAGAGAGTGTATTATATGTGATTAAGTCTGAGGTCTTGAAGAAGCTCCAAAATGTTTTTAAAATATTCCTGAAAAGGCTGAACTTGCTGAGTTTGTTTTTAAGGGATTGTTTAGCCAAATTTAAATTTATTTAAATTTATTTTTTATTTTAAAAATGTAGGGACGCGGTGGCTCAGTGGCTAAGATGCTGAGCTTGTTGATCGAAAGGTCGGCAGTTCATTGGTTCGAAACCCTAGTGCCGTGTAATGGGGGTGAGCTCCCATTACTTGTCCCAGCTTCTGCCAACCTAGCAGTTTGAAAGCACGTAAAAAATGCAAGTAGAAAAATAGGGACCACCTTTGGTGGGAAGGTAACAACATTCTGTGGGCCTTTGGCATTTAGTCATGCCGGCCACATGACCACAGAGACGTCTTCAGACAGTGCTGGCTCTTTGGCTTTGAAATGGAGATGAGCACTGCCCCCTAGAGTCAAGAATGACTAGCACATATGTGCGAGGGAAACGTTTACCTTTTAGCCAAATTGAAAGGTAAAAGAAGGCAACCAACAGCCAGATGGATGAACTCACACAGAATAGCAATCAGCGCACCACTGGAAGAGCCAAAGGACTAGGTTAGAAACAGATCTTCATGCAGAAAATCTATCTAGGTGGATGCTAAGAGTCAACATTGACTTGATGGCACATCATCAATCATAATTTGCCAGGGAGCCAGAAGTCACCTTCAGGAACTCCAGAATCTGGCTGGCAATGCAGCTTTCATTGAATTGAATTAGTTCAGCAGGCATTAAAAAAAATGTTGGTCCACGATAAGGAAGAAAGGGATGGAGCACATAAGCATCCTCAGGTTTTGGCAATTCTGGAACGAAAGAGTAGGGAAAGGAAAAATAATGCTAAGCTATGGGGGAAAGAGTTGGGGAACAAAGAAGGGCAGGGAATATATATGAGTGGCAGGGGAGAGAATTCAGAATACTCAGAAATATACATATCACCCCTCTCTCCTGCGGCCATTTTGTCCAGGGTCCCTTGGTCTACCAGAACTCATCTTTGTGCAATTTTTGTTCTTGTTCTCATTCAGATTGACAGAAGAGGATTGGCTTCAAAACTTTTTTTCAGAAGAGAGAAAGAAAAAATTCAGATACTTCTCATGGAGGATGGGGGGGGGGGCATGTGATGCTCTTGAACTTATTTAATGAGAACATGGCTAAAGGTCATTGTGGATGTTTCAGCTTCCACTAAGGGGGCAAAGGGGTTCACAGAGAGTTGAACTAGCAAGGTGGTAGCGAAAACCACACCACCAAAGCCCCACCTCTTTTTAATGTGCCTCATCATCCATACACATAAGGGGCAGGGCTTTGATTGTGTGGTTGCAGCTGCCATCTTGGTTTTTTTTTTTTAACCTTTCCCTGCAGACACCCTTGTATGAGGTAGAGGTTGGGGGTTACAGTCCTTAATAGGTGGTTGGAGCTTTCTCCTTCCTTTTTCTGCCCACATATTTGTTGAAAAATTCCAGAAAAACATCTGGGTTTGGCTCTAGGTATATGTAATGTTGATTCAGGTTCCTCAATAAATGAAACTCTCTTGCATACTTTCCCAGGGCTTGTACCTTTGTAGCATTTGTAGTGACATTTTTGTAGCAATAACAACACATTCCAAACCCAAGGGACAGTGTTAAATGAAAAAATAGCATTTTGTTTGCCAACTTAAATAAAAGGATAACACACACACACACACACACACACACATTGAATGGATGGCTTGAAATGACTGAGCAGTTCAAAGCATCTCATTCACAAAGAAACAGATGTTTTGGAATATATCAAATAATGAAACAGAAAACTAATGTTAACAAATAAAATAACGTGTATCAAACGAACATCTTGTCTTTTTATAAATAAAAATCTTAAAGCCTAGAAAGATGCTGATTATTTTTTTTTTTGACTATGAGTATAATTAGGATTCTCTAATCAAAAAATAAATTCTGTTAAATTCAGGGATTTTCTTCCAAGTAATACTTTTGAAGGAGCATGGATGGATTGGTGCATGTCAGATAAGTAGGAACTTTAAAAAACAACAACGATAAGTTAAATTCATGATTGGTGAACATCCAAGCAGAAATTAAAATCTCTAAATAAGGAATCATTATTTGGACTAAGAGTGAGAAAAGCCTACTTTTGGATTAAGTCCTACTAAAATTATTCAATTTCACATTTACTTGAAAAGGGCTACAGAATTTGGTCTGCATTAACCACTTGATGGCAGCAAAGAGATGTAGAAAACGAACTCCTTGCTTCCATCTACTGTTTTTCTGGATTTTTGTAGTCCAGATACAGTAGCCCTCTTTCTACTGTCAGTGAACTATAAACAGCTCTTAACCCTAAAACTACCTAGTGGTTTTTTGCACTAACTTTAAAGGTAGTGTAGCATGTTGATCGTTTGCTGCAATGGGAGCCCAATAGCTACCCTTGCAATAGTATTCACACTTCTTCATAAAGGTTGACCATTACAGATTTGCTTTCAGAAAAACTAGCAGCAATTTAGACTGAATTTATTGGAGGGCATTCTAATTAATCCTAAAGAAGTCAAGGTATTGCAAAAATGTGTTTGGGGCTGCTTGTATAAAAAGTATGTGATTGGAGAACTCCTCCCCACAGCCTTGCCTTTTAAAGAAGATCTATCATTGCTTCAGATTAAATCACTGAACTAGAGTGATAGAAGAGAAACCATTCATCTGAAATATATGAAGTGCTACTTTCTTATTGTCCAGACCTGCATCAATAGGCTACTTGACTGTTGGAAAAATCTATAGAGGCATTGCAGACAGGAAGTATTGCTGCCTTCATATTATTTATTAACACTTGGTTTGGTTCATATTTCATTATTTGGGTTCTCTCTTTCTCTTTGCATCTGCACTCTTATTTCAAGGGACCAAACTTTTCCTTAAGTTGTCCCTCTTTGCCGCCTTGTAAATACCGATGGATTGGGTCTATTCCTACATATAAATCCTATAGTCAGCTGGAACCTCAACCTTTCTTTGTGGTAACCATTTTGATGTCTGCCTGATTACTCACCAACCTTGAAAACTGAGTTGCTTGTCAAAGGGGCTACAAGAATTTGGGGGCTGCAGTTCTTGAGGGAAAACCCTTTTACTTATGAATTTGTTGTATTCATACATTACATTAAGCCATATTGTTATTTATTTGGTTTTGGCTTAGCCTCTTGTATGAACTTAGTCACTCCAGTTACTGAATATGATTGATGACTTCGGATAGTTTATGTACTTAGCCAACTGTGAGTTATTCAACCACATTTGGATAAGCAAACCATGGTTTAGGATGATATGTGACCCAGGTTAAGTTAACAAAGATACTTAATGTTATTTGGTTATGGCTTAGTGTGATTTGCAATTCCTTATATTGTAATTTGTTTACAAAGTTTAACATAAAATATTATAGAAAGTCAATCAATAAGAATTTATTCAATTTATCCAACAAGTCATGGTTCAATGCAATGTACTGTAGGAACCATTCTATGTCTCAAAATGAGTTGATAGTGCTCTTACAATTGAAAATTTTAATTTTATCCACTCTCATTCCTGTGGATAAGCTGGAAGCTAGAGACTATTCAAACCAGACATAGGTTCAGGCTTCCATCTTTGGTTCTATTTTCCTTTCCTTTATCTCTACCTGAATTTGTCATTGGAGACTTTGATGATCTCTGAACTTGGTTGCTTGCTTGCAGATTACCTGTTGAGCCCAAACCTCCGCTCGACAATAATGGGATGGGGAGGAGGAGAAAGAGAATGGGCACACGTACCTGATACTGCAAGACTGCACCCAGCCAACCAAGCAAACAAGGACGCAGGACTGCATCCAGATGCTGAACACAGAAAACGCACAAGTGATGGTGGTGGCACTGGGATTATGCGGCCGGGGCGGCGGGATAGGGAACGGCGGAGGAGGGGCAGTGACCGGGACGCTCCTGGGAATGAGGCGCCCGGAAGAGAGGCGTGCGTGATTGCCTGTCACAGCTGAATGCTCTCCGCCCAGTAAATTAGGGAGGGGTGGAGCAAATGTATAAAGGGCACTATGTACCAGCTGTTCATAACGCCAACTTTAAACTACTATAGCGCTCAGCATTGTTCCGGAGCTCCTGCTAAGCATTAAACCAACTTCACTGAAAACCCTGCATGTGTCCCGTTGTGTTTTCTTGCTACCTGTGAGTCGCCTGGGAGAAGGAGCTGAGATTACCGAACTAGATAACTTCACTGCGAGTGAGTGTGGGGTTTGTGCCCTAATTATATACAGTAGCTTGACCTGCCAGATTTGGTGGTGGTATGGTACTACATTTTCTGATTTATTTATTTATCTATCATCTATCTATCTATCTATCTATCTATCTATCTATCTATCTATCTATTTATTTATTTTTCAAATTTCTATACCACCCTTCTCCTTTCGGACTCAGGGCAGTGAACAGCCAAGTAAAACACTTTATATACAAAAGTTAAAATAGATTTAAAATAATTAAACAATTTGGCCCATAATTAAAACATTTCAATTTAAAACCAATTTCAAATTTAAAAAACCCCATCATAAAATCAGGACAGCCCGGCTAACTGAAAGAGGTAGGTTTTAAGGGCCCGACGAAAAGTCCAGAGGTCTGGGATCACTCGTATCTCTGGGGGTAGATTGTTTCAGAGGGTAGGTGCCACCACAGAGATGGCTCTCCCCCTGGGGGTCGCCAGCCGACATTGTCTGGCCGATGGCACCCTGAGGAGGCCCTCTCTGTGGGAGCGAACTGGCCAGTGGGAGGCAATTGGTGGCAGAAGACGGTCCCATAAGTACCCCGGCCTTAAGCCATGGAGCGCTTTAAAGGTGATCACCAACACCTTGAAGCGCACCTGGAAGTCCACCGGAAGCCAATGCAGCTCGCGCAGGAGAGGAGTCACATGGGAGCGCCCCGTCGCTCCCATAATCCCCCGCGCAGCCGCATTCTGCACCAGTTGGAGCCTCCGGGTGCACCCCAAGGGGAGCCCCATGTAGAGAGCGTTACAATAGTCCAGACGAGAAGTGACGAGTGCTTGAGTGACTGTGCGTAGGGAGTCCCGATCCAGAAAAGGGCACAACTGGCATATCAGGCGAACCTGATAGAAAGCCCCCCTGGCCACAGCCATCATATGCTCTTCTAAAGACAGCCGTGCATCCAGGAGGACGCCCAAGTTGCGGGCCCGTTCCGTGGGGGCCAATGATTCGCCCCCAATAACCAGCGATGGCGTCAGCTGGCTATACCGGGACGCTGGCAGCCACAGCCACTCGGTCTTGGAAGGGTTGAGTCGAAGCCTGTTTCTCCCCATCCAGACCCGCACGGCCTTATATTGGTTTTGTTATTTTTCTTCATTCTGGTCCTAAGAAAGTTCTGTTCCACAGCTTCCATTCCACATTCCAAATTTTCCAGGAGCATATTCCACATACATACATACATACATACATACATACATACATACATACCCTGTTTTCCCCAAAAGACATCCCCTGATAATAAGCCCAATCGGGCTTTTGAGCACATGGCAATAAGGCCAAGCGCTTATTTCAGGGTCCAAAAAATATAAGACAGGGTCCTATTTTCGGGGAAACACGGTACACACGCTTAAGCTTTTGTTAGACTACATTTGAAGAAGAGTTGATGCCTCATGTTGGCTTCCTCAGATGGGCTCATGAGCTTCCTCAGATAATGATATAATCTATATCATGATTTAGACTGAAAAGCTGGTAAAAAGAGGACTACCACTTCTGGGATGTGGACTTCCGTACAATCACTAGATGGAAATAAAAGGTTGGGTTTTCTGTAACTCTTTATTGCCATTTCATGGCTGTTTGAACCCTATTGTCTTGAGACATGGGAAAATGTTTGTACACTAAGATATTGGGGGAAAAAGAAAAATGCCACAGCACCTTAACATAAATGGAAGCTATTTCTACAGTGACACCCTGAAGATATGTCCTCCAAAAACAGGCATCTATGTTCTATGATCAGCAAGATATGAGGATGAGCCTTTAGTCCAGTGCAATGTAAAATCTACACATTTGTAAAAGCTATGTCATTCCACAGTTAGCATGCGTATACGCATACCTACACCTGTACCTGAAGTCACAATCCCTCCCTGAGAGACTTGGGATAAAAATGCAGTAGCTGAAAATAGTGAAGAATTGCACAGCTATTGGCAAAAAACTTTGAACTTTGTTTATAGCCTTTGGTCTCTATCTTCACATGGCAGGAAATAAATGTATTATTGACTACACATTCACAGTTGAACATCAGCATCATGTTGTGCTACAGCAGAGGGATATCTTGGTTGGAATGACTGCCAGATATGGGGCCCTTATTATTTAAGATGTAGTTAGGCACCTGCAGCTTTAGAGAAATGTAGTGATTTTGTTTCTATGTACACCTCTAGGCATGAGAGTATCTCGTTATTTAATTATTGTCATTTCATGGCTTAAGTTTCTTGGCATGCTGGGGAGTTAGTGTTTAATGATTTCTCAGGGGGGCCTTATAGATCAGATGTGCATAAAAGAAGTTTACAAAGGAACATTTTAGGATACAAATGGGACTCCGATTCTTGCCTTTTCCCAAGCAAATAAACGGGACCACTGAAGCTTCTTCATTTCCTTCAACTATTCATTTCAATAGCCACTTTTCTTAGGACCGCAGGTGTCTTATGTATAATTAACATATTTCCTCATGCAAAGTTACTGAGTCTTGCGCTGTGCCTTCTGTGTTAGAGTAAACAGTTGTTTATTTGAAAAGGTCTGCTTGAAAGCATCCTTTGTCTGAAGGACGCTCCAATTTAAGAATGAAAAAGAATTATGTTGATATAATTTAAATAACTGTAATGGTTTTTCAATGTATATTAATGGATGCATTTCCTCTGCAGCTCTTTGAATTCATTCCCCACGTTTTCATATTGTACACACTCTCTTTTTACCATGCATTAGCAAGAATGGGGAATCAATATTTGGCCAACAGAATGAATTAACTCCAAGCAACAAGGTCATGCAAACAACAAATGACTGCAGGGCACTCTGGACAGAGACATTCCATTGTGGCCATGTGGAACATAGATACAGCTCCATGCACGTTTGTTCTACTCACTCCATTAAATCGTATTCTCTCTTTTGCTCTGAATCCTTTCCATTGCATATGCATGTTCTTGTCTCCTTTGGAAACAATGGGGAATATAGGTAGTCCCTAACTTACAACAGTTCGTTTAGTGACTGTTCAAAGTGACAAAGTGACTTATGACTATTTTCTCACACTTACGACCATTGCAGCATCTGCATGGTCATCTGATCAAAATTCAAAAGCTTGGCGACTGACTCGTATTTTTGACGGCTGCAGTGTCCTGGGTTCATGTGGGATCAGCTTTCGTGGTCTTCTGACAAGCAGAGTCAATGGGGAAAGCCAGATTCACTTAACAATTGTGTTACTAACTTAACAGCTGCAGTGATTCACTTAACAACAGTGGCAAGAAAAATCATAAAACGGGGGCAAATTTCACTTAACAAATGTTTCACTTAGCAACATACGTTTTGGGGTCAATTGCAGTAGTTGAGGACTATCTATATTTGATAGCTTAGTTGCCAAGAAGTGTTATTGGTAGGAAATAAATGGTTTGTATTTCATCCCCCAGTAACAATCTCCCAGCAAAATGCCCTGCTTCACTATGATGTAGGGCTTTAATATAGCTTTATTGATATAACAGATAAAATTGGAGGCTGCTTTAACACCTCGTTGCAGTATAACATAGATACTGAATCTTACCTAGTATCAAACATTTACTTTGTGTTTAATTCATTTGTGGAGTAGGCTACTTTAATGGCAATGTGGTGGGTGGTATGTGAAACATAAAAGAACTTATGATTCAGGGGTGGGTTCTACTTATCTTTACTACTGGTTCACATTGTGCCCGCGCACTTTTGCGTATGAGCAGATCACTTCTGATGACGTCTGGGTCAGTGGGCGGAGCCTCCCACCGGTTTTACTATCGGTTCTTGCGAACCGGTCTGAACCTGGGGCAACCCACCACTGTTATGATTCCTTTCACACCCAGGACACTAAGCAGATGCTGTCTACCATGGTTTTAGCCCAAGAATAGGGCCCTCTCCAAGCACCAAAGCCTATCGAATTCCAGATGGCTAGATATTTTTCTTGATGTACTTAACTTTACGCAACCAATGGTCTCCTAAGCCATGTTATCAATCCAACCTCTGATCAGCATCTAAGAGTCAAAAGCAAGGAAGGCCTGATGTTCTTTTGATTGTGGGAACAAGACATCTCTGGACTGTTAGCCTTCTTGTAAAGAATTTAAAGGAAACGCTTGAGAAATATGGTAGAGAAGAAAATGCCCTATTTCCACTTCTGCAGTTTGGTAATGAGAAAAGGTAATGCAGCAGTTGTCTTCTCTGAAGATCAGGAAATGGAATATTTTTATCGCCTGACAGAAAGCTGCTACTCAGAGGCTCTCTCTCAAAAATATTATTGCTGATCATCCTAGAAATGTGCCTGTCATTCACCGATTATCCTGCTCTGAGGTCACTTCAGCTGTTGCTTCATCATAAGTGACATTTTGTCATTAATTTCAGGGGAAACCGGGGCTGTGTTCTAAGCTTCCCGATGGAATTCAAGACATTTTGAATACACACACACACACACCCTCTTACAAATCTCTAAAATACTCAAGATACCTTGCAATCTCTCTTGTTTGCTGGCGGCACTGACAAGACCACTACTTTGTCTCACCTACAATCTCTAAATGCAGATTTGTGTAACAGACACCCTAATTAAAACCACAGAGGGGAAGAAAAAAAAAAGGTAAGACAATTGACATATGATGTGTGCTTAATGAGGGTGCTGAAATATTTGTTTTCAGTGTTTCGGCAAGGATCCTTTTTTTTTTTTAGAGATGGATAGTGTAAGAAAGCTTCCTTGCCACCGTCGTTGCCTGTCACATGAGTGGGGGAGTGAAATATTGCGTTTGGCTACAAAACAGCCCGGTTCCTTTTCAAGACTACTAGAGCAGTAAGAATAGATTGCACAGGCTCAAAAGCTGAGATGCCACAAGTAGAGCAGGGGAATAAAAAAAACAACAAATCACGTTTATTATAGTTTTGTACAAGTGCCAGCAGCAAAGATATACCAGGTGACACATTACAATTATAACTTTTAATTAGGTTCATGAGAGAAACAATAGAAAGCACCCCCAGTGTTACATTTCTTAAAGCCAGGGATCTGTCATAATAATGAATGCTTGCTTTGACTATGAAAGGAAATGTTCAACTTCTTGGTGGCAGCTTCTATGGCAATTTGGCATTGGGAACATTGAAACAGCTCTACGATGCAGCTGTTGATGGACAAGCAGTGGATCTCCTCCTCCCTGTGTGGTTGCAAGAATCAGAGCTGAAGAATGCTTATATTGGTAGTGTTGCTTATCCCTGATAAAGGTGATTAACTGAACCTAATTTTCTGGGCTGGCACACTATAGTGAATTAAATATCTTGACTGGGTTTGCACAATATACTTGTCTGAAGTATGGATGACTGGAATGTGCGAACACGTTGTTTGGAATTGCTCAATGTGGCTGGAGGTAAACCACCCACAACATCTCCTGCTTGATCCTTCTCTTGACTGCCATCTTTTTCCCTGATCCTGGTATTGGGTCAACATGCAGGACGGGAATGGGTTACAGGGTGGGTGGTCTTATCTCAATGTATCAAGAGTTTGAAGGAGCCATAGTGGCACAGTGATACAGTACTGCAGGCTACTTCTGCTGCCTGCCGGCTGCCTGCAATTTGGCAGTTCAAATCTCACCAGGCTCAAGGTTGACTCAGCCTTCCATCCTTCCGAGGTTGGTAAAATGAGGATCCAGATTGTTAGGGGCAATAGGCTGACTCTGTAAAGTGCTTAGAGAGGGCTGTAAAGCACTGTGTAGTGGTATATGTTTAAATGCTATTACTATATTGAAACTTAAATGTTTCAAAATTTGCAGTTCTTCCTCAGTATTTTAGAGTGCTCACTGGCTGCCTTTTTTTCATGCAAAATATTCCCCGAAGACAGAAACTGAACAATATGTTATGGATTCTATGAAGGAGAAGATAAATCGGTAACCTTAGGCCACGATATGAGGTTTACATGGACTAAGACATATGCAATCAAGTTAACGTTCACAAGATTAACAGTCTATTCATTCTGAATGAGAGAACTCCATACTAAGAGAAGGTGTAATGGAATATGTGGAAGACCTTAGGGAATGAACGGAAGAGATGCTGCCTGCCTAGGAAACAATGAAACAAGAGAGGTAGGAGCCCCAGTGGCTTAATGGTCAGAGAAACACAACTTAAGAAAGACCCACCCTAATGAATCAAGCAATTAAAAGTAGTTGCAGGAAGTTTATTCTTTTAGACTTCCAAGTTTCTAGTAGCGAAGATTCGCAATAAAGTAGAATTAGTTCATCTAGTTCATCTGTCTGTCAAGATTCCCAATCATCCAGGTCATGGTTGTCCCAAAGGTGCTTTTTCCAAAAGGCAACTGAACTTTCTTGGTTTTTGTTTTCCTTTTGAAAACGCTTTGCTTCTCATCCAAGAAGCTTTTTGGATGAGAAGCAAAACATTTTCAAAGGAAAAAAAAAACCCCAAGAAAGTCCAGTTGTCTTTTGGAAAAAGCATCTTTGGGAGTTCATCTAGTTGTGCTTCCTGTCTGGTTTATCTGAGAGGGCTGACATCCACTGACAATCAGCTGTCATAATTTTGAATTAGTTGACTCATTGTTTTATGACTGTTATGGAGAAGTTCAATAGTATAGTTTAATAGCAAGGAGATCAACATGTCGGTCTGATGATAAGAGCCAGTGCTTTGAAGATCTTTTCCCTACATGAATAAACACAACATAAAGAATATTGAAGCAAGTATAGGCAGATCTTCAGTATGGAATTTTCAAAGTTGCTTTGAAATGAGATGGGCAAACAAACAAACAAACAAACAAACAAATTTAGGACTACCAGATCTGGGTTGCAAAAATCTAGATGACCAATAAATGAAAGCAAAGTATAGAAATATCTACTTCTCTACTTCTATTTAGTGTTTGCTTAGAGTTTTGCAGCTCCAGACGGATTAGCCTTTATTTTGACCAGTCCTTGAATGTAAGAGATTCATAACAATCTATCTCTGGGTTGTCATCTAGATTTTGCAGTCTCCATTTAGCATCTTCAGAGATTCCCACAACACTGTCAAATAATTTAGTAAGACTGTATTACTATTATTCTTTTCTTCCTTACTAGTATCTATCTCTTTCTACTTATTATATAACCATGTTGCTTGTATCTTTCAAATTAGATTGTTTTTATTTGTTTCCTGGTATGATTTGATAGCTTATTAGTAACCGTGACTATCACTAAGTGTTGTATCTTTTTACTCTTGATGAATGTATTTTATTCTCCTTATGTACACTGAGATTTCATATACTCCTTGATTTTCTAACTCAATTTTGTCTTTGGGGTTTCTAAGGATGGTGGATATTTTTCGGTTTGTGCAGAATGCTGTCTTGATGTTGTGTTTGTGGAGGATCTTGCTGATTCTGTCTGTGGTGCCTTTTATGTATGGGAGGAGGGCTTTGCCGTTTTCTTGTTCTCTGTCTTGGATTTTAGTGGGGGTTTCTTTTTGGATTAGGTTGGTGATCTTATTTCTTTGGAATCCATTGGATGTTAGTACGTTAGTGAGAGTGTGTAGTTCGGTTTTTAGGCGTTGTTCATCAGCTAAGCGTTTTGTTCTGGAAATGAGTGTCTTGGCTACAGAGTTGATCTGTGCTGGGTGGTGGTGTGAGAGTGTGTGCAGATAGCGGTTTGTGTGTGTTTTCTTCTGGTAGATGGTGTGTCCTAGGGAGCCATTGGATTTTTTGTAGACTAAGACATCCAGGAAGGGAAGTTGGTTGTTCGCTTCTGTTTCCATGGTGAACTGTAGTTTGGGGTGTAGGCTGTTGAGGTGTGTGAGAAAGTTGTCCAGTTTTTCTTTCCCATGTGGCCAGATTATGAAGGTGTCGTCTACGTATCTGAGCCAGAGTTTCGGTTTGTGATCAGATTTTTCTAGAGCTTGGGTTTCAAAGCGTTCCATGTAGAGGTTAGCAATGACAGGTGAGAAGGGTGATCCCATGGGTGCTCCTTCTATTTGTTTGTATTTTTGTTTGTTATAGATGAAGTATGTGTTGGATAGGCAGTGGTTGGTCAGATCTAGGATGTGCTTGGGGGGGGGTTATATTTGTTTTGGATAGCTGTCAAGGCTTCTTTGATTGGCACTTGGGTGAAGAGGGATATGACATCAAAGCTCACGAGTAGGTCACTGGGCTGTAAGTTTTGTTTCTTTATTATCTCTATGAACTGGAATGAGTTTTTTACATGTGAGTTGATGGATTCTGCATAGGGCTGTAGTTGTTTGGCGAGAAATTTGGCTAGATTTTGTAGAGGTGAGCCTATGGAGCTGACTATGGGTCTAAGTGGGGTTCCTTCTTTGTGTATCTTGGGGAGACCACAGAGCTTAGGGCATCTGGATGATTTCTCTCTGAGAATGATTCTTTGCTGAATCTCTTTGCTGATGGGGGAGGCTTTTATTTTGGATCTAGTGGTTTTTTCCAGGTAGGTGGTGGGATCTGTGTTTAGGGGTTTGTATGTGGAGTCTTGGAGTAGGTTGGTTAATTTGGTTTGGTAGTCAGATGTGTTCATAACCACCGTGGTGTTTCCCTTGTCTGCTGGTAGGATTATTATGCTAGTGTCTTCTTTCAGGTTAAGTAGTGCTGTCTGTTCCTCTTTGGGTAAGTTACTTTTGGGTGGCTTGCTGGTGCAGAGGATGTTGGTGATTTCGAGTCTGATTCTGTTAGCGTCATCGGGGTTGACTTTGGTCAGGCTGGTTTCAACTCCGCATATAATGGTTTCAGTGGGGATGCTTTTGGGAGCGACTGCAAAGTTGAATCCTTTGGAAAGGACATTGGTTTCGGCTTTGGTGAGGATCCTATCTGAGATGTTATGCACTGTTTGTTTCATGTGTGGCTGTGAGGGTGGAGGGGTTTGTTTCTGGCGTTCTTGTAGTCTTCAAAGTTAGTGTTTGTGTCTGTCTTGAGGGTGGTCTGTGTTTCAGCTCTCCAAACAGTGAGTTGTTTGGATTTGTCCCAAAGTGTGGGGTGGATCTTGTTGCTGAGTTTGAGGTGAAGTGTGAGGAGATCTTTGTTGATTCGGTCTAGGAGGAATCTTTTTGTGTGAAGTTCATTTCTGATTAGGGCCAATTCTGTTCTTTTCAGGATGTGTTTGGTGGCTGCAGAGTGGGAGTGGTATTTCAATTGGAAGCATGTGGGGATTAAATTTTGATCACGGCAGTTGCGTAGGAGTGCGAGGTCACATAAAATGGAAGCTCTTTGGACTTCACGTTTTTCATAGGTCCTGGTCAGATGGTGGATATCCTCCCCGTAGAGGTACAATATTTGTTTCTGAGGTTTTCACGGGTGTTTGTATGTAGGTCTTTGGTTATTCGGGTTTTCTCCCACGTAAAATTGGAGGTGTCTTGGCAACGTTTTGACGAAGTCTCATTCATCATCTTCAGGCTGGTGTTCTTGGCTTTGTGCTTCTAGGAGCAATGTGTGTGATCGCATCTGTTTCTTCCTTTTAACTGCCAGTGGGGATGTGAACTGATTGGGTGGGAGCTTGGCTGTGTTCTGATTGGGTGGAGGTGTGTTCTGATTGGGTGGGGGTTTGGCTGTGCTCTGATTGGATGGGGGGTTGGCTGTGCTCTGATTGGATGGGTGTGTGTTCTGTTTAGGTGGGGGCTTGGTTGTGCTTGTGTTAGTTTGAATAGCAGGGGAATTTGAGCTGGTGAGCTGTGTTGCTGTTATTTGGCTTCGTGTTTGTGGCCGTGCCATCTCTTCATGTTGGGTGTCAGTCTGTTTCATGTATGGATTGGAGGGGTTTAAAGTGGCTAATGATGCAGCTGCGGTCTGGCTTCTGGTCCGTGGTCGTGCTTGATCATCAGTGTGGGTTTGAGTCTGCTTTCTGCGTGGATGTGTGGTGGTTACATCCTGTGTGGCTCTTGTGAGTGTGGGTCTGGTGTCATTCTTTGTGTTAGGGACTCATTTGTCAATAAGGGCGGGTTTCCAAATGGCTGGCAGGCGGGAGGTGTCATCTCATTTATTCATGCTGTGTGGACATTTTTCTATCTTGATGGCTTCTCTGATTATTCTGTTGTTAAAGTGTTCAGTTTTGGTGATAGTTCTGGTCTTTTTAAAGTCAATATCATGTCCTGTGGCTTTGAGGTGTTGGACCAGGGAAGAGGTTGGTTCCTCTTTTCTATATATATATTGCTTTAATTTATATGCCGCCCTTCTCCGGAGACTCAGGGCAGCTTACAATGTGTTAAGCAATAGCCTTCATACTTTTGTATATTTATACAAAGTCAGCTTATTGCCCCCACAATCTGGGTCCTCATTTCACCTACCTTTGAAAGGATGGAAGGCTGAGTCAACCTTGAGCCTGGTGAGATTTGAACTTGCAGTAATTGCAAGCAGCAGATGTTAATCTGTTAATAACAGTGCTTTAGTCCACTGTACTACAGGCTCGTTTTTACCTTTACCTTAGTCTCACAAATTCTTACTGTGATTTCTTCTTTAGCTAATTCTCTGCTCTCAACTTGTCTGAAGTGATTCAAGCTGCATCTGGCTTATAGAATGTGTTATGTTCACTTAGCAGAGTGTTTTTCCACCCAAGTTTAAATCCAGTTTTAAATTTTTTGAACTTTTTCAAGCTTCCCTAAAATGTAAACACAAGAAATGAAAAAACTGTACCTTCCAACTAGGGAATGATTTACAAAGATTCAATTTTTAAAATGTCTACTTGCAGCTGGCCTCACAAGGTTGCAAATAATAGGCATTCTACTTATAAGTAAATATTTAGTATTTGTTTATATTTAGTTATAAATATATAAATAAAATAAATATTATTGTTAAATCAACACATTTCTAAGGTTGTCCTCACTGATCATTTGGTAGTAATAAACTGCTGGATTGCAGGAAGAGCTTCTGTGACAACTCTTGCCAGTTTTTTCTTTCTTCAGGGATTTTGCATCTGAAGTCTTGGCAGATGGGATTCAAGGTGGCCCTTGACCATGCTCTTCTCTGTATCAATGCAAAGCAGATACTACTGCAGTCATGGTGAACTTTTGGGATTGGATCCTAATTAATTCAGACAATGCCTACTTTGATTCTGCTGACAGGTCACCCCTCCCATCATGGACAAAAGAGGCCTCTCTGGGCCTTCTCTTCAGCTCCTCTGGAAGTCACAGGAGGGGGCCCTCTTCTCCTGGGGCTTCTGGGGCCTCAGAAAGCTACTAGAATGCTTGTGTGATTTTCAGGTGCCTTAGAGGCTGTGCAAGAAGGCCTTGTTCTCGTACTAATTCCAGAGGGTTTGGAAGCCTGGTATGCCGCCCAAAATGACATGGCATGTCATCTATGACATACATGCCATAGGTTTGCCATCATTGTGTCAGACTCCCAATCCACTGGAATTGTACAATCTCCTAATTGTAGATTGCCAACTTGTACCAGCTTGGCAAGCACTGACTGGAATGGGAAAGTGGGAAATCAAACGAGGGTGCTCTGACAGGAACTTTATGTGTGCTGAAAAGTGCATTGAAATATATAAAGCAAATCATCCTGATGCTATTTTTGCAGATGTGTGCTTTCTGATGGATAAATGAAAGTGGCCCACAATTAATCATTGGGAGTACAAAATTAATCCTCAGAAATTGATGAGCAAATATAGCCATTATTTATTTTATTTATTTGTCGCATTTCTACGCTGCCCAACTCCCAAGGGACTCTATTATGAGCTATCCTGATCTTCTCAAGGTTGACTCAGCCTTCCATCCTTCCAAGGTGGGTAAAATGAGATTGTTGAGGGTAATGTGCCCAGTCTGTAAACCACTTAGAGAGGTCTGTAAAGCACTGGGAAGTGGTATATATGTCTAAGTGCTATTGTTACTACTATTATTTATCAAAAATAGAAATTTTTGTTGATGAACCCAGTTCATGTTTTGATACTTAATAGAATCTCAGAGAGAAATAAGATATAGTGCACTGATTAATATTACCACCAGCAAGTTTCCAAAATGATGCTACATATCTAATGGATATTATGTAATAAATCTAATGGGAAATCATTTATTTCTGTGGAAAATATATATATATATATATATTTAAAAAATACTATAGTTTCCCCTTATGTTTGAACTACAAGTATGGTTTAAGAAAAATAGTTTAGGGTCTAGATTGCACAAATTTTGTATGCATGAATTGCTCTGTTTTCATTTTCATTAGGTAATGTGTTCAGCATTTGAAATGCTAAAAGTAATTGCTTAGTAGATCAGATGAAGATACTGTAAACTGTAAGTGGTAGATGGAAATGTTCTAACTTTTGGTCATGAGCAAACTTATAAATAGAATTCCACCAAGTTTTACTGAAGTATATCCATTAAAAGGCAAACATATGGTATGTGTGGTTTGTAGGCATGCTTGCTTGAAAGTAAATGCCTCCTTATGGGGGATTTCATGAAGTAGTACCTTCTCAGGCTGCTGGTAGCATGATGTAATGATATGTGAGAATGACCTTGGGAGACAGGAAGAAGAGCCGCAGGCAAGCAAAGAATAAAATAAGAGGAGTATGAAATGTCTTGAGCTGTAAAGGCAAGGTGGGAGACTTGCAAGATTCTATTAATGTAATCTTACAATAAAATTAGAGCTAATACTTTTGGGCGTGCTTCTTAATTCTTAAACTAATCAAAGAGAGAAGCAACCTAGAACTAAGGAGAAATTTCCTGACAGTGAGGACAATTAACCAATGGAATCGCTTGTCTTCAGAAATTGTGGGTGCTCCATCACTGGAGGTTTTAAAGAAGAGATTGGACAACCATTTGTCCAGAATGGTATAGGGTCTCCAGCTTTTACAGAGGGTTGGACTAGAAGATCTCCAAGGTCCCTTCCAACTCTGTTATTCTTGTTTGGAGTTCCTTGCAAGGCTGACACATGGCTGCCTACTCTTCTCCCAGTAATTTTGTTCCCAAATGCCAGGTTGGTTTTTGATTCAATCTTGGATTAGGGAGATGATCTAGTTTGTGTGTTTTATCACCTGAGTGAATCAACTGTATTTGTTGGAACTATCATATCTAGGCTGAAAGTCCAGAAATCATGTTTATATGGCCACATTTAGTCATATTTTTAGTGGCAATCATACAGAGACCTCCGATTCTTTTTTCTCATGGTTTAACATTACAGGGAGAGCTACAATGTAAGGGTGCGGTAGATAAGAAAATAATATGGATTCAGTTCATGTGGCTGAAACTGTTTCTGTCTTTGGCTCAGCCAGCGCTTGTTTTGTGACTCAGATGTTGCAATTGTATTATTCCATTCATTTCCTGTGAGTCTGCCAAGTTACTGTGTCAAATCATTTGCCTGTTAGTTTTTGTGCTAAAATGAATAGGATCAATTGACACTGCCCTGCTTCTGATTCCATCAAACTGACCCTAGCAGTTTCCAGCCAGCTCTTGAGTTATTTATTTCTCACAACAATTATCTAACAAAGGTGCATGAAGTGGCTTGTGCCACCAAGCAACAATGCCCCCTTGCACCGCTCATGTCAAAGGAGCTTTTAAAGAGGTGGAGGACATGAGAAAACCATTACAGGGTGAAAAATGGAATTTTTGTGACAAAGATGGAAAATTAGCCCCAAAGCTCAAAAAGGTTGTGTACATCACAGAACATAGATATCTGTTTGGTTAATCTATCTGCTGGCTGAATCCTTCCAGAACTCCAGTTGGGTGACTTTCTAAAGTGATGTGGCTTATATATTTTACCCCAGGAGGAATCCTCACATGTTTGCCCTGCTATTTTGGCATATGGTTTGCCATTTGAGTTTGGTATCCAGGATGCTAGCCGCTGAACCAGTTTTGGAATTTTGTAGATTTGTCCTTGGTTCCCTTATAGCAGGGATGTCAAACTTGCAGCCCGTGGGCCGGATGCGTCATGTGTTGGCCACGCCCACCCCCGGTTTAGCAAAGAGAAAAAAAGTCATGATATGTCACGTGACGACAACGTGACGCTGCGAGTTTGGCACCCCTGCCTTACAAAGACCCATCTTTCACAGGATGCCTTACATAGGATGACCCTAGCTAGGGATCCGGTCCAAGATGTCAAACTCCATCAAGTGCATCATCAGTCATGGAAACATCACTGGGCAATTTCCAACTGTGATCTTTCATTTTGGCTTATTGGATCAGCTTGTATCTTGGTAAAAATTTGGAAGAAGTATTATATGTGTGGCCTTCTGGAGGAAAGATGGGGTGTAAATCTAATAAATGTGTGTATTTAATGTATTGAAGTTACAGCCAATTCTTGAGATTCATTGTGTGTGTCCTGCAACCACAACGGTGACCCATACCTAAGAGTTCCACTAGTGAAACACTGTATTCTCCTTAATGGTGCAGCTAAATGATATAAAAGCTAGTTTCCTGTGGCTAATCTGAAGTGAAACACAGTTTTGTGGAATATTTTCTTTTGTGCTTTCTTGAGTCCCTGTTCCCCATCACTCTTACCTTTCCCTGTCCTTGAATACTATGAGGAAATGAATATTGGGGAAAGCTTTAAGCAATTTCTGCCAGTTTGCTATGGCTTTGCATCTACAAATACGGCCTTTCTTGAATGCATACGTCATTTTCTTCCAGATATGGATCTTGATTTGGAGGCCTGTGCTGCATCCCACTTCCATTCAAGCCAAATGATGGAGAAATTGTCCTCCAGGCCTAAGAGTGGCTTTCATTAACACTCTCATGATACATATTGGATAGCTGCATGCCACTGGCCAGAGGAGTGTTATCTCAGGTAGTTGGTGAATCTCTGACGCTTTTAGAGCAATTTCCATCTTATCAGAGGTTCTACAAGCCCCCCCTTCTCCTTTGGGTTAGACTTAGATTGATTTATATGGGACAGGTAGAGAGGCATGGCCTAGTTTTGCATCACATCTTTTGCTGCAGGACACAGGTGGCCCCTTTGAACCACGATGATGCAAAATGCTAGGGAAAAAGCTGATTTGAACAGAAAGAGGGATGAGCATAGTTTGCTGATGGCGGATGAGCAACTGAAATAAGGGCTGACAGGTCTTGACCTGCAGTCTTGCTCTCCACCATCCATTTCTAAAAAGTATTTAAAGAAAAATATTAAACTGGACCAATCATCTCCTTTGCCACCGTTAACACTGCAATTATTATTATTAGAATGGCCTATTCTACCACTGCTATTTTGAAATAATAAATCCTAGGAAATATATTCAAGCCTGAAAAAAAAAACCAAGGCTATAATTTCTATTTCTGTGCTGCGATAATGGAAAATTACTGTATCTAGGGATGAATGATGTCATGAGCTATTGCCTTACACAAAGCTGTGAAGAGTTCTTTCTAAAGAATGTCACAGTATTCTGTTTGCACTTTGAAGCCAAGGATTTTCTAACTTGAGATTCATGTCAAATAAACTTCTTAAAGTTAGTTAAAAAAAATAATAATGTAGACTTAGGTGGACATGGCTTATGACCGTTTTTCACATTTTCGACCATTGCAGCATCCCCATGGTCATGCGATCAAAATTCAGACATTTGGCAACGGACTCATATTTATAGTAGTGGCAAAATTGTGGAAACCTTTTGGGAAAAGGGTGTTTTTGAGGTTTGATGGCTAATAACACCACTTTTTTTTGGAGTTTCAAGATAATCATATTCCACTGCTGGAATGGCCTGAGAATAGCCCAGACTTTAAACAATTGAAAATCTTTGGAGCCGACTAAAGAAACTTGTTAGTCAGAAGTGACCCAGCAATAAAACCCAGTTAATAGAAGCAATCCTTCAATCAATCTTGGTTTCACATTATAACAGCTGCAGAACTAAAAGACTTGGTTCACTCCATGGGAAGACATTGTAAGGCCGTAATTCATGCTAAAGGTTACCCAACTAAGTATTAACTGGCATGATAATTTTTGCATATCTCGTTTTTTCTGTGGTGATAATTTTTGTATATCTCATTTTTTCTATGCATTTCACTTTTCTTCTTTATACTGTAACTGCTATTCTAATAGCAAATCCTTCATAAAAGTTATTGCATTACATTCATGATTAAATTATCTTTCCATTGATATATAATTTTATGGTACTACTCAAAAAAAAAAAAGCGGTGTTATTAGTCCATTTTAGAAAATACACTTTTCCCAAAAGGTTTCCAATTTTGGCTACTACTGTATGATGGGCAAAGTGTCCCCAGATCATGTAATCACCTTTTGAGGCCTTCTGATGAATTCAATGAGAAAGCAAGATTCATTTAACAACTGTGTTACTAACTGAACAACTGCAGTGATTCACTTAACAAATACAGCAAGAAAGGTCATAAAGGAGGGCAAAATTCCCTTAACAACTGCCTCACATAGCAACACAAATTTTGGGCTCAGTTGTACTCATAAGTTAATACTTCTGACTGCTGGCCCCCCTAGAAGAGTTCTTGTGGTAGATGGTAGTAAAGGGGGCTTTGCTAATTTATGATATTTGTGATTTGTGTTATTTATGATTTATGATATTCACATTTCTCTTTGGTAGAACTGGCATTAGTATTGAACTGGCATATGTGGTGGAATCTGGTGCAAAGTTTCAGGAGGAACAGGGTCTTGGCAGCGGTGGGTTTCACATTTTGTTACCACCTGTTTGCCCCACGTGCGCACGCTAACTTCGCACCCACGCGCACCTTCTACGCATCCACCCGGCCTCAAAAACGTGCCTAAATAGGACGGCATAGCACTGAGATGGGTGGGTTGTCTCTGCTACTGATTCGCCGGAACCGGTCTGAACCAACTGAATATCACCTCTGGGTCTTGGCAAGATTAGGAACCAAGTATAGCACAAGAAATTACTCATAGTGGTTTCTTTATTGCTACTTGCCTATGGACAGGAATCAGACATCACAGATATACCCTGTGAACTGTTAGGGAGGGTTCAGTCTGGCCTTCTTCCTGCATGTCAAGAATTCAAGTCTGATTTCCCTCTTAGCTCCTTAGGAACAACCCCTCCCTCTTGCAATTCTGCACCAGATTCTACCATAGCGTATTTTAGTATACAATTTAGTACACAGTTGGGAGATATCATGGCAAAATGGGAGGAATGTAAACAATACCTTGAATAAATGCATTACTTGAAATGCTTGATTATTTCCAGCAAGTAGAGCAGGGGAAAAAATATAGGCAATAATAATCTCTAATGAGAGAGAGAATTCCATATGGTTGTCTTGAATTCTCCTTTAGCATTTTTTTTTTTGCTTGAAATGTCCATGGATAATTTCTGGGGTATATGAACTGGCAGAAGAAAAAAAAATGTATATTTTCCTCCACAATTCACCTGTGTTACTTTGAAAATGGTCTTTGTAAAAAACAAATATTTTTAAAATATCAAGTTATGATATTAAGAAACTGCTTCTCTCCAAGCAAGCGTACCGTGACATATTTTCCAGTACCTTTCAACAAATTCTCAAAGGGTCTGTGACCCTCAAAAAGGTTAAGAACTTGCTGTAACCAACCTCCTCATTGAAATGTATGAAATCTAATTCTCATCATCAAGCATTCTGGAATCAGTCTTGACAAGCATTCAGTCTCTGCAAACGTTTATTTTTAAAAAACCTATTCCACTGCCATTATCATATGTAACTTTCTCTGATATACACATTCATAGTATTAGATGCATTCCTCCCCCGCCCCCATAATTGTTTCCAAATGCATATTAGTTTGGTAGTAATGACCCCAGAGATATGCATTTTGCACACAATTTTTGAACCAAGAAATGTTTTCAGACAGGCACTAACAGACATCTTGAATTATGTGTATATTTATGCCATGATAAATTCTCTTTTGCTAGATTGTGACATTTTGCTTGGAAAAAAACCCTTGTCCGTCCCCCCCCCCCCCCGCTCCCCACAATTCAGTCACCTTTTTTCTTCTTTTTAATGCAGGAAGGGGAGCAACTTCATATAAAGAAGGGTGATACAGGCAGAAAAACAGACAGATAGTTTTGATAGTACAGTGGTTTAATGCACCCTGTTATTAACACAGCTGCCTGCAATTTCTGCTGGTTCGAATCTCTCCAAGGCTCAAGGTTGACTCAGCTTTCCATCCTTTCTAAGGTAGGTGAAATGAGGACCCAGATTGTGGGGGCAATAAGCTGACTTTGTATAAAATATACAAAAGTATGAAGGCTGTTGCTTAACGCATTGTAAGCCGCCCTGAGTCTCCGGAGAAGGGCGGCATATAAATCAAATTAATAAAAAAAAAAAAAGATACAGAGAGAATGAGAAATGGATTTAAACAGCACACAGTAATGTTGCTAGCTTGGAATAAAAGCACAGATAGTTTTAATAATTGAGAAGAACTGGAGACTAATGAGGAAAAGAAGAGACCCCTGGCATTTACAAAAGAAAACTTAGCTGTTATAAAATAATAAAAAAACGAAACTACTTTTATGGTTAGATTTGCCAGTACATGATAGAGTGAAAAACAGTTTCCCCGCTCAGTCATTTTGGAAACCATTATTGGAGGGGGAAAGTGTTTACAACTTTGCAGTTAAAATATGATTTAGGAGGATGCTTTGCCCATAAGCACTCTGATATTTACTTCCCTATCAAATTCAGTTTAAATTGGGTCCCCTACATTTTAAATGAAACCATTTTGCAACGTTCCTAATGTTGTTTCCTGGCACCCTAGGGAAAGTGCAACAAACTATATTTTATTATTTTATGTTTACTGAACTCCTTTTTCTGATACTTTTCAATATGATTGGTTGTTCAGTTTAAGGATGACATATTGTTCTCCCCACCCCCCGCCCTTTTCTTCTGTTTAAAAGAAATCTGACAGTTCTGTTCCCTTAGTAATTATAGTTAGTACCTCCTATTACCATATGCTCAGTTTATATAGATGAGAGTTACTCAGAACAGCGATCTATTAAGAGACCCTTCTGTCTGATTTAAAAGGTAATTTTTATACATTACCCGTAATTTTCTGGTGGAACTGAAAGCTGATTCACATGATAGCTTTCCACGCTACCCAGGTTTGTGTATTTTTGTGTTCAGGGACCCCAGTAATAGAGGCTGATGATTGATAAACAGGGTCACATGAGAGAACTGCAGATTTTCCTCAGAGTGCCAAATTTTAACGTGAACAGAGAGCACATGCAATTAACCTTTCAATGTGGCTGCTGCACAGATAGGTAATTTCTTCCCTTAGGGGACTCTGGCTCTTAGTAATTAAAAGATTTCAGCAGAGGCTCTTTTGCATGCTTAGGAAACAGTAATTCCCAGGATTCTTTGGGAAACATTCTGAGATCTGTGGAACAAGGTTTATGAGAGGCTTTAGTCTTTAAAGCCCAACGCACCTTGGGAGATTGGTAATTGAACTTCTCCCGTACTAATTTGCCCAACATTATTTTTCTCAGGTGGTTTTTCCCCCATAGCTTCTTTATTATTTATTTATTTCTATTCCAAGGCTGTATTAGAAACTAAAAGGAATAGTATTTAAGGAAAAGAAGGGGAAGAAGAGAGAGAGAAAAAGAGAGAGAGAATGATCAGATCAATGAGTAGTTGTTAATGCTATAATTGCTTCTTCGTTTTTGTGATATCATGCACAGTTGGAGGAGGAGAAGGAGGAAGAGAAAGGAGAAAGGAGAAAAGAGATAGAAGAGAGAACAGCGGGGTGGGGGGGAGGAAGGAGAAAGAAAAGAGAAAGAGGGGGAAGAAGTCATTTTGGTAGAATAGCTGCCACATAGACCACAACTTCAGAAAACCTTCAGGCTGAGTAGATGATACATCTGTATATGGAATTACTGTTACTGAAATTATTAGATTGGGCCTTTGATTTGAAGGCAATAATAACCTCCATGGGATGTCATTTGTTCAGTATCTGCACAATAAAATCACTCAGGTTCGGGAAGGCCTGGTCTCTGACTGGGTAGGTACAGGCGGGATGATGGGTGCCGGTCTTGAGAATGTCATTTGGGATGAGTTTGATCCTGTTGCTCCTGAGGACGTGGACAGGATACTGGGGCGGCTGAACGCAACCACATGTTTACTGGACCCGTGTCCCTCCTGGTTGGTGCTGGCCTCCCGGGAGGTTATGCGAGGCTGGCTCCAGGGGATTATCAACGAAGGAGGGTGTCTTGCTGTCCGCCTTGAAAGAGGCGGTGGTGAGGCCCCTCCTCAAGAAGCCCTGGACCCGGGCTTCCGGTCTGGCTTCCGTTGCCGCCAGACGGTCCTCTGTGACCGCCAGCCCCGTTGCCTGTAAAGAGCCGCCTTTACATCTGAAAGGCGGCTCGAAAAACTCCATTTCCTGAAGGAAATGTGAGACAGAGCAGGCAAGGGCAGGTAGAGCCCTCTGCGAAGTCCCCAGAGTTTTTTTTTTACTCTTGGGGACGAGCAGGTTGTGGCTCCCTATTACCGCTCGCCGCTGCTCCGGGCTTCGGGAGAACTCTGCCTTTTTGCAGAGCTAGGCGCTGGGACCGGACCAATCAATGAAATTAACAGATGGTTTAATTAAAGAGGACGAGATTTGGACTTGGGACTCTAAATCGCAAGTATTTTTAATGATTTTACAAGCGTTTTTAAGTGGAGGAATAAAAAGTTTAAAATGGCGACTGCTGAGGCTTGAGAAGAAGAAGAAAGCCGAAAGTGAAAGTCCTTCCGTAACAAGCTACAAAGTAGCAGAATACACAGTGCTGGCTAGAATCTAGAAGAAAAATATCTATTTTAAGTTTCTTTTTTCTTGGAGATTTGTACTTGATCTTGCTTGGGGAAAAGTTTTCTTTCTTTCTTTAAAAAGCGTTTGTTTGTGTGGCAGGATGGTGTTAAAACTAATAAAGCCTGACAAACAAGCAGTGGGGGGGGGGTTTCCCCCATTTACAATTATCTGAACAAGTTCTGAGCTTACAGACTTAGCAGAATGGCTTTAATTTAAAAGAATTTGTCTTGGAGGAAATGGCAAGATATCACGAGACTGCGAACCAGAAACTTGAAAAAATTAGGCAGGAAATTAAAGAAATGATACAACTAAAGTATGATAATCTGCAACGAAAGATTGTAACAGTGACTAATGCTTTTTCAGAAATTGTTATAAAGATGGATACAAATATCAAGTTACTAGAGTCTAAAATGGAGGAAGTTGATGATAAGATTTATAATTTGGACAGTAAAATACAAAGAATTGGAAATGATTTGATAAATATTCAAGACAATAGTTTAGAAGTAAAGTCTAAAAAGGAAGCTGGTCACGAGACTTACAATGCAGAAGATATAAAGCAAGGGATTGAAAAAGAAGTTACAATGATGCAATACAGGCTCACGGAATTTGCGGTTAGAATGAGAGGGTTACAGGAAAATAATAGAGATGATTTAAGAAAAATATCTGCTCAAGTTCTGGCCGGGATTTTAAAGGTTCATCCTGAGGAGGTATCTTGTAAGATTGATAAGGCCTATAGAGTAAATTCTTGGATTGCAAAGCAAAGGCAATTGCCTAGAGATGTGGTGATTTACTTCACAGATAAAGAAATAAGAAATGATATTGTGCAAAAATCCTTTAATTCTACTCTACAATTGTATGGAAGAAAGATCTGGATATATAAAGAGTTGCCGCCTAAGATGCTAAAAGATAGAAAGAAATTTGGATTTTTGGTGACTGAGCTAAAGAAACAAAACATCTTATTCAGGTGGGACATTCCAGTTGGAATAATATTGAGATATCAAGGAGAAAGATATCAGCTAAATACTGTTGAAAAAGCGGAAGAATTTTACTACAAGGTTCTCAAAAAGCAAAATCAACAAGAGATAGAAATTCAAGATAAGCAGAAGAAGGTGGAAGTAATGGAAAAACAACAAGTTACAGAGGTCTTTGCAGATGAGCCGCTTCTGGATTCTCCTTCAGAGGTCTCAGCTGGACTATTTATAAATACAAGAGAGACGGCTCTGGATTCTAATGTGATGACTTATTAAGTTACAGACCAGCATGGAAATCAATCAGTTGATATACAAATCATAGAACCAGAATGGAGATTTAAGCCACAAAAGCAAAACCAACAAGATCAAGTTATAGATCAGCATGAAAACCAAACAGTTGATATACAATTTATAGAAAGGAAATCAGGATGGAGATCCAACCCACAAAAAGTCAAGAAAAGAAGAAGCAGGTCTCACAAAAATAAAAATAAAAACTTTTAAACTTAACAACAGCGTAATGCCAGTTATTTAAGAGATGATTGAATATATGAAAAGATAGTTGAGGCAAAGTATTGGTTTACATTATCCTGAGTAGAGTTACAGACCTCTGCAGTGTTGTACTTTTGGGATGTGAAAAGGGCCTCAAACTGAATGGATTGGAATTATCTTTTTTTGGATTCTTTGACAAATGTACTACGTTTATGCTGAGCTACAAGGCGAAAGAGCTATGGAATTGGGGCATGCAGATGATCTGGCTGTTACCCTATTACGGTGGTTGGAATTAATAATTTGGATGAAAGACACCACTACAGACATTATATGGAATACAAATATAAAGTCACTCGGGTGGTTGTTTTTTTTTTTTCAGAAGATATTTGTTATTGATGGGGGCAGATGGTAATTGAAGATACTGAATATACTGTTGGAATTAGGATGTGATGTTACCCTAATATGGGTGATGGAGTTAACAATCCATCTGAAAGACATTACAGAAGATATCATATGGATTACAAGCTTAAAGTCTTTTTAAAGAGGATTTTATTTACATAAGGGAATATTTTTTAATGGTGTGGGCAGAAGAATAAAGATATTAAGAATTATTAAGTATGGTAGTCTTGTAGGAAAGTGGGTGGGGACAGGTTATCTTATTGATTGTTTAGTTTAAGAAAAGGGATATTATGTTTAGATATGAATATATGTAAAAGATTTGAGTTAAGAGATATATCGATGGGGGTGGAGGAAATGGGTAGACTATGAATTGAATAAATGTTAAATTAGGTTGCTTTGAAATGTTATATTAATATACATAAAAGATTTGATTTAAGAGATACATGTATGGGGGGGCAGAAAAAAGGTAGATTATGAGCAGAAATTGCTAAACTGGGAGATATAATAATATTATTATGCTAAATTAGGAGTTATTATATAATGTTATAGTAGAATGTTATTTTGAAATGTATAGTATAAGGGGGATATAAGAATATTATTAGAAAGAAAGGGTCAGTATATGGGGGATGGAGTAAGGGGATGGTAAAGTATTATATAATCTGTTATGAATTTGGGTTTTATTTTGAAGAAGCCACAGGGGGAGGGGAGGGGGAGGGGGGTTAGGGAGGAGGGGGAAAAAAGGGGGGAAAATTGTATTTGAAAAACTTTTTCAATTAAAAAAAAAGAAGAAGCCCTGGACCCGACTGTTTTGGCTAACTATCGTCCGGTCTCCAACCTTCCCTTCTTGGCGAAGGTTGTTGAGAGTGTGGTGGTGTGACAGCTTCCTGGGTACCTGGATGAAGCTGTCTATCCACTCCAGTCCGGCTTCCGGCCTGGGTACAGCACGGAAACGGCATTGGTCACTTGGTGGATGATCTCTGGAGGGCTCAGGATAGGGGTTACTCCTCTATCCTGGTCCTGTTAGATCTCTCAGCGGCTTTTGATACCATCAACCATGGTATCTTGCTGCACTGGTTGGAGGGGTTGGGAGTGGGGGGCACTGTTTTGCGGTGGTTCTCCTCCTATCTCTCTGACCAGTCACAGTCGGTGTTGGCAGGGGAGCAGAGGTCGACCCCGAGGCACCTCGTTTGTGGGGTGCTGCAAGGGTCGGTCCTCTCGCCCCTTCTGTTCAACATTTATGTGAAGCTGCTGGGTGAGATCATCTGTGGTTTGGGGTGGAGTTCCATCAGTACACTGATGATATGCAGCTGTACATCTCCACCCCAGGCCATCCCAACGATGCCCTTGAAGTGATGTCCTGGTGCCTGGAGGCCATGTGGATCTGGATGGGGAATAACAGGCTTTGACTCAACCCTTTCAAGACCGAGTGGTTGTGGCTTCTGGCGTCCCGATATAGCCAGCTGATTCCAATGCTGGCTATTGGGGGCGAATCATTGGCCCCCACGGAGAGGGGGCTCGCAACTTGGGCGTCCTCCTGGATACATGGCTGTCTTTGGAAGAGCATATGATGGCTGTGGCCAGGGGGGCTTTTCATTAGGTCCGCCTGATTCGCCAGTTGCGGCCCTTTCTGGATTGGGACTCCTTACACACAGTCACTCAGGCGCTCTCACTTCCCGCCTGGATTACTGCAATGCTCTCTACATGGGGCTCCCCTTGAGGAGCACCCGGAGGCTCCAACTGGTGCAGAATGCGGCTGCGTGGGGGATTATGGGAGCAAGAGGGCACTCCCATGTTATGCCTCTCCTGCGCGAGCTGCATTGGCGTCCAGTGGTCTTCCGGGTGCGCTTCAAGGTGTTGGTCACCACCTTTAAAGCACTCCATGGCATCGGACCTGGGTATTTGCTGGACCGCCTTCTGCCGCCGATAGCCTCCCACCGACCAGTACGCTCCCACAGAGAGGGACTCCTCAGGGTGCCGTCAGCCAGGCAATGTCGGCTGGCGACCCCCAGGGGGAGGGTCTTCTCTGTGGCAGCACCTGCCCTCTGGAACGATTTGCCCCTGGAGATATGAAGGATACCAGATTTCCGGGCCTTTCGCCGGGCTCTAAAAACTTTTCTTTTCCATCAAGCAGGGCTGGCGTGAACCCCCCCCCCTTTTTAGCTCTTTTTAGCTTTTTAAGTGTAAATTGGGTTTTAATTGGATTGTTTTAAATTGTGGGCCAAAGCTGTATAATTCTTTTAATTGATTTTAAATTTTATATTGGTATGTTTTTTATCCTTGGCTGGGCACTACCCTGAGTCCAATAGGAGAAGGGCGGTATATAAATTGAAATAATAATAATAATAATAATAATAATAATAATAATAATAATAATGATGATGATGATGATGATGATGATGATGTCAGCTGTTGTTCTTCTTAGATGCAGAAAGCCAAGACAATGTTGTTTCCTTTCTCATTTTTCCTGGTTAGTTTATTGCAAAAACGAATCCATGCAGCTGTTTCCGATGGCTGAGAACTATTAAATATACAGCAATTGGTCTGCTAGTTGGTATGGCTATGTGAGTCATATGGTAGTTTACCAGCTTTGAGGTACTGGTCTACGGAGGACAATTTGGTTGTTGTTGTGTCTGACCCATCGCAACCCCATGGACAACATTCCTCCAGGCCTTCCTGTCCTCTACCATTCTCTAGAGTCCATTTAAGCTCATGCCTACTGCTTCAGTGACTCCATCCAGCCACCTCATTCTCTGTCGTTCCTTCCTTCTTTTGCCCTCAATCTTTCCCAGCATTAGGTTCTTCTCCAGTCAGTCTTTCTTTCTCATTTGGTGGCCAAAGTATTTGAGTTTCATATTCAGGATCTGGCCTTCTAGCTGCTTCTAAATTTCAGTTTCTGGCATCACTTGGAACCAGCTACTTCAAGATCTGACTTTCAACACAGCAGCTGATGAATTTTCAAGATGTTCTTCTCTAGTTCTTCCTCAGATTCTCCTTGCCATCCTAAGTGAACTGGATGATACAAAAGCCACATAGAAATTATGTGAAAAATGAAAAAAAATCCACAATATAACCTGTAAAAATAAAGCTGTTATGGAATTATTAATAAACACAAGTTGAAATACGTGGATTGAAGGGCTTCACCATATAATATATATGGTTAGTGGCAACCTATGTGAAGCAGTCAAATACCCTGGATAGAATTGTGTGTTGTAATCTATTAGCAAACCAGACATAAATGAGATAAGTACATTTTTCTGCTCTCAAGAAATATTGATAATTCACTTTGTGTAAGTCTTTCTGAAAGACTTCTCTCTGTGGAATTCCACAGAGAGGTATGATATTGGCATATAAGCAATAACAACCTTACAAATAAAAATGAGTCTATTATATGTTTTGGTGTAGTATGTGATTAAAAATTAATCACAATTTTTAAAAATGTGCAATTTGGACAATCAACTCCCCCTTCACCTTGCTCCAAAAACTCCAACCAGAATTGGAAATGATATCCAGCCAAAATATTAATATTAATATTTATTTTGCTCTCTGCATACAGTATGTGTAAGTGTGTTTGTATTTTCCTCGAGCCTATATTTTGCTGTTCATTTTGACTTGAGGTCACACTTAAACATAACACCAACATTAGATGGACTATATCTAAAAATCAAACCAAATCAAATCAAGTTTATTATTTTGTCTACAGAAAAGGAACGAAAGTTGGAGACCAAATGGAAATGTGTTAAATCATAGAATAATATTGTTTTCAAAAAAGGGAAGAAAGGAAGCGAGAGAGAGAGAAAGAAAAAACAGATTTGTGTTGAATAGATTTGGGGGTTTATGAGTGAAAAGCCAACAGTGAATTTCTAAAAAAAAAAAACAAATTTCATGTCAGAAGTTGTAAATTTAAAAAAAAATTGAAAAGATGTATGTTGAGATCAGCAAATATATATAATTTTTAATGTATGAATAAAACATAACAGATTTGAATGTTGTAGCCCCAAGTATGATGCCATTAGAAAGCAAATCTATTTTTACAATGGCTCAAATCTGTACTAAAATGTAATGATGCTTTCCCTTTTAGAGAGGAAATGACCCTTACATTTTTTGTGATGCAAAATATGCAAAACAGGAAGTCCATTGTTTTGTTACCTTATATTATCCCAATGGAAGGATGATTTGAAACTCTAACATATCTTTTGTTTTGTTTTTTTGCCTTTACATAGGGCCTAATGGAGTTCTCTATACTTGCAACTATTTGCAGGCAACAGCTAGTGGCCAAATATGGGATCACATCTGTATCTACAGCAGCTGCCCACACAAAGGCCCATTTCCCAAATATATCCTGAAGGCCTGGATTCCACTGGGTCTGCAGCCTGCATGCGCACCTTGATTCTCAATGACATTGGATTCATGTGTGGTACAGATTTATAATACAATTGTTATAATAGATAACTGTTGCAAAATCTAACAAAGTTCAGAATATTAACTGCAACTATTTTTTAACTTTGTTAGATTTTGCAACAGTTATCTATTAATTTTTTTAAAAAAATTGATTTATATGCCGCCCTTCTCCGGAGACTCAGGGCGGCTTACAATGCGCTAAGCAATAGCCTTCATACTTTTGTATATTTATACAAAGTCAGCTTATTGCCCCCACAAACTGGGTCCTCATTTCACCTACCTTTGAAAGGATGGAAGGCTGAGTCGACCTTGAGCCTTGGAGAGATTCGAACCAGCAGAAATTGCAGGCAGCTGTGTTAATAACAGGGTGCATTAAACCACTGTACTATCAAGGCTCTTCTTTAAAACATGTATAGGGCTACCCATCTTTCAGACAACTCTGTGTGGCTCCCAATAAAATCATTTTAAAGACCGTAAAATACATTAAATCATAACATAAAATGTTTTCTAAAAAAATATAAAAAACCCCCTAGTGACATTCCATGCAAATATATGCATTTATTTAAAACATTTATAATTTATAATTATTTATCTATCCCTTAGTCCAGTGGTGAAATCTGAACCGGTTTGCCACCGGTTCGCTGGCCGCACATGCACGGTGTGTGACAAGTGTGCACCAAGCACAGGCCTGCACAATCCATGCCAAACGTGCACTGCATGCACACACATGCATGGTGCGTGCCAGATGTAAGCTGTGAGCATATGCGCAGTGTGCACTAAACAAGTACTGTGTGTGCGCGCACGCAAAGTACATGCCAAACGGCGGAAAAAGGAGGCTTGGGAAGGTAAGTAGAATAGCGAGGGGAGGATCAGCTGTGCCACACAATTTAGATTCACTAGAAAGCAGGATTTCCTGCTTTCTAGTGATTTTAAATCATGCGGCACAGCTGATTGTTGTAAATACAGGAACCAGTAGCTTTTTTAAAAACTACCGGTTTGCTCGAACCAGTAGTTTTTATCACTACCAGTTCGCCCGAACCAGTGTGAACCGGTAGCATTTCACCACTGCCTTAGTCCTATCGTATCTGGACTATTGTGGTCCTTAAAAGGACATTACAGTCATTTTAAAATGTGGCAGGTGGACCCAAAATAACAGGATCATTCTACTGTATGCCTATGTTGATAGTTAACAAATGGCTACAACAATAGATGTTTAATATAAGGACCCTGCAGAACAACCTGTTTGTTAGAGATTTGTTTCTATATAAGGCTGATAGACAGGGTTTAGAGAGGTCTGTTGTTTTCTTCTAACAGGATCAGTAAACCTCTATACAGAGCAGTGGTGGGTTGCCCCTGGTTCGGACTGGTTCGCAAGAACCGATAGTAAAACCGGCGGGAGGCTCCGCCCACTGACCGTGACGTTATCATAGGTGATTATGATGAGAGTCATGATGAGACTCGGTAGTAAAGGTAAGTAGAACCCACCCCTGATACAGAGACCAGTCTGTTACACCTGTAGTAGAAACAAAGACATTGACAGGCAAGTCTTTTGTTTTCACAAGGCTCTACAAGGTTACTGTACGGAGGTCCCACTTGGTAGCTTTCTCTAGCTTTCTTGGTGGAGAGTCTGTCTATTGCAGCTAAAAGCAGCCAGGAAAAGCTAGGCAGATCTTAGCTCCTGGCAGGCACTAACATGTTTGTGGTCAAAGAGACACAAATGGGCTACATAGCAAGGCTTATGGATGGTGAACATGGAAGACATTTACCTTCACATTACATAGATTAGAAAAACCCATTTTGCTGGCTTGGCAATGGACTGGAGATGAAGATAGACTGTGTCACTTATACACAGTGGTGTGATTTAAAAATGTTTACTACCGGTTCTGTGGCTGTGGCTTGGTGGGCGTGGCAGGGGAAGGATACTGTAAAATCTCCATTCCCTCCCCACTCCAGGGAAGGTTACTGCAAAATCTGCATTTCCTCCCAATCAGCTGGGACTCAGGAGGCAGAGAATAGATGGGGTAGGGCCAGTCAGAGGTGGTATTTACCAGTTCTCCGAACGACTCAAAATTTCCACTACTGGTTCTGCAGAACTGGTCAGAACCTGCTGAATACCACCTCTGCTTATATATGACCATAAAGATTGGTTAACAAAACACACAGACACACACACACACACACACACACACTATATATCTATATCATATGTTAAGTAGATATACATAAATAATCTTGATCAAATAAACAACTTAATATTCATACCTTTTAGATCTATAGTCTTAATCTTCAATACAATCAAATATTGTCATGATTTCGCTTTGATTCTTATTTATTCCATCACAGATTTCTTCAAGGTTTTAACAAACTTCTTTTCTAGATCCAATAAGAAAACTTTTCCAGGTCATTCTTTTGGTTTATCATTTGTATTTTCTTTTCTTTTTTAAAACCTTAGCTAATTTCTTTTATATATCCAGTAAAGTATGCTTTTCCAAGTCATTCTTTTAACCTGTCATTTGTGGCTCCACTTTTGTTACTTTCCCTTTACCTGACAAGTTAAATTTGTTCTACATCTGTCATTTCCCCTTTATCAAAGTCTTTTGGACATAGTCTATTGATAGAAGCTGATGTCATAACTGACAATATTGATATTTTAATTACTAGTTTTTGGCTCCAATGCTTTAATGCTTTGCGTCATTTTGTATGTTTCAGTATTAAGTGAATATCCGCATATATATATATATATATATATATATATATATATATATATATATATATATATATATATATATATATATGCTTATATCATATATATCTGCTTAGAACCTGCTAGTTTCTCGTTTCTAAAATCATACTTATCTTTCTTATGACTTACAATAGCCAGGATATTCCCACAAAAAGCTTTATTTAACTTTTTGATGTTTATTTCAAATTCTTTAAGAAAATTATTTTTCTTTATTATTTATTTTTCTTTTGTCCAGGGTTGAAGATAAAACTCTCTGGGTGATTCTAATAGCTTTAAAGATAGATAACAAGCAATTAGAAAGTGAACGTAGTGTCCTTCGAAAGGTTGTGCTGTGATTGCGAGCAAAATGACTGATCCTGTCATTTCCATGCACTCAAACTCATGGGAAACCACTGTCCTGTGTCCTGTCAAGGAACAGCTATTTGGAGCACATGTGGGCGATCTCCCATCCGCTCCTTATCTGGAGAAGTTCCAATACCTCAATCTATTCACCAGTTCTTTGGTCTGCTGCAGTTGTTGGCTCTGCTTTCACATAGCCATCTTTATTTTGCCATAACCTCCCACTCCCCAAGTCCTTGGTAGCGAAGTATCTTCATGCCAACATTGGGAATGAGGATATGCCCTCTCTTTCATGTGTTTAGTGTTTAGATCTGCAAGAAGATACTTTTTTGAAGATGCTCCTGATGTCAGAGGCCAGAGAAGTCTATCTCTTGCATCTCACACACATTCTGAAGAGCAGATGTCAGGAGCTGTTTTTGCCCTTCATTTTCTCCTCAGTTTTAGGAAATGGACGAAAACACATTTCTTTGGCCAGATTGTTAAAACTCAAAGTTCTTCTTATTTATGTTTTATTTTATTAGAGGTTTCTTTTAGTATTCTGGTTTGTTTTTATTATTTTAAATTGTAGGGTTCCCTTTGCATCTAAACCAAGTATAAATAAATCCATAAATAAATAAAACCGAGGAGATTTTGGCCATAGTGGCAGCCAGATGGAACCCCAAATATGCCACCTTGAGTCCAATCATAGAAGAAAGTTGGACTATATAAGAAACAAACAATTATAATCTCTCTTGTTGGATGAGACTGACCAAATTGATTATTTCAAGTTGCAATTACACACTGCTTGAATTTTAAAAGCACGGTATGTGTGCATATCATGTTTACCTAAGAGCAACTTTGCTATAATCTGCACTATTGATCCATCTTGGTTTAGCGTTCCCTAGGGATGTATAAATCGATAGAAATCCAATTCATTTTACTGCCTTATTTGCCTCCCCTCCCCTTAAAGAATAATTCAACAGACTGTTTACAGGCGATGGTGGCATGGAAAGGCGCAAGGAAGATTTTTCATTTTAAAATGTATGAGACAGTTCAGGTGTGTCCTTCCCCCCCCCACCGCTTCTTCTTCTTCTTGTTTATAACAAAAGTGTCCTGTATAGACATAGCAGTGTAGCAGACTCCACAGGGGGCCAAAAAGGAATTTTTTTTTTTTAAAAAAGGAAAAGGACTGAAAGAAACTCCAACTCATCCTAAAAATGATCTTGAAGAACAGAAACAATTTTTATGCGGCGGGGGTGAGGGGTGAGGCGGAGAACTCTTCAGAAAGTTGGCAGCCATATTTTGGTGCACTATTAATACAAAGAATGTATTAAGAATGTGCAAAGAATGTCATAAAAAATGACAGGGAACCCAGGCTGCACGCAAGAAATGTGCATTTTTCTGTATACCAGATTGTGTCCCCTCCAACTCAAATGTCTATTTCTGTTGCTAGCACCTTTTATCTCTGGATGATTGTATAAGGATCACATAGATTGGCAGTAGTCCTCGGTACTTACATACTGCACACGGGTGCATTTACAAAACCTGATCAATTTGCTGATTACACTAATACACATTAAACTTCCTTACTAAATGAAAGTAAGGCAGATGATTATTGAGTAATAAGTAGAGTGGAAAGTTCAATCATCCACAATGCCATTGTATCTTTACTCCTAAATAATCCCAGTCTGTTCAGTAAGATTTAATCCTAAACATCTAGGCCTGTAGGAACATGCATATCTTAATTGGCAAGTCTCTGTTAATTTCTTTTTTTTATGTTTCTCAGTGGAATGCTACACTCTGGTCAAAATTAGTATGTAAAGTTCTTTTTTATATGGCCTATGTTTTCTTCGCCTCTTTCTCTCTCTGTATGTGCACCCTTTGAGTCAGTGTTGACTCTTGGTCACCACTTGAAAACTGCAGTTTTCTTGGCAAGGTTTTTCAGAGGTGGTTTACCATTGTCTCCTTCTAAGGGCTGAGAGAGAATGACTGGCCCAGAGTCACCGAACTGGCTTTGTGCCTCTGGTGGACCAGAACTCAAGGTCTTCCCATTTCTAGCTTGGTGCCTTCACTACTTCACTAAATTGGCTCCCTATGCTTTCTTTAGGGTACTTTCTTTCACCAGTGGTGGACCTGCCCTCAGATCAGGAAATTTTGGGAAAAGATTCAAAAATGGTTGAACGAGATAACAGGTGCAAGTTTTCCCCTAACTCCAGATTCTTACTTACTTGGAATCAAACTAAAAGACGTGGGCAAACAAGATTGGCACTTGTTCATCCATATTACAACAGCTGCGAGAATGGCACTTGCCCAACATTGAAAAAATGTAAATACTCCATCAGATCAACTTACAATAAACAAGATATTGAATTGTGCCGAATTGGACAAATTAACGTATATCCTAAGAGACAAAAAAGAATCCATATACTACAGCAACTGGGAACACTGGTATTTATGGCTAAAGAAGAGGACAAATATAGAATAAATAACATAGTATTAAATATATACTTAATTATAATGAGATAGCGTTTGGTATTTAAAATAGTCAACGCTAGTTGAACAAAAGGATTTACCAGGATGTAACTATGAATAAGTATTTGGGGGCTTGATACGAGCCCCAGTTAGTCCTTCTCTGTGGTTGTCTTTATGTGTTGTGTTGTATACCCATATATAACTTATATTTGTTTGAAAATTACACTATATGTTTTTTTATCTGTAAATAATTAATAAAGATCTATTTTAAAAAAATAGAATTTAACTTATGGCATGTAGCTTAGGTTACTTTAGTTGTACCTTAAGAAGCATTTCATTATACAGAATTTTGCGCATCAACCATCTGCCAGTATTATGATATATGGCTCTGTAGGATCATGCCTGGCCATAACTGTGTCCGCAAATGTAAACAATATTTTATAATATATGAGGTGTCTATTTCAGTAGCTCCTATTAATTCATCTTGTGTCCATGCTGCCATCTTCCGTCTTCCTATATCTTTTAAATAAGGAAAGAATTACTTGGCTGCAAACCCAGATGGCCTCATCTTTACTGCTTAACTTTTCCCAGGTTTATTTTTCTATCTATGAACCAAGGTCATCATTGCTCTTATGTCTGCTAACAATGTATTTTACTTATGCATATTTTCGTTCAAGGTTGCAAATATGAACGTTAGGCTTCTTTATACTTTCAGCAAGATTAAGGAATACAAGTTTATGTTGTGATGATTTCACTGGTCTTCATCGGTCCCTGGATCACTGAAGAAAAGAAAATGAGATGAAGAATTATCCAACCAAGATTCCCCACCTCCTCGGGCTTGATATGTAAGAGAAACGACAAGTGCCTAATGACTCTCTCCATGACTGAACTGGATAGTTCTGATGGTATTTTTTCCTTCTTCGTCTTCTTCAAGAGCTGTGTGATTGCACTACAATCACGCTTCATGTCATAGTTAAGATTGTCCATTCCATAGCAGCCTCTTAAAACCCGTGATTGGATCAATTGTGAGGCCACTACCCCATGAGCCCCTGGATCCCGTGGTCAAGGGGGGGCCAAACTCATTATGAGGTGCCAACAAATCCTCGACTCGAGGTGGCACAGGAGACAGCTCCAATACCTAATCAAGTGGAAGGGCTATCCCTTATCAGAGGCATCTTGGGTAAAGAGTAGAAACATCCAGGCTGACCATCTCATAGCTAAATTCCACGCAGACAACCCAAAAAGCCTGGGGGCGGGGGGGTGGGGGAATCGCAATCTTAGAATCTATACCTGTACCCAAACTGTCTTTGCTTTGCACAGGTCGCCTTCAGACTATTTTGTTCCACATTCACAACCTTTATGAAATGGGAGACTCTCTAGGAAGAGTGGAAGCTCCTTTAGCCTGAAGGCTCCACAGTGACTGCAGTTTCTCATTGTCCCATCATTTAATGCTAGAGTTCAGATGAGACCCAGCAATTCATTCACATGCTGTCTAAAGAGTGAGATCACAGAGAAAGGGGTACAAAGGAGACCAGGTTTTTCCTCAACTCTTAGCCTGGACATTCCTAGTTGTGAAAGCAGACTCAGTTTGGGGATGTTTCTGTTTGGAGATTCAAGGAAAGGTTTTAGACAGAGGAAAGGTAGCCATCCAGTTTGGTGTCATAGTTAATGCTATTACCATTAATTACTATTCATTATATTAATTACTATTATACATTTATTATTAATAGTAAAACTATTATATAATAACTATAACTATTATATTCATAACTAATAACTATTACTATTAATAGTTAAGGGTAAGCATCAGGCTAGAAACCAGGAGACTGTGAATTCTTGTTCCAGCTTTGGCATAAAGCCTGGGCCAGTCACTCTCTCTCCAACCTAGGAAGGGGCAGGGATTAGTCTAGGCGGTCTCCAGGGGTCAAAACTAACTCAAAAACAATCCCTACCCCCAGCAGCACACACAAATATTGCTTTGTGCAAAATTATCCCCCTCCCTGATGGAAACTCTCATGTGTGACCAAAGATTAACAGAAAACCGAAAGACATCCTTATACTTATAGCTTCTGAATACTCTATAAATGATTAACAGAGTTGGAAGGGACCTTGGAGGTTTTTTAGTCCAACATCCTGTTCAGGTAGGAACCCCTACACCACTTCAGACAAATGGTTATCCAATCTCTTCTTAAAAATTTCCAAATTAATTAGGAAGAGGGATTTGTGGGCTCCAGCCAGCCCCACAACTATGTCCTTTTCCATGCATCCCAAGCAAAGCCACAGAGCCATGTTTCCCAGCCTTTCTGGAAGGCTGTCCTGTGGATGTGTTTAAATTGAAGATATTAAATTCACCAAGAAAGAGCCTGAAAGATGAGCAGATATTTTTAAAATATTCAGGTTCAAAAGTTATTCTAAAAATTGTTCTAAAATAATTTTTGCTTGTTCCTAGATTCCTTTGATTCCTATTTTACTTCATTATCCAATTTTAATATAGTTCCTTCCAGATACCATTACTTATGTCATGTTATCTCTCGTGTTACCTTTTTGAATTCTAAATCCTAGAGTCAGACATGCAAGTTAGAAATAGAATAAAAGAGTTGGAAGGGACCTTGGAGGTCTTCTAGTTCAACCCCCTGCCCAGGCAGGAAACACTACACCACTTCAGACAAATGGTTATCCAAACTCTTCTTAAAAATTTCCAGTGTTGGAGCATTCACAACTTCTGGAGCCAAGTTGTTCCACTGGTTAATTGGTCTAACTGTCAGGAAATTTCTCCTTAGTTCTAAGTTGCTTCTCTCCTTGATTAGTTTCCATCCATTGCTTCTTGTCCTGCCCTCTGGGGAATAGCCAGACTCCCTCTTCTTTGTGGCAGCCCCTGAGATATTGGAACATGCTATCATGTCACCCCTAGTCCTTCTTTTCATCAGACTAGACATACCCAATTCCAGCAACCATTCTTTATATGTTTTAGCCTCCAGTCCCCTAGTCATCTTTGTTACTCTTCTCTGCACTCTTTTTAGAGTCTCAGCATCTTTTTTACATCATGGTGACCAAAACTGGATGTAGTATTCCAAGTGTGGCCTTACCAAGGCATTATAAAGTGGTATTAACACTTCAAGTGATCCTTACAGCTACCTATCTCCTTTCTGGTGACCATGTTTCTAGTTCACCAGTTTAGGGGCGTTAGAAAGTCAAGTTCTGAGGATCTTTCTTTTCTGCCTCCATCAATCTTCTGCCCAATGCTTTTTTCTCAGAAGGATGTTAAGGATCTCATAAGAAGAGTGACTGGATCTCCAATCTCGATATATTAAGGTGGGGGATCTGATTTATCCTGCGGGTCATATAATTGCATTCTTAACATAGTACGTGAAACACTTCTAAGATTTCTCCTACTACATTATTTTGTTGGTGCTTCTCAGGAAACTCAAGTTCATCATTCAAACTGGAGAGGTGACCTTCTTCTAACCCAAGGAGGAATTTTTACTTGGGGCTCCTGCTTGAGAAGAAATGTTAAATGAACTCCCGAGGATTCATTTCAAAGCATCTTGCTGAGTTGCTGCTCAGATAACTTGGCAGAGATCTCACTAAAGAGAAAAAGATGTGAAAAAAAGGAAGGCCAAACTACCTGGATCTTTTAGAACTGCTCTGTTTGCCAATTTTTTCATGAAGCAGCTCATTTGGTGCTTGGCTTATTGATTGCCTGTAGCTATCAGTCATTGGTCATACAAGCTAAAGTTTTAGAAAATTTATCTATCTGTATGTTGCTTTAACACAGAGAGAGAAACCAAAAAAACCAAAATAACATTGCAATTCTCATTGCACTTCTTTGGCTCTGAGTTGGAGTTATAAATTGGGGATCCAATCTATTTAATGAAACCTTATTTCTAAATGTACTTAGCAGTATGATGTACAGCTCACTGAAGTTGGTGAACCTTATAAGGTTGACTCAGCCTTCCATCCTTCCGAGGTGGGTATGACGACCCAGATTGTTTGGGGCAATATACTGACTCTGTAAACTGCTTAGAGAGGGCTGTAAAGCATTGTGAAGTGGTATATAAGTCTAAGTGCTAACTGTTGTAAATATATGTCAGTTGTTAAGTGCTCAGAATTTGCTCATGTTACCATGGGGGATGCTACAAGTCATAAATGCGAGGACTAGTCATAAGTCACTTTTTTCATATCATTTTTATCTTCAAATAGTCACTAAACCAATGCTGTAATCTGAGGGTTACCTGTATTTCTACAGTACAGAGGAGCCATGAATTGACCTTCCCTATGTTTGGGGAACTGATGAGTACTTATTTGGGGGTGTTGCCTGCTCTGAAGATTGATTCTGGACATAACGGCTGCTCTCCATTCCCCAGCTAGAAACCAATTGCTCTGGAACCTTTTAAAAAAAATGTTCTCGTAGATAACAAGGCTGGGTGCCCCAAGAGAACACAAGGCCTTGACCTGAAACACTCTATAACTCCCAGAATCTGGTGCTTTGGGCAAGCAACTCCTCTCTTCTCTCTGCTTAACAGTAGAGCTGGACTTGACTGCAATGGTTATGGAAAAAAGAACCTGGACAAAGAGAATTGCTCCTTTCAATAGATTACAGTAAGCAATAGCATTTAAGTTTATATACCTCCCCATAGTGCTTTACAGCACTCTCTGGGTGGTTTATAATGTTAAACCATTATTTGCCCCCCAACAATCTGGGTCCTCATTTTACCAACCTCAGAAGGATGGAAGGCTGAGTCAATCTTGAACTGGTCAGGATCGAACTCCAGGCTGTGAGCAGAGTTAGCCTGCAATACTGCCTTCCAACCACTGCGCCATCAGGGCTCTAGTTTTCCTTGGAACTGGAAACATGATTCCAGGTGGTATATTGGGAACCCATATACTTTCCATTGTATCTTATGTTTTTTTTTTGTTTCAAGTTTTTTATTTTATTTTTGCATATACATATCAATGCATGAACAGTGTGGCACCTGGCTGTTATACATTTTAATACAGATAAAACTAGTAATATTAATCATGGTTGTTACATTCATCCAGCTTATGTATTTCTAATAATCGTACACATTTATATTAAGTTATAGTCTTTTATTGTTAATATGTTTTGTGTGTGCCTGTCTGTCTTTCTTTCTTTCTTTTTTTTTGAGATGGAGCCACAAGACAGAGATATTGATATGACTAGTTTCATTTCAATTGAAAGCCCTTGCCCCTTCAGTGATTTCACAGAGCCAGAAATCAATTGGGAACGGAATGAAATACGCAGTGCTTGAGAGAAGTCAATCCAAGAAACATTACTTTAATTCCCTGTTCCTTTTCTTTAGTGAAAATTGGCTACCTTCAGGCATGTATAACAGATATTTTTAAAATTAAGAGTGTCTTCGAGGAGAATGCCCCTTGGATTTATTAATTCATTTATGGTATTCTCGATAGGCTCTCAGAAAAATATTTTTGGAATCTTGCCCAGAAGCGTCTTCTTTCACTGGATGTCGACTTACATTTAAGTATGCAAAATCACACATAATTTGGTAGAACGTATATAAGATTTATTTTGTTACGAGGACCAGGAGAGTGATTGGATTTATCCCTTCTCAGCCACCGTATGAGCCATTGGGTGACTTTGGACCTCTTGGTCCAGCCTACTGCACAGGGTTGTTGTTGGGAGAAAAATGTCAGGAGGGGGCATATGTATGCCACCCTGAGCTCCTGAAGGAAAGGCAAAGCATAAATCTATCAAAATTTTACAAAGTGAAAGTGTAAATAATCAAAGGACACTCTTTTTGAGACTGTCCTTGCTAATAGCAGTATGTTTTCAGCAGCTCTGGAAAGTATTCTCTCTTTTATTAGATACAGATATATAAATAACGTAAATCGTTGCCTTTGCTCACATTTCCTCCCACCCCCCCACCCCATTTCTCGCTGCTTTTTGTCCTATTTTGACAGTTAGGTTTGCTGTTATGTGTGTAATAGACATACACACCAACACACACCAGTAACATGTAGTTCTTGACTGACCGGGAATATACTGGGTGTAATTAAACTGGAAATTATCCATAGTAATCTTCCAACAAATATATATTTTGCAGATAGAGAGGAACGTGATTTGTCAGAGATGGAGATTTTCCACTTTGACCCAACAATGCTCAAAACAGATTAATGGATAATATCTTTGTTAGTATTTGTTTTTGTGTATGCATTATGGTTGAATAAAGCTGCTTAGATTTGTTAAACATTTCCTCCCAAATCTGCCCCCCCAAATTAAAGCACCTGCAGGCAGTTTGATGCTTCCCCATGATAGACTATTGACTATCCCTTTTGTCAACTTAAATCTTAGAGCAACTAAAATAGGAACGGTTTTGCTCTCAGGCTGCAAATGAAGCCAGAAGTATGTCAGATCTTAAAGCCCAGATCTTCAACTGGAATTGAATATAGTCTGATTGAAAAATCACTTTAGGGCTTTTGGAGAAGAATATTAATTGCTTTCCTTCTTGGTATGGAAAGGACCAACTTGTATCTACTGTAGCAATGAGTTAGCAATGAGTTACTGTAGCGCAATAGTTCTTTTGCTTAAAAAAATTTATAGCAGAAAATTCTACTTTTTTATGTCTCTTGGGGATATTAGAATTTACATTAAACTAAAACCCACTTGTTGGTTTGTACCTACTGAGATTCAGAGACATTGTTGAGTTTAGGATAGGGTTTCAGATGTCCAGCAAAAGGAGGATACGTCCTCTTTTATATCCTCAGGTTTGCCATCTGGCAGCCTTAAAATCAAATATTGTCTCGCTTTTTTGAATGCTTTATGCATAGTTTTTATTAAAGAATTTTCTAACAAATTAAAAGCCATAGGAGAAAATTAAAAAATAAGGAAAAATAATGAGCAGTGAGAAAAGAAAATTAAAAAAGCAAAAGAAATAGAAAAGGAAGGGAAAAAGAAGAAAAGGGGGAAAGACATTATGAACAAGTGGCTTCTGATCTTGATGGCAGTTACAGATACTCTGTTTCCCCCAAAATAAGACATTCCCTGATGATAAACCCAATTGGGCTTTTGAGCGCATGTCAATAAGGCCAAATGCTTAATTCAGGGTTCAAAAAAAATATAAGACAGGGTCTTATTTTCGGGGAAACACAGTACGTTTATATTTAACTTCTCTCTCAAGGTTACATCATAATTTTGTTCTTCCATAAACTACCCTTCCTAATCTTCAAACCCATAAATCATAAGTTCATTTTTTCTCTTTCTTTTAAGCGAAAACTCCATAAAAGTTTCCAGTCACCAATAAATGTGGCTTTTCAAGTTTCTTTGTATGTTGTTTTTTTAAAACTGTTTTTACAATAGTAATCATTGAAGAAACTTTCATGTCTTGTGACTTTGAAATTGTCTTGTTTCTTTCTTTCCTTTGTCCATCAAGAGGCTCCACAGCCTAGATTTATTTTATTTCCTGATTCCAGCAGTTGGCTTCAACCCAACCCCTTCAAATCTATGATTGCTACAGTCTCTGGTTGAGCTGTGATGACACAGTGGAGCAGTGGTTAGAATGCAGTATTACAGGCTAATTCTACTGACTGCTAGCAGTTCGATTCTCATCGGCTCAAGGTTGACTCAGCATTCCACCCTTCTAACGTCAGTAAAATGAGGATGCAGATTGTTGGAGGCAATATGCTGACTCTGTAAATCATTTAGAGAAGGCTGTAAATGTAAAGCATTATATAAGTCTAAGTGCTATTGCTATAGTGCTAGTTCATATAATTCCCATATATTTGGAAGGAATGTTGTGACTGATTTTATTTTATTGCTAGTGTATCTTCTTGAAAACGAAGACTTTTTAGAAAAATATTGCAATTGAAAAACAAGTCTTTATAATGGTGGAAAAATAATTCTGTGTACATGTATATATATTTTTTGCAATTTTTGCCGTCTATTTTTGTCATAGATGCCAAGAAAGTTAAACTGTTAGTTTGTCTGCGTCCTCTTTTGCACCTGTTCAGACATCTGGTAACCTTGTTTCAGGGATTAATTTTATTTGTTCAGTCATGACTCACATTAGGCTAAGACCAATATTTTTAGGAAGAAGAGCAGTGGAATGTGACAAAATCCAACCAGTTGATTTTGTCCATTTGTGTCCACTGGAAATATTTATTATTATAATTACAATTTATTATATTAAATGATGGTTTGGCACAGGGTTAATTCTGGTTCAACTCTGCACAAGACTTTTTTCCTCTTTGTGAGAATAGCAGGCTATGGATAATATTAGGCCATTCCCTAAAACTTTTCTGTACTTTATTTGGAAACAAGCGCAATCCTACCAAACAAGTGTACATTTTAATTATACCAGCCCCCAAATTTCTGTTTTATTCCAGGAAAAAAACTTCATTGCTAATTATTTGTCCAAACAGCTGCTTACAGTTTGATGCTCCCTCTTTGGGACACATCTTTGGTTAAACTGAATCTTGAAGCAGTCTGAACTGGAATTTGGTTTAAATTTATTTATTCATTTATTCAATTTATATGGCCACCCATCTCAAATGTATGATTCTGAGTGGTCATATAATTACTGTACATGCTGAAATATAATATTGATAGAAATATACTGTCTTTAGAATTTGGATTTTCAGGGGGAAACGAGTCTAGGCTGGTTCTCAGAGGTTTAAGTCAACAAGGACTTCAGGAAAAAATGTCAATTCGTCCCCTTCCCCTTATGCAAACAGACAGTCTGTTATAGTCTGCCTGTACAGGTTGATAAGAATACACTGAAGTGTGAAAAAATGGCTGGGTAAGACTCAGGTTGGAGATTTGGGAGAAAAAAAATCTTATTCCCTCCTCTTTTATTGTTAACAACTCATCTATTCAGCCATTTTGTAGAGATGGCTAAAAAAACAGATCAGTAATTTGTATCTGAAAGAGCAGCTGGGAAAATTTGACTCGAAAGAAGGAACAGAGGAGAGATAATGAGATTGTGGTAAACTGGAGTTTATGATATATTTGGAGTTATGACAGATTTGCTCTAAGTTTTATTTTGTAGTTCTTTAAAAAAGAAGCTGTTGTAGTTATATTCATTTTTTGCTTATCAGTTCTTTAACTAAATGTAGGATGATCTGCATATGGTTGTTTATAGTCTATAATTCTTGTAGGTGGTGTGCTGAAAGCTAGTTTGGTGTGGTGGTTAAGGCAGTCATGGAAGGAAGGAAGGAAGGAAGGAAGGAAGGAAGGAAGGAAGGAAGGAAGGAAGGAGGGAGGGAGGGAGGGAGGTCTACTAGGTCTGATTTTGGACAGGGATCATTGTGCATTGGCACTTGCAGACTCTTTCTGTTGTTGTCAATAAGTCCTTCTGTTGGTGTGTGAATGGCTTCTTGGTGCACTTAAGAAAGGCCTGCACCACTTTTCAACCCCTTGCTGTTGTGACTGTCAAACTTCTCATGAAGGCTGAGGAATTCTGGGAGTTGAACTCCCCAAGTCTTAAAGTTGCCAAGTTTGGAGACCCCCAGCTGTACAGGTTTAACACACGTGATCCTCAGTTAATGGCCATTTGTTCAGCAACTGTGTACAGTTAAAATGGGGCTGAAGAGTGGTATTTATGGCTGATCCTCAAAATTTGGGTGGTCACATCATCTCACGGTCACTGCAGCAAGCTAAGTCAATGGGGAAGCCGGAAGGAGGTCGCAAATGGCAAACATGCGATATTTCAAGTTAACAAAGCTGTGGGAGTCACTTAAAAACAGCAACTGGAAATGCCACTACTTCCCTTGCTAAGCAACATGGTCACCTGACATTGCACTTTATGACTGCATCTCTTACAATGGAAATTCCAGTCCCAATTACCCTCATTAACTGAGAACTATAGGTAGTCCTTGACTTACAACCACAATTGAGCCCAACATTTACGTTGCTAAGTGATACATTTGTTAAGTGAGTTTTGCCCCATTTTGCGATTTTTCTTGCCACAGTTGCTAAGTGAATCATTGCAGTTATTAAGTTCATAACCTGGTTGTTAAGTGAATCTGGCTTCCCCATTGACTTTGCTTGTCAGAAGATCACAAAAGGGGGTCACATGATCCGGGGGGAACTGCAACCGTCATAAATATGAACCAAGAATCCGAATTTTGATCACGTGACCATGGGGATGCTGCAGCAATCAAAAGTGTGAAAAACAGTCATAAGTCACTTTTTTTCAGTGCCATTGTAACTTCAACCGGTCACTAAATGGATGGTTGTAAGTCAAGGATTACCTGTACAGTTGTAAGGTCATCTCAGTTGAGTGTGATCTCTAGGTAAGTGTCCATAGTTCATTGTTCTTACTTGGGAGTCACTCAGTGGTGAAATCCAAATTTTTTTATTACCGGTTCTGTGGGTGTGGCTTGGTGGGCATGGCTTGGTGGGCGTGACGGGGGAAGTATATTGCAAAATCTCCATTCCCACCCCACTCTGGGGCCAGCCAGAGGTGGTATTTGCCAGTTCTCCGAACTACTCAAAATTTCTGCTACGGTTCTCCAGAACCTGTCAGATCCTGCTGGATTTCACCCCTGGAGTAACTCCACTCTACTCAGTTGAACCTATTTTTCAAGTGGGGGTCCAATATCTCAATTGGTCCTTCTCCTCAGTGAATATTAAGAAATAATATATGACTAGTGCAGATTGAATCTTCTGCAATGTAATATCCTCCACATATAATGGAGTGGTGATACAAGTTTGGAGTTACAGATGCACTTTCCAGAATAGTTTTCTGAATTAAAAAAAAAAAAGGCTACTGCAGGCATGAGATTTTATGGGATGAATAGTTTCCTTTCCCTCAGCAACAAAAATGTCAGTGAAATCACTGTAGTCAGTGGGCTTATTCTTGAGCAAGTGAGTAGGGACGCAAATTTATACATTGAAGTCAGTGAGGCTTATTTCAAACAGGAGATATATCAGATTAAGGCCATCAATTCTGAGTTTTGTTTGACTTTGTTTGTCAGAAGGTTGCAAAAGGTGATTACATGATCCTGGGACAATGCAACCATCATAAATACACACCGGCATCCAAATTTTGATCATGTGACTGTGGGACTGCCGCAATGGTCATAAGTGTGAAAAATGGTCACACATCAGTTTTTTCAGTGCCGTTGTAACTTTGAATGGTCACTAAACAAACTGTTGGAAGTCGAGGACTATCTGTATCTGCACAGATGTCTATCCATCAAAACTTTCATTTTATTCAAATCAGCGCTCACACCTCTATTGTGCCTTGATTCTACATTCGCACTTGAGGTTGTTACAGATAACTGTGCAAATCGTCGGCAGGGTTTTCTGTCTGCATGACCTGAATGTTCTGTCAACATATCATTCTCTTAGCGAAGCTCTATCTCTGTTGACAAAGGCCCTTCAGCTGTTGTCACGCCAATGCTCTTGATAGCTCTGCCCCTTGAAAAGTCATTTTTTAAAAAAGAGTGCAGATGATGGGTATTATTCTTCTCAACTATCAAGGACAGAGCTGAACATAAGGAATTATTAACTAAGTGAGAAATAAATAATAATAAAAAACAGAAGCCTTGTGGTATTCCATCATTTTTAGCCATTAATTGCTAGAATCCCCATGTTAAATCCTGCTCAATTTTATTAGTGGCACTGCGACATCCATTTCTTGATTTCTATACTTCTTCAATTAGCACCTGTCTGTTTTTTTCTCCCTTAAGCGATATAAAATCTTTTACCTAGATACATTTTTATCTGCAAGGTATAATAAATCAGAAATTCCACTTTTTCCCTGTAAAATAAACAAGCAAACGGCTCTTAAAGATTTCATAGTACATAACAGAACTTACTTTGGATAAAATGATGTTAAGAATCATTTATCAATTTGGTTTGTATTTCTAAAAAAGAGGGGGGCGGGTGTAGAAGGATATATGACAGGTTATGCACCATAGTATTACTGACAAGTGCTTGAAATTTTGGCTAGCGTAATTTCCTGTCAAGATTTAAGGCTCAGTTGAGAAGTCATTCACCAGATTTTGTGTGTCGTCTACTGCAGTGATTCAACAGTCTGGGCATTTTAAAAGAGTGATATATTGACGGCAAAAACAGGTCTCTAAATAAATTTGGAACCTAAGACATGTGTTTTGGATTTATTTGTTACGTGTGCTTAGTCCTTCTCAACTGATGTTTACAAGTGAACCTATTTATAATAACAATCCAAGGATAGCTGGAGCCACATAGATTAGAGGAGGTGTTTTCCACCCAGCAACAGGAAGTTCAAACAGAAATTACTTTTTCATAACAGATTTACCAAACAAACTAAAAAAGTTTTTTTCTTTTGTGGCAGTTAAATGGCCTATTATGCCTGAGGCATTTGAATTTGCATCCCTTTCTTTTCAGTTACTGTCTTCTATAGGTAGGATTATAGGTAGGATTTATAGGTAGGATTCTTGTAAAGCAAATTTATTTTTAGGGAAAGGTCATGCTGTAAAAGAAGCAGAAGTATAAACTTCAAATAGAAATGTAGATCAGTATAAATCCAATCTGACTTGTGTCTGATTAAGCACGGAGAGCATTCTGTTTTCTTTAATGGATGTGCAAAAAAAAAAAAAGATTTTAAAGTATTTTCAAAACCATTGAAAATCCATATTAACGTTCGCTTTCTGGAACATGGAGATTTTGTTGGGAAATTTCTCAGATTTTGCACCCTTGCAAAAAGCTTTAATACTCATGTTCTTGATGTCATTCTATGAAAATGTAAATGTCTTTGATTTTACTCTGTTATTTTTAAACACATCCCTCCCAAACAAATATTAATCAGCTTCTTTAATAATGGTGTGATAGATTTGATTTCACAGATCTCGCAAAGCTTCTCCCGTGGAAAACTGTGGCAAATTTCTTTTGTATTCTTAACTTTAGAAGTCCCAATTGCTCTGTGACATCTCTGTGATGAGTCCATAGAAGATTTTTCAAACATTATGGTCACACATATTAATTTGAAGAAACCTAATGGCTTCTTTTTATTAGCAATAGCAATAGCATTTAGACTTATATACCACTTCATAGTGCGTTATAGCCCTCTCTAAGTGGTTTACAGAGTCAGTATATTGTCCCCAATAATCTGGGTCCTCATTTTACCCACCTTGGAAGGATGGAAGGCTGAGTCAACCTTGCGCCTGGTGAGGATCAAACTCTTGGCAGTGAGTTGAATTAGCCTGCAATACTGCCTTCTAACCACTGTGCCACCATGGCTCCTTGTTACATTGGCTATTGGCTTTATCTTGTTCATCTTACTCTCCTGAGGAATTTGTATGTATGACCAGATAATCTCTATTTCCTTTTGCTTTGAACTGAGGACATCACTGCTGATTATTGGGACCTTCTAGAGATCAATATAAGATAGGTGGCTATATAAAGTTTTAAATAACTAAATAAACAAATAATAAGATTTTAAGGTAACATCCTACAATTTCTAATTGATGGATTCATTATGTACAATCAAATTTGTGGTCTTAGAAAGCACATAGATCAGGAGTGTCAAACTCGTACCATGTCATGTATTGCAACTTTTCCTCCCTTTGCTAAAATGAGTGTGGGTGTGGCCAGTGTGTGATGCATCTGGCCCACAGGCCCTGAGTTTGACACCCATGACATAGATGGATTTCTTCCATGACCAGCCTCTAACCTGGTTTTTCAGGACTTCTAATGGAACACCCATTGAATAGAACAGAATTAGATTTTTTTTTAATTGGCAAAGTATGATTGGACACACAAGGAATTTGTCTTGGTGCATATGTTTTTAGTGTACATAAAGGAAGATATGTTCATCAAGAATCATAAGGTACAATACTTAATGATAGTCATAGGGTACATATAAGCAATCAGGAAACAATATCAATATAAACCGTAAGGATATAAGCAACACATTTACAGTCAAACAGTCATAAGTGGAAGGAGATAGGTGATGGGAATGATGAGAAGATTAATAGTAATGCAGACTTAGTAAATAGTTTGACAGCATTGAGGGAATTATTTGTTTAGCAGAGTGATGGTGTTCGGGAAAAAACCGTTCTTGTGTCTAGTTGTTCTGGTGTGCAGTGCTCTATAGCATCGTTTTGAGGGTAGGAGTTGAAACAGTTTATGTCCAGGATGCAAGGGGTCTGTAAATAATTTCTCAGCCCTCTTTTTGACTCGTGCAGTATACAGGTCCTCAATGGAAGGCAGGTTGATAGCAATTGTTTTTTCTGCAGTTCTAATTATCCTTTGAAGTCTGTGTCTGTCTTGTTGGGTTGTAGAGCCAAACTAGACAGTTGTAGAGGTGCAGATGACAGACTCAATAATTCCTCTGTAGAACTGTATCAGCAGCTCCTGATACAGATATAAACAATTGCCATTGTTTATTTATTTATTTGTTTGTTTGTCAAACATGTACAGTTAACAAGTATAGGTATGAACATAAACATAAACAAAGGAAGTGAATATAAATAAATGGGAACAGTAAGACAGGGATGGTAGGCACGCTGGTGTGCTTATGGCACCTCTTAAGAAGGGAATGAGGTCCATGGTAAACAGTTTGAAGTTGAAGCTGTGAGGGTTTGAGGCTGTAACAACGGAGTCTGGTAGAGCATTCCAGGCATTGGCCGCTCTGTTGCTGAAATCATATTTCCTGCAATCGAGTTTGGAGCGGTTTACCTTGAGTTTGTAACTGAGTCCATCCATGTTGTTGCTGGTCATCCTCTTCTTCTCTTTCCTTCCATCTTTTCTAGTATTAGAGCCTTTTCCAGAGAGCTCAGCTAGGGCTTTGCAAAAAGTGTCCAGGTATATACATGACTATAATGGGTATTTTTGAAGCTTGATTTGGGTTCAAATCTTTCCGCATCTATTAATATCACCTGGTAGTTTTGACAGCCTGCTATTTTTTCAATGTACCCATAGGTACATTTTATGTGTTTTATGGAGAAATTAAGTTGTTGCTCATGGAGTCCTTGGTGAGTTTCATGAAGAATAGCAGAACTGAAGCAGCCTATTTATATTCGAATGTCTGGCATGAAACACAATCTCTCTTGTATTTCAGTTCTATCCAACTGAGTACAAGAGCCCTAATACTTGTATTTGTTCTCAAACTCTCTTTAGAGGAAATCCAAGTATTTTGCTTCTGATGCTGAGACTGACACCGGAATAATTATTGTGTTCAGCCCTTGCATGCATTGCTGTTTCTAACATCATCATGCAAGTCTGTACATATAAATGTTAAATAGGTTCTGACAATCCCTGTTGCTTTTTTTAAAGAAATTGTGTCTCTATCCTTATACAGGGAAATTTGAAAGAACAACAGGAGAATAAACTGTAATGTCTTATTAAAGGGCACATTCATTTTAATAAGGAAGCTTCATTGCAAGCAAATGCAAATCGTGTATTTCATTCTCAAGTCATTTCGGGATTTGAAGATTCATCTGGGCTTCACATAATGAGACAAGAAAAAAAGGACAAAAGTGTTATATTGAAGCAGTAGGCTGGCTTTGATCACTAAATTTCAATATCTATGTGCACTTTGTTCCACTTTAGACACATCTAGCTGTGGGTAAATAGCAGGAGCCTTATTCTACGTCCTATATCTGTTCATATCTATATAGGTAGTCCTCGATTTACAACCACAACTGAGCCAATACAATACGATACAAATTATATTCCTAATCTTTACCCCTTTTTTTCCCAGCCATTGATCAAATAAGTTCCATGTTTGGTAGTATTCTGTATCTTCTTTCTCTTTAATCTTCAGTGTAAGTCTGTCCATTTCTGCACAGTCCAGTATCTTCTTAGTTATCTCTTCATCTAGTGGTATTTCTTCATTTTTCCAATGCTGCGCAAATACAATCCTCGTTGCTGTTAATACATTTAAGTAGATCTTAAACCTGCATTTTTTAAAATTAGGTAAAGTACCAGAAAAAATTAATAAACAAAGTGTGTCGGCTTTGGAAGCCATATTAGGCTGGAAGCTCCAATGCTGCCACCTTCTCATGTGTGGGAAAGTAAGAGAGGGGGTTAGTAGACATAATAGCATTCTTCCTGTCGGTCAAGGTCAGGGCGATCCAGCATCTGGAGAAGGAGTGGTCAGGAGGATGGATCGGGATGGAGTGGAGGTTGATTGGAGCATGTGACCGACTGGGTGGAAAAGGGGATGGTTTTGGGAGCTTTGACTTTCTGAAGGAAAACCCGGGCTTTTGAGATTCGGGTTTCCCCAGATGTGTCAGTTTGCCTATTCTAGTAAAGAGAACTTTGGAAAATGCTGGCTTCCGCGTCTTTACTTGGAGTTGGGGTTTTTCTGGAACGCTGACAAAGTGTATATTTAAACTGAGCCCAAAATTTCTGTTGCTAAATGAGACAGTTGTTAAGTGACCTTTGCCCCATTTTATAACCTTTCTTGCTACAGCCGTTAAGTAAATCACCAAAGTTGTTAAATTAGTAACATCATAAATCTGACTTCCCCATTGACTTTGCTTGTCAGAAGGTCGCAAAAGGGGATCACATGACCCGGGGGACACCGCAACCGTCATAAATATGAACCAGTTGCCAAGAATCTGAATTTTGATCATGTGACCAGGGGGATGCTGTAGCAATCAAAAGTGTGGAAAACACTCATAAGTCACATTTTTTCAGTACCATTGTAACTTCAGCTGGTCCCTAAATGGATGGTTGTAAGTCAAGGATTACCTGTACAGTTGTAAGGTCATCTCAGTTGAGTGTGATCTCTAGGAAGTGTCCATAATTCATTGTTCTTACTTGGGAGTCACTCAGTGGTGAAATCCAAATTTTTTTACTACTGGTTCTGTGGACGTGGTTTGGTGGGCATGGTGTGGCTTGGTGGGCGTGGTAGGAGAAGGATACTGCAAAATCGCCATTCCCTCCCCACTCTGGGGCCAGCCAGAGGTGGCATTTGCCGGTTCTCTGAACTACTCAAAATTTCTGCTACTGTTTCTCCAGAACCTGTCAGAATCTGCTGGATTTCACCCCTGGAGTAACTCCATTCTATTCAGTTGAACCTATTTTTCAAGGGGGGGTCCAATATCTCAATTGGTCCTTCTCCTCAGTGAGTATTAAGAAACAATGTATGACTAGTGCAAACTGAATCTTCCGCAAAGTAATATCCTCCATATATACTGGAACCACAATTTCCAGACTTTTTAACAGAGTGGTGACACAAGTTTGGAGTTACAGATGCACTTTCCAGAACAGTTTTCTGAATCAACCAGAAAACTTTAAAAAATTTATTTATTTATTTATTTATTTATTTATTTATTTATTTATTTAATTAAACTTGTATGCCGCCCTCTCTCCCAAAGGACTCAGGGCGGCTCACAACGATAAAAAACACATAAAATTCTGTATTCAAATATAAAAACCAATACAATCCCCTTAAAAAACCCCTTCAGTCCATTCCGGCCAGGCCAAATAGCCATGTTTTGAGGTCACGGCGGAAAGAGTGAAGGTCAGGGGCCATCCGGAACTCCAGGGGGAGCTGATTCCACAGAGAAGGCACACTCCCTGGAAGTCGCCAGCCGACACTGTCTGGCCAATGGGACCCCAAGGAGGCCCTCCCTGTGAGAGCGCACCAGGAGATGGGGAGCTGTCGCTGGTCTCAGATGGTCTGCCAGGTACCCCGGGCCTAAGCCATGTAGTCTACTTCAGGCATGTTAGCATCTAATGATGGCCACAAACAATTATGGGATTTGTCTTTTATTAGACGAATAGTTTCCTTTCCCTCAGCAACAAAAATGTCAGTAAAATCACTGAAGTCAGTTGGTTTATTCTTGAGCAGGTGAGCAGGGGTGCAAATTTGTACATTGAAGTCAGTGAGGCTTTATTTCAAAGAGGAGATATGTCAGATGAAGGCCATTAATTGCATTTTTGCAGAAAAATTGACCAGTGAGTTACAGGAAAATTGGCCAGTGAGTTAAAGGTGGGAGAAGCAGCTGTGCTTCAGTTTTGAAGTATTTGATGCCACAGAAGAAACACAACTTGCTGTGTCAAGGCAGTTGGAATAGGCTCAAAAACTTTGTTTAGCCCTTCCAATAAATGCACAGAAGTCCATTCTGGCTATCAGAACAGGGTCTTGAAGTCAAACAATGTGGCTGCTTTGATTTTTACAGGTAGTTTCAAAGGGACACTTTGTATTAGACTTCACTGAAGGGAATCAACTCTTCAAGCTTTACGGAGCCCTATTAAACAGTCACTCCAGATGGTCTTGGCTACTGAATCATAAACACTGTCCTTAATGGGATTTTTTCCCCAGCAAGATAGACACCTGTTGCCTGTCACTCAGGTCACCTCCTTATAAAATGAAAAAAAGTAGGCAGTGAGGGCTTGAGAAACAATATTTGTGGCTCATTTAAGGTGGATAAGGCAAATTCTAAATAATTTAATATTTACTGATTTTTTGAAAGAAATAATCCATTCCTCACTGAATGGAAGATTGAATTGGATGCTTGAAATACATGGAGTAGTTAGACTGTAAAGCATTAGGTGGCAATCTAGCAACATTACTTCAACATTGTCAACACTGGCTCTTAATATTTCCATCACATTAATTCTAACTCAAGATATGCAACTGTTTTTCAGGCAGAGGGTCATATCTGGCCCTTGATCCTTTATGTACAAGTGGTTTACAAAGATATTGGGATGATTTGCTAACTTCAAATTTCCCTAAACACCATACATGTACCAAGTCAAAATAGAAGGCTGAATGGGTGACTTACCATCCAAATGATCTGATCTACTATTATACATGCACCTATTTCCATTACTTCAGTACCACAGCATACTAAAAGCCTGCTATGATGTGTTTTCTGCTGTACTGTATTTATGTTTGTGTTAGGTTTCAGCAGGCAAACAGTTGTATGAGTCGTGGTGGTGCAGTGGTTAGAATGCAGTATTGCAGGCTAATTCTGCTGACTGCCAACAGTTTGATTCTGACCAGTTCAAGGTTGACTCAATCTTCCATCCTTCCGAGGTCAGTAAAATGAAGACTCAGATTGTTGGGGGCAGTTTGCTGACTGTGTAAACTGCTCAGAAAGGACTGTAAAGCACTTGGAAGGTGTATATATGGCTAAGTGCTATTACTACTACTATTCTATATGAGAAGAGGAGACAGCAACCTGGGGAACATTTGACTGTAAAGGAAAGAGTTAGGAATTAGGCACTTATTAGCTTATAAAGAGAGAGACTCATGAAGGGAACTAAGACCCATGAAGACCAATCAAGCTTCACTAAAGTCAACCCAGTAGTGCAGACAATACGTAACAAGGGACAGTTTTAGATGCTGGCATGCTACAGATAGGCTATTCCCAAAACGGTTTTTATTTATAATAGCACAGCCAAGTCTAGGTTGTTATTGGAGACATTTATACAGGATGGGCCTTAGAGCTGGACTATCAAATGTCAGTGGGGCCAGGATAAAAAAAAGTAGTTTCAAAGTTATCCCCTTCTGTCACATAAAAAAATTTACAACTTAGTGGTAACCTTTAGGGGACTTTGAGGCCTGCAGCCTCAGGGTGAAGACCCCTGTTTTAAAATCTTGTAGTAACGTTTGCATTTTGCAAAGCCCTATTTCACTCTGACTTTGTGGCAGTAGGATAGGTAAGACAGATTGTATCCATGGAGTGTGTGGGGCCTGGAATTGCAAGGTGACACAAATAGTGTCCCTTTGTTGTGGTTCATTGTCTCTTAACCACCTATCTTCTCTCACTCTGGATTTACGGTTGTGCAATTCCTTAACCGTGGAACCATGCCACATACTTATAATGGGTTCTCTGTCTCACTGCGTTTTTGTATTTATCAGATGAGCTCTTATTTTTGAACTTTCAGACTTACTGTAACTTGCCAAGTTCTTATCAGTAAACTAACTGCACATGTCCACATTCTTTCACTTTCTTCTATCTTTCTTTGTTCTCCGGCCAGGAGACGTGGCCTGGAAAGCTTTGCCAAGATGTAATTAATTAGCTAGTGAGCTGTTTTATTTTCTTTATAACAAATAAATGAGTTTTTCTTAGAAAATACATCTTCGGGTTTATTTTCTTAAAGTATACTTCGAGGAAATGGTCACGATCCATTCTCTAATCAAGGTGCAATTACCCAAAAGCAGAATGGGATTAATTGCCACCCTGACACCCTGTGACCAGGTTATTTGGTTACAAATGAACATTTGCATGTTGAGCAAAGCAATTTTCTTTAACAGAAACACTTAGAAACCAAACGATGAATTGTGCCTCAAGCAAAGAAACTGTCATTATAAAGCAGCCTGAATTAAAACAAACTAATTTTAAAAATGGAAGATAAAATTACTAAAATTTAGAGAACTGCAGACTAGCCTTTTGAAATGCAAACCCTCAAAGGTAATTTGAAACAGAAAGAAAAATACATATACACATATTATCCCAATAACATGGCCCTGTTAGAATTGTACATAAAGTCTTTAATTACCACTTCACTATCACATGTAATAAATATCAGCAGCCCCATCAAGGTAGTCTTGACGAGGTGGCTCAGTGGCTAAGACACTGAGCTTGTTGATCAGAAAGGTCGGCAGTTCGGTGGTTCGAATCCCTAGTACAGGTCTCCTGCATGGGCAGGGGGTTGGAGTAGATGACCTCCAAGGTCCCTTCCAACTTTGTTCCTGTTAACCTAAACTGTATTTCAACAGTGTATTTGTAGAGGTGCGTATCCAAAATATTTTTAAAACACTCTGCTTCTTGAAATTTAAGTAGGATTTATGCATTGCCTTTACCCTGGAGATATGCATTCTGGGCAACACAAAAAGTCAGAGAGTGATTTCAGCGTATGGTGATTTATTATAGTACTTTATGAAAGGCATTCAAGGTTTCACAGCTTCTGTCTTGCTCCTCTTCACCATTTCCTTGCAATCTTTATTATTCTAATCCAGTTATGGCATAGCTCAAGGTCACCATAGAATTTACAAGTGAGTAGGGATTTCAACCCATTTCTCTCTAGTGAAAATGCAACATCGGTTATTCATTGTGTCAACGTTTGCAGCTGAAAAAAGTCGAAACGGTGCCTTAGAGACCAAATTATCATGTACCAAAGGAACTCTCTAATACTTGACAGCTTATATACCAGCTAGCTCTCTGTATTCATTCTTCTTGGTAGAGGTCCCTTTAGGCTGCCTTTAAATAGTTTGATAGTGGCAGTGAAAAACTAATGTTCTAGCAGTTCTAGGCTGCCTTTTCACATCACCCTGGGCCAGAATGTATTTATATACAATTAGCTGGGGTCATATGATTTTGTGTGTGTGTGTGGGGGGGAGTTTCAAGTTAATTTTACTCCTAGCAATTGCCAGGATTAATATCTGGAGTTTAATAAGGAAAACCTGCAAATTCCCTCCCTCTTAAAAGAATAAAATAAAATAATAATAAAATAAAATAATAAAATAAATAAATAAAATATAAATAAAATAAAATAAAATAAAATATAATAAAATAAAAATAATTTATACCCAGAGATGTGATATAGCCACACTCACTCTGCTGCTATCATTTTCTTCCAGCTATTAAGTATTGTCTTTGAACAGTAAAATGTTTTGCACGTGTTTCTGATTTAGGAAAAAATAATTCTGTGCATTGTTATTGGATAGGGGAGTGATGGCTAATCTTTGTGTCGTGTGCCAAAAGCAGGGAGAGCACAGGGGAATCGTGTGCGCATGTGCACACACCCATAATTCAAGGCGCCCTGTGCATGTCCTTGTGACCCCCTGCGCTTTTGGCACGTGATGGCCCGGTGGGCCCGGTAGGCCCGTTTTTTGCCCTCCCCAGGCTCCAGAGGCTTTCTTGGAGCCAGGGAAGGGAGAAAACTGCCTTCCCCACCTCCCCTGAGGCCCTCCGGAGGCTGGAAACAGCCTGTTTGCCAACTTCTGGTGGGCCTGGAAGGCCCATAAATTAGCTGGCTGGTGTGCACATGCCCACTGCAGCTGAGCTAGGGCAATGCTCGCATGCCCACTGATATGGTTCTGTGTGCCACAGATTTGCCATCCCAGGGATAGGGAATACTAGCTTGGAAATGGTATGCGTGGAAAAGATTTTGTGACTCTAGTTGATTATAGACTGAAGATGAGTCAGATGAAGTTGTAAAATGACACATGTAATTTTATATGGTTTATAAAACGTATAAACAGTATAGAATATAGAAGCATTGTTCCTCTATCATAAGAATTCTACTATTCTGTGCAATTGTCCAAGAGGCAATGGATTCTATTGTGTTGGAGAGGCTGGAGGGCCACTGTTAAGAATGCTTTAATATTATTCCTGAGCTGGACTCAAATACCTTTGACAACTTGGCTTATGATTCAAAACTGAGCAGACTACATAATGACTAATGTGATGTTTCAACCTAGTCATCTGAAGGCTACCAGATTTGACAAACACTGCTTTAGATCTTTATTACCAACTTCCCAAAGAATCCCAGCAATTTACAAAAACTGAACATGAAACCAGAGGTGGGTTTCAGCAGGTTCTGACCAGTTCTGGAGAACCGGTAGCGGAAATTTTGAATAGTTCGGAGAACTGGTAGTAAAAATTCTGACTGGCCCTGCCCACATCTATTCTCTGCCTCCCAAGTCCCAGCTGATTGGGAGGAAATGTAACTTTCCCCTGGACTGGGGTGTGAATGGAGATTTTACAGTATCCTTCCCCTGCCACGCCCACTAAGCCATGCCACACCCACCAAGCCACACCCACACAATCAGTAGTAAAATTTTTTGAAACCCACCTCTGCATAAAACCCAACCCCCCCAAAACCCACATACCCTCAGCCCAAAACCAACATTCAAGAGCCGACTTCCCTTCCTCCTCATCAGCCCAAGGTGCTAAAGAAGAGCTATTGGCCAGCTGCTTCCCAAAAGCTTAGAATATTAGGAAGAGTTTATGGATTTCCAGAGCTAGAATGTTCCATTATCTCTAGCCTCCCCTCTCCTGGGGTCAAACAGTGGTACATTCTCAGCATCCCGGTTTGGATGAACAGATTGGAAGGGTCACTTCCAACTGAAGTAGGCAATCCTGCAGATTTGCCAAGACGCCCCACACTAAAAAAAAGAGGCTGTATTGGTATGCCTGCTATCCAAATCTAGGCTACATTTTCCTTCACAGACATAACTTCAACCTATCAAGCAGTAGTTAGAGGTCTTGGAGGATCTCCCATCATGAATCAGGCAGTTCTTTGTGTCTTTTTTAAGTCGTCCCCATCAAGAACAATCACCAGAAGAGGGGAAATGCCAGGAGGTTCATGGACAAACAGCATGTCCATCTTGCAGTTTTGATTTGTTTCTTTCCCTCCAGATCCTAACAGTTGCCAGATACTGGATTGGACTTCCTGTGCAACTATGGTTTGGATAATTGAATATCAATTATAAATCCACTCAGTATGGATTTATTATTCATTAGCCTAAATAGCCTTTATTCCTCTGTGAGTTTACACACACACACAAGCAGAAGTATAATAATATACCCAGATTTCATTAGCCATTTGTTCAGATGGAAATATTTTTATGAGAAAATGCTAACCTTGAAATTCTAGAAACAAGAGTGATGACTGGATTATATAAATACCTAAAAAGTCTGTCTTGTGATTTAGCTTCTAATTTACTTTCTACCTTATCTTAGCTTCAGTTAGAAAGCCAGCAGCCTGAGGAGGGAGACACTGGCTTTATTCCTCATGGTCCATGCACTGAATTAAAGTCAGAAGTTGCTACACATTTGTTGTGACCAAACAGCATAGAATTCAATGCTTTGATCTTTTCATATGTTATCATTGTGTTTTCCCCATTAATTAATAAACATGTAATTATTTTCAGGAACCTATAAGGTTTCAGCCTTCTACAAGTGCTCTATAAGTATAAAAAAATATACCAACAATGGGAAATACAGTATAATATTTTATTTATTCAAAGCATGCCAGGCACTATGGAACTACATATTTCCTGGGTGGAAAAAAACTAGCTTTTTTGTTTGAAATAGCAAAAGGCCTCTGTTCAGCATTAAAATTACTTTGGTGCTTTTGACATCACGACATCATATTCTCTCCCTTACTTATTTTTAAAGGGTTTAATTGAGAAATAGGTAGTTCGGTAGACAAAATGTTGTGATTTGGAGAACTTCATGAATCTTGCTACAGTTAGAATGTTGGCTACTTTCCAAAACTATTCAGTCCAACACATTAAAAGTAACAACTTAAATGCCCTCATTAATCTACCACCAGGTATCAAACTGATAGTTTGAAACTAAATAAGGTTTCTGTGGACAACACCCAACAGTTTCAGAAGTCTCATGTTCCTGTGTGACTCCAACATTCCCTGGTTTAGAGTTTATGTGACTGGATTTACAGATATATGCATTAGTGGCTAAGAGGGGTTTTTCCTCACTCTTCCAGAGTGGCAAATATCACTAGCATTACTTAATGCTGGTTGGTAGCCATCTTGTAGGTCCCAGGCAGAAGCTTTCTGTAGCCCTAAATAGAGATGCTGCATACTGAATTTGGGATCTTTTACCCGCAAAACATATGCTCTTCCGTTCAATTGAAATTTCTCCATTCTACTTTGTTGGAGTTTTTGTTTTATTTTGTTTTCCTCCCAAATACAAATAGGTATTTCAGTACCATCTCTGGAAACAACCTGAGGGTCATAACATTCAATCAAGAATTGGGTAACTGAAGAGGCCAGTAAGGCATATTCCTGTTGTCTTTATTCCCCAGGTTAAACATTAGTTGAATAATACCATAACAATGCTGGTGATCATGAGGAGATAATCTCTGTTTTTCAGAAAATTTGGATACATTTCTATCTTGCTTATGTGCTTGCTAGAACATTTCAAGAAGCAGAAAATGAATTTGTTCTCAATTTGTCCCATATTTATTTTTCTAAGGGCCCCTTTCCATCAACTCCAACAGCTGGGTATGAATTTGGAATTAAATTAAGATCCTTCATGTAACTGTATGGTTGAACTCATCCTATTTTAAAAGTGAGAGCATGTGTTTATAAATTTTACTCAAAATATTTTAAATTTTCCTTGTGTATTTAGCAATAGCACTTAGATTTATATACCACTTTACAGTGCTTTACAGCCCTCTCTAAAGCAGTTTACAGAGTCAGCATATTGCCCCCAACAATCTGGATCCTCATTTTACCCACCTCGGAAGGATGGAAGGCAGAGTCAACCTTGAGTCTGGTAAGATTCGATCTGCCAAATTGCAGGCAGCTGACAGTCAGCAGAAGTAGCCTGCAGTACTGCACTCTAACCACTGCACCACTGTGGCTCATTTAATAACATGATTTCCATTTTCTGTTGAATGTAGGCAGTACACAATAATTTTGTTCATAGTTTAATGACTGGAAGACAGTAAAGCAAACCTACTGGGGTAAATCCTTGCATCATGTTCTCATTTCATAGGGTAGACCATCTGGTGATGTTAAAAATATTTTTAATGGAGTTGCACAGAACAGGACAATATATTAAATAGATTTAACTCTATCTTTATTTTGACGTTAGCAGGAACTCACATTTAAACATTTTTATTTGAGTTATCTTTTATATACATATGGATGTATATTACATGCAAGGCATAAAGAAAGAGATATACATGAACACATACAATTCCTTCATTCATTTTATAGTCAGTAAATGTATCTCTGTCAATAGTAATGATTTAAACCAGTCAATACACTTTTGAAGACATATACTATTTAAAATGAATTGAATCATAAAGTTGCTGTCTCTGTGATTTAAATCTTTTTTATATTTTAATACCCAGAAACCTTGGCTTCTTTCCTTCTATCACAAGTTACTTTTGCACATAAAACACTCCCCCAAATATATATAATCATTTCAAAATAGTCCAGCATTTTCCTTAATTAATTCAACCTTCAAGCCTTTTTTTAAAATGCTTCAGCCTTTTATCTGAATATTGTACTTGTCAGGTATTCAAGGATTGGCTGTTATTTTTGCAAAGGAAGACACTTTTTAACTCATTCAAAAATTATACTTCTGAGTCAGGCTCAAGTTTCCATAGAAAAATACAATTTATCTTCTTAACCAATGTCCTTCAGAACTGTTGAATTTTCCTAGTGCTTCAGCATGCCAACATGACTTTGTTGCATTGTTATGCTACCCTCTAAACATTTAGACATGTTACTAAACTCAGAAAGAGTTATATGCAGATGAAAGTTTTTTTTTATATATATATGCCGCCCTTCTCCGGAGACTCAGGGCGGCTTACAATGCGTTAAGCAATAGCCTTCATACTTTTGTATATTTTATACAAAGTCAGCTTATTGCCCCCACAAACGGGGTCCTTGTTTTACCCACCTTAGAAAGGATGGAAGGCTGAGTCGACTTTGAGCCTGGTGAGAATTGAACTCGCAGTAATTGCAGGCAGCTGGATGTTAAATGCTGCCTTAGTAGGAGGCATTAGCCTCCTACACCACTCAGGCTCTTTATATTATTTATTGTCAGACTTCGATGCTATCTCAAAATAAATGAATTTCCAAACTGCCAATCTTTAAGGAAATCTTTTCTTTAATTGAGCACAGCAACCGGATCATGACTCGATGCGGATAAGACTGACCTTTTGGCCCCCAATCCCTCCCTTTCCGATGCCCATTGGCTATCTTCCAAGTCATTCTCCAGACTTCTTGTCTCATCATTTCCCAGGAATGTCTCCCCCCTCCTCATTTCCACGACAACCCGGCTTCAAAGGGATTTAGCAGGCAAAAGTTCAGAGCTTATATCTCTCCTCTCTATGCCAGCGTTGAGGTGCTGACATCTATATTATATTATTAATTGCATATAATGAAAGCTTAAATTATAGCCTTCATCTATAAGGGGGTGCACACAAGCCCAACGCAGTTCATATTCTCTCTTCAAGTACTCTTGAGACTAGTCACCAAATATTCTGCTTAAAACATGATAATAAGAGTACAAATGAGAACACAAGGATTCCAGGGGGTGAAAATCTTCTGTTACTACACTGCATCTTGGTATATCCTCCAGAAATCCAGCCAAAAGTACGGTGTTAATAGCCAGTTTGGCATGCTTTTTTTAAAAAAGATCAAAACCATTAGGTAACAGAGAGAATTGGAGTACATGTTCTCTGGGAGATTCATCAGTCAAGTTCTCCCCAAAAGACTTAAAGGATTTGGGCCCACCTTTTCAGAGGATGTTGCCATTTTGCTAAAGATTCTGCTAGTTATTAGGAGGCTGAGTTGCAGCATCTAATTTTGAAAATGTGGCCTGCTCTTCTCCTAAAATCAATTCCAAATAAGATAGGTACACAGAAGAACAAAACAAAACAAAACAAAAACCAAACATAGTTCTCAGTGCAATCCTGTATATGCCTATTCATCTGTAAACTTATTTGAATGGCCATAATTGTGGTAGGAGAATTCAAACCCTTCTTTTGCTGGATCACCAGGATATCCTGTGATCATCTGCCTTACTTTCAGCTGCATGGTAGCACCATCTGTGTAGATGCCGAAAGTGATTTCAAACCCTTCATTTATTTTTATTTTTTTAATTTTTTTTTATTGTACTAGCTGAATTCTCTGTGCCATCTAAATTTGACCATAAATACATAAGGGCAGAAGCCATTCCTGACTGGATCTCCTTTAATGTTGCTTATCAGGGCAAATACCGGATTTGCATTCCCTTTGCTCTATCCCCATTTAGTCCTAACTCACATGGAGGAATGTATAAGCAATTGACCCATGAAAAACTTAGTTTTGGTTTACGCTTTTCCTTAAGTGTAGTTTTCATAGCAGTACAAAACCTCCCTGCTTGTTTGAAGGGTGCTAAATCTAAAGGGAAATTTGTTTTGTTGAATCAGCTTGCATTATTTCAGCATGATAGGCCTTGAAACAAGGAGGACAGTGAAATAGTTTCTGGTTAAAGAGACCTGCAGTCAGTGGCAAGGTAGAAGACAGGACATTTAAAAAGCTCTCTTGACCATGTGCCAAATCAATGCGACGAGACAAATTCATCATAGAGGCTCAGCTGTCCATTTTGTAGCCTTCTCCGATTTCCTCAGAAACAGATTCCGCTAATTTTTATTTATTTTTTTGCTGGGAAAGCTTCCATTCTAACTTATTTCCAGGGGCCTTGACAAAGAGTAGCTATCGGTTTTTTTTCAACCCTGAAATGAAATTAATTTGGTTTTCTGAATTTTCACATTGCTCAGCTCTCAAAATTGGATTTCTTCCAGGTGTAGTTGGATCCTTTATTTGGAGCATTGCCATCAGCATTGCCTTTTGTATAACTGCCAGATCTATTCAATTGCAAGAAAGCATGATGACATGAAGAAACCTAATTCAGAAGGGCTTATTAGAGTATCTATTGTTGCTGGCAGGATTGACCCAATATTTTATTATCCCAAAACAATGGAGAAGGTGCTGGATTGGCACTTGAATCTTAACTTAGTCTTGGAGAGAAGAAAGACGCAAACCTGGGGAAAAAATTGAGTTGGTAGCCTGTGAAGACTAGCTCTTGTTTAAGGTCAGATCAATCCCAATTCTCTTAGAATCTTAAACTGTGCTTATGTAAAAGATGATAAGTAACTACTAGTGGCCTTCATGAAGGAAAGAGGAACTATTTAAATATTTAAATCCAGGGAATTACTGGATGCTGTATATGAAATTCAATCCAGATTTAATTCTGATCACAGTTTGAATCTGGTTATAATGAGATATTTCGAAGGTTTGCACATGATGTATCTTGCAGGTTTCCAGCAAGTAATTACATTGAAATATTCCAGCAAAGAGTTGATGGTCTTTCCCGACATTCCTTCTAGGGTTGTTAAAAGATGCAAAGAATTCAAGCAAGCTTGTGTATGACAAGATAATAAAACAATTGCAGAATAACAAAAGAACTTTTCTGCAACATTTTGTTTATCCTAAGATTGCAGAGTGAATAAATATTATAATCCTGAAATTCTTGCAAATTATCTAAAACTAAGACCCAAGACCTAAATGTTCTGAATACAACACAGTAATGTTCACTGCAAAAATATATCTGTTAAGAAGATCCTTCTTCATATCCAATTCCGAAATAGATGATAATAATAATCATGAAGGTATTCTTTCGAAAAGTAAGTACGTGTTCTATTAGAAGTATGTTTAAAATTACTACCTATAAAATATGAATACTTTTTCTTATAGTCTTGTAGGTTTTTTTTTTCTACTTTTCCATTTTACATCATTATAGATTTTTCTATAATTAGTGGTTTGAAAACTAAAAGTTAGCATCCAATTATTTATCAATTGTTAAAATGACTCTGGCAGCTAATAATGGATAAGACAGATATAAGAATCAATTGACAGCAAGGACATAATACATTGATATAAAATAATGATTACATGGACAGCTGCATTTCAAATGTTTCCAAATGGAAAACATCTAAGAGATGTTTGAACAAAATAATAATAATAATAATGGCATATTATACAAACTATGAAACATATTTTATAATGTTTCATATAAAGTAGAATCAGATTTATCTGACAGTAACAATCTGAGATAACAGGAATCGGTGCAACCAGGATATTTGGTGATGGGTGCGAATGTGTAGTTTTTCCTGGTAACAGTCAGTATAGAGGGAGAAATACCAAATAACATATTCCAGTGTTTCAATTGCTCCTCCACTACATAAAAAACAATCTCCATTCATAAGGGATCTTCTGGTTATCTCCCTTCCATGGGTGCTGTTAGCAAGGCATTGGATTGGGTGGGTTCCAAATCCCATTGCTACCGGTTCGCTCGTGGGTGCACGGGCGCTTGCACATGGGCGTGGCGGTTCTGTGCATGTGCAGAAGCTTCTGTGCATTCACAGAAACATCATGGCGGGTGGGTAAAGCCTCCTGCTGCCGCCACTACTCGTTCGCCTGAACCAGGGCAAACTGGTAGCAAGCCACCACTGCATTGGATCTAGCCAAAGACGAAGCCCTTCTAAATTTAGCGATTGTTATGCAGCTAAGTTATATAGCTGGGTGAACATGTGAAAGGGCTCAGAAGGTATTTCTAGGCAAGAGTCAAGGGTGGGCTGCTGGGGGTTTGCAGGGGTTTGGGAGAACCTCTAGCTAAGAACCTGTGCAGTTGGAGAACCCCCAAATCCCACTCCTGGCTGGCTCTGCCTCATGCGCCGCACCCCTCCCAGGAGCCCCCACGCAGCCCGTTTTGGATGCAGGTAAGTGCAGGGGGCACGCAGAGGCTCAGGGAGTGCAAAAAATGGGTCTACCAGAGGTTCGGGCCTCCGGAGCATGGGGAGGCTGTTTTCAACCTCTCAGAGGCTCGAGGAAAGCCTCCAGAACCTGGAGAGGGCAAAAACACCCCCCCCCTGCTGTGGTGCAGGAGGCTGACTAGGCCACGCCCACAATGCTACACCCACCCAGCAACCAGGCAGAGAACCCCTTTCTAAAATTTTTGAAGCCTACCCCTGGCAAGAGTGACAAATCTTATTGTACTAAGTCTATAGGTCCATTTAAGTTTAAGTTCTTTAAGAGTGGCTAATGCTCTTTTGTAGCCCATCAGAATGATGGCTGCCCATGAGAAGCCATAGGATTTTCATTTTCTATATATTGCCTGACACCGGGCACTGGAAGCTGTCATTCATAATTAAAGGGGCCAAGCAGACTGAAAGGAAAAAAAGAAGCTAAATGCCAATATGGAAGGACATGAATCTAAGCAGAAGTTTAAATTTGAGTAGGCTGGCTTCACCATGTTTGGAATGTTTGGGTACTTGGCAGGTAGATCTCAGAAATTTAAATTGAACACTTTCCAACTGGACTGGAAAGAAGAGCTGAGCTCAGACCTTGGCTGAGAAGACATTGAAGGCTTCAGTTATGAGCTGATCTTCTTTGGGGATATAGATTAATCATAGAGCTGAAGCTGTTTTTGGTGCCTTTAAAATGACATAGCTTGGGATTTACTGCATGGGAAAGACTCCCTAGGTATTTGAAGGTCTTAATTTGTTCTGTTAGATGGTTGTTTAGATGCCAGACATGTGTCTTGGGGCATCTGGCAAATCCCTTGGTTTTTGAGTTGCTGATTCTTCTTGACAGTGCTCAGCAAGTATATAAAGTGTCAGTTTTGGGCCAATCTGCCTCTGAGAAAACAACACAGCATTATTTTCATATGGAAGAACTGAGATGTGCCCCTTTCCCAATTTAGGTTGATGAAGAGATAGATACCGTATTTTTCAGACTATAAGACACTCCAGACTATAAGAAGCACCTAGCTTTTGGGGAGGAAAACAAGAAGAAAAAATCTGCCTCTGCCTCCCAGCAATTTGCCTCCTTGCAGCAAACAGCAAACAGCCTGGTCAGCTGCAGCACAGCTTGATTTAGCATGAGCAGCTGATTGGCAGTTGGATCTGCCTCTCAGAATACCACCTATCAGTTGTTCCAGGCTGCAGGGATCATCACCGCCCATCGCCACCGTCACTGCGCATCACCGCTGCTGCCTATTGCTGCCTCCGCGAGCCCCATTTTTGGCCTCCGTGTGTCCTGTTTTCAGCCTCCACGCATCCCATTTTTGACCCGTTCCAGGTGGCAGGGATAGGTGGTGGTGGCCAAAAATGGGGCACACAGAGGCTGAAAACAAGATGCACAGAGGCTGAAAAGGGGGCACGTGGAGGTGGCAATAAGCAGCAGTGGCGATGAGTGACGATGGGAGCAATGGGCAGTGGTGATCCCCACAGCCTGGAACAGCTGATAGGCTGTATTCTGGGAAGCAGATCCAACCACCAATCAGTTGCTCATATTAAATCAGGTTGTGCTGAAGCTGACCAGGCTGTTTGCTGCAAGGAGGCAAATTGCTGGGAGGCAGAGGCCGAAAGGTGGGAGCTGGTGGGTGGGCAGGGCTTTGGCAACATTCACTGTATATGACGCTCAGACATTTCCACCCACCGAAAAATATGGCAGTTCAATTTGTCTATGTGGGGATCGATTAAAATACGAAAAAGGAGAGGAGTTAGAATGCACCTTTGTCCCATATCCCTTTTGACTGGGATTCTAAATTTACAATTTTACTTGTATATGATTTTTATAGCTTGATTTACTCTGGTAAATTTGTGTGCTGTATAGGCTGCATTGACATTCAGCAAGTTAAATGTGATTGTTTTGTTTTCCTGATTAGTGACTGAAATAAAAGGATGGACTGACTGTAATTAGTGTCTGCTACTTTTTATACTTTTATATTTCAAATATGTTCTTATATATATTTTTATACATACACACACATACATATATACATACTGTATACATACCATACATACATACATACACACACACCCTTCTATATGCCTTACTATTTTTATATTAATCCTTAATACTATTTTAAATCTTATTCATATATTATAGTTCCCCCCCTTAAACCAGCGATATACAAGAACAAGTTTTTGTTGTGATCTTGACCTAGTATCATATGGGATCATTCCAATATCAAACTATACAAGCTTAATTTTTTTCCCTTTGTAATGATGCGTTGTTTGTATTAAAGGAATGCAAAGATGTGAGAGGCACATTTAAGAGGAGGAAAAAATAAAGTGAAAAGACCAAATCCCTAAAGAGTTTGTTGCAGAAATCCATTGTCTGACAAAAAAGACAGCCTTACAAAGAGAAGGGAGGTGATGTTAGTGAAAATTCAAAAATATTCACGAAAGTAAATTGGACAAATAATCTGACAAATCAGTAACTATGCTAAGAATTCAAATCTTATAACTGAACAAAAAAACTAGATACTGATGGTTATTGTGTAACTTTGGTTGTTTAGCAATGATGATAGTAAGACAGCTCTTATAATTTTTATGGCCTGATCAGAAATAATGAGGATACTTTGCATAATTGTTTTGCATGTCTTTTTTAAATCAACAGGTGACTCTTATCATTGTGTCTAGAGATTTTAATTTAATTTTTACCCTTCAACTGATGGAAAACAAAGTTTCTGAGAAATAGCATTCATAGAATTGGAGTGTTGTCTGTCTGTATTTTCAGGAACTGAATTTATATACTCGGCCATCCATGAAAAGTGCCTGGAAACCACAACTGGTGCAAAATGTGGTGGCCCAGCCATGGACCAGTGCAAAGTACAAGGACCATACCCTACCTGTACTGAAAGATGTGCAATGTCTACCAATTGCTTTCTGGGCACATCTCAAAATGTTGGTATTCATCTTTAAGGCCTTTAATGGCTTGGGCCCTGATTGTCTGCAGAGTGGCCTACTACAAACCTGCTGGATTATTTAGACTATTTACACACACACACACACACACACACACACACACACATCCCCACTGCTAAAAGCCTGACTATCTGATATGTATGAAAAGGCCTTCTCCTATGTGGCTTTGAGGCTGTGGAACCTAGGAAGATGTTTTTGGCTCCCTATTGTCCCAATGTTCAGGAATATGAGGGGTTCTTCGCACTCTTTGAGCTTGTTTGTTTTCTTGCAGACTTTTCATTACCCAAACTAGGTAACATCATCAGTGCTAGTGCTATGATATTCCCTAGTTTGGATAATGAACTGTCTGCAAGAAAACAAGCAAACCTAGAGAGCACCATGGACCCCTCATTTCAACCCTGAGCTACAAACATTCTCCTTTATCGGTGTTCAGGAATATTGCAGAAAGTGTTGTGGCCCGCCAGGGGCCTGCGCAGATTGTTGCTGATCCTGACGACGAGGAGGCTGGTGTGGTGCTGCATCAGCAGCCTGTGCAGCCGGCGCTCGAGTCGGACAGCGAGGAGGCTGAAGAAGATGTGGTGCCAGAGGCAGGGATTCAGTCAGGGCCTTCAGAACCTCCAGAGGCTCCTTTAAGTAAAGAGGATGAAGAGGAGGAGCCTCTTCTCAATGCACGGGCACGCAGAGCTGCCAAAAGACAGGAGTGGTTCCTCAGGAGGAGGTCTCCTCAAGAGTAAGGCTTGGGGCTAATTGGCCACTCCCTTAGCCTATTTAAGTTTGCACACAGCTTGTAAAAAGCTGCAGGAAACAACTTTAATTCACTAATCATCGAGTTTGGATCTCTCTGCAGCATTGCTTCTGGGCTTTCTGCCAACTCCAGTAAGACTCTTGACTATCTTATCTGTGGAATTCTGGCAGGCTGTTAAGAACGCTTATTAACAGCTGGCATTTGCTAAAACTGCATTATTGAGTAAACTAAGTTTTGTTCAGAGTTTGTGTGTGCTGCGTTCTTCAGGATCCGTAGCTGGGGCAGAACAGAAAGACATATTTTCAGCAAAGCTTTTACATTCTTTATATCAATGTTTAATTTTAATTCTGATGTTAAATGTGTTTGATAGCCAGCATGGTGCAGTAGTTAAAGCATTAGGTTAAAAACCAGAAGATGGTACTTCTAGTTCTGCCTTAGGCATGAAGACAGGTGGGTGACTGGGCCAATCACTCTCTCTCAGAACGAGGAAGGAGACAAGAACAATGATTCAAGGATGTTCTTGAAAATTCTATCAATAACACTTGCAGAGGTTCGGCTTTTTATTTTCTGGTGGCAAGACTGACTTGAAGGCCATAGATACAGATATATTAATGTTGCCTTAGGTTACTGTTTGTCTTTTGGTTGGCGTATGACCTGAGTATTGAATAAAAAGAAAAATGGGATAGGAATCTAAGAAACAAATAAGTTTCAGTGCCATATTATTTGTTACCTCTTTAGAGAATAGTGATTTTCATAAACAGGAATCCAGTATCTTTTTTGCTTTCCATTCAGGTTCCTTATTATAAACCTTGTTTGTTTAATTATTCATTCAAATCACATTTGTGCCAGGAGTTCATTTACCTTTGTTTTACTAGTTAAATATTCTTGCGCTATTTTCAAAAGGGAACTCAGCAGTTTTTCTGCTTCCTGTAACTTCTTGCTTTTTTCATCCCATTGGATAAAATTTTAAATGTACATCTTTCTGAAAGGATTGCCCCAAATAATTTCTTACCAGGTGTCTTAGGTGTTAACAGATTTTCTACTTAAACTTTAAATTATCAGGAAGGAAGTTATTTCCCTCAAAATCTCCCCATAAACTAAGTTAGCATAGAGCACTATAACTTTATTATCAAATATTAGTTAAATAAAAAGTTCTTAGTCTGACCAGTATAAGTTCATATTCAAATGTAGGAAAGCTGGAGTCTTATGTGTTTTCTCTGTTTCCTTTATCAATTCAGATAATCAAAATAAAAATATTGAAGAACAAGGTCTGAGTTCTGTAATCTGGGTCTCCTTAGGTCAGGGGTGTCAAACCTGATTTCATTCAGGGACGCATCAGGATTCTGTTTGATCTCGAGGGCCTTTTGGGCATGGCCGGGGTGGGCGTGGTTGGGGTGGGCGTGGCTAGCTTAATATCACTTGTGTCGGGGCTGTCTATGGTGGCCTGGGTTTTTGGCTGTGACAGCCTCCTGCGGCCCTACTGAGCTCTGTTTCGCAGAGGCACTGTGGCCAGTCCTTCACTGTTTCCAGGGCGGGCCAGATCTAAGCACCCCGCGGGACCAGATCTGGCCTGCGGGCCTTGAGTTTGACACACCTGCCTTAGATTATTTATCTGAAGGTTTAAGAACATCAGCCAAAAAGTCCCTCCTGAGCCTTTCAAAGTAATCTCCTTATTTCTTCCATAACTCTTCATTCCACGTGAAAAGCAAATGATGTCCAGGACCTGAACTTAAAAAACCCCCAAAACAAATGATGTCCAGAGCTTGCTAAACAAATAAAAAATCAGAAAACAAAACCAGAAACAAAAACAAGGCTCTCTTCTGTCACTGCCTCAGTCATTTAACGTCAGTTGTTATTTTTGCTACCAAAGGAAAATTACAATGCACGAAGGAAAGGAGTCACAAATGAATGGAGGATCATTCATCTATTGATTTGTTGCTTTAGCTTTCACTTTGTGACAAATGTAATGAATAGCCCTGGTTTGTGATAAGTGCTGAAAAGGTGCAGAAATGAAAGCAAACAAAAAAGGATGCTAATATCTTCTATACACGAAAATATGTTAATGTTTGAAGCTTGAAGGACCTGTTAGAAAGTCTGCAAAGGACCATCAAATATTTTTTTCTCTTTCATGCACAATGCTAGAACCCATGGAACAAAAAGCCAGGAGATTCAGCCTCTGCCTTAGTCATTTCTTTACACAATACACAGTAAAGCTATAGATTTCAGTTCGACCTGATGTGGTAATGGACACCTAGATATATTCATAATGTGTTACAAAATTGCCAAGCTCGACTTATCACAGCCTACTGAGGCTTGTCAATTGGGTAGAGAACACACAACTCTGGTTAAAGAGGTTGTGCAAATCATTTTGAGTGGAACACTGAGGCTCTCAAGATTCTAAACGAGAGTCAGTTTGGTCTAATGGTAAAGGACCCAGGTTAGAAACCAGGAGACGGCGAGTTCTACTCCTGTTTTAGGAATGACAGCCAGTTCGGTCACTTTGGCCCAGTGGTGGGATTCTGCCGGTTCTAGGTGGTTTGGCTGAACCGTTTGTTGAATTGTTGGCTTGCCCTGCCCCTTGCCCTGCCCCTTCGCACCACTATTTATTGCCAATAAATAGTGGTGGGCGAGAGGCGGGTGAGCGAGCAATTTAACAAACGGTTCGGTGTTTTTTTGTAATTTTATTGGCCTGCGGAGCTTCAGCATAGGCTAATTAGAGTCAGCCTCCCGACTCTCAGCTGATTTGCTCTCAGCTGTTTTGTGGAGGGCTCTGCTGCTTGCTTGCAAAGCCAGCTTGCAAAGAGTGCTGAGCAGATTTTTTTTTCCCCTAGCTATGCTGAAAAACGAAACTGAAAGTGAAGCAGGCTGTTGGCTTTGCTGTTGCTGCAACGTAAGAAAATTAGGCAGGCAGATTTGTTTGTTTTTTTTTCCTCACCAAAAAGGTAGGTGCAAACAATGGGAAATTTAGGGAAAAAGAGGTGAGTTCAAGAATTTAAAACACAAAAGAAAAAAAATTCTATTTAACTAGGGAATTGTAATAATTGAGATACTATTAATTGTATATTGTGTTGAAAGCAGAAATGGTTAAGTTGTGGTTTGGAGGAATATATGGGGGAAATTATTTGGTTTATTATTATTGGTAAATATAATTAATTGATTTGTAAGAAATTGGATTGCATGGAAATAATTGGAATATTCATGTTCATATTGATTAATATACAAAAAAGATAGTTATATAACTAATTGATTTATATTAAAATGTTGAATTTGTATTAAACAACTGTATTACATAATTACATAATTAACCAATGTGAGGATGGATATAAAAATAGATGACAATGGGAAGGGGTATAATATAGAATAGAAGGGAAAAATTGAATTTGATTAAGATTAGAGATGAGGATGAAGGGTAATATTGGTTTTTTTAAAAAAAATAGATAGGGAATAAATATGGCAAAAAGAAAATATAGAAATTGTAAATTTAATTGAAATGACTAAACATTGTTTAAATTTGTGAACCGGCCAAATACTCTATTCAAAGAAAATAAATTGTATGTTTGTATGTGTGTTTCTAATTATTGCTATTTATTCATATTTGTTCTCTTTTATTCTTTAAAGTTTAACAATTCATTCTTTATCTTAATATCTTTATATTTGGTTGGGGTTGCCTTTCTTCCATTTCATCTTTTTTACTGTACAGCAATCTTTCTCCTCAAACCTACCACCTCTCTCTTTTCTTTCCTTCTTACTTTCTTCCCCACTTCTTCTCCTCCTCTACTTCGTCTTCCTTCCTCCTTCTCCTCCTCTCTTCCTTCCTCTCTTACCCTCACTCCTACTCTAATTTCCTTTCCCTTCCTTCCTCTCTTCTCTTCCTTCCCTCTCTCTCCTTCTTTCTTCCATCTCTCTTCTCCTTCCTTCATCCCTCTCTATTGCTGTATCCTTTTGTGCATATGGATTACTCAGAGGGAAGTTATTTTTGACTGGTCCTCGCACTTTTGACCACTCCTCAAACTTACGACTGTCCTCACATTTTACGTTTTTTGCCCTATCTTGTCACCATAGTGAAGAGAAGCAGTTGTGAAATGAGTGACACGGTTGTTAAGAATGCTACAATGGGCATAAATGATGACCAGTCATAAGGGTGAGGATCGATCAAAAGTGCAAAGACCTGTCAGAAATCACTTTTTTCAGCCCTCCGGGTGGTCCTTTTGTGCGTATGGACTACTCAGAGGGCTGAAAAAGTTATTTTTGACTGGTCCTCGCACTTTTGACCAGTCCTTGAACTTACCACTGTCCTCACATTTTACGTTTTACCCCCTATCTTGTCATCGTGGTGAATAAAAGTAGTGGTGAAATGACTGACACGGTTGTTAAGAATGGCGCAATGGGCATAAATGTGAGGATGGTCATAAGTGCAAGGACCAGTCAGAAATGACTTTTTTCAGCCCTCTGAGTAGTCCCTATACACATAGCCATGCCCACCCGGTCACATGACCAGCTAGCCATGTCCACCCAGTCACATGACCACCAAGCCACACCCCCAACTAAGCCATGCCCACAGAACCAGTTGTTAAAAAAATTGAATCCCACCACTGTTTTGGCTCAGTCAGTCCCCCACATCCAACATACCTTGTTGTTGTGGGGGAACATGTGCTTGAAAAAGGAAGTGAAAAATAATTCCATTTGTCATTATTTTCAGAACATGGTCAGCCTCAGCAGTAACAAAACCTAGGAAGTATTTGTGTTGGACTTTCTCTGTCACTATATGGATATTATCTTAGCTACTTTATCTTCCCACTGTCAATGAAATAAGATGAAGTTATACTGGATTTATGTACAGTTTAAGTTTGTGCGATTTATACTTGGTTAGAAACCAGGAGACGGTGAGTTCTACACCCGTTTTAGGAATGACAGCCATTTGGGTGACAGTGGCCCAGTCATTCCCCCTCATCCAACATACCTTGTTGTTGTGGGAAAAATAGAGTCAGAAGTATTAGATGTGTTCACCACTTGATGTTGTTTATTAAATAAACAAATAAATATAAACTGAATACATGGAGACCTGCCCAATTTAAAGCCACAGCTTTACTGATTCAAGTATGAAGTTGCTCTCAAACCAACAGCCTAGTTGCTCTCATGCTCTCACTGACTCATACAGATATCTCCATTTACCTGATCCAGTTAAATTAACCTAGACAGTTGATAGTAAAAAAACAAGTCAAGTCCAGACTCAGAACAACTCAGAGTGGCTGGGCTTCAAGACCCTTTTTAATGTCCCAACGTCCTTACCTCAATGATCTGCAAACCTGGTTGGCATTGATGGATTAGGGATTCCTTGCACTCTGCGCCCAAGCCTCTCTTTTTTCTGATTTCTGATGACATTCTGTTTATACGTCCTTTGGCTCTTAATGACTTGGTTCCTTCTTGTTTATTTTCTGATGGATGTTTTTGACAAGACTCTTGGCTTTTGTCCTCTCTGTGTATGTGCTTGGCTCACTTTTAAGTTATGGCCACAATTGTCAATTTCGCCCTAGTCTCACATGAGCACACAGCTATCAATGATTTCTAGAATGAAAAGCAGCATTTTTAAACACTTACCTTTCTCATGTACTGCTTGTGAGCTTCAAGGCTTTATTTGGGTCAAGTACAGGGTGCCTGAGGATGTTATGTTCAGTAGGTGTTTGCCTTGATTTAACAGGACTCATCTTCTTTCCCCCCCCACTTCCTTGTGTTAAAAATGAAGGCAAATATGACATGCATCAATCACTATATTGAGTGAACCAAAGAGGTGACTTCCATAAACAGTCACTGTGGGGTTGCTTAGAAAGGCCTATTTTTCTTTTTCTTTTTTTAATCTTTCAAGCTTTTTATTTTATAACATATAAAAATTCCATTTTCAATTAAACAGTGTGTTGTCTGGGTACAAATAGTTTTAGGAAATAATCAAAATGTTTACAACAGTATTCATTACATTAGTATTGATCATAATAATATTAATACTAATAATAACAATAATGTTTACTCAACCAATTTAACATACCTTCCTTATATCATTGATCCTTTCCATATATTTCCCTGTTTCTAACTCCTGTATTTGTCAGCTAACCATTGATAAAATAGATCCCAGGTCAAAAAATATTCAGTTTCTTTTTTTCCTTAATTATAACTGTTAGCCTATCCATTTCTGCACATTCTAGTATTTTTTAAATCACATTTTCATCCGTTGGGATCTCTTCATTTTGCCATTGTTGTGCAAATACAACTCTAGCTGCAGTCAGTACATATAAAATCAAATATGCATTCCCTTTATTATACTTATCCGGTAAAATCAATATGTTGTTTTATTATTTCTTCCAACCATGTATATATTTTTGTCCAATATTTTTTTGCTTTTTGGCATGTCCACCACATAGATTAGTATGAACTAGGTATCTGATGGCATTTCCAACATTAGTTTCTTCCTTTTATCTAACTGAATCGGATAGCCAAAGTTTTTAGCCCATACTATCATTGTCTCTTTTAGTTGTTCATCTTCCATCTTAATACTTAACAAATAGCTATATATTTTCTTGATTAGTTTTTCATCTGTCCCTGTTAATATCTGATTTAATTCTGTTAATTCTTTATAGAAACCATACATTATAACATCTTTCTCATATCTAGATTGTATCTGCACATGTGACTACCATGTTATCTCAATCCCTTAATCACTCAATTCCTGTTCAGATTTAAGTTTCCTCTTGTCATTCAAAATATCTTTATATCTAATAATATTCTCCATATCAATAACATTTGGATGAATCAGTGCCTCCATTGTGGAGAGCCAGACCAGTATTTTCAAATAGTGTTGCTCTTTAATTTTCTACCATGCTAATAATAATGCATTCCTAATATAATGTCTTTGGAAATAGCTTTGTATTTTGGTTTTTCCATACCATAAAAAAGAATGCCAACCCAGTTGGAGATCATGTCCCTCCAAGGTCAGTAGTCTTTTGTGGCTCAAACCAATCAATTCTTTCACCCAAGTAACTATCGAAGCCTGGTAGTACAATTCCCAATCTGGCAGCCCAAAAACTCCTCTGTTTTTAGAGTCTTGCAACATTTTCAAACTTATCCTTGCTTTTTTCCCTTGTCAAATATTTATTTATTTATTTATTCATTCATTCATTCATTTATTTATTTATTAGATTTATATGCCACCCTTCTCCGGAGACTCAGGGCGGCTTACAATGCATTAAGCAATAGCCTTCATACTTTTGTATATACCTGTTTAGTAGGGCTTTCGGCCTCCCTAAGCGGTGTTCTTTTTTATACAAAATCAGCTTATTGTCCCCGGTCCTCATTTTACCTATCTCGAAAGGATGGAAGGCTGAGTCAACTTTGAGCCTGGTGAGATTTGAACTTGCAGTAATTGCAGGCAGCTGACAACTTTTTTTTTTTATTGAAAAGTTTTACAGAAAAAAGGATTCCCCCCCCAATATTCCCCCCACCCTTTTCCCTCCCCACATCCCACCCTCCCCCCAGACTTCCCAGAGCAAAATACAAGGTATTTCAGTTAACAATCATAAGATAAATTAATCTATCTATCCTTAGACTACTAAATCCCCCCCTGAAACCTTAATTCCACTATAGATAACATAATACTTCTAATACTTAACATTCATTCATAAGCTATTTGATATTTTCTTGTCTGATACTTATTTTGAATATAATCAATCCATCTTCTCCATTCCGATACGTATCTTTCTTGTGTATAGTCCTTCAAGTACGCCGAAATTTTCGCCATTTCTGCTAAATTCGTTACTTTCAGTGTCCACTCTTCAATAGTAGGCAAAGAGTCCTTCTTCCAGTATTGCGCTACCAACAGCCTAGCTGCTGATATTAAGTTCAAGATCAGTTTAGTCTCTAATACTGTACAATCCATTGTTATACCCAATAGAAACAATTGAGGAACAATTTCAACCTTTTTTTCAGAATGTTCTGCATCACCCACCAAATTTTTATCCAAAATGCCTTGATTTTCTTACAGGTCCACCATATAGGATAATAAGTTGCATCATCACATTCACATCTCCAACATTTAGCTTGCAAATTCGAGTACGCAGCTGACAACTTAAGTGCTACTTTAACAGCATTTAATCCACTGCGCCACCAGGCTCTTTTAAATATATTAAAATATTAAAATAAATATTTTAATATTGTTTTGTTTAATTCTTCAAAGTATTTTTTTCAGTTTTATTGGTATTGTTTCAAATAAATATAATAATCTCTAAAAATATTCATTTTTATAATAGCCATTCTTCATCAATGACAATTACAGATTTTTCCACTTCTCCACTCCATTTTAATTTGTTGTGCCAATTTATAATAATTATCTTCTTTAATAGTTACACATTTTGCCATTAGTTTAATTCCTAAATATTTAACTTTCTTGACTATCTGTATACCTATTTTCCTCATTAGTTCTTTTTTCTGTATGTCTGTAACATTTTTAACTATTATTTTGGTTTTTTCTTTATATATTTTCAGTCCAGCAACTTCACAATATTCTTCTATTTTTCTAATTAATTTAAGTCCACTTTCTTGTGGGTCTTCCAGAATAAAAAACAAAAAACATCCGCAAATGCCTTTAACTGATATTTTTCCTTTTTATTTCTATACCTTTAATTTCTACATCTTGTCTAATATTTCTATTTAGCACTTCCAGTGTCAATATAAGTAGTAAAGGAAATAGTGGACATCCTTGTCTTGTGCCTTTTTTTATATTAAATCTCTCTGTCATATCTCCACTTACCATCACCTTTGCTGTTTGTTTATGGTATATTGCCATGATGGCGAACCTATGCCACGCGTGCCACAGGTGGCATGTGGAGCCATATCTGTGGGCACATCAGTGTTGCCTTAGCTCAGCTGCAGTGTGCATGTGCACACCGGCCAGCTGATTTTCGGGCCTTTTGGGCCCACCAGAAGTCAGGAAACGGACCATTTCCGACCTCTGGAGGGCCTCCGGGGAGGGGGGAGGCCGTTTTTGCCCTCCTCAGGCTCCAAGAAATCCTCTGGAGCCTCGGGAGGGTGAAAATCTGGTCTACCCGGCCCACTGGTAACCTTTTTGCCATCGTGTGCCAAAGCGGGGGGAGTGTGGAAAGGTCGCGTGCGCATGCGCAGGGGGCGGGGTGCAGGGGTGCATTCCATTATACGCTCACACACAAAACCCCACCACCACTTTTGGCACGTGACGGCAAAAAGGTTAGCCATCACTGTTCTAGGATAAGAATAACTGTATGAACCAGTTCAGCTAAAGAGACATGATTTATTAAAATTAAATAAGTTGCTTTGCAAATCTAAAGATATCAGGCCATGAAGTAATGGGCCATGCCCCTGCCTCAGTAAAGTGGCTAAAAGCATGAATTATAAATGATTCATCGACATTAATGGTGAAATAATTCAATACAGAAGATTCTTCTGTAATGATGAAACAAAGGTTTAAGAAGAAACAAAAGTCCAAGAAAAGCCCCAAAGCCTCAAATTTAAGAGTCATGACACTAGTAATTACCTCAGATGCATTCTTTTGATGAATATTCTGTTTTGATGAAATTATTCACGTGCAATTGCCAATTTTACACAAAAGGATGGTTTGCAAAATGATGACAACATGACACAACAAGTCTATTAAATATACATTCCTCTGTTTAACATTTTTATTGAGTTATAAAATATTGTAAAATACAAAATACAAAAATAAAGAGAAAAGCAGTGGGGGGGGGGAAGGAGGAAGAAAAATGAGGAAAGATAAGAAAAAAATTAAATATATATTTAAATATATATTCCTTATAGTGTAGAAACCATTTGGGATTATCCCATGACACACTTTACCCTATACATGAATCCCCCATATTCCTTGAAAAACTAAATATATTTGATAACATACACAAGCAGTGAAGGAATCTGACTTTCTCACTTCTTTGTTTCTGTTTTGTTTCCTGCATAAATTTGCTTTTTAAAAAAGTCTGCAGGAATATTTATATGCATTTTCCAAAATATATATTTGCAATAACCATATATTACCCAATTCTGCCTTGGACATGGATCTCTTACAAGTATTTATCTCAACTTGTTTAATCTTTATTTAATTACACATTTTACTGACCGTTTTAAATTTAATTCAAGATTATTATGAAAAGCTGTATGAGCAGAAAAAAGTCTCAGAAGAGAGAATTAAACAATATTTGGAAAAAGCAGAATTATCTAAAGTACCTGAAACAGTGAAAGCTATGCTAAGTGAACAAATATCAATGATGGAATTGTCAGAAGTGATTAAGAGGCAAAAGAACAATAAAACACAGAACCAGATGGGCTACCAGCAGAATTTTATAAACATTTACAGGATACTTTAGGCCAATCAATGTTGGAAGTCTATAATGAAGTATTGTTTGATGTGACGGTACCAAATTCGTGGATGGAAGCAAACATTACTCTTATTCCGAAAGAAGATTCAGATTTAATGCAGATACAAAATTATAGGCCCATATCCTTACTGAATGCTGATTACAAAATATATATGCTTCAATAATAGCAGAGAGGCTAAAAAAGGTTTTTAAATGAATTTATACATCCTGACCAAAATGTCTTCCTGCCTAAGAGACAGATTAAAAACAATATGAGAATGATTTTAAATACATTGGAATATTATAAAGCACATCCTGGAAAATAAATGGAATCAATCTTCTTAGAAAGCATTTAACAACGTAAATTGGCAATTTATGTTGTTACAATTAAAATCTATGGACTTTGGTGAGAGATTTATTAACATGATAAAGGCAATATACCAGTGATGGCTAACCATTTTGCTGTCGCATGTCAAAAACAGGGGGAGTCACGCACACGCGTGCCCACACCTATAATTCAATGCACCCTGCCCCTCCACGCATGCATGTGCGACCCCCCTGTGCTCCCCCTGCTTTTGGCACATGATAGCACGGTGGGCCAGGTAGGCCCGTTTTTTGCCCTCCCCAGGCTCCAGAGGCTTTCTTGGCTAAGGTGACCAGACGTCCCACTTTTGGCGGGACAGTCCCACTTTTGAGCAATTTGTCCCGCGTCCCGCGGTGTTTTAAAAAAGTCCCGATTTTTCATTCTGCCTCCTGAGTCCCAGCTGATGGCTAGAGGGAAAAAAACTGTTTAAACTCTTGCCGCGGGGATTCAAAGGGCCGCCCTACGTTGATTAGCTGGGCTTCCCCACTCTCAGGCTCTCAGCTGATTTGCGCAGGGCTCTGCTCTTGCTAAATTGCTCCAGCAGTTTTTTTTTTCTCTTTGTGCAAACCAAGCTCAAAACGAAACTGAAAGTAAAACAGGCTGTTGGCTTTGTTGTTTGCTTGCAACGTTGGAAAATTAGGCAGCAGATTTATTTTCCTTTTCCTCACCAAAAAAGGTAGGTGGAAACAATGGGAAATTATTTAGGGCAAAAGAGGAGAGTTCAAGATTTTAAAACACAAAAGAAAAAAAAAGCTCTTTTTAACTAGGGAATTGTAATAATTGAGATACTATTAATTGTATACTGTGTTGAAAGCAGAAATGGTTAAGTTGTGGTTTGGAGGAATATATGGGGGAAATTATTTGGTTTATTATTATTGGTAAATATAATTAATTGATTTGTAAGAAATTGGATTGCATGGAAATAATTGGAATATTCATGTTCATATTGATTAATATAAAAAAAAGATAGTTATATAACTAATTGATTTATATTAAAATGTTGAATTTGTATTAAACAACTGTATTACATAATTACATAATTAACCAATGTGAGGATGGATATAAAAATAGATGACAATGGGAAGGGGTATAATATAGAATAGAAGGGAAAAATTGAATTTGATTAAGATTAGAGATGAGGATGAAGGGTAATATTGTTTTTTTAAAAAAATAGATGAGGAATAAATATGGCAAAAAGGAAATATAGAAATTGTAAATTTAATTGAAATGACTAAACACTGTTTAAATTTGTGAACCAGCCAAATATTCTGTTCAAAGAAAATACATTGTATGTTTGTATGTGTGTTTCTAATTATTGCTATTTATTCATATTTGTTCTCTTTTATTCTTTAAAGTTTAACAATTCATTCTTTATCTTAATATCTTTATATTTGTTTGGGGTTGGCTTTCTTCCCTTTCATCTTTTTTATTGTACAGCAATCTTTCTCCTCAAACCTACCACCTCTCTTTTCTTTCCTTCTTACTTTCTCTTCCCCCCACCCTCGTCTTCTCCTCCCTATTTCCTCTTCCTTTCTCCTTCTCCTCCTCTCTTCCTCCCTCTCTTACCATCACTCCTACTCTAATTTCCCTTCCCTTCCTTCATCCCTCTCTATTACTGTATCCTTTTATGCATATGGACTACTCAGAGGGCTGAAAAAGTTATTTTTGACTGGTCCTCACACTTTTGACCAGTCCTTGAACTTACGACTGTCCTCACATTTTACATTTTTGCCCTATCTTGTCATCATGGTGAAGAGAAGCAGTTGTGAAATGAGTGATATGGTTGTTAAGAATGCTGCATGGGCATAAATGTGAGGATGGTCATAAGCGTGAGGACCAGTCAAAAGTGTGAGGACCTGTCAGAAATGACTTTTTTCAGCCCTCTGGTTAGTCCTTTTGTGCATATGGACTACTCAGAGGGCTGAAAAAGTTATTTTTGACTGGTCCTCGCACTTTTGACCAGTCCTCGAATTTACGACTGTCCTCACATTTTACGTTTTTGCCCTATCTTGTCACCATGGTGAAGAGAAGCAGTTGTGAAATGAGTGACATGGTTGTTAAGAATGCTGCACGGGCATAAATGTGAGGATGGTCATAAGCGTGAGGACCAGTCAAAAGTGTGAGGACCTGTCAGAAATGACTTTTCAGCCCTCTGAGTAGTCCCTATACACATAGCCATGGCCACCCGGTCACATGACCAGCTAGCCACGCCCACCCAGTCACATGGCCTCCAAGCCACGCCCACACAATAAGCCACGCCCACAATGGTGTCCCTCTTACCAATGTTAAAATCTGTTCACCTTACCCTATACACATAGCCATGGCCACCCGGTCACATGACCAGCTAGCCACGCCCACAATGTCCCTCTTTACCAATGTTAAAATCTGGTCACCTTATTCTTGGAGCTGGGGAGGGTGAAAACGGCCTTCCCCACCCCCCTGGAAGCCCTCCGGAGGCCAGAAATGGCCCATTTGCCGACTTCCAGGGGGACTGGAAGAACTTCCAGAAATCAGCAAATGGGCTGTTTCTGGCCTCCGGAAGACCTCCGGGACGTGGGGAAGGCCATTTTTGCCCTTCCCAGGCTTCTAGAAAGGCTCTGGAGTCTGGGGTGGGGGGGAATAGGCCTTCCAGTCCCACCAGAAGTCAGAAAATGGGCTGTTTCCAGTCTCCAGAGGGCCTCCGGAGGCAATGGGGAAGGCCATTTTCAACTTCCCCAGGCTCCTAGAAAGGGTCTGGAGCCTGGGGAGAGCACAAAATGGCCCTTCTGCACCCCCCTGGAGGCCCTCCAGAGGCCGGAAACAGCCTGTTTCCTGACTTCCGGTGGGCCTGAAAATCAGCTGAACTAGGGCAACGCTCATGTGCCCACTGATAAGGGTCCATCAGGTTCACCATCATGGGTCTAGATCAAACCCTTAGGTCTAGATCTGCCATTTGCCAAGGGAAGGCAGAGAGTCTGGTCAGATTAATGTCAGATGCAAGCAACCAGAACCATTCATGAACAGATTCAAGAGCCTTGATAGTACAGTGGTTTAGTGCACCCTGTTATTAACATTCAGCTGCCTGCAATTTCTGCTGGTTCGAATCTCTCCAAGGCTCAAGGTTGACTCAGCCTTCCATCCTTTCTAAGGTAGGTGAAATGAGGACCCAGTTTGTGGGGGCAATAAGCTGACTTTGTATAAAACATACAGACAAATGAAGGCTATTGCTTAACGCATTGTAAGCCGCCCTGAGTCTCTGGAGAAGGGCGGCATATAAATCAAATTAAAAGAAAAAAAAAAGAAAAGATTCAAGTAGATATTTTATTGGTAGTCACCTATATTATAAGAATTTGTAATGTAATTTGCATACCTGTGACACCTCTCCCCCCCATTTTCCATAGCACTTGTTTTCTTAAGTGTACACTGTTTTGAATACACGTTTTGAGATAAATATTTAGAGTTGAAGCTTGGCTGATTTACACGCGCATTTGTGATGTGCTGAATTCTATTTTGGCTAAATGCACCATTTCTCTGAAAAGATGTCCAAGATGGAAAGCCAAGTGAGTATATTCCAGAATTGTCATCTTGCAAAGATTCCTTATGGCTCCATTAATGGCTCCATATGGCTTCATTAACACCAGTTTTTGTTTCTTGTGTGTAACATTGGAAGAGATTATGGAGAGGCTGCAAAAATAACAAAAAATGTTGAACATAACGTTAAGGCAGTACAATCAAGCAGGTTCAGAAGTACTTCAGGAGAAAAGTCTTGCACTCTTCTGTACATAATAGAATTCCTTTTGCTACTAGGCTTGAAATTCTCGGTTTGGATAACTTAGAACTGTGTCGCTTGCGGTCAGACCTAGATATTGCATACAAAATTATACGTAGGAATGTGTTTTACCTGTAAATGACTTTTTCTGTTTTAATCATAATAATATGCACATGAACAACTGCTTTAAACTCAATGTAAATTGTTCTAAATTTGACTGTAAAAAATATGATTTCTGTAATAGAGTTGTCAAAGTCTGGAACGCCCTACCTGATTCAGTTGTCTCAGCTACAAATTTTCACAGTTTCAGTCACAAATTGACTTCCGTGGACCTTACTTCATACTTAAGTGGTCAGTAGAGGGGCCGTGCATAAGTGCACTAACGTGCCTATTGGGCCTGTCATTGTATTTTTATTCTCTTATTCTTGTTCTCATTTTTGTTTGACAAATTCCAATAAAATAAGTAAGTAAGTAAGTAAGTAAGTAAGTAAGTAAGTAAGTAAGTAAGTAAGTAAGAGATCAAGTGTGTTTTGTTAGTAAACAGCAGCTTAGACTAGTCTGCAAACGCACATGAGGAAAAATTATTATTTTTCATAGATTCTGCCTTATTAATCTTACTGTAAAAGAGGGCTGGAAATTCTGTGACCTTTTTCCAAAATATTGTATCCAACCCCTAATTTTGACACCTTTTAAAAATCTGGGTAATCCCTGATTCCTTGTATATTTCCTTCTGTGAGGCACTTGAAGAGTCTCTTTACCCAACTAAGACAAAATAATGACTGAGAGATACACATAATGCTTTGGGGATTCAAACGGCAGTTCCTGCAGTAGACAATTTCCTAAAGACTCTTCACCATCATTGTAGGTTCAGATTATATTAAGGTGACCAGACGTCCCGCTTTCGGCGGGACAGTCCCGCTTTTGAGCAATTTGTCCCGCGTCCCGCGGCGTTTTAAAAAGGTCCCGATTTTTCATTCTGCTCCTGAGTCCCGGCTGCCTCCTGAATCCCCGCTGATGGCTAGAGGGAAAAAAAACTCTTTAAACTCTTGCCGCGGGGCTTCAAAGGGCCGACCTACAGCTGATCAGTGTTAAAAAAAAAATGAATAGACCCATGTCTGCAAAAATAGAAAAAACAGCCCCTGTTAACAGCTTCCGCTAGGTTAATTAGCTGCAAAAAGCTGCAAAAAGTTCCTGGAGCAGATTTCCCCCCCCCCCAGCTATACTGAAAACAAAGGCGAAAGCGAAACTAAACCTGCAAGGTGACAAAATGAGGCAGAGAGAGATTTCTTTCTTTTTCTTTTTCTTTTTCCTCACCAAAAAAGGTAGGTACAAAACTGCAAACAATGGGAAATTTTGGGCAAAAGAGGAGAGTTCAAGATTTTAAAACACAAAAGAAAAAAAGCTCTATTTAACTAGGGAATTGTAATAATTGAGATACTATTAATAATTGTATATTGTGTTGAAAACAGAAATGGTTAAGTTGTGGTTTGGAGGAATATATGGGGGAAATTATTTGGTTTATTATTATTGGTAAATATAATTAATTGATTTGTAAGAAATTGGATTGCATGGAAATAATTGGAATATTCATGTTCATATTGATTAATATACAAAAAAGATAGTTATATAACTAATTGATTTATATTAAAATGTTGAATTTGTATTAAACAACTGTATTACATAATTACATAATTAACCAATGTGAGGATGGATATAAAAATAGATAACAATGGGAAGGGGTATAATATAGAATAGAAGGGAAAAATTGAATTTGATTAAGATTAGAGATGAGGATGAAGGGTAATATTGTTTTTTTAAAAAAATAGATGAGGAATAAATATGGCAAAAAGGAAATATAGAAATTGTAAATTTAATTGAAATGACTAAACGCTGTTTAAATTTGTGAACCAGCCAAATATTCTGTTCAAAGAAAATACATTGTATGTTTGTATGTGTGTTTCTAATTATTGCTATTTATTCATATTTGTTCTCTTTTATTCTTTAAAGTTTAACAATTCATTCTTAATCTTAATATCTTTATATTTGCTTGGGGTTGGCTTTCTTCCCTTTCATCTTTTTTATTGTACAGCAATCTTTCTCCTCAAACCTACCACCACTCTCTTTTCTTTCCTTCTTACTTTCTCTTCCCCCACCCTCTTTTTCTCCTCCCTACTTCCTCTTCCTTTCTCCTTCTCCTCCTCTCTTCCTCCCTCTCTTACCATCACTCCTACTCTAATTTCCATTCCTTCATCCCTCTCTATTGCTGTATCCTTTAATGCATATGGACTACTCAGAGGGCTGAAAAAGTTATTTTTGACTGGTCCTCACACTTTTGACCAGTCCTTGAACTTATGACTGTCCTCACATTTTACATTTTTGCCCTATATTGTCATCATGGTGAAGAGAAGCAGTTGTGAAATGAGTGATATGGTTGTTAAGAATGCTGCATGGGCATAAATATGAGGATGGTCATAAGTGTGAGGACCAGTCAAAAGTGTGAGGACCTGTCAGAAATGACTTTTCAGCCCTCTGAGTAGTCCCTATACACATAGCCATGGCCACCCGGTCACATGACCAGCTAGCCACGCCCACCCAGTCACATGGCCTCCAAGCCACGCCCACACAATAAGTCACGCCCACAATGGTGTCCTTCTTACCAATGTTAAAATCTGTTCACCTTACCCTATACACATAGCCATGGCCACCCGGTCACATGACCAGCTAGCCACGCCCACCCAGTCACATGACCAGATAGCCACATCCACCCAGTCACATGACCAGATAGCCACGCCCACAAAATAAGCCATGCCCACAATGTCCCTCTTTACCAATGTTAAAATCTGGTCACCTTAGATTATATGTACACTGAGAGCGTATGCACCGGAGACAAATTCCTTTTGTGCCTAATCACAGTTGGCCAATAAAGATTCCATTCCATTCCATTCCGTTCCGTTCTGTTCCATTCCATTGTTCTATTCTATTCTATTCTATTCTATTCTATTCTATTCTATTCTATTCTATTCTATTCTATTCTACTCTACCCGACCCTACCCGACCCTACCCTACCCTACCCTACCCTACCCTACCTTATCCTATCCTATCCTACCCTACCCTACCCTACCCTACCCTACCCTACCCTACTCTACTATTCCATTCCATTCCAGAAATCATGGAACTGTTTATTGTCACATCTTTGAGGTGAACAAAGTGACACAAATGCTTAAATGTAAAGATATTTCACTATGCTAAAAGGGGATCAGGTCAATATCATCAAGTTAATATTGCTAAAAAAAAGTAGGGCTTACTCTGTAAAATTCGTTTTACATTAGGGAGAAATTCTGGCTCCATCTGATTAAAGCTATAGTGGTGAGGGCCTCCTTGAAAACGGTAGGAGAATGGCTTCCAAGCATACTTCATGCTATAGATTTCCTCAGTTTGTGGCTGAATTTTTAAATGACAGAAAGCTAAATCTCCAGGTTGAGGAGGAGATGAACTTAACAATGTAAATAAATGAACAAAACAAAACAAAACAAAACAAAGCAAACCAAGCAATTACCTCTGAATGCTTCTTGACAAAAATTCAGACCCCTGCTCCTTTCTCATGGGCTCAAAACCTTTTTAGAAAGGGCAATTTCTGATTTCTAGTTGCTTTGTTTGTACCCATCACCATTGCCTTTTGATTAGAGTGAGAAATTTCTGAGTTGAAGATGAAGAGGGAAAAAGAGGCCTTGGAGACAATTATCTCTATGATTATAGGTGTACACCTGACTTTTGTTTCCAACAGCTATTTAGCGGTGAAGTAGAATTGACTCTCTAAAAGGATTTGTGCTTCTAAAGTTATTTCTCAGCTTGCTCAGAGTGGCTGTTTTATTTCATTTCTGAGGAAAACGGAAATGCACTAAGGCTGGGACACAATCTTCTTTGGAAAGAGGGAAAAAAAAACCTAAGAGCTGATCACCATTCCCTTGAAAGTTTCTGTTTTTTGCTTTGTTTTGTACAAAATGTATCTTATGAGTGCTTAAAGCAATTCTAGACAAAACCAAGCACAGAAGTACTTTCTAGTGGCTTAGAAAGGACAACTAAACAGTGATTATTATTAGTTTATAGCTTTATTAAAAATGCATTTGATTAGTATTCTCTTGCAGAGACACAGCACTATTTAATTTCTTCTACCGTTGGTTTCCTACCAGCAAGTGGACAGATTAATGATGGGCTACACGACTCCCTGCAGAACAGAATTATATGGTTATCCTAATTATAGTGGGATTCCTTTTGGTCCAATAACAAGCTGCCATTCTTATTTTTACCATTAGGAAGAGAGTGTTATAAAAATCACTGTGTACCTGGTGCTCTTCCTGCCTGCTTGTGTCTCCAAGCATTCCTGGGTATTCCCTTGTCTCTGGACAATGGGATCAGATTATACTGTAGATGATGCTTCACTTACAACCTCCTAATGTCTCAGGTTCACATAGAACACAGTCTGAAATGAATTAAAAAGGGGAAGGACTTAACCTGCTTTTGAAATCACAATTTCAAAAGTCCAAATTCTTTTGACAATTAAAAATCTGACATGCATATCTTTCAACTGTTCTATGCACTAAGAAACATATGTGTTTTATGTTTTTTATTTTTAGAGCCCTGGTGGTACAGTGGTCAGAATGCAGCATTACAGGCAAACTCTGCCCACAATCTGGAGTTCGATCCTGACAGGCTCAAGGTTGACTCAGCCTTCCATCTTTCTGAGGTCGGTAAAATGAGGACCCAGATATGCTGACTCTGTAAACCTCTTAGAGATAGCTTAAAGTACTATGAAGCAGTATATAAGTTTAAGTGCTATTGCTATGTGCTATTGCTATCACATTTTTTACTACCATGTCCTAAACTTCTTTAATGTCCCTGACTCCTGCAGTATTATCTTCAGCAAAGGTTTGTGCTAAGGAATAGTTGAAAGATATGCATACATCAGATTTTTAATTTTCAAAAGAACTTGGACTTTTGAAATTTCACAGACATATTTGTCTACATCACATATTTCTTACTAGCTTTCTTTATTTATCATTCAGTGATTGAGTTATCTTGGTTTCTCTCTATTAATCACCTTCATTCAATACTTTTCTCTGAAGATCTTCATAAAAGTTTGTCTTCATCAAGAGTTCTACATTTCCCAGACTACTGATTTCATATAAATTAAAGAGAATTTACACAAAGAGTAATATTGCAGTGTTCAAAAATATATGTGCTTTTCCCGCAAACATCATCACAAGCTGCATGTTTCAAGTGATGTTTTAAAAATACGTCCTTGAAAAATTATTAGTGTTCTTATTTGTCTTGCATTTGCTGTTCTACATTTGCCTGCATTTGGGAGAAGTTGTAAGAAGTACAGTCTCCTTCAAGTCAAGTTTGGCATCTGATGACTACAAGTTCGTACCCATGTAATTATTTTAGCAGCAGGATGGAAGTCATTTGTCATTGTCCTTTTGACAAGCTGTGATATTCTCTGGTACACTCTTATTCAAGTACTAACCAGGTCTGATCCTGCTAAGATTCTGGAGAAATGTGCACAGGTTTAACTGAAGGGAAATCCTTGGGAAACTTTCTTTGTTACAAAAGATGAAGTGAAACCTGGAGTTCACATTGTCTCTACTGTGCTGCTAATGAAAATAAATGAGAGGGATGTCCTTAAGAATTGGGAAACTTAGCTATACAAGTGTTAGTTCCAGCTCATTATAAGTGCTTACCATATACATCAATAATAAACTCATATCTCCCTAAAATTACTTTTCCATGTTAAATTAATCTCTTTGGCTTCTCTTTCTATAAAATATTTTATTGTCTCTAGAACATGGATACTTTTTTGACTCCAATCCTACAATAGGTACCTGTACTCAGAGGTACAGGTACTGGTTCATACCAGTTCAGGCGAACCGGTAGTGGAGATCGCGGGTAGGCCCGCCCACCCATTCTGGCTCTATGCTGTCCTATTTAGGCATGTTTCGAGACTGGACACATGCACGGAAGGTGCACGAGTGAGCAAAGCGCATGCACGGAAGGCGCGTGGGGTGAACCAGTGGTAAGAATATTAGAAACGCAACACTGTCTGTACTCCATGGTTAGATGAAATTCCAAATAAATCAGATTTGAAAAGTTGTCACCAATTTCATTCCCACTTTTTGAGGCTGTACTTTCAATCAAATGCATTAACACCTAAATGCAGCTGGGGTCTCAAACTCTAATTGACACAATAACCAACAAGGACTGAAACCTTTGCTTACATTTATACAAAATTCTTTAATGAGTCAAAAGTGAGAAAAAGGGAAGAATAGCACAATATACTATTAAACATATTGCACATACAATTTTTAAACACATCATCCTATTCTAAGTCAAACACTCTTTCTCTGAAATCCATAGCTAAGCTGGTTAGGGAATCTTTAATGTATAGAATAGAATAACAGTGTTGGAAGGGATCTTGGAGGTCTTCTAGTCCAACCCCCTGCTTAGGCAGGAAACCCTACACAACTTCAGACAAATGGTTATCCAACATTTTCTTAAAAACTTCCAGTGTTGGAGCATTCACAACTTCTGGAGGCAAGTTCTTCCACTGGTTAATTGTTCTAACTATCAGGAAATTTCTCCTTACTTGTAGGTTGCTTCTCTCCTTGATTGGTTTCCACCTATTGCTTCTTGTTCTAACCTCATAGTCTTCACATAAATTTATAGTCTTGCACATGCTCACATTTGGAGGCATTGTGATTAAAAGTAAAATAAAGCACAGTTTAGGCCTGGATAAATGAGGATAGGTGAGCTTAAGGAATGTTTAGGTATCTATCTTAAATATGTATGAATTTGTGATATCTCTCTGCACTTCCACTTTAATTTTTCTTCACTCTCTTTTTCATCACCAATCTTGAGGAAAGTTGCAAGAGGCCCTCTTTTTAAAAACAATTCAGAGAGATTTTCTTATTTCTAGTCTGGGAAGAAGTACCCTTCATTTCTATACAAGGTCTTTTATGGGCACTGACCTCTGCAGAAGGGGTTTTTTTTTTTTTTTTGGCTGTTCTTTCTAAAAAAAAACAACAACTCTAGTTTTTTCTGGGATGGAATTGATGGAAAGATTAAAGGAGGAATAAACATCACTCCAAGGCAGTATAGATCTATACTAGTCTCCCTTTAGTTCTTTGTCGGTAAAACATAAATTGAACACAATGGAACTGCTTGTTCCCAGAATTGTGGGTGTGCTCCATTGCTGGAGATTTTCAAGAAAAGTTTGTACAACCATTGTCTGGGAAGGATATAAGGATTCCTGCCTTAAGCAGGGAACAGGACTAGAAGACCTCCAAGGTCCCTTCCTGATTCTATGATTTTATATGAATCCAGTTTTAAGAAGCATTGATGTTCTCCTCACTAAGTACATAGGTTCCAGTTGGAGGCAACATATCAAGGCTCAGTGGTCTCATAGACTTAAAATGCAAATGGACGTAAAAGTGATGATGCAGTCCAAGGGGGGGAAAACATCTCCAGGTGTTTTTCTTTAACCGTGACAGTCAAATGACAATTTAAATTCATGCTTCAGAGTATTTCATTCTTATGAAAACACAGCAATTTTGGGGTGGTGGTGGGGATGGGGAGCTCTTCCCATTAGGAAACTAGGTATTTTAAGATATTTTAAACAAGGTTGTCCTCCAGTATGGAACTTTTGGCTGCCTGGCAGCTGCTTCAATTCTACAAAGAGGTCTTTCCAGGCTCAGAGGTGCCAAATGGAAAAAAGGCGGTGGGGTGACTTCAGGATTGCAGCTCCTGTAGAGCACAGCAGATTGAAACCAGGCCCTTAATGAGGTCACACCAATTTGGTGCCTTTCTTATCTCCAAAGGGGCTGACATTTGGAGACCTCTTGCGCACATACTCACAAACCCAATGCCTTATCTACGACTTAAAGAGTTCTGCTACCCTTGCAAAAAAAAAGGGAGCTGCTCTGCAGGAAATCTTCTTTACAAGATGTTCCCTGCAGGGAGAGGTTCTTACTTTTCAGAACTGTACGCTCTTGAAATGAACTTCGTAATGCAGTAGAAATGATGAAAGTTTTTTTCCCCCCTGATTTGCAAGAAATGGAGCAGAAATGGGAACGTTTAAAGTGATTTCAGAGAGTGAGAAACAGAAAGAATGGCTTTGTATTCCAACTTTGTGTAGATTAGGTAACTGGTACCAAGACGTGGTACCAGTTCTCGGGACGTGTATGTCTCCACATCAGGAAGTAGGCGATGTGTTGGAAGCAGAGGTGGTATTCAGCAGGTTCTAACCAGTTCTGGAGAACTGGTAGTGGAAATTTTGAGTAGTTCGGAGAACTGGTAAATACCACCTCTGACTGGTCCTGCCCCCATCTATTCTCTGTCCCCCAAGTCCCAGCTGATTGGGAGGAAATCGGGATTTTTCAGTATCCTTCCCCTGGAGTGGGGTGGGAATGGATATTTTACAGTATCCTTCCCAGGGGCGGGTTTCAAAACCCATTGCTACCCATTCGCTTGTGGAGGCGTGCGACGTTTCTATGCATGCACAGAAGCATCCAGGCGGGTGGGCAGAAACTGCCACCACCGTCGCTACTGGTTCGCCTGAACCGGAGTGAACCGGTAGCAACCCACCACTGATCCTTCCCCTGCTACACCCACCAAGCCACACCCACCAAGCCACACCCACCAAGCCACACCATGCTCACTAAGCCACGCCCACGGAACCGGTAGTAAAAAAATTTGAATCCCCCCGCTGGTTGGAAGTGTAGATGAAATTAATCTAATTTGTACAGTTATGGGAAATGTGTAAAATTGATGTTCTTGAGGAAGGGCAAGTAGTTGGTGAGAACTCCTATTTCCTGCCTGGTTTCCGATGTGAAAGGGGGAAGACAGAAAGCAGTCACGCTCAGTGGTTAGAGAGGGAACAGTTCCCTGGTTCTTTATTACCATAGGAAGCAGTAAAAAAATGGACTGGCTAAGTACAAGACAATACAAAACATGCTGGGAATTTTTATAGCCACACATTTTTTGATCATTAATGGCTATTTTCTCTATAGCATTATCTTTTAAATAATGTTGCTTTTAGGCTGCAAAACACATATTCGACTAGTAAATCCAACTGAGCACAGTGGGGATTATTTCTAAGTAAATATGTGTAGGATATTGCTGTAAAGCTCTCAGACCAAACTATCTCTTCTGAATATATTGTCGCAATCCTCCGTCTGGAGCGAAAATCCCTTCTGCAATAATTTTGGGGAACTTTAATTTGAGGGATGGAAAGAGTGATAACACTTTTCAAATACCTGAAAGGACATCACACAGAAGAAATTCCAGAACCTGTTATCTCTTTTTTTCAGAATGTAGAATTCTGAATAATGTAGGAATAAATTAAAGGAAAGCAAATGTTGTCTGAATGTTAAGGAGAAAAAAAGAATCAAAAAGGGAATCAATTATCTAGAGAGGTTGGTGGGTCTCCTTTCATGGGATTGTTCAATTAGAAGCAAGACAACCATTATCTTATTTAATTTGGATTCAGATATAGAGCAGAAGTTGATGTTGATGTTGAAGACCTAAATATATTCTTTGCTAACCTCAGCTGATTCTGAGCTTTCACTTTCTTGAAGGCACTTCCTGTCCATATTCTTCCTTGATAACTTGGCCCAGTTTCTAATCCCTGTCTCTATCCTTTAATGTCTTCAAGTTGCCATTATGTTACCACAATGCTAAGGCACTAAAAGAGGCCTAGCTGTCAAGCGCTGGGGAAATGAGGAGATTCAGACAGTTCAAATGAGTATAAAAAACTATTGCAAGCTTAAGTTCTCTACAAGAATCTGAGCTACTGTAACGGTCAAGGAAAATTAGCAGGAATTAAGAATAAAAAGGAATTCAAGGTGGGTTGGACTTAGATTTCTTGTGGGCGTGCAGGGACTCGTGACTGATGAGGTATTTGACCCCCTCGGACAGGAACAGCCTGGTCATCTTCTACACTAGCTTCTACACAAGGAGAATATATTTCCCCTCAGGATTTCTCTGCAATTTCTTATTCAGTATAATACTTTTACACTGAATAATTCAATATAATAATTATAGTCATGTTTATATTGTTGTAAACTGTCACTTAGGTAGATGGATGATGTAGAAATGTAGTAAACAAGCAAATAAACAAACTCCAAATTGCTCTTGCATGTTAAGGAATGTTAGAGGTCAGAAAATAATATGAAGATTTATTTTTCTGGCTCTTATTTCTTCCTCCTTAGGTTCTTTCATTTTCAAAAGTTTTCCATAAAATGAAGAAACAATTCTGTTTGCATTGAAATTAGTGAGTAGGAAAAAAAAATCTGTATTTTGTCCCCTGAAATTTCCCAGTCTTCATGATCATAAACAAATAATACACAAATCTCATAACCAATAACCCAATAGGCCATCTTTCATGGTATTGACTTCTCAGAGTTATGCTTTAAAACGGTAGATTGGTTTCGGATGAAAGCAACAGTCTTCACACTTACAAAACACTTCTGATTCCCTACTCTCCCACTTCGCCAGAAATCTGTTTCAACAACTCATATATTGTCAGTTGGTCTTTTTAAAAGTTACTTGGAGAAAACAAATGCCCCCCCCAGTTTTAATACACTATTTATTTTGAGCATGTAAACAAGCAAATCTGTTTTCCTGTTATACCATTTTGATTAGAGGTAGAAAAAACTATACGTAGTTAAGCAAAGAGCAACTGTTACTGGGGTGAGTTTGTTCCAGAGAATTACAAAAATCCCCTCCTTCTGTTGCAAAATTAATCAGTGTTTTGCTAGGGTTTCTTTTAAGTACAAAGAAAGCTTGAGAACTTGTATTTGACCTTTACATCCACAGAGCAAGGAGACTTGTGCTTTTTATTCTATTTGCAATCCCTTCAAGCAGAAATGCTTTCTGGGTTTGCTCAGTGTGGAATCTAGATGTGAAGTAATATTAGACAACCCTTTTGCACAAATAAACAGGATAAAAGAACTTGCCCCTTAATGTGGGTAGATAGGCAGGGTTGCAAGGAACAGCTCAGTCCAGAGAGAAATGAAAAAAAAGTTGGGCTTTGCTGCCTTCCTTACCCTTTGCATTAAGTATGCATTTATTATTCATTTATTTTTATTTATTAAACAAATGTATTTATCCCATTCTTTCTGTGAGCTTCATATTAGCAATAGCCAGTCTGTGCTGGGGGTGGGGCGTGACATATTCCCCTTTCTTCTTTGTTGTGTTTGCATGTTGAACCTATAATTTTAAACCCAAATTGCCTCCCAGTGAAGATTTGCTGATAGCTTCAGTTGGGGAAAATACACTTTGAGCAATGCACAGGTTGTCCTCGCATTCCAACTGCTTTGCCTAGTGACTATTCAAGTTACAATGTTTTTTTTTTAAAAAAGGAATCAGCTTTTTTCGCATTTACAACCATTGCAGCATCCTATTTGTGTGCTTTCTACCTGATTGCAACAAGGAGTAACATGGAAGTAAAACTGAGGTTTTGCTTAACAACTGCAGAGATTGGTTTAACTTCCAAAGGGGAAGTGAGGTTGTAAGCTCATTGCGGTCAGGTGATTTTTTTCATCTAGTGATCATATTGCTTAAGGATGGAGTTGCAAACAATGATAGTATGGGCAAAGAACTTTGGATATACTATAGATTTAAATGAATGGCAAAAGCTTTGGAAAAGAAATTGTAAGTTGACAATGACAACTGCATATAAGGAAAGTTTATATAAAATCTTCTATAGGTGGCATTTACCACCGGCAAGATTAGCAAAGATATTTAAAGGTAGATCCGTCAAATGTTGGAAATGTAACCAGACACCGGGGACGTATTATCATATGTGGTGAACGTGTAAAAGCAAAGAAATGTTGGACAAAAATACATACATGGTTGGAGAAAATGGTAAAACAACATATAGAGTATAAACTAGAAATATTCTTGCTAGGCCTAACATCTGAAAAGTATGATAAGGGGAATCTATATTTAATATTACATGTCTTGACAGCAGTAAGAATTGTATATGCACAGTACTGGAAAAATGGGGAAACGCCCACAGAGGATGGTGTAATTAAAATTTTTTTAGATTGTGCAGAAATGGACTGATTGACATTAAAAGGAAAAGGAAAAGAAGATACAGAGTATTTTCAGAGATGGGACCTGTTTTATAAATGGATGGACAGTAGAGGTAGAAATTAGGAGTTGGAAAAAAATAAATTGTATAATTTTTTTGTATAAAAATAAATTGATCCAGACAATATGCTGTTCACCAAGCATTTATGTATGTAATGTGAAAATATATAAATAAACTATTTTTTAAAAAAGAAGGATGGAGCTGCCAGTCCAAAATATGATCACCAAATGAGGACTATCTGTAGGTCATGCACTCTGAGAATGGTTTCCTGTGCTTATGTTTTCATGGGAGGGGGGAAATTGCACAGATCCTGTTCTGGGCCTTTTGTTAATAAATTTTAAACTTCATGTGGGTTACTTTTTTTTTTTTAAATTTGATTTATATGCCTCCCTTCTCCGGAGACTCAGGGCGGCTTACAATGCGTTAAGCAATAGCCTTCATCCTTTTGTATATTTTATACAAAGTCAGCTTATTGCCCCCACAATCTGGGTCCTCATTTCACCTACCTTAGAAAGGATGGAAGGCTGAGTCAACCTTGAGCCTTGGAGAGATTCGAACCAGCAGAAATTGCAGGCAGCTGTGTTAATAACAGGGTGTGTATACCACTGTACTATCAAGGCCCTTTTCATTTGCTTTGTCAGTTTCCTATATTTGTGATCTACTCCTGAGCTGACATTCCCACGTTTCCCCAGCACACAAGTTCTGCATATTTTCCAGCATAATATAAGGATTGAAATATTGGAACGAGACCAAGGGCACTCAGGTTCAGGATCATCCACAGCCATGGAAGTTTATTGGATTGCAGTGACTCTCTCTCAGCCAACATACCTTGCACGGTTGTTGCAGAGAAAAAAACAACAGATGAAGGAGCACTATATATCCTAGATCCTTATTGGTAAACCTTTTTGGCACAAGTGCTGAAACACGAGAGAGAGAGAGAACGTGCGGGGGGAGGGAGTGCAGGAAACCAGAAGAACAGTTCCCTGGCGCCCATGTGCATGCCGGGAAGCTCAGCTTCCAGTTTTTGGCGGGCACATGCACGCCAATCACCTGGTCTTCCGGTTTCTGGTGTGCATGTGTGCACGAAGACCAGCTGGCTGGCATGCATGCAAGTGCTGGAAACTAGAAGCTGCTCTTCTGGTTTACGGCGTTCCCACGCCTGTGGGAACCCGGAAGAGCAACGGGCGATGGCTGGAGTGTTCGGAGAGATGGCTCTGCGTGCCACTTCCGGCACGTGTGCCATAGGTTCGCCATCATGGTCCTAGATCATGTTTCCTGAAGAAATCTAATGGATAATTACAAATAACAGTAATATCCAAGCTTGCAGACATAATGAGCTTAGCATTATTTTGAAGGGAGTGGGATCTTGTATTTATGTGGTTGCTAAGAGTTGATATCGACTTAATGGCACAGAATAATCAATCCATCAAAAGACCTTGAAGAATTACTACTTGAGAGAGTGCAATGTACCATAAATTGTTTTCTATAAAGGGGAAGATGTTCTGCATTATGTTGTGATGAAAAAAGAGGATATAATATATGTTAACTGCCTTGGAGAGAATTTCTGCAGAATGTAGAGGAATCCCTACTACTAATACATTATTATCTGAGTAGCCTCTCTGTATCTTGACAGCTACCTTAACACTGTAATCACCGAGAGCTACAAAAAAAAAAAAATTAACAAGAACGAAGCTAACAAGAATGATTAAATACACATAGTTCTCTGATTGTAACGTACCTGCAAAGCAGAGTCTGAAAACATGGTCACATATATGCAACAAAAAGTTAACGCAGTTGAGAAAGCGTCAAGTAAAGTGAAAGGGATGGAGTAATCTAATGGTTTTGCTAAAAAGGTCATTGCAATATTAGTGTGCCTTTGAGGCAGTGTTAACTCCTGATGACTGCCTGGACAAGTCCTTACAGTTTTCCTGGCAATGTTTTTGGAAGAGGTTTGCTCTTGATTGGTCCTTCTTAGACCTGAGAGAGACAGATCAGCTCAAAGTCCCCTAGCTGGCTTTGTGCCTAAGGACGGACTGGAACTCAGTCTCTCATTTCTAGCCTGCTGCCTTAAGGCTTATTTAGATGTGCCCACAATGGCCTGTTGCTGTTGCTGCACACCCACACTGTGAACGGGTTGATGAGTGAGTGAAGGTTGCAGAGGGTTGCAGACAAGCCCAGACAAACACTTCCCAAACCCCAATTGCTGATTGTGTGGAGGTGCATGCCCTGCATTTTGACTGGTTCTGACTTCCTGCTAGGACAGGGTTGTCAAACTCAAGGCCTGAGGGGTGCTTAGATCTGGCCCATGAGGCCTCCCTGGAAACAGAGGAGGACTGGCCCGCAGTGCCTCTGCCAGTGAAAACAGGCTCCTGAGCTCTGTTTCCTGCTGGGATGGCCTCCTGCAATCCTCTGCTAGTGAAAATGGAGCTCCGTTTTCACTGGCAGAGGGTTGCATGGAGCCTGTTTTCACTGGGAGAGCGGTCAGACCACCACAGGTGCCCCCCAATACGAGTGATGTCAAGCTGGCCACAATCACCCCAGCCATGACCAACCCAGCCCCCAAGGTCAAACACAACCCTGATGCGGCCTTCAATGAAATCGAGTTTGACACCCCTGTCCTAGGAGGTGGGAGAAGGCCAGGCACATTCAAGTGGGGAATGTTAAAATCCACCATCATATGAAAAGAACACCTATGGAGCCATCCTCAAACAGCAGATGCATATGTTCCATTATGTGCCGTGCTGGAGAAGTTGGCTCCAACCTTGAATCTCTACACCAAACCAGCTCTCATTTCAACGTTAGACCATGCACAAGATTGATCAGCTGTGATCCTTTCTCCCCTAGCAGAAATACTCAAATCATAGTAAGATCATTGGAACTGAAAGCGGATACATGGTCCGTGCTGTCCTGAGAAACTCAGGCAAGATCTCCCAACGACTGCTAGATTCTTGCTTATAGGCCACAACAGTGAACTCTTCTGTGCTTTGAATCCAACAAATGATCCTGATTATTCGCACCTGACAATAATAAGCATAATAATTCGGCTGACATTTGTGGGTTTAGTATCCTTTTTTAAAAAAACAACTTTTGGTTATTTTTGTCATAATCTGCCAATTATTCTAATCATCATCTTCAAGCAGTTGCTGGCATATGGATGCCTCATAGAGAAAATAAGAGCAGACACCCACATGCATATGTATGTGTGCATGTACTGTATGCCTATATATCTCTGTGTATGATTGTACACACAGAACGTAAATGTGCATGTGTATATATCTACAAATATGTAAGGAGTACAATAGCCTCTCATTTCTGAGACTATTTGGCTAAGGATGAATAGAGTGTTGTAATGTTTGTTTTATGGCAGCATGTGCCTGATTAAATGCCGTTATGTTTGCACTGTGGACTTGAAGTGACTGCTATCATCAGCTCTACTTTAATGGACAAGCAGTGTCCCATGAAATCAAATCTGCTCTATGAAATCAAAATTTGTGCTTTTTAAGTGACTCGGCAGTGTTACAATCATAAAAGTATGATTAACCTAGCTGTAACACATTCTTACAATAAGCTGTCCTACTGCTCATAGATGTCATAATTCATTTGCAAAATAATTGGATACTGGACGAGAGGATTTCTATCAACTTGAATCATGTCCTAATTTTGAAAGTGTCTTCCAAGCATTTATGGCATGATATTGATGATCAGCTACTATTCACACATTTCCAATAATACGGTCTACTGATCCAATTAATATGCTGATGACACGATGAACTCCAAACACTTGTAATTCATAGCCGGCTTTAATCCTGCTTCCAATATTACTTTAAAACAGTACCCCGGGCCCATTCCGCTTGCCTTGGTACTATACTTAGCTTTTAAATCTAGTGTGCATCACCAAGTTTTCCATATTTAATTATAATTCCATTTTTTTAAAATTGTAAACATTTGTTTAAATCCAAACATTAACAACTCTATTATATTGGATAACTTTTAGATAGTAAACACAGCATGCTAACTGAGCGTCAATGAAGGCAATATGGCTCCAGTAGTAGGGAGAAATGCATTTTCTGGCCTCATTTGTAATGCTTAGAGCAGCCAGCTTCTCCCTGCTATTAACTCTACTGCTTTCTTTTAAATAACGTTCTGCTCCATCACTCCTTCTCCATCTTTTTTTCTTTTCTTTTCCTGCTGCTCATTTGAAGAGCTCTCAGCCCATATTTGAAGAGCCAGCAAACTGGATGGTCCTGGAATTTGCTTCCCCCCGCCCCCAACTCTTCATCCCTAGATCACTTTCGTTATCACTGTTTCAAACTCTTGCAGCTCCCTGGCTTCCTTCCAAGGTAATAGGTGATAAAGCCCAAGAGATTTTACATAGCTTGGGGCTGCTTGGGATGAGGTCAGTATAAAGAAGAGAGAATTGCTTAAACATCAATATACAGTCAGGTCCAGAAATATTGGGACATATTATAATAACATCTTTGGCTCTATACACCATCACAATGGAGTTGGAATGAAACAAAAACAATGTGCGTTAACTGCAGACTGTCAGCTTTAATTTGAGGGTATGTACATCCAACTCAGGTGAACGGTGTAGGACTTACAACAGTTTGCATATGTGCCTCCCACTTGTTAAGGGACCAAAAGTAATGGGACAGAATAATAATAATAAATCAAACTTTCCCTTCTTAATACTTGGTTGCAAATCCTTTGCAGTCAATCACAGCCTGAAGTCTGGAACGCATAGACATCACCAGACACTGGGTTTCATCCCTGGTGATGCTCTGCCAGGCCTCTACTGCAACTGTCTTCAGTTCCTGCTTGTTCTTGGGGCATTTTCCCTTCAGTTTTGTCTTCAGCAAGTGAAATGCTTGCTCAATGGGATTCAGGTCAGGTGATTGACTTGGCCATTGCATAACATTCCACTTCTGTCCGTTCAAAAACTCTTTGGTTGTTTTTGCAGTATGCTTTGGGTCATTGTTCATCTGCACTGTGAAGCGCCGTCCAATGAGTTCTGCAGCATTTGGCTGAATGTGAGCAGATAATATTGCCCGAAACACTTCAGAATTCATCCTGCTGCTTTTGTCAGCAGTCACATCATCAATAAATACAAGAGAACCAGTTCCATTGGCAGCCACACATGCCCACGCCATGACACTACCACCACCATGCTTCACTGATGAGGTGGTATGCTTAGGATCATAAGCAGTTCCTTTCCTTCTCCATATTCTTCTCTTCCCATCACTCTGGTACAAGTTGATCTTGGTCTCATCTGTCCATAGGATCTTGTTCCAGAACTGTGAAGGCTTTGTTAGATGTTGTTTGGCAAACTCTAATCTGGCCTTCCTGTTTTTGAAGCTCACCAATGGTTTACATCTTGTGGTGAACCCTCTGTATTCATTCTGGTGAAGTCTTCTCTTGATTGTTGACTTTGACACACATACACCTACCTCCTGGAGAATGTTCTTGATCTGGCCAACTGTTGTGAAGGGTGTTTTCTTTACCAGGGAAAGAATTCTTCGGTCATCCACCACACTTGTTTTCCATGGTCTCCCGGGTCTTTTGGTGTTGCTGAGCTCACGGGTGCATTCCTTCTTTTTGAGAATGTTTCAAACAGTTGTTTTGGCCATGCCTAATGTTCTTGCTATCTCTCTGATGGGTTTGTTTTGTTTCTTCAGCCTAATTATGGCTTGCTTCACTGATAGTGACAGCTCTTTGGATCTCATCTTGAGAGTTGACAGCAACAGATTCCAAATGCAAATAGCACACTTGAAATGAACTCTGGGCCTTTTATCTGCACATTGTAATTGGGGTAAAAAGGGAATATCACACACCTGGCCATGGAACAGCTGAGAAGCCAATTATCCCATTACTTTTGGTCCCTTAACAAGAGGGAGGCACATATACAAACTGCTGTAAGTCCTACACCGTTCACCTGAGTTGGATGTACATACCCTCAAATTAAAGCTGACAGTCTGCAGTTAACGCACATTGTGTTTGTTTCATTCCAACTCCATTGTGGTGGTGTCTAGAGCCAAAGATGTTAGAATTGTGTCGATGTCCCAATATTTCTGGACCTGACTGTAGCTAAGGACAACTTATATCTGACTCAGTAATGGACGGGATGAAATGAAGAGATTGGCATAAGGATAAAGCAGAAGAATGCTGTGGCCAGAGAACATTAGTACCTACCTAGTAGCATGATTGGATATAAATGGCAAATAGATTCTCAGTCTCAGCTGTCTGATTTGGTTATTTTAATTCTGTCCATCCTCACTCTTTAGGAATATCCAGCCTTCTGTTTCTTCAGCATCGTCCAACCCCCAGATAAGTTTGGCGAAGGGAAATTTCTTCTCCCACCAGGCATTTATGTTTCTCTCGTTGTCCTTTGGACCCCATGCCCTCAGTTATAGCCCTTGCTTTAGTTAAATTAATCTTCACCTTTAACCTTTTAAAGTTGCCTCTTTCATGTCCTAAATTGTACTTCCAACATTTCCAGGTTGCCCTTTTGCCCTTAAGTGAATATGAAACTAGTTCCACTTTAACTGTCTTTATAGAACAAAAATTGTTCAGCAAAGATCTGAAAAGGTCCGCAACAGTTAAAAAGCCTTTACGTAGGAATTTGTTTAGTTACAATAGTTCTATGCGTGCTGTCCATAGCAATACCAAGGAAAATATAATAAAGCAATAAAACAAAACTATATAAAAATTTTAAAATGCAACGTCACAAAAGACATATTCAGAAATTCAAATCCATAAATATAACCACTTCAGTTTCATGGTTAGCACATTGAAGGGAATATGGATTGGAAGGCAATTCCATAATTCATAATACTTGTATCTTGAATGTCTCTCTTAGGTTATGCATGTGATAGCAAATAGAATATCTTCAGTAGATGCAAAAGGTCTAAGGCCATCCATTAGACACTCGGATCAAAAGCAAAACACACTTAGAAGGCCAGCAGAAAGAGTAGCAAATTGCCTTAATGGAAGCCCAGAACTCTGTTCCTTTTTTAACATTCTCTAATTTGGGGGCCATAATTTGACCAATGCGACCTCTTGAGTTTGGTATATATTGGCAGGTTAATCCAGAGCACAATTGTATTGAAACCACTTCAGTTTCATGTTAGCACTTTGAAGGGAATTTGGAGCTATCTCCAGATTATCACAAATAGCAGCTTCTTACTCCCCTCCCTCTCCTCCTCCTCTCCCCTTGAAGTACTACCTTGATGTGATTATAGAGCTTGTGTGCTCTGAGGAGGTTGAGAGCTAAGCCAGAGAACTATCCAAAAAAAGTCTGAATAGTGGACCTGGAGACAGCAGAACAGAAGAGGAAGAACTGAAGAAAATCACAAAATAGAGAAATCTGCAAATAAAAGGAGAACGACTGTGCCAAAAGAACGCAAATATAGTACCAATAATCATAGGCACTTTGAGTACAATCCTAAAACATCAAGAGCATCACTTTAACATCATTGGCATTGACAAAATCACCATGAGTCAATTGCAAAAGACAGCTTCATAGCAATACCTGCTTATCCAAGGTCCTTGGGTGGAACTTGAAGATGGACCAAAGTTCAAATCCAATCTAAATATCTGGTTGACTGTGTGACCAGTCTTAATAATAAATCATTACACATTGCCTCAGTAGACCTGCTAATTTGGCAACTCAAAGTATATAAATGAATTGGAAACAGTATTTTCTTTTTGTACAAGAATTTAAATCCACCCGTCAAGAGCCACGGGCTCTTTCAGTGAAGCAAATCACTTAATTTCATCTGTGGAACTCTGCAGAATTAACTTCTCATTGTATTAAATGAGATAATTCATTAGATCTTCCCTGCACTTTTAATTCTAAGAATATTTGGCCATATTTATTTCTCATTCATTTTTTATTAAGTGGATTCATGATTATACATATATGTATAGCTAAACTGTCAAAATTAGTTCATAATGTTTGAATGAATGCATTGGGGTCAGGATGTTAATGGAGAATATCTTTGTAAGACTTCTGTTTATTGCATATACTAATCCCAACAATCTGTCTAAAATTGGTTGCTAGGAGGTAAAGGAGGAAAACCAGGAGTTCTGTAAACAGATGTCAATTTCAAGATGGCAGGTAAAGTGTTTTTTCCAGTGAGACTGGTCTATCAGGGCAACCTGGTCTACCCAATTATGAGACGGAGCATACTGCTTCCGCTTTTGCCTTTCAGCCCCAATCCAGGAACCTTTGCAGGCAGTCGCTTCTGCGACAAACTATTTTGTGTTAAATTTAAATTTACAGACAAAGAAATAAAGGGAGACTAGTATAGATCTATTTCAAGCTGTTTAGTTCTCATTAGCTGGCCATGGCTAGCTGATGAGAGCTAAACAGGCTCCTGGATTGGAGCTGAAAGGCGAAAGTGGAAGCAGTATGCTCTGTCCCATAGTGGGGTAGACCAGTTGCTCTGATAGACCGGTCTCCTCAGAAAAACACTTAATCTCCCCCCTGGTACAAACAACAAAGCCAGGAGAGCCTGTGATCTAGAGGTTGATACATCTGCCTAATATGCAAGCAGCCCTGGTTTGAATCCTAGAAGGGTATGGCTAGCTGATGAGAACTAAAGAGCTTGAAATATCTATACTAGTCTCCCTTTATTTCTTTGCCGGTAAATTTAAGTTTAACACAAGATGGCAGGTAGTGACTTTCCCTCCTGTCTTTCAGATCACTTATCTTATGTGAAAAAGCAGCTTGATGCCTGACAATATGGATATGGGATAGAAGCAGGAAAGAAGTGGGGTGTTCTGACTCATCTCCCCAAACACGACAAACCCTCTGAAGTTAACTCAAAGATTCCTTTAATTAGGAATGCTGGCAGCCCTGGCAAAAAGTTTCTCTTTCACCACAGGCTAACAGGTCCGGCCAGAAGATGAATAGTTGTCTGCCACATCTATTCATCTCCGCCCCCTGCCTTTTATCTCCAGAGCTAGGGTGGGGCTTCTCTAGCAGTGGTGGCTTTTCCTTCCCAAGAATCAGCCCATGGATTTCCACTGCTCTCCTCTCCTCTGTCTTCTGCGCATCCACGCATCAGGCACTGGACTCAGCTGTTCCTCCTCTTCTTCATCAGCCACCTCCAGACCTGGGGGCTGTTGACTCTCCATCTGAGGGCTGATGGATGTCCTAGGCTCCACCTCAGTCTCTCTCTCTACCAGCTCCACTCCCTCTTCCCCCTTAGAGCTCTCAGGTTGCCTTGATGCTGACCCTGACTCCCATGTCTCCTCCTCCTCTGAGTCGGCTGTTGGAGGGGCCAGTGGCCAATAGGCCACAACAGGGGGTACTTTAATTTTGTGTTTTAAAGATAGGCATTGGAGACCATTGGGCCTTCTAAACTGCAGTTTTCAAGCAAAAATAGTTCCTCTTCAATACCCAATTCTTTCATCATTATTCTGAGCATGGGTACAGTTGGTGGCCTCTTACATTGACTGCTGACTCTGCAAACACAGAAGGGAACATGAACTTGAAACACATTTGGTTATTAATGATCAATAGAGTACAGTAGGAGATCCAAGGCAAGAATACCTGACTCATAAAAACAAGATTTATGAGCAATGAAACCTTATTTTACATTTCCATTGTTTGCAAATTTCCCTCATTGTCAAGGATTGACTCCTGCTGTGAATCAAGCAGAAATGGTTTGCAAGCTGCTGTGTTGCACAGTTTCATGGCACTCAACTTCCTGCATTCCCTGAGTACAGAGTAACTGAAAAATTACCTCCCAAAAAATCCTGATTTTGGTTAGGTACTCTTGGTCTAGTGCAGGGGTGTCAAACTCAAGGCCCGGGGACCAGATTTGGCCTGTGAAAAGGCCAAATGTGTGCTGGAAACAGCAAAGAATTGGCCCGCAGTACCTCTGTCAGTGAAAACAGAGCTTGGGAGGGTTGTGTGAGGCCCTCCCGAACACCATTTTCACTGGCAGTGGATTGCAGGAGGCCATCACAGCTGAAAATGGAGCTCAGGAGCCTGTTTTTGCCGGCAGAGCACTCGGATCACCACCTGTGCCCCCGACAGTCACATTGAGCTGGCCATGCCCACCCTGGCCATGCCTACCCGAGCCCCTGAGGTGAAACACAACCTTGATGCGACATCAAGTTTGACATCCCTGGTCTAGTGGTTAAGGCACCAGGCTAGAAACTAGGAGACTTAGTCCTGCCTTAGATATAAAAGCTGGCTGGGTGATCTTGGACCTGTCACTCTCTCTCAGCCCAATTCACCTCACAGGTTGTTGTTGTGGGGAAAATAAGAGGAAGAAGGAGTATTAGCTATGTTCGCCACCTTGAGTTATTTGTAAAAATAATAAAGATGAGAAATAAATAAATAAATAAATAAATAAATAAATAAATAAATAAAGTCATGTTTACAAGTTTATTCAAGTCAGAAATTGGCTTTCTAAAACTAGGCCTTAGAGCTATGTGAATGACTGCTTTGCTTTGCCTTCTGGCTCTCTTTGTTTTGGCTGATTTAAATGACACATTCAGGAGATGCTATGAATATTATTTTAGGAGTTCTTTTTTCCTCTCTAAACCTCATGCTCATACACAATTATGAGGGAATGATCATTCATAAATTAAAGCAGTAATAATATTTGAATCCAGTGTGGGAATATTTGGTTGACGACATGGAACATTTTTATGATTTAAAAGTTGACAGTGTCCACTTTAGAAATCATAGGAGATCATCTTTTCATTAAATGAAATTCTCAGCCTCGTGACTGTTTTTATTCATGATTATGAACAGTGGAAGTGCTTTTGAACAAATATTATCCGGACTAAAATAATTCCTGAAGTACAACAAACATTTATTGACTCCACTTGGACCTTCCTTTGATCTTAATTTATGTTTAGAGTCATGTCAAATTGCTGGAGTTGCTGTCCATTATGTAATTCCACTGCTGATGGGCAAGGCCATTTTGGGCTGAATTAAATTAAATTTGAATTAAAACTCTATTTTTCAAGAGGATTTCTCATGGGTAACTTTTTCTTATATAATTAAAAAAAAATCTACTTTTAGTTTTTTGATTAATAGGTTAATTTCTTTTTATTTCTTAATATCCTTATCACTTTCAAATCAAGTGGTTTTTTTTATAGCCTTCAGCCTTGGTCTCCCAGCTGTAAGAAGTAAAATGGGACTCAGATTTTAATTTTGTAATCCCAGCTGTGCTTGTTGGATACCATGAGGAGGCTGGATTTTTCCACAAACCCGCATATTTTATCCAGAGAGCAATTTGGCTAGTATGGAGAAATATTTCCTGTGTTCCTAGAAATCTTCTCGGTCTCACTTTTATTAAAAACCATGTATTGAAGGAACATGTTTGAGAGAGGATAAAAGGATATCACAATCCAAAGTGACAATTACTTTCTGAAAAAAAGAGCAACAATTTGATCCGGAGAATTTCTTCAGGAGAACTTTTTCAAAAATTTATTTGCAATCCTCAACTGACTTCAAAAGAAGTGACTAAGACCCATTATTGCACCCAGTAAAACACAAAGTATAGCCATATTAATAAAATAAAATCGTGCTTGGCTCTAATGAGAATGTAGGTCAAAGAATTAAGGGCTGCAAACCCAACCCTACATAACAGTTAATGAGCATACACTGACAGCAGTAATAAGGGTGACATACATTAGACCTGAGCTGAAATGTCTCTAAAGACCTTTTCTTTTTAGGTTTTTGAGTTGTTTTTTTCCCCCTCAACTGCTCACCTCTGTGCAATTTTCAGAATTTCTCCGCTTTTTTTTTTTTTTTTGTCTTCACTGCTCCTCACAATAATGACAGGGCCTTATGAAAGGATGACAAATGTGAGGCAGCCCACCAAAGGCAAATCGTTGGAGGATTTCATGCCTTATTTGGGAAAAATGGTAAAATAGTTCTCACATAAAGTGGCCAATTCCAAGAGGCTGATTATCATATATTGGCAAGTTTTGTTTGCCAGCAATATGTTTTTTAAAAGCCTTAGATTTAATAACAGTACAAGTAGTCCTCAACTTACAACAGTTCGTTTAGTGACCATTCGAAGTTACAACGGCAGTGAAGAACGGGACTTATGATAATTTCCTACCACGATTGTTGCGCAATCCCCATGGTCATGTGATCAAAATTCTGATGCTTGGAAACTGACTCACATTTATGACAGCTGCAGTGTCTCAGGGTCATGTGATCCCCTTTTACAACCTTCTGACAAGCAAAGTCAAAGAGATTCCAAAGTCAATGAGCCAGATTCCAACTGTGTTAACAACTGGGTTACTAACTTAGCAACCACAATGATGCATTTAGCTGTAGCCAAAAAGATTGTAAGATGGGCCAAAGCTCACTTAACATCTGTCTCAGAAAGAAAAAAATTGGGCTCAATTGTGGTCATAAATTGAGGGCTACCTATATAAGTCGCTTTGCTTGTATAACATTAAAAATATGGTGGCTAACTACTGGTTGGTGTGTTTTGCTTTCTTCATAGTTTCTCCTTCTCCTCTTCTGTTTCATGTCTAGGCAACTTTTGGGGTCTTGTTGATCCTGTGGGTCTTCTTGACCATATACCAGTCAATTTTGGTCATAGTGGCCAAAATTGTGGAAACCTTTTGGGAAAAGTGTATTTTTGAGGTTTGATGGCTAATAACACCACTTTTTTGGGGGGGGGGATTTCAAGATAATCATATTTCACTGCTGGAATGGCCTGGGAATAGCCAAGACCCAACTGAAAATCTATGGAGCCGACTAAAGAAACTTGTTAGTCAGAAGCGACCCAGCAATAAAACCCAGTTATTAGAAGCAATCATTCAATCTTGTTTTCACATTATAACAGCTGCAGAACTTAAAGACTTGGTTCACTCCATGGGAAGATGTAATAAGGCCATAATTCATGCTAAAGATTACCCAACTAAGTATTAACTGACATGGTGATAATTTTTGTATATCTCGTTTTTTCTATGGTGGTAATTTTTGTACATGTTTCACTTTTCTTTATACTGTAACTGCTATTCTAATAGCAAATCCTTCATAAAAGTTATAGCATTGCATTCTTGATTAAATTATCTTTCCACTGATATATAATTTTATGGTACTACTCCAAAAAAAATAAAAAAATGGTGTTATTAGCTAGCTTTAGAAAATACACTTTTCCCAAAAGGTTTCCACAATTTTGGTCATTACTGCATGATGTTAGGTAAAGGCCTCATTACACACTTTACTCACTTACACACCTCCCCCCAAATGAATGTTGCTTCTTGTGCCCATAGGGAAATCTGAAAGAGGTTGCTAGTGAAGGGAGACCTTGTTCAATATCGAGACCAATATTCTTCTTCCGGGTCATTGGTTTCATTCTGCTAAATGTTGCCCCTGGAAAGTAAGACAATATCACTGTGATTCTGTGATACTTTCATGCTATAAGATGCACGGGTAGGTTCTACTTACCTTTACTACCGGTTCGCAGCAGGAGCATGCATGCTTCTGCGCATGCTCAGATCACCCATGATGACATTGTGGTAGGTGGGCGGAGCCTCCCACTGGTTTTACGACCGGTTCTATAGAACCGTACCCAGGGCCGGATTTTCCTATAGGCTAACTAGGGTTCAGCCTAGGGTAAGGTGACCAGACGTCCCGCTTTTGGCGGGACAGTCCCGCTTTTGAGCAATTTGTCCCGCGTCCCGCGGCGTTTTAAAAAAGTCCCGATTTTTCATTCTGCCTCCTGAATCCCCGCTGATGGCTAGAGGGAAAAAAAACTCTTTAAACTCTTGCCGCGGGGCTTCAAAGGGCCGACCTACAGCTGATCAGTGTTAAAAAAAAATGAATAGACCCATGCCTGCAAAAATAGAAAAAACAGCCCCTGTTAACAGCTTCCGCTAGGTTAATTAGCTGCAAAAAGCTGCAAAAAGTTCCTGGAGCAGATTTCCCCCCCCCCCCCCCAGCTATACTGAAAACAAAGGCGAAAGCGAAACTAAACCTGCAACATGACAAAATGAGGCAGAGAGAGATTTCTTTCTTTTTCTTTTTCTTTTTCCTCACCAAAAAAGGTAGGTACAAAACTGCAAACAATGGGAAATTTTGGGCAAAAGAGGAGAGTTCAAGATTTTAAAACACAAAAGAAAAAAAGCTCTATTTAACTAGGGAATTGTAATAATTGAGATACTATTAATAATTGTATATTGTGTTGAAAGCAGAAATGGTTAAGTTGTGGTTTGGAGGAATATATGGGGGAAATTATTTGGTTTATTATTATTGGTAAATATAATTAATTGATTTGTAAGAAATTGGATTGCATGGAAATAATTGGAATATTCATGTTCATATTGATTAATATACAAAAAAGATAGTTATATAACTAATTGATTTATATTAAAATGTTGAATTTGTATTAAACAACTGTATTACATAATTACATAATTAACCAATGTGAGGATGGATATAAAAATTGATGACAATGGGAAGGGGTATAATATAGAATAGAAAGGAAAAATTGAACTTGATTAAGATTAGAGATGAGGATGAAGGGTAATATTGTTTTTTTTAAAAAAATAGATGAGGAATAAATATGGCAAAAAGGAAATATAGAAATTGTAAATTTAATTGAAATGACTAAACGCTGTTTAAATTTGTGAACCAGCCAAATATTCTGTTCAAAGAAAATACATTGCATGTTTGTATGTGTGTTTCTAATTATTGCTATTTATTCATATTTGTTCTCTTTTATTCTTTAAAGTTTAACAATTCATTCTTAATCTTAATATCTTTATATTTGCTTGGGGTTGGCTTTCTTCCCTTTCATCTTTTTTATTGTACAGCAATCTTTCTCCTCAAACCTACCACCACTCTCTTTTCTTTCCTTCTTACTTTCTCTTCCCCCCACCCTCTTTTTCTCCTCCCTACTTCCTCTTCCTTTCTCCTTCTCCTCCTCTCTTCCTCCCTCTCTTACCCTCACTCCTACTCTAATTTCCATTCCTTCATCCCTCTCTATTGCTGTATCCTTTAATGCATATGGACTACTCAGAGGGCTGAAAAAGTTATTTTTGACTGGTCCTCACACTTTTGACCAGTCCTTGAACTTATGACTGTCCTCACATTTTACATTTTTGCCCTATATTGTCATCATGGTGAAGAGAAGCAGTTGTGAAATGAGTGATATGGTTGTTAAGAATGCTGCATGGGCATAAATATGAGGATGGTCATAAGTGTGAGGACCAGTCAAAAGTGTGAGGACCTGTCAGAAATGACTTTTTTCAGCCCTCTGGTTAGTCCTTTTGTGCATATGGACTACTCAGAGGGCTGAAAAAGTTATTTTTGACTGGTCCTCACACTTTTGACCAGTCCTCAAACTTACGACTGTCCTCACATTTTACATTTTTGCCCTATCTTGTCATCATGGTGAAGAGAAGCAGTTGTGAAATGAGTGACATGGTTGTTAAGAATGCTGCACGGGCATAAATGTGAGGATGGTCATAAGTGTGAGGACCAGTCAAAAGTGCGAGGACCTGTCAGAAATGACTTTTTTCAGCCCTCTGGTTAGTCCTTTTGTGCATATGGACTACTCAGAGGGCTGAAAAAGTTATTTTTGACTGGTCCTCACACTTTTGACCAGTCCTCGAACTTACGACTGTCCTCACATTTTACATTTTTGCCCTATCTTGTCACCATGGTGAAGAGAAGCAGTTGTGAAATGAGTGACATGGTTGTTAAGAATGCTGCACGGGCATAAATGTGAGGATGGTCATAAGTGTGAGGACCAGTCAAAAGTGTGAGGACCTGTCAGAAATGACTTTTCAGCCCTCTGAGTAGTCCCTATACACATAGCCATGGCCACCCGGTCACATGACCAGCTAGCCACGCCCACCCAGTCACATGGCCTCCAAGCCACGCCCACACAATAAATCACGCCCACAATGGTGTCCTTCTTACCAATGTTAAAATCTGTTCACCTTACCCTATACGCATAGCCATGGCCACCTGGTCACATGACCAGCTAGCCACACCCACCCGGTCACATGACCAGCTAGCCACGCCCACCCAGTCACATGACCAGCTAGCCACGCCCACACAATAAGCCATGCCCACAATGTCCCTCTTTACCAATGTTAAAATCTGGTCACCTTAGCCTAGGGCCTCAAGATCAGGAGGGGCCTACATTCAAATTGTTAGCAAAATTAAAATTACACTTTCACTATAGGTGAAAGGGCCTCATAAGTGGAATAGCCTAGGGCCTCTTTTCATCTAAATCCGGCCCTGACCGTACCGAACCGGGAGCAACCCACCACTGATAAGGTGTGACCTTCAGTCATAATCTCCTCTCAGTACTAAATGATAAAATATCTTTATGTTTTATCTTTTTTGTTGTTGTTGATTGCTTAATTATTTCCCCTTTGACTATCTCCTCAGCTTCCATGTTTCTATTCTTTCCCTCCCATTTCTTTTGGGTTATTTCCCCGTTTATTTTTCTGTTTAATCTCGAATTGATGGGATAATGTAGATTAATTTAATTTAGTTTATTGCACTATGTGACCACAATCTTTTTTCATTAACTTTCACAAAACTTGTCATAGATGCCTGACTCCCTCAGGCTTCTGCAATTCTCTGCTGCATTTCCTAGGGATGGGGTCAGAGGCTGGGTCAAAAATACCATGAAAATCTCACAGCATGATGTTGCCAGGGATGGTTGCTATGGCAAACCAAACTTCCAGGAATTCAGGGGGGAAAAAAAACAGCCATTTTTTTTTTTTTAAAAAGGGTCTTTGGACAATGACAGCTCCCTGGCTACCTTATATCATACAGATAAGTAAAGCTACTTCCCAGTTTTATTCAGGTTATTTTATTTTCATCACCCTGAGTTGCAACAACAGTGTGATCAAACATGTCAAATCAGATTGAAAAATATGCCTCTTTGCCACTGTCGTCTCTCTCATGTGAACATTAATGAATGAGAAGTAAAACCAATTGAAAGTAATTTGCAAACTTTAATGCATATAGTCCCCATATACTAGCTATTACATATACAGTATTGGTGTGCAAATCTTTCAAGTCTGGTGACCCTGGATCAGGGATGTCAAACTCAAGGCCCACGGGCTGCATCTGGTCCACAGGGTGCTTAGATCTGGCCCATGGGGCTGCCCTGGAAACAATGAAGGACTGGCCTGTGGTGTAAGGTGACCAGATTTTAACATTGGTAAAGAGGGACATTGTGGGCGTGGCTTATTTTGTGGGCATGGCTAGCTGGTCATGTGACTGGGTGGGCGTGGCTAGCTGGTCATGTGACCGGGTGGCCATGGCTATGTGTATAGGGTAAGGTGAACAGATTTTAACATTGGTAAGAGGGACACCATTGTGGGCGTGGCTTGGAGGCCATGTGACTGGGTGGGCGTGGCTAGCTGGTCATGTGACCGGGTGGCCATGGCTGTGTGTATAGGGACTACTCAGAGGGCTGAAAAGTCATTTCTGACAGGTCCTCACACTTTTGACTGGTCCTCACATTTATGACCATCCTCACATTTATGCCCGTGCAGCATTCTTAACAACCATGTCACTCATTTCACAACTGCTTCTCTTCACCATGGTGACAAGATAGGGCAAAAACGTAAAATGTGAGGACAGTCGTAAGTTCGAGGACTGGTCAAAAGTGCGAGGACCAGTCAAAAATAACTTTTTCAGCCCTCTGAGTAGTCCATATCCATAAAAGGATACACCAAGAGAGGGATGAAGGAAGGGAAGGGAGATTAGAGTAGGAGTGAGGGTAAGAGAGGGAGGAAGAGAGAAGGAGAAGGAGAAAGGAAGAGGAAGTAGGGAGGAGAAGAAGCGGGCGGGGGAGAGAAAGTAAGAAGGAAAGAAAAGATAGAGGTGGTAGGTTTGAGGAGAAAGATTGCTGTACAATAAAAAAGATGAAAGGGAAGAAAGCCAACCCCAAACAAATATAAAGATATTAAGATAAAGAATGAATTGTTAAACTTTAAAGAATAAGAGAACAAATATAAATAAATAGCAATAATTAGAAGCACACATACATACAATGTATTTTCTTTGAACAGAATATTTGGCTGGTTCACAAATTTAAACAGTGTTTAGTCATTTCAATTAAATTTACAATTTCTATATTTCCTTTTTGCCATATTTATTCCTCATCTATTTTTTTAAAAAAACAATATTACCCTTCATCCTCATCTCTAATCTTAATCAAATTCAATTTTTCCCTTCTATTCTATTTTATATCCCTTCCCATTGTCATCTATTTTTATATCCATCCTCACATTGGTTAATTATGTAATTATGTAATACAGTTGTTTAATACAAATTCAACATTTTAATATAAATCAATTAGTTATATAACTATCTTTTCTGTATATTAATCAATATGAACATGAATATTCCAATTATTTCCATGCAATCCAATTTCTTACAAATCAATTAATTATACTTACCAATAATAATAAACCAAATAATTTCCCCCATATATTCCTCCAAACCACAACTTAACCATTTCTGCTTTCAACACAGTATACAATTAATAATATCTCAATTATTACAATTCCCTAGTTAAATAGAGCTTTTTTTCTTTTGTGTTTTAAAATCTTGAACTCTCCTCTTTTGCCCTAAATAATTTTCCATTGTTTGCACTTACCTTTTTTGGTGAGGAAAAGGAAAATAAATCTGCTGCCTAATTTTCCAACGTTGCAAGCAAACCGCAAAGCCAACAGCCTGTTTTACTTTCAGTTTCGTTTTGAGCTTGGTTTGCACAAAGAGGAAAAAAAACCTGAGCAATTTAGCAAGAGCAGAGCCCTGTGCAAATCAGCTGAGAGGGGGAAGCCGAGCTAATTAATGTAGGGCGGCCCTTTGAAGTCCCGCGGCAAGAGTTTAAACAGGTTTTTTCCCTCTAGCCATCAGCGGGGATTCAGGAGGCAGCCGGGAACCAGGAGGCAGAATGAAAAATCGGGACTTTTTTAAAACACCACGGGACGTGGGACAAATTGCTCAAAAGCGGGACTGTCCCGCCAAAAGCGGGACGTCTGGTCACCTTACTGTGGTGCCTCTGCAAGCGAAAATGGAGCTAGGGAGCGCCGCCCTTCGCGAGCTGTGTTTTTGGCTGCAACAGTCTCCTGCAACCCTCTGCCAGTGAAAACAGAGCTTGGGAGGGCCCCATGCGGCTCTTCTGAATCTGTTTTTGCTGGCAGAGCACTCGTGCTACCACAGGCATTCCTGTGGGTGAACTGGGCACACCCAGCCTGGCCACACCCCTGCCCCCGAACATCAAACACAACCCTGATGCGGCCCTCAATGAAATCAAGTTTAACACCCCTGGATTAACCATATACCCCTTCCAGGAAAAATAAGGCAATAGATTGTTTTTCTTATTGCATGCTGACTTTTCCAAATATCAGATCCAGGCAAGGCGTGTTTCTGTTCAGCGCTTTCACTCAACTTCTCTAAATGAGGATTCAGCTATTCAGATCAAATAATGACCCAGCCACAATGAAAAATTCAGCCCTAAGTAATGTATAATTGATATACATGATGGATTCAAAACCCCCAGAAGGGCATTTTATATACTTTTGCACATTATATAGACAACAAACTTCTTATTGTAGGATTTATGGCTTAGGTTATCAGTGCAGGAAAATGTAGCATATTCTTGAAAGTTTGGGGTCATAAATATGTGAGCTCTCAGGATTTTGCCTTTTGTTTGAGCATGTGAGCTGTGCAAATGAGCAAGTTGGCTGGTGTGAGGAAATAGTGTTTGGGAGGGGGAAGACAAGGTGGGTCAGACTGACGTAAGTGGCATCACAATCTTCTGGCATAAGATCTTGCCTCTTTTCTAGATACATTGCATGCATACCCCCAAAGGGGTGGAGCTTGCTATGTGATATTGTGACACTATTTTTTTCTACTTCCTACTACAGAAGCAGCAAGATCCCATGGACACCATTTTTGGTATTTATATGAGCCTACTCATATTGTGGAAGGTAATGAAACCGTCCTTCATAATATATTAAATTCCTTTTGCTTCTGGATCAGAGCTGGTTCCAAGCTGATCACCCCAAAGATGTTTTTCCAAAAGGCAACTGGACTTTTTAAGGTTTTTTTTTCCTTTGAAAATGTTTTGCTTCTCATCCAAGAAGCTTCTTCAGACAACCATGACCTGGATGATTGAGAATCTCCATAGCAGGGGTGAAATCTAGCAGGTTATGACAGGTTCTGGAGAACCGGCAGTGGAAATTTTGAGTAGTTCGGAGAGCCAGCAAATACCACCTCTGGCTGGCCCCAGAGGGGGGAGGGAATGGGGATTTTGCAATATCCTTCCCCTGCCATGCCCACCAAGCCACATAATGTCCACCAAGCCACGCCCACAGAGCCTGTAGTAAAGAAAATTGGATTTCACCACTGTTCCATAGGCATTCTAAATTGATCTTAATAAGTGCAATCAGTTTGTTTCTTGCATCATTGCCGTCTCATAAATAAACAGAGATAGCCCTATTCCAAAGCAACCACCTGGATCAACAATATGAAACAAGCTACTTTGGAGCCTATTCTGGACTTGATTATATTGGGAAGGAATAGGTCGTGTTGTTTAGGGCTGGAGAAAGGAGATTCCACTTCCTTATATAATCCTTTTCTCTCATTACAGAAGTTGAACTATAGAACAGGGGTGTCAAACTGAAGGCCTGCGGGTGGATCCGGCCCATGAGGTGCTTAGATCTGGCTCACAGGGCCGCCCTGGAAACAGTGAAGGACCGGCCCATGGTGCCTCAGTCAGTGAAAACAGAGCTCTGTTTTCACTGGCAGAGGGTTGTAGGAAGCAACAGAGGGTTGCAGGAGGTCGTCGCAGCCAAAAATGGAGCTCATGAGGTCCGCGCACAGTCCTCTCAAGCTCTGTTTTTGCTGGCAGAAGGTTGCAGGAGGTCGTCACAGCTGGCAGAGCGCTCGGGCCATCATATGTGCCCCTGCCATGACTGACGTCAAGATGGCCATGCCCACTCCAGCCTCCCTGAGGTCAAGCACAACCCTGATGCGGCCCTCAATGAAATCGAGTTGGACACCACTACTATAGAGCTACACTGATGGATATTCTACTAGTTTGGTGGCTTCCTATGAGAAGCTACCTCAAATTTACAGAACCCCTAAAAGTAGTTGAATGCTCACTATTGCTCACCTCTGTGTGATTCTATGAATGTGAGAATTTAAGATAGTAAGCGAATAGAGATACAGGATGAAGGCCAAATTGCACAAGTTTAGAATTGATGCTGAGTGTGGTAGAAGACTTTCTTGATACAGGAAAGTCCTTCTTGAATGTATTTATCATGAAATGACAATAGTATCCTTAATGTAAGCTCAGTGGATTGCTTTCAAACCATATATTTTCCAAACTAATTAACCAAATATTATTTGTTCTGTCTGTTACTCACTTAAGGGACTTGCCAGTTACAAATTATCGTCCTGATCAAACAATTATATTTTCTTTCTCTTAATGGTTCTCTCTGCTCCTTTGAAATGAAAAATAATTATTAAGTTAGATTCAATAATTAGCAAGCAGGCAAAGCAACTTTATTACAGCCTCAGACTCACATAAGATCCCTCATAGTTCATAAATACAACAGTAAAGGAGGATTCAAAAAGCAACACAGAATGATTTATGTAAGAAAAAAGATATGTTAAACATTTATTCAATAAATTTTATGACTGGATAGAAGACAAAGTGTCCTATTGAAAGGACAAGTAGGATTTAGATGCTATACAGCAGGCAATCGTACTACAAAACTAAGTAGAAAAATATGTTTATGGATCTAAAAGTCCACTTTACACAGTTTTGGTAGATCTTAAGCTTGGTTTTGATTCTGTGTTTACAGAATTTAGAGAATAAATTGCTGGTTAACAATATTGATAAAAGACTATATATATATTTATATATGTATGTATGTATGTACGTACGTATGTATGTGTGTGTGTGTGTATTTATATCTATCTATCTATCTATCTATCTATCTATCTATCTATCTATCTATCTATAGTGTGTATATGTATACACACACATACATGTATGTGTATGTACATGTGTATATGTATATCATGTACATGTATTTACATACATATATACATATATACATATATACATACATACATACATACATACATACATACATACATACATACATATGGGATGAAGATCAGATATGGTTCCAAAGAGCAGCTAATGGATTTGATCAGTACAGCACAGATCTACTACTTCCAATTTTTATACAAATATAGTTACACAATACCTTAACAAAGTACCATATTTTTTGGAGTATAAGATGCACTTTCCCCCCTAAAAGTGGGCCCATTGCGAACCGGTAGTAAAGGTAAGTAGAACCCACTCCTGCTCCACACATCCCATTTTTGCCAAAAACGGGATATATGGAGGTCAAAACTATTTTTTTCTTGTTTTCTTCCTGTAAATATAGGTGCGTCTTATAGTCTGAAAAATCCGGTAACTGTCATCCACCTAAACTGGCTAACAGACATATTCCAGTGCGCTTGTGTGTTGACATAATTTTTCACTGAATGCCACGGGAAGAAGGAGGTCTCTACAATTGTTCACTCAATACTGCAAATATGAAAAATTCTATAATGTTGCCAAATCCACAGGTCATTTTTAACATACCAAGTAAAAGCTATTATCTTCTCTCTTGCATTGTTATTTTTTTCTCCTATTTTGTAAGGCTTTATAAGTTGTAACGTTCAAAGGGAAGATCAGATCAAAGAAAACTTGCTTATTGCAAATAATACCTTACACCATAGATTATAATACTATTTCTAATGCATTACATTAAACTTTGATTTAATGAACTAATGGGAGCGGGATGCTTATCTGTTACTCTACCCATTAAGTGATGAATGGGCTTTTATCAAAGCATAAAAAGGTGAACACTTGTTCTCCACTTCATCTGCAATCTGATAAATTGAGGGTTTATTATTTTATCTTAGAGTAGAGGTGCAAAATTTCGACTGGAAAGGCACTATTGGCTTTTATTTATTTATTTACCGGTATTTAAGAACATTTATATGGCTCCACAACTCATTCTCAGTGACTCCGGGCAGCATGCAAGGATACAATACAAAAACTATACAAAAAGCAGTAACTCCCCACTCCCTTGGTGACAACAATCCAATGAGCCACTTGTTGGGCTTCATATCATCTGGGATCTCTCCAGGCCCATTGACAGAACCATGGCTTCAGGGCCTTCCAAAAGAGAGTCAAAGTGGAAGCCAACCTTATCTCTTCAGAGATGATGTTCCACAGAGAGGGAGCCACCACAAAGAAGGCCCTTCATCTTGGTCCTGCCAGATGGACCTCCTTAAGAGAAGGGACCTGTAGCATTCCCTGCCTCTCCATTCTGGTGGATCAGGTAGATCTAACTGGGAAAGACGGTCTTTCAATGACCTGGTCCCAAGCCATGTAGAGTTTTGAAGGTGATAACTGGCACCATGACTTGGATTTGGAAGCAAATAGGCAGCCACAGGAGAGGTGACACATGTGCAAATCTAGACTTGCACAAAATCAAAATGGGACCAAAACTGGGCTGCAAGGGGGGGCGCACCTCCCCCCTGCCCCCACGCATGTGCGTGCGCCCCCCCATGCATGTGTGGCTGAGACCCAAAAATCAGCTGGTTGGTGGGAGGCGCGCGTGCATGCCCAGTGGGGCTGAGCTGGGTGACAGCCCGCAGAGAGGACTCTGTGTGTCAGCTGTGGCACGCATGCCATAGATTCGCTATCATGGGTCTAGCTGCTTTGAGAATGTATTCTGACAAGGATTACCACTGAAAATTTTGCCAGAGCCATTTTACTTTTCCTTACCAATAAAGTCTTAAACGATTTATGTCTTCCCATGATGTTTATCAAGGGTGATATTCAAGACAATGGAATTCCTACAAGCATTCTTCAACTGTTAAATAGTGCTTTCCTTTAAAGAGTAGGTTCATCTATAGCCTACTCAACAGTTGTTTTGGAATCTGCTTAAAAACATGGGATTCATCTCAAGCATTTCAATTTGAAAGGATTTTTGTTGCAGATTTTTTCGTGTTCATATTTATTATTTGGAGGCGCAGTGGTTAGAATGCAGTATTGCAGGTTAACTGTACTCACTGCCAGGAGTTTGATCCTGATCGGCTCAAGTTTGATTCAGCCTTCCACCCTTCCGAGGTCAGTAAAAGGAGGACCCAGACTGTTTGGGGCAATATATTGACTCTGTAAACCTCTTAGAGCAGGGGTGCCAAACTGGCAGCCCACGGGCAGGATGCGTCATGTGCAGGCCACATCCACCCCAGCTCCGCAAAAGGAAAAACATCGCGATACATCATGTGACGGCAATGTGATGTGGCGAGTTTGATTCCGGTGGCTTAGAGAGAGCTGTAAAGCATTATGAAGTGGTATATAAGTCTAAGTGCTATTGCTATACTTGTATCTAAATGCGGGATACTAAAACATATTAGGCAAAAATAAGTTTATATTGATAGATCCTGATAGCAAAGATGTATACAAATATATCCAAAAAATATTAAAAAGTAGCACTCTCCTTCAATTATGAAGTTGATGTTCCTTATCCAATAAGGCATTTTATGTCTTGAATACATTTGGATTAGATTGTTTCATTACATTGTACATTCCTTGGAAGATGTATGCCCCAGATCAATGTAGTACAACAGCAATGTTTTTCAAACTTAGCTAATTTAAGCTGTATGGACTTCAGCAACCCAGAATTCCTCAGCCAGCATGCTGAAGTCCACATACCGTAACTTAAAGTTACTTATGCTAAGAAACCTGTGCTACAATTAGACAGTCCTTTTTGAACAGTTTTGAATTTTTTCCATGTTTATTTTACTTTTGGTTTGAAAATAAGAGTTTAAGAAAAAGAGTATCACTGTTTTGATTCTTAATTGCTCTAAAGCCTTATGCTCTTCCAAAATAAAATACTAACACCTTTAAGTAAATTGGCAATGAAAGAAATAGCAGAGCTATATTAAGCATTCCTTCAAAGACTTAACGTCTCACAGGTAAACAACCATCTGTAAGCATGTTAAAAAAGGAGTAAGAATATTTAATAAATGATGGAAAAGCAAGTACTACATTTGAAGACTAAGAGGAACTTTTATGACTCTGCTGATACATATGAAGGTTACATTCTGGTGAGGTTAATAATATTCAGTATTCTGTGCAAATTCAGGTCATGTCTATGAGATGGGATGTAAAAGAATAAGAAAATATTGTAAATAACGTATTTTAAAAAGTCATAACTATGTTTCCTACAGCAATCCATTAGAACCTGGATTTCCCCAGTCATATTTTAACTCAGTGTTTTTCAAACTTGGCAATTTTAAGATGTGAGGAGTTCAACTCCCGTACTGGCTCAGGAACTCTGGGAATTGAAGTTCAAATATCTTAAAGTTGCCAAGTTTGAAAAATGCTGGTTTAATTCATTAGCCTGAAGAATAAACTGGTTTTAATATTTTGGAACTCCATAGTTCCATAGGAGTCATGGTAGTGCAGTGGTTAGAATGCAGTATTGCAGGTTTATTTTTAAACATAACCTGGTCTTTTTCAGCTTTATTTTTGAAGTCAAAGGGTTCTCCTGCTTTGTGCAGCTCTTTTATATGTCTTTGTAGCTCTTCTGGGTCTTGTGAGAAGAGAAGAACATCATCTACCAATTGTTATATTGTAAGTTGCTTTGGATAGTGAGTTGGGCAGTGTATGAATTTATTAAAAATAAACAAATAAATACTTCTTTTCTTTTAATCACTTTTTTTTCCTTGTCAGCAGAGGCTGTGGGAGCTTCACACGAGAAGTGGGGAAGGGTGTCATGTAAAAGCCTGAGGGGTCAATATCTCAATTCAGCTTCATGGCCAAACGTTGCCATCTTAGACTCCATCAATATATATGTGAAATTAGTTTAGCTTACTTTTTGTTTTGAGATTCCAATTTGCTTGCTTTTATACTTATCTTGGCATTTGCCATTTTACTAGCCCTTTGCTGATTTTCTAGAGTTCTCTTTGTATCCCTTGACAATTCTTTTTTTTAAAATTCAGCATTCTAAGTCAGGTACTGCTAAAAGAAATTTTCAAAGTTATGAAATGAGATTTGCTCATAAGACATGCAGTAGCTGCACATTGATTCTTCTTTAGCAAGACATCTCCTTTCTGATTAATATTTTAACAACGTGTCCCATCAGAGTTTAGCTAGCAAAATTTCACGGAATCCTCCTAGATCTTTTTTCCCCAAAAAAAGTTCAGTGCTGCTGTGGCAGGTTTTCAATTTTTAACTACAGAGGCTAATAGGTGTATATTGCTTTCTTTTCTTTCTTTTTTCTTTTAGAAAAATAGAACTTTCTGACTTCTGTATAAATATGATGCCTGCTAATGTTTATTAATCACTGAGAATTAGAATGTCAACAAATCACCCATACATATGCTCCAATTTGTTGTTTTTCCTGTGTTCCTGGGATCATCTTCAAATCGGTTTCATTATACAACCCTCTGTTTTAGTGAAGACACCATAATTCTTTACAACTTTGAAGTAATTCATATTTGTTAATGCATCTTTTCTACTTTACAGTTATTTTTATTAACAGCTTTAGTAAATCTCTATATATAAAAGCGAAAACCACTCACACTGTAATCACGAAATCTCTAGAACTGTAAAGCCTACAAACTTGAAATTTGCCACATATGTTCCTCTTAGCTTCTAGATGCTCACTAAGAAAGGACTTTTTGAAATGACTATCAGAGCATTAGTATTTCCTATATTATGATTAACACACTCTGATGCTAAGGAGTTCTATTCCCCCTCCCCACCTGAAAAGAAATCTATTCCAAATGCAAAACACAAGCAGAGGAGAGGAGTTACACTTTCAGTTTTACTTTCACAGCAGGAAGCAGCTTTAATACAGAACATGTTATGTAAATAGGTTTGTTTGGCGGGAAGTTCGAATTAACTGACCCTCAGCTGATTGGCTGACCACCACAGCTGCAAGGTATATAAAGGGAGCTGGCTCCCCAGGTCAGTTGCTGGAGTCTCACCCTATAATAAAGAGCTGTTGTCACTTACTACTCTGGCTTGCTGCGTCCTCATTCACCCAACTTAACATTGGCAACGAAGGTGGGATTTTGAGGCCAGAAGAAGAGGAGAGCTGAAGCCACACTCAAAGGAGCTGAAGCCACGTTCAGAGAAGGGGACCCGAGACCGCATCTGAATCCAGCCAGGCGAGCGAGCGGAACACAGGAGAATCCCGAAACGATGTCTGCCTACACCCCGCCAGCGCCTTTCGACCCCAAGGAAGAGAAGTGGGGATCCTACATGTCCCGGTTCGAGTGCTTCATGGTGGCAAACGACATGCAAGGGCTACCGGACGTTCGGAAGAAAGCCCTGTTCCTGAGTCACTGCGGGCCAAGGGTCTTCGACACAGCCGAGGCATTGTCGGAGCCGAATTCGGTCCACAACATCTCCTGGTCGACGCTGCAGACCCTGCTGAAAGACCACTATGCGCCAACGCCATCGAAGTACGTCCAGCACTACGACTTCAGGCAACGGCTACAGCAGGAGGGCGAATCGATCAGCGAGTACGTCGCCGCCCTGCGTAAGGCCGCAACCCAATGTGAGTACCGAGACCTGGATGAGATGCTCCTAGAGCAACTAATTTGCGGAGTGAGAGATAGCCGGCTCCAGAGAAGACTGCTTGCGAGGTCAAACCTGACCCTACACATCGCGCTAGACGAGGCCAGGGCGCAAGAATCGTCAGTAAAGGCCGCAGAGAAACTAAAGAGCTCCCGCCTCACCAGAACAACGCAGAAGACGGCGCCTGTGCACCGAGAGGCCGTAAGCACCGCCAGCGAGGGGGAGTCTGAAGAAGAGGTCTACCGCACCGAGCAGCCCCGCACAGCCCGCAGAGAGCCCAGAGACGGATGCGCCAGCTGCGGAGGGTCCCACTCACGACAAAACTGTAAGTTCAGGGACGCCGTTTGCCGTTCCTGTGAGAAGAGGGACCACATCGCTAGAGTCTGTAGGTCGAAAACACACCAGAGCTACAGACCACGTGGCCAAACGGCCCAATCCGAGACGGCGCCACACCGAAGGCCCAACAGGGATGGCGGAAACCGGAAGGGCGCAAAATTTGAAGACGCTGGGGCCTACACCATTCGCATCGCACGGACCTGCACCTCGCCCGGAGAAAAGACCTACACCACGGTCGAGATCGAGGGACGGGAGTGCCAGATGGAGATCGACACGGGATCGCCGATATCCATCATGTCTTGGGAAACCCTAAAGAGAGTCATCCCCAGCGCACACAAGCGACAGCTCCAGCCACAGCTTCGCAGACTGAAGGATTACCAAGGGAACCGCATACCCGTCGAAGGCAGAGGCGAGTTCCAAGTCCAGTACGGGGAGTTTACCGAGAAACTGCCCCTCACCATCGTCAGCGACAACCTTCCCAGTCTCCTGGGCATGGACTGATTTAGAGCCCTAGGCATGGGATTCACCGGAGTAAGGAACGTTCGAAGCACCCTGAAGGAAGACCTGATGCAGGAGTTCCAGGATGTGTTCGATGAAAGGCTTGGCAAGTATGTGGGGACCCCGATTTCATTTAATCTAGACCCCAACATCGCACCCATCCGTTTAAAGCCCAGGCGGGTACCATTTGCCCTGAAGCCCAAAATAGACATTGAGCTGGATAAATTGATCAAACAAGGGGTGCTCGTTCCAGTCGACCACGCCAAATGGGAGACCCCAATTGTGATACCGGTCAAGCCGGACGGATCAGTGCGCATATGCGCTGATTATAAATGCACAATTAATAAGGCCCTGCAGCAGAGCGCCTATCCAGTGCCAGTCGTTCACCACTTGTTGCATTCCCTGGGCCCCGGCAAGATATTCGCAAAACTCGATCTTGCACAGGCGTACCAGCAGCTGCCAGTAGATGGCGCTACCGCAGAGGCACAGACTATCGTAACCCACAGAGGGGCCTTCAAGTGCACCCGTTTGCAATTCGGAGTAAGCGTGGCCCCCGGACTGTTCCAAAGTACCATGGAGCGGCTTCTACAAGGGATCCCCGGGGTGGTGCCCTATTTTGATGACGTGCTCATCACCGCGGACAATGAGCAGCAGCTAAGAGAAAGGCTGAGGGAGGTCCTAAGGAAATTCAGGGATGCGGGACTCAGAGTAAAACGCAATAAATGCATGATCGCAGTCCCCTCAGTCGAATTCCTGGGATACAGGGTAGATGGCACCGGCATACACCCCACAGAGAGCAAGATCAGGGCAATCAGAGAAGCACCCACCCCCAAGGACAAGGCAGAGTTACAGGCCTTCCTGGGACTATTAAATTTTTATGCCATCTTCCTCAAAGACAAGGCAACAGTGGCAGAACCCCTACATAGACTGTTAACCAAGAAAGCCATTTGGAAATGGGGGAAGGCTGAAGACAGGGCATTTGCCGGCATTAAAAAACTACTATCAGCTGAAAGCTTCTTAATTCAATACAACACAACACTCCCCCTTGTCCTAGCATGTGACGCATCCCCGTTCGGGGTGGGAGCCGTCCTGAGCCATAGACTCCCGAATGGCCTGGAAGCGCCCATCGCATATTACTCCCGAACTCTATCAAGTGCCAAGCGAAATTACAGCCAGCTCGACAAGGAGGCCCTCGCCGCCGTTTCGGGAGTAAAGAAATTCCACGAGTACTTGTTCGGGAGGGATTTTGAGCTAATCACAGACCATCGACCATTCCTGGGTCTCCTCGCAGGAGATCGACCAACCCCGGCAGCACTGTCGCCCAGGATGACACGCTGGGCCATCTTCCTCGCAGCATACTCCTATCGCCTGGTACATCGACCAGGGGCGAACATGGGCAACGCGGATGCACTCAGCCGATGCCCACTACCCGACAGCCTAGAAGACCCCACACCCGGCATCCCCATCCTGCTGATAGACGTTTTGGACTCTGGGCCCATAACATCAGCCGAGGTTGCAAGAGCCTCAACCAAGGACCATGTGATCCGGACAGTCGCAAGTTGGGTCATGAGGGGGTGGCCGGAAAAGATTGGGAGTGGGGAATTTAAACCGTTCGCGGGAAAACGAGACGAATTGACAATGCAAGGGGGTTGTTTACTATGGGGCGATCGGGTTGTTATTCCCTCACGCTTAAGGGAAAAAAGTTTTAACGTTGTTGCATGAGGGGCACCCTGGGATTGTGAGAATGAAGGGGCTAGCCAGGAGCTACGTGGTGGCCCAGCATGGATGCAGACATTACAGAGTGGGTGGGGAGATGTCAGCCCTGCCAAGAGTCCAGATCAGACCCGCCAACGGCACCCGTGAGGGAGTGGGAAAGGCCCCAGGGACCCTGGTCCAGAATACATATTGACTTTGCAGGCCCATTCCATGGACAGACCTTCATGGTCGTCGTAGACGCATTCTCCAAATGGCTGGAGATCAAGCTAATGAAGGCCACTACCACCGACGCAACCATCAGAGAGCTAAGACAATTATTCGCCACACATGGGTTACCGGACATCCTAGTGTCAGATAACGGGCCACAGTTCACCGCAACACAGTTCGAGGGGTACTTAGCGGGACTTGGGATCAGACATGTCCTTTCTGCCCCGTTTCACCTGGCTAGTAACGGACAGGCAGAGAGATTTGTGAGGTCAGCAAAGGAGGCCCTCTCACGCTTAAGCCCCGGAGACTAGCAGGAAAGGGTAGACAAATTCTTAATAGCCCAGCACTCCACACCCTGTACAGCCACAGGCCGAAGTCCGGCCGAACTACTAATGGGGCGGAAACTCCGGGGAATACTAGACAGACTCAACCCCAACTACTCCCCAGAGGTCTTCAAGGGGGGGGAGAGGAAACTTAGAGAGTTCACCATAGGAACACCGGTACACGCTAGAAACTATGGACAGGGCCCACTCTGGGAGGCCGGAACAATCACAGAAATCACAGTCCCCAAGTCATACAGGGTAGACATGGGGGACGGGAGAGTTTGGCGCAGGCACATTGACCAATTAAGAAAAAGAGTAACCACAGACACCGAAGATACATTAGACGACCCCATTTCCGACCACGACTACCAACCAGAAGCACAAACCACTAGCCCGAGTAGAGCGGAGGACTTAGCTGAGGACTCTGGTATCCAGCGCCGCCCCGTCGAGGTAGTCCCAACAGCCGGAGAAGTCGCCGCCCACGAGGAGGTCCCGGAGGCCTCATTGGCGGAGCAGGGAGAAACAGAAAGTCCCTCCGACCTGCTCAATGCCGCCCCTCTGACTGAACTGCGCAGGTCAGCTAGGACTCGCACACGCCCTAGTCACCTGAGAGACTATATATGCAAATAACACCCCAAGTGACTTCTGGGAGGGGAGGAGTGTTATGTAAATAGGTTTGTTTGGCGGGAAGTTCGAATTAACTGACCCTCAGCTGATTGGCTGACCACCACAGCTGCAAGGTATATAAAGGGAGCTGGCTCCCCAGTTGCTGGAGTCTCACCCTATAATAAAGAGCTGTTAATAAAGAGCTCACCCTATAATAAAGAGCTGTTGTCACTTACTACTCTGGCTTGCTGCGTCCTCATTCACCCAACTTAACAGAACACTTGAGCTAAGCCATGGCCAGGCTCTTTCCTGTCTCCTTGTTACTCACACAGCAAATAATGTTTCACTTTCCAAACAGCCCTCTGATGCTAAGGAGTTCTATTTCCCCTCCCCACCTGAAAAGAAATCTGTTCTGTGCTCTAGGATAGGGGAGGCTTCTGTGGGGCAAGGCTGAGGGAGAGAAGGGGATAGGATAGGATTCTGTGGGGCAAGGCTGAGGAAGAGAAGAGGAGAGGAGAGGCCGATTGTAACTACTCATTAATTTTCAAGCTGTAAGTGTCGATTTATCAAGCCCGATCACATAGTTTCATAGCGAAGCACAGGTATCCAGCTAGTTATTGATAAAAGTTATCAGGAAGTAATTCCTTCATTAATTACACTCCATTAATTTTTACCCTTGTCTATGGTACATACATCTGATAGTAAAGATATTGAAATGGCAGATAGCTTTTACCTTTTAGGACTGACTATCAACAATTGTAAAGAAACCAACAGTCAAGAAATAAGCTGCAGACAAGCACTTAGCAGAGTAGCCATGAAGACCTTGGAAAAAAATCTTTAGTTGCCTGAAAGTTTTATACTCACAAAGATCAGAACAGTGCAAACAGTGTTTTTTCCTGTGACCTTCTATAGAAGCAAAAGTTGAACTTTGAAGAAGTATGTTAGGAAGCATATTGATGTCTATGGAGATTCTCAGTCATACAGATTATGATTGTCGCAAAGGTGCTTTTTCAAGAAGCAACTGGACTTTCTTGTTTTTCTTTGAAGGCATTTTGCTTCTCATTCAAGAAGCTTCTTCGGCTCTGACTGGATGGTGGGGAATGGAAGGAATTATTTCCCTTGCAGATAGCTGGTTATTTGCCTTCTTTTAGAGAGTCATTGAGGCCACTTGGAGATTTATCTGTGTCCTCAGGGTCACCCGAGTAGTGCAAATGGGTATGAAGCCTTCTTGGAACTGCTGAAAGGACTTTGTTGTAGACTGGAGATAGATGATGTCATATCCCTCCCTCTCTGTTGAGAGAGGGTTGTTCAATTTTGACATGGATGTCCTCTTTTACCCCTCTTTCAAACCAGGGGTCCTCTCTGTCCAAAAATGTGGACTTTGCTGTCTTCAAAAGAGTCATCTTTATCTTTTAAATGCAGATGGAGTGCTGAATCTTGATCTAATACAATACGTACAAGATTCAAGGGAATGGTGGGAAAGGTGGAAGAAAAGTGAAGAAGAAGAAGAAACCAGTGACAAAATTCATGGACTCAATTGTGTGCACTGTTAGAAGACCTGAAGGATCAGGTTAGGGACAGGTTATCTGAAGAAAATTGATCTATGTGGTCACTAAGAATCACCAACTTGATGGCATATAATCAATCAATCAGTCAGTCAGTCAGTCAATCAATCAATCAATCAATCAATCAAATATAAATGTTTATGATGCATTTATTTTTAAAGTGTAATGGTGTTTTCCCCTCACATTCAATTATTTTTATTTTCAATCCCCTGAGCCATTCATTTGTCAAGCCTTGAAAGTTTTTCTTGCTTTCTAATAGCATCACAATTTTGACAGCAATAAAAATAGCAAAATTAAAGGCTAAGTAGAAAGCATTTGTAAGAAAGACAAAACACTGCAATTGAGGGTTGATTTATGTTTATCTATAAACATTACACTTAGAGATATTTTATTCAACTCTTCTCAAGTGCAGCAAGCACTTTTTTCTTCCCCAAACCCCCAAAACTTTAACCTTAAAGTGCCTACTGTTGACTTCATCTTATTCCTAAGAGATCTGTAAGGGGCGTCCATAAGTGCACCAGCGTGCCTACCGTCCCTGTCCTAATGTTCCTTTTTACTCTTACTCTTTTTATGTATTCAAATTATATTTATACTTTTACCTGTTATCTTATATATGCTTGACAAATTTTTTTTTAAAAAAATAAAAAAATAGCAGGCAAAGGACAAAATCACAAGTTACAAACACAATAGAAAGAAGCAATACAAATATGGAAGTAATAATCTGGCTGTAACTATTTTTAAAATGCAGAGAGGAGATTATGGCATCCATGTTTAAACTGAAGATAAAGGGACTTAAACTTTTGGTTACCTAAACCTTGTGTTGATTTTTGCAGTTGATTTTAAATTCTTCACAATTATAAAAATAAATATTCTTATTCTTATACTGAGGATTGAAGGCTCTCACTGGGTCTTTCAAGCCTTAGCAATTTGCAGGTGTCCAAATTCTTTGAAGCAGGTAATAGGTAATTTCCAAAAACAGTTAGCAAACAAAGTGTATGGACTTGGGTCCTTCAAAGAACTCTGTTTACAGTTGAAACATTTATGGTGAATTTGCGCATTTCCCAGTTTCCCATCACCAGAGATTCTGCTGTCTTATAGTCTCTTTGTGAAGAAAAGGAAACTGAAAGGAGAAATATAGTTTCTAGAGCCATAATAGTTCAGTCGTTAGAATACAGTATTGCAGGTTCACTTTGCTCAGTACCAGGAGTTTGATTCTGACCGGCTTAAGGTTGACTTGGCCTTCCATCCTTCCTAGGTCAGTAAAATGAGGACTCAGATTGTTGGAGGCAAGAGGCTGTAAACCACGTAGAGAGGGATTAAAGAGTAGAGTAGAGTAGAGTAGAGTAGAATAGAATAGAATAGAATAGAATAGAATAGAATTCTTTATTGGCCAAGTGTGATTAGACACATAAGGAATTTGTTTCCAGTGCATAAGCTCTCAATGTACATACAATAATAGTGATAAGCAACAAAGTTATAGTCATAAGATAAGGAGGTAATAGGGAAGATGAGAATAATTATGGTAATACTGCCTTTTTAGATAGTTTGACAGTGTTGTGGGAAAGCAATATGAAGCTGTACATAAGTCTAAGTGCTATTGTTGTTGCTATTATTTCTATATTTCTATTGATGGCTAATTTGTCTGAATATCAAGCTTCCAGGAATTCCCTAGCATTTTGGGATTTAGCTTGGTTTAGGAGACTCATAGTTCCCAGCTGAAACTATGGTTGAGTCTGTCCAAGTGCCGTGAGATTAAGGAATTTTCATAATGTCTTTAGTTGTTGTGTATGGATGCACTCTGCAAGTCTTCTGTCTATCTGGCCTACCCAGTGGCTGTTAAGCCCTTACACTGTATGTTGTAGATGACTTGGATTTAGAAAGAAGGGAGGTTGTGAGAGACAGAAAGATGTACCAAAAGAGAGAGAGAGAGAGAGAGAGAGAGAGAGAGAGAGAGAGAGAGAGAGAGAGAGAGAGAGAGAGAGAGAAAGGAGTAACTCTGAACTCTTCAATTTTCCCAATACCAGCATGAAGTATATAAGAGATGATATGTGTGTAGTTTTGATGGAATCAGAGAAATCCAGACTGAAGTCTCCACCATATTATTAAACTCATTGTGTGACTTTGGAACAATCATTTTCTTTCTCCAATAATTTTCCACATAAGAGTTGTTTGGAAAACAAAATGAGGAGCAATCTCATGTACTTCTCCTTGAACTCCTTAATGACTAGCAATGTATAAATGTAGTTATTAAATCAATAATTATGGCAATCCCCTTGACAGAATAAAGCTCTTGATGGAAAAGCCAAAGAGATGCTACATTGGTTTGAGGAACCGTAAGATATATATATTTTTTTAATTTGATTTATATGTCACCCTTCTCCGAAGACTCAGGGCGGCTTACAATGTGCTCAGCAATAGCCTTCATCCTTTTGTATATTTATACAAAGTCAGTTTATTGCCCCCACAACTGGGTCCTCATTTCACCTACCTTAGAAAGGATGGAAGGCTGAGTCAACCTTGAGCCTTGGCGAGATTCGAACCCTGCAGTAATTGCAGGCAGCTGGTCTTAATAACCAGCTTAATAACAGGGTGCCTTAAACCCCTGTACTACCAAGGCTTTTTAAATTTAGTAATTTAATGCATGGATAAATGATCAGAAGACAATATTCTTGAGGAATTAACTTGACAGAAAACCTCCTGGCACTGGATCACCCTAGATGGCTACACAATATAATTTCATGAAAAGAGCTGAGAACCTGGGAAAGGGCAAAATTAAAAATGTAATAAACAAACTCTGTCTCATACCTACATATTTATATTTATAATGCACTAAATTTATGAACCGCTCTTCACTATGATAGTGGCTGTGGAAGGCGTTTAGGATACATAATGATAATTCCCAGAGATCACATAGAATCATAAGCACATCACCAGTTATGAATTTAAGGACACTTTTCTGAATAGAGTTACAAATCTTCATAATTATCAAGTCAATTTCTAACCAAACCAAGAACAACTCACTACTATTAATAATAATACAAATAGAATCTTTAAATGGAGAATTTTGTGAACTGGAGATAAAACATTTCCCATCACATATTTACCGTATTTTCCGGCGTATAAGACGACTTTTTAACACATGAAAATCTTCTCAAAAGTCGGGGGTCGTCTTATACGCCGGGTGTCGTTCTCCTGTAACCAGGCAGACCAGCCCAAAAGACTCTAACGAGCCTTAAATGGCTCTGGCGATCGAAGCTCTGACGATCCCAGCTTTGCCTGCTAATCAGGCAACTCAGCTGGGATGCCAGAGCCATGTTAAAGGAAAAAACTTTTTTCCTTTTACGTGGCTCTGCAAGCTCTGACGATCCCAGCTGAGTTCCCTGCCAATCAGGCAACGCAGCTGGGATCGCCAGAGCCCAGAGCCCTGTAAAAAGAAAAAATTTTCCCCCTCCAGCTTGCTTACCTTAGCTGGTAATCGCAACGCTTGCCTTGCTTCGCTTGCCTGAATCCATTCCATCAGCAAGCCACTCCCTGCCTGCAATCATGCAGGCAGGAGTTGTGGACTTCAACTCCCAGAATTCCTCAGCCAGCAAAACAAAGCTGGCTGAGGAATTCTGGAGTTGAAGTCTACAAGTCTTAAAGTTGCCAAGGTTGGAGATCCCTGTTCTATTGGGTAAGTTTTTTTCCCCTTTGGGAGCTTTAAAAAAATAGTTAATTGGGTTTTTTTTTTAGTTGTTCTTTTTTAGACCTAGCCATTTAAAGTTTAGGAAGTTTTAAATTTAGTTTTCATATAAAAATAAAAATAAAATAATATTTGTGCAGCTTTCTGAGATTTAGTGTGTTTCTGTAGTGTTTCACTCTAACTACACAAACACACAAAATCTCACAAAGCTGTATGTGGAATTTTGTGTGTGTAAAGTGTGAAAGTTGATTTTTTGGGGCTTTTTGTGGCTGCGTGAGGTTCCTGCTTGTTGCAGGGGCCATTTTGGGTCTAGCACAGCTGCTTTTACATTGTGGATGAGCCAGTTGTGTTGTGTTGTGTTGTGTGTGTGTAAAGTGTGAAAGTTGTTTTTTTGGGCTTTTTGTGGCTGCGTGAGGTTCCTGCTATTTGCAGGGGCCATTTTGGGTCTAGCACAGCTGCTTTTACATTGTGTTGAGCCAGTTGATGTTTTTTAATTTTTATTTGGTGTGCATTGGAAGAGGGGCAGTCTTATATGGCGAGTATAGCCCAAACCCTATATTTTAACAGGAAAAGTCGGGGGTCGTCTTATACTCCCAGTCGTCTTATACGCCGGAAAATATGGTATTTCATTTAACGTTTACAATTCATTTAACATTAACATTTAACATTTCCAGTCTACTGTTTGTTCATCAAAACATACCCAGCACAAGGAAGGGGAACCATTACCTGTTTTTCAAATTTTAATTGCTGACACATTTGCAAGAAAAGACAAAATTTATGGAAATCACAAGCTTGTAAAAAAAAAATTGACTGGTCCCTTCAAGCATTTTAAGGACTTCTGTTCCTTTTGAGCTTCGCAAGTTGCATTTAACATTTTAAGATGGGGTGGGGGGTGGGGGGATAACAATGAATGACAATGTATTCATTTGTTACAGAGAACAAAACACCATTAGATGGAATGCTATGTCATTAGCACAAAGGCACTCAGAGAATCATTTGAGTGGCAAAAAATGGGTCAGGGAGATTCAAGTGGCTACTCCAAAACCTTTTGATTAAAGTGTATGACAAAGGGAATGCTGATAAACAGGCTTTTCTTCAGCACAGCAAGAAGAAGCAAAAGAAAGCAAAAGAGAGAGAGTGGGGAAGAAGATTGATGGTGTGCAATGGAAGAAAAAATACAGTAGAGAATGAGTGATCAATGCAGTGGTGCAGAAGAAAGATTAGCAATAGCAATAACACTTACTGTAGACTTATATACAGCTTCATAGTGCTTTACAGCCCTCTCTTAAGTGGTTTACATATTCAACATATTGTCTCCAACAATCATTTTACCCACCTCGGAACGATGGAAGGCTGAGTCAACCTTGAGCCTGGTGAGATTTGAACTGCCAAATTGCAGTCAGCCAGCAGTCGGCAGAAGTAGCTTGCAGTACTGCACTCTAACCATTGCGCCACCGCAACTCTTAGGCAGAGAAAAGAATTTGGAGGCATCATGAAAAGGCCAGTGGACACTAAAAAAAAAAAAAAGAGCTTGCGAGCTGCAGCATGATGAGGAGTGTGAAAGTTGAGCATGAAGCACAGGATTGTGGTTAGAAACAGAAAAAAGAAAGCACCACGCATGTCTCTTTGAGCGTCTATACAAAAGGCAGGATATACATCTAATAAATAAACATGTAAAAAAAGAAAGTGAAAGGGACATTTTTGCTATAGTGGGTCTCATTCCTGGGCCTTGTATCTGGGAGCATAGGAACCTGACATGGCCTGCTGTCCCTGCTTATTCTCAGAATGCTGCTAGAAAAATGAAAAACAGAGTAACCGTTTGAGAGACACTCTACCAGCCTAGCATTTGAATGAAGATGCAATATTTCCCTCTAGATCCCACACCCTCTTTTAAATTCTTCCTGGATGTGGTTGCTTGCTTCTAAGCATCCTCATCTTTTTTTTATGGAGTGTGTTCAAGTTGCTAATGTTGTTCCAGGCAACTTAAAGATCATTTATCATATACTTTGCTGTCTGAAAAGACTTATTGTTTGGGGGAATAACATTCCCTAAAACACTTGTCCTCAACAGGTTTCTGGATAGGAGCGCGTCTCACTAATATAGTGATGTTGTTTACTCAACAGAAATTCAGCCTTAGTAGCAGATAGAAAATATCTATAATTGCCTCTTCAATTCGGTTTTCAATATATCTTTCACATATCCACAGAGGCAATAATTAACAAAAAAAGTTATAACCTTGGAAAACTTTCCTCAGAAAATCCCATTAAACCTGTCCCCATCTCTGATACTGTTTGAAAGCAGCCTCAAGGTGCATAAAATCTGAGGAGTGTCAGGTGCCATAAAACAGAGGCAGTAGAAGCAAAGCAGCGATAGGCAAAAGGGATGTTCGTGCTGCTACTTCAAAGATGGGTCACAGCTGGAAAACGACTCACAGTTTGTGACTTACCTGTTTCAGGTTTCTTTGATGCAGTGCTGGTGGATCAATAAATATTTTAAGTGAATAAATTTTACAGTTCCAAAATTATTAGCAGCAAAACAAGTCAAAGAGATGCTGGCCACATCACTATTTATCTCCATGATGGCTTGTACTAATTCTTGGTAGGGCAAATGCACTTATCACATTTATTTATTTATTTCTATTGATCGATATGGCCACCCATATCAGTAATGCAGCTCTGGCAGCCTAACACAGGTTTTAAAATACAATAGAAAAATGCATATAGTGGTATTAAAAACCACTATAGTTGGCTCCTTCAAACATAGTACACTGTATAAGCATTATGGGCTAAATTATTTTCCTGATTGCAGTACTTGGGAAAAGAATCAGGCTTTCAAACTTTTCAGATCAAAAGGTGAGGAGCCAACCTACTCTCAGGTGGTACCCAGTGGTGAAATCCAAATTTTTTTACTATCGGTTCTGTATGTGTGGCTTGGTGGGCGTGGTGTGGCTTGGTGGCCGTCGCTTGGTGGGCATGGCAGGGGAAGAATACTGCAAAATCCCCATTCCCACTCCACTCCTAGGGGAAAGATATTGCAAAATCTCCATTCCCATCCCACTCTGGGGCTAGCCAGAGGTGGTATTTGCTGGTTCTCCGAACTACTCAAAATTTCTGCTACCGGTTCTCCAGAACCTGTCTGAACCTGCTGGATTTCACCCCTGGAGGTACCTCAGACAGGTGCAGCCATGGAAATGGCATGCTAGCTGACCCACTAGATAGCCGTCTCTTATCAATAGGATCTGGAGCACACCTTTCCTGCCCAATTTAATGGGATAAGCAATGTCAATGAGAATAAGACAATCCCTCAAATATCCTGACTTTATGCCATATAGAGGACATGATAGGTAAGTAGTACTAGCACCTTGAATTGCACCCAGGAATAAATCGGAAGCAGTGCAGTTTATGGAGCAGAGTGCAACATGGGCATAATATAGATATATCCATAATCATCCATACTATCTCATTCCAGATTAACTGAAGGTCTTATATAGTTTATAAGAGCAGCCCCATGTACAGTACAGTGCAGTAATCCATATGGTCAATTCTTAAAATGCGAGTGACCATGTACAGTGCCTCCTAAGGGCACAATTGATGTACAACGCAAAGCTATACAAAGCCTCCTACCAGCCATGGTGATCCACTACTATTTGAATAGGAACTGTGAGTCCAAGAGAACTTCCCAAGTGTGCATCAGTTTTGTCTGGGAGAGTGCAAAAACGTTGCATGCAGGAGGACCATAAGCAGGGGTAAAATCTAAAATTTGTTACTACCGGTTCTGTGGGCGTGGCTTGGTGGTGGGGGTAATGTGACGGTGGGCATGGCCAACTTTTTTTTTTAACTTTTAAAGACATTTTTTCTACAACCTCTCCGTAAGGAGTCCAAAAATGCACTTGATCCAGAACTCAAGAAACTTCAAGGCAACCACCTTCCCTTTATAGGGAAGGTTGAAGACAGGTTGAAAGTTCTCCAAAGTGGTTGAGTTTAGTGATTCCTTCTCGAAGAGGCACATGCGCTTTGCACATGCATATGGTACATGGAGCACCTCAGTCCCAAATGAAACATCATTACCATTAAACATCCCTAAGAGATAATTAAAAAACAATAATATAACATTATTTAGCTGTGAAATAAATGATAGATGCGTGCCCATAAAACAAAGCACTGCCAGTTTTTTTTTTAAAAAAACACATTATAAAGTGTGCAGTAATGCACTTTATTTATGTTACATCTTTTAATTTAACTTTACTTGCAATGTAATTCCCTGCAGGTGTATTCAAGCTGTAGAGCCCAATGATCAGGTGTGTCACTGTGCTACGTAATGTAGGTATTTCCAGGTAGGGATAGTTAACCAACTACAGTATATTGGTTGGAAGCGACTGTCTGCGAAGGCTTCTGGATTAGGGCTGAAAGGTGAAAGCGGAAGCAGTATGCTCTGTCCCATATTTGGGTAGACCAGGTTGCTCTGATAGACAGGTCTCACCAGAAAAACACTTAACCAACTATAATTTACCTTCAATAATAGACTTTTACTGGCAGGTTTCTATATATTGTAGGGACGCAGTGGCTCAGTGGCTAAGACGCTGTGTTTGCCGATCGAAAGGACAGCAGTTCAGTTATTTGAATCCCTAGTGCCGCGTAACGAGGTGAGCTCCCATTAGTTATCCCAGCTTCTGCCAACCTAGCACATAAAAATGCAAGTAGAAAAATAGGGACCACCTTTGGTGGGAAGGTAACAGCGTTCCATGCGCCTTTGGCATTTAGTCATGCCAGCCACATGACCACAGAGATGTCTTCAGACAGCGCTGGCTCTTCGGCTTTGAAACAGAGATGAGCACCGCCCCCTAGAGTCAGGAACGACTAGCACATATATGCGAGGGGAACCTTTACCTTCTGTATACCAGTGGGTACTTCAAATAATGCCTTTGGTAGGGAAAATAGTACCAACATGCTGATTTAGATAGCATTTGAAATTCTTAGTTATCTCATCCCCAGCTTGGGGCACAGGAAGAGAAGAAGAATTCCAAGGCAACGTCCATCTTGCAACCTGATAGGTGACCTACAGTATACGCACGGATGTGTGTGTGTGTGTGTGTGTGTGTGTGTGTGTGTAAACACTCAGCCTCTCTTAAAATGTGTGCTTTGTTCCCTCCCCTGCAGACTTTTGAAACAAAAGCTGTTGCCTCCAGCTTTTACCACTGTTACCTGTAAGGTGAGCACATTAGTTGCAGAGGTATGGCAACCAGGCTGCTTCTTTGCTTCGGCCTTCTTAAATAATAGATTTGCAAGTCAAAGCCGTAGGAGATTTGGTGTCTTTTAGCTGCTCTTAAGAGTATGACTTTCAGCTGGCTCTTGCTTAGGTAAATGAATCGATGAGACACAAGTCTTCACATTCCCAGCTTTCTTGCAATAAGCACCGCACACCACCACCACAGACGCACAAGTGTGGACATTGGCCGAAAGAAATGAAGAGTGGTAAGATAAGCCTATTATACATGTTCAGCTTAATGGATTTCTGGAAATATATTACCTAGCACACTGCCTGACACAGTTGTCCTAATAAATGAAAATGAGAAGATAAAAGAAAGTCAAATAAGCAAGTGCACAGGCTCTAGTTTACTCTCCATGAGTATGAATAATGCATGCATTTTGTCCTCTTCTATTAAGCAAAGCAATGTGTCAGTTTTGCATACATGGTGTGCCGAATGCTAATTGGGAATTAATGTCTTGGTGTAAGGCGCCTACCTCAGAATTGGAGCACCTGTTTAGTTTAGTATGGTGAGAGTTACTAAGTGCCACTCGTTTTACATATTTTTATTCTCTTTGTAATAGAAGTATGTAATTCTTCTGCCACTTACATTTGGCTGATCTATATAGATGAAAATATAATTGAATCTGCTTTTAAAATTAGGATTTAAAAAATCTAATCCTTTCATATATCCCGCATTCATATTTTCTTTTAAAAAAAGCTTTTTCATTCTGGTATGTCCTAATCTTGTTTGACATGATTTATTGAAAAGAAGTGAAATTTCAGAAACACATTTCAATTACTATTAGAAGCTCTAATTAATCATTGAAAGACTATAGATAGATCCAGATAAATTTGTGGAATGCAGTAAATAGCCGGCATGCACTAACATTAGAGTTAGAAATAGGAAAGCTTCTTTTATGGTGAGATCCCAAGGAAGAAAAGGCTGACACTAATAGGAATCCGTTCATTCCTTTTTTCAGGGACATAGAAATGGTTATGGACCCATGGAGATCAGTTACAACCAGGTTCCTTTATGGAAACCCATACTGGATAGAAATGTTACTTGGAAAAATATGGGGGGAAAAAACCACCATGAAAGTAATGTTTTAAAACTAAACTTCAGACCACAATGTGTCCTTCCATACATATGATACTGAAATAATATGATCTGTGTAAGACGAGCAACAACAAAATCAGCACGTATTTGTAAGAAAATGTTAGGAATAAAATAGGATAGTGCTGAGGTGTTGGAAAAATGCAATCATATCCCGTAGAACGAGTCAGAGAAGGCCTTGCGTTACAGTTCCAATTTTACAAAACCAAGACTGATTACGGTAGTCCATTTCTGAAAAGTGAAATGAAAAGAATTTTCAGAGTCAGGATGAGATGCAGCCTAGATTTTGAGCTTGGCTGAAATTCAGCTTAAAATTTCCATGGCAGAACAAAGATATCAATAGAAAATATCAAATAAGATCAAAACACAGTCTGAAATGTGAAATTAGACTGAGAGAATTAAATATTTCACAGAATGTTTGAAAGGGTTGGATTCTATCCTTCGCATCGTGCCCGTACGCACACACTTGCTTTGTGCATGCACAGATCACCTATGATGACGTCTGGATCAGTGGGCGGAGCCTCCCGCCTGTTTTACTACCAGTTCTTGTGAACCAGTCCAAACCGGGGGCAACCCACCAGTGGTGTAGGGTCTCCTGCTTGGGTGGGGGTTGGATTAGATGACCTACAAAGTCCCTCCCAATTTTGTTAATCTAATCTTAATCTAATCTTAGTTAAATTGGGAAATGCTGAAAACGCAACTATTGAAAGTACAAGCAATATTGAGCAGCATCTTGAAAAACAGCACGTTACAAATTAAGTCTTTAGGAAAAATGTTTCAGGCAAGCAGCTCTCTACAAATTGGTCCAACTTCCTTTTCCTATCAGCCCAGCCAATGCTGATTCTCAGTTGGAGGTTAAGCAAGGCATGTAAAATATAAGGTCTCTCCTTTTTAATTCTTTCTTCGTCGTTCAGACAGGCAGGTGAAAAAGAATCAACAGCCAGGAAAGCAAAATCAAGGTCAAAGGGGTCTACAAACTGCTGAGCATAGACTTTGGCAATGGCCCCAAGAATGCCAATCCTTTATTAAGTCTCTAATAAAAGAATTCCGACATGTAATATAAAATGTTCATGTCATCTCGAGAGATGTAGCCAGGAGGAGAAAGTGTATCAAGCTAGCATTTATTCATTTTAAAAAGCTGTGGCTATCGTGTAAAAAACAAAACCCCAAACAGGTGAGAAATACCGTCCTTGAGGCCTTGAAATGAAAAGATATCTCCCTTCTCTTTTTCGGTTTCTCTTATTTCTATCATTAATCTAACAGCTGTGGGAACAATTTAGATAGATTTGACAAGTGAAGCTCCATTTACTTACTTATTTTGATTAATATCAGAGGGTTAAAACGCAAATTAATTTGTCCCCAGGAAATTATGGGGAGGGGGGGACAAAGCCTTGATTATTGGGTACTTGAACTGTGCAAGAAAGTAACCCTACATTCAGAAAGGTTTAATACAAGAAAAAGTGTGAATAAGATTGCAGCTGATGAATAGAGCAAATGGGAGCTGCCCCTTCCAAAAGTTAAACTTAATAGCTAATTTTTAAACAAAGGGCATATACTTTATTTGTACATATTAACATGCATGTCATGCAAATGTCAGATGCAAATGAAGGTATAGGGCCTAGCTATCTTCGAGACCGCCTGCTGCTACCGACGACCTCCCATCGACCCGTGCGCTCCCACAGAGAGGGCCTCCTCAGGGTGCCATCAGCCAGACAGTGTAGGCTGGTGACCCCCAGGGGGAGAGCCTTCTCTGTGGGGGCACCTACCCTCTGGAATCAGCTCCCCCCAGAGATAAGGAGAATCCAGGACCTCAGTGCCTTCCGTCGTGCCCTTAAAACCCATTTATTTAAACAAGCCGGGCTGGCTTAAGATGAAATTTTTAACTGTTTTAAATGTTTTAAACGTTTTAATTGGTAATGAGTTTTAATTGGGCCAAATTTATATATCTTTTAATTGTTTTTTTAATATTTGTCCTGCATGTCTTTTTAATTCTGGCTGTACACCGCCCTGAGTCCTCAGGGAGAAGGGCGGTATAGAAATTCAATAATAATAATAATAAGACAAGAACAATTCTTATCAGGAGTTAGAAAGTATAAAAAGTAGGGACGGATGCGTTATGCGAAGGCCACGGCCACCCCAGCTCTGCAAAGGGAAAAAACATAATGAAACATCATGTGACAGCAATGTGACGCCGCGAGTTTGACACCCGTGATGTAACAGGATGTAACACCAAATTATAAATGTTCCTAACATTGTGATTTAGGCTTAGGTCTAAACAATGCTCATTTAATGTATTTTCCTTTCCAGATGTTAAACCTATATAAAATTTGAGAATGAAATAAATGTCATGTCCAAATATCACATCTTTATCATATAATTGAGTATAAATCCCTATTGTTGTATAACTAGGAATAGATCATTTTATTTATTTATTTATTGGTTCGATTTATATGCCGCCCTTCTCCGGAGACTCAGGGCGGCTTACAATGCGTTAAGCAATAGCCTTCATACTTTTGTATATACCTGCTTAGTAGAGCTTTCGGCACCCCCTAAGCGGTGTTCTTTTTTATACAAAGTCAGCTTATTGCCCACACAATCCGGGTCCTCATTTTACCTACCTCAGAAGGATGGAAGGCTGAGTCAACCTTGAGCCTGGTGAGATTTGAACTCACAGTAATTGCAGGCAGCTGGCAGCTAAGTGCTACTTCAACAGCACTTTAGTCCGCTGCTCCACCAAGGCTCCTTCAATCATGGCAATTAGAGCACTATATGTTAGGATTTCTAGTGAGCCTTTATAAAAGAAACAGATTCAAGTTTATCTGCGCATGTTGTTCGAAAAATGGATTGAGAGTTTTGCTGGAACAGCTTCATATGCAATACTGTACCTATCTTAGAGGCTGTTTGGAAATCAAGTCAAGTGCTATGGTCAAATTTATTGCACATGTAAGGGCTTAGAGTCATAGTGAATGTGTCCTCCTGATGAATAATCATGGCTGAATGTCAGATTTATAATTGCTTTATAATTAAACCACTGAACCATACATAATTTGTGATAAATATCATATACTGATGATTAGAAGGCAAACCCTTTGCAAAAAAAAGCCTGTTTGGTATTAACTTTGCATTCACCCTGCCAATCTTCCTTCCCCAGCTCAAGCATGGATTGGAGAAATTTTGCTTATTTCCTCCGCAGTCCCAGACGATCACAACATCCAGCAGTATAACTCCCATTAGTGACCTTTCTCTCTCCAATTTAATCTTACAGTCTGGAAACAGGTAGTCACTAAAACACAAAACACACACACACTGTTGAAAGAAATATCTAGGTCCAATTCCAAGCCAGGAGAAAGGCGCTGGAAACAAAATGGAGGCTGATTGGAAAGAAAGTTGATTGATGAACAGAACCACAGTGTTCAGTTCTGGGACAGCTGACAAAATGGAGTTGAGAGTGGGTGGATTTTTATACCTTCTTTGGGGTTTGTATTTGAGCTTCCTGTTCCTGTGCAAGAACATGTCCTTTAATATTCTATTGGCTGTTGTCAGATTCCTATGGGGTCATGGCTGGCTCTATAGGCAAAAAGGGAAATGCAAATCCTAGGTGTTTGTCTGAGTTAATCTTGTCAACCTAACTGCTTATCTGGAGTTTCTGTCTGGCTCAATCTTTCTGAATGGATTACCAAATCTGCATTTGTAAAAGCTGACCTCCTCAGTTTCTGCTTGGGGCAGGGAGACTGATGCCGATTACTGCCTCCCTTAAGATTTTTTTTTTCATTCCTCCTTTAGGGGAAACATTCTATCCTGCCTTTTTAATATCCCCCAAAATATTTTATTCTCTAGGTGGGTGCTGACTTTCTACAACACACACACACACACACACACACACACACACACACACACACACAGAGAGAGAGAGAGAGGGGGGGGGGGGGGAGAGAGAGAGACAGAGAGAGACAGAGACAGAGACAAACAAAATATCACCATTTGCAGGAGATTACATACTATGAGGATTGCTTGCTTGAATGGAAAAGGTAGTGGGAAGAGTTTCAAGGGTAGGAGCACAAACAACTGGACATCTTGAGTCTTAACGTTTTTAGTAAAGAAATTTGGTGTTTTGGTGCTCAGAAGGCACAGAAAGGCAGGAAAGCCAGCTGAGAGAAGAATAAAGCCCTTTTTCATTCTGAAACAAACTCACCTGCAGAATTTGACTCTTGCAAAAGGCCCAAAGACTTACTTTTTGAGTGGTCTGTAGCACAACTCTTTTGATGATCCTTCTCACAGATGGGTTTAAGCAGGTTCTGATCAGTTCTAGAGAACTCGTAGTGGAAATTTTGAGTAGTTCAGAGAACCAGTAAATACCACCTCTGGCTGATCCCTGGGAGGCAGATCATGGACACAAAGCAAGCAGATCCTGTTTGGCTCATATTTGGATTTGAAGAATTGCAAGGGAATCCTCACTTGTCAGGCATTTTTCTGGACAAAGTTAACTAAGATCTGCTTTACAATAATGGAGAAATTATACATAATTTCTGCTGCAACAATAGGGAAATTAAGGAAAGCTGGCCCTCCACACATTTGTGGTGTGCACACAGAGGAGGAAATTGTTAACTAATGATTTAAATCATCCTCCAAATGCATATCATTCTATATACTCAACTTTTATAAAATATCAAAGTTCCTTAGCTAACATTAGATCATGGCAACTTGACTATAGCTGGGTTCTGAAAGCAATAAGAAAGAAATGAAAATGAAATGAAATGGAAAAAAAAAGTACAAAATGTCTTCCCTTGCAGAACAGGCAATATACACAGTATGAAGACAGAAACAAAGTTACAGAACTGAAGAGATGGAGATAATTGCCTATAGATATGCACCTATACCTATATCATCTATACCTATAGCTAATTTTTATCCATGTCATCCCCAATTCTGCATTTATTGCCTTTCTACTACAAACTCTTGTTGTAAAAAAGGTGGAAAGGTTGCCTGTCTGAACAGAAGTAAATAGATCTTCATCCGTGTGAGCATGAGCATATCCCATGCCATGAAGGTATTTCCTCTTGGGCACATTAAGTCCTGCCTTCCTTTTTCCAGTGGGAAAGAGCCATTTTGGTGTATGGTTCAAGGCACTGGACTAGGAACGATGAAACCTGATTTCTAAATATCTATGGAGATTCTCAGTCATCCAGAGAATGAGTTGTCCCAAAGGTGCTTTCGAGTCAGAACTGAAAAAGCTTCTTGGATGAGAAGTGAAATGTCTTCAAGGAAAAACCAAGTCCAGCTGCCTTTTGTGAAAGAAAGCACCATTGGGACAAGCTGATTTCTAATTCTCCTTGGACGTGGCTTTGGGTCAGTCACTCTCTCAGTCCTAACAAAGAAGATGTGAACAAGTCAAACTGTTGCAAGAAAACTGCATATAATCATCAAAAGTCTCATTTGTCTCAAAGAACAGAAACAATCATATAATACATTTCAGTGGTGATGTTGCTTAGGGTTTAGGCTTTTACCACATAAAGCAAGTTGTCAGGCCCTCCAGATCCTCTTTCTTAAAAAATGGGATGGCAACCACATTATTTCCTCTTCTGCCCCATCACCATGCAAATACACACAAACACCCATCTACCATAGTCTGTAGCGTAGAATTCTTCCTCTGTAGAATTCAAGAACACGGAAAACAAAGCATCTCCTCCATTCGTTTTAGCTACAGTTAATGAGCCCCAAAGCACCATAATAGTCAATGAGCCGAAAAGGTTTGCACACTGTTTGCAGTTCATCGGTTGGATTAAATGACACATGACAAGATGTAACAAAACTCTGTTTGGCTTTTTATAAAATAAGCAAAACATTTTTACAGGGAAATTTTGAAGAAAGGCAGGCAGGCAGGCAGGCAGGCAGGTAGGAAGGAAGGAAGGAAGGAATTCATCTTTTTTGTTAAGGCTATTTTTTAAAAATCTCAGAGGATGCAGTTAGACTTGTTGCAGCAAGGGAAACATGCATCATGGGATGAGTTTAAAAAAGAGAGAGAAAATTAAACAGCCTCTTTCCTCCCTTTCTTTTCTCAGTTATAACTGCACCCTTCCAAGGTACTTGCGTGGGAATGTTTTTATTCTGTGTTATTTTGGATGGCTTTACAGATAAGCCCAAATGGGAGGTAGAAATATGAGGAAGGGGAGTAATATTACATGGGAAGGCACCATGCTTCTATATTCTATAATCATGTGTATACTTGCCTGACCTATTTCGTCCCCAGTCTTAGCCTGTGACCTACTCCAAAGCTGGTATTACTTAATTCAACACAGCCCATGTAACTGTGGAATTTAGGGCACAGAGTTGAAATGCAAGGTAATGATGAGGTTACAGTCAGGAGAAAGGTACAGATGGTTATTTATTAACATAACTGTCAATCAGCATTGGTGAGTGTAAGGCAGGGGTGAAATGCTACCTTTTTGTTTATATTTTTTTACTACCGGTTCAGGTGAACCGGCCCGAACCGGTAGTAAAAAAATGTAAAAAAAAGTTCCAACGATCAGCTGAACGACGCACGATTGTCGGAACTTTTTAAAAAAACTTTTTAAGCATTTTTTTTTACTACCGGTTCTCCGGAACCAGTAGTTAAAAATGCTTTAAAAGGTTTTTTTAAAAAGTTCCGATGATCGCATGTTGCTCAGCTGATCGTTGGAACTTTTTTTTTTAACTTTTTAAGCATTTTTTTAATACCGGTTTGTGCGAATAGGTAGTAAAAACATGCTTTAAAAAAGTAAAAAAAAAATGGTTCGGACGATCATGCAGCACAGCTGTGCGATAAACAGGGCCTGCAGAGGATTTGGGAGGCCTGCAGAGTGCTCCTGGGGGCCAGGGAGGGCAAAAACTTTTTTTTTCTTGTTTACCTCTTCAAAATCTTGGTGCATCTTATACTCCGGTGCATCTTATAGTCTGAAAAATATGGTAATTTAAAAATGAAAGTCAGGAATAGCTTATTTAAAAATATGAAAAATTCCCAGAGAAAACAAAAACTCCTGTTTTACTTATGATAGAGGAATAGGAAGAGCAGAAGTTTTCATAATTCCAACATGCAAGAGGCAGCATCCAGCCGACCTTGACTGATCTAAACAAATAAATAAAAAGCTAAACAGAGTCAGATATGGTTAGTATTAGAATGGGAGATCCCATGCTTCCCATCCTTAGTCTGGGAAATTGAAAAAAAAAATTCAGAAGAAAACAGTGGTAAAACATTTAAGTTTTATTACTGGAAAACCGTACCTGTTTGTGTGCATGTAGTCATTAAAAATAAAATCTGAATCCAGTGAGTCTTGCTCTCTGCTTAAAGTATACATACGTAGATAACTTGCCCTTTGCTTCCATTTCTTGCAATAAAATTCTTCTCCCCTTCAGTCTTGATTTGCTAATCTTGTATGTGCAGGTGGAAGGGAAGAAATGACTATTTCCTCAAAGTAAATTTTATTAAATTTTCCAAGTTAAAATCAACATAAGACAAAAACATTGATTATACATAACAACAAAAACCATACATTCCCCTCCCTCCCTCCCCCATTCATAATACTAGAGATACAAACACATCCATCCCGGCAGATAATATTCCTGCCCTCATTAATAAATAATTATGCCCACAACACAGAATAAAATAAATAATCCCCAAATATGGTTTTCAAACAATTATCTTTCTATCTAGATAAGTATATCTCTCCTCATATTGACTTAGGTCCTCACTTCATCTCAATCCTTTTATTCAACCACCGTCTCAACTTTGAAAAAATTCAGAATCCTCTTTTTCTTTCAACCTATACGTCATTCTGTCCGCTTCAGCACTCTAACACTCTAACACACTCTCACACACTTGCCCTTTGCTTCCATTACTTGCAATAAAATTCTTCTCCCCTTCAGTCCTGATTTGCTAATCTTGTATGTGCAGGTGGAAGGGAAGAAATGACTATTTCCCTATTACATCTCTACTTGTAATGTAGCAGTGAATCAGTGATCTGGAATAGGATTGCTAGGAGGGGTGGTGAGAGAAGCAATGAATTTTTAGCTCTCCTCCTGTGACTCTCTTTAAGATAATTGGGTTTTTTTTTTCCTTGAGATTTCTGCAAGAGAACCAGTGATCTAGAATTGGGCTGTTTGGAGGCAAAGGCCAGGTAGGAAATTTCCGACTCAGGTGTTCTGCTGAAGAACACTTAGATCTCTGCTGTTGTAAAAAATCTGTAACCTGCAGAGGAAAGATTGGGAGATGATTTTTTTCGTCTGATTGCTCTAACCCTGCCCAAAAGGAATAAGTTCTCCTGGGTTTGTGGTATGGATATACAGTAGTGGCCAAAATTATGGAAACCTTTTGGGAAAAATGTATTTTTGAGGTTTGATGGCTAATAACACCACCTTTTTTTGGAGTTTCAAGATAATCGTATTCCACTGCTGGAATGGCCTGGGAATAGCCCAGACCCAATTGAAAATCTATGGAGCCAACTAAAGAAACTTGTTAGTCAGAAGCGACCCAGCAATAAAACCCAGTTAATAGAAGCAATCATTCAATCTTGGTTTCACATTATAACATCTGCAGAACTAAAAGACTTGGTTCACTCCATGGGAAGACATTGTAAGGCCGTAATTCATGCTAAAGGTTACCCAACTATTAACTGACATGGTGATAATTTTTGTATCTCTCATTTTTTCTATGGTGATATTTTTGTATATCTTGTTTTTTCTATGGTGATAATTTTCACTTTTCTTCTTTATACTGTAACTGCTATTCTAATAGCAAATCCTTCATAAAAATTATTGTGTTACATTCTTGATTAAATTATCTTTCCATTGATATCTAATTTTATGGTACTATTCCAAAAAAAAGTGGTGATATTAGTTAGTTTTAGAAAATATAGTTTTCCCATAAGATTTCCACAATTTTGGCCACTACTGTACATCAAGAGAATTAGGTATGGATGAGATGTGAGGTGTTATGACACATTATGTAAATTACAGCTGGGATAAAGACAAGCTCATCAAATAACAAATCAGCATAAGCAATGTAAGGGCTCAGTCATACCTCATGATCCAGTCAGCTTATGAATACTCAAGTATATGTACAGTTGGGAAACCATTTGCTTAGCTCTACATTTGAGACCAGACAATATCTGGGTTCTGAACTCTTCAAGAAATTGATACCAACCTCTCTCCACCCCCCCCCCCCCATTAGCCAGTGATTGTGCCTGAATTAGCTTCCTATTGCTTTTTAATAAAACTGTCAATTGGCACAGGATAAACTGCATAAGTAACCATCTCACTAAAGATGGATGCTATTTGTCAAGGCGAATAAATTGCACAGAATTATGGAATGACTCAACATGCAACGAAAAGAGTCCATAAGACCACATCACTCATTTGATAACAGAATACTTCCTTGAACAAAGTATCTTGAAAAATGGCTGATAATAAAAGTGGCTATATAAATAGAAAGGAGAGCGATACTTTTATCCCTCCTTCACTTCAGCTCAACATCACAATACAGTGCCTCTGTTTCTCCTCTTTCCTGCTGCGAGAAATTTAAGAGAGCACCACATCTACTTGTCATAACAGTCTTCAAGAGCAGAATGAATCGATTATCCATCTTCTTTAGTTAAAACCTCCATTTGGAGTGATTTTTTATAATTATGAAATTGTTGCTGCTTCATTGCAAATAGACAAGAATACAGTTGCTGGCAGCTTCAGGAATATGAAGTAGCCATGCAACAATATATTTTACTTGGAACTTGATCATCTAATTTCTACAGCACAGGCACATTTCTCCCTGGGGTGATTTCTTATTTAGGGCCTTTGCACTAATTACAGCGTAATAGGCCTGAATTAATATTAATCTCTTGAGGGTGAAGAGGAAAGTGTATTCAAGGCTGTAGTATTCATGGCTTTGATAGCTGGATGTTGGGGAGGACCATAGTATTTTTCTTGCTCTTTTAGTAATTTTTTAAAAAATAGTTTTTGTTTTTGGTGGTGGTGCAGTATTCTTTTGCTTAGAATGCAGTATTGTAGGCTAATCCTGCTGACTGTCGGCACTTCAATCCTGATGGGCTCAAAGTTGATTCAGCCTTCCATCCATCTGAGATTGGTAAATGAGGACCAAAATTATTGGGGGCAATATGCTGACTCTGTAAACCACTTAGAGAGGGCTGTAAAGCGGTATATAAGTCTAAGTGCTATTGCTATGGTTGGGTGCATAGTCAGCCAGATGTTTAGACTTAATTTGGCATTTTTGTCCATCTATTGAGTGCTTCCCAAGGATCTGGGATAAGCACATGCTGTTACTTGATGGTGTTAAAGAAGTCATTGTAAAGTCTTAAAGCTGCCAAGTTTGAAGACCTCTGCTCTAATCGAAAGATACTAAAAATGCGGTGAACCTTTCTGATCAAAGAACTGTGATTATAATCAAATAAACAGAAGGGTTAATCAAACTTTACAATGAAATTTCTCTTGAAAATGTAATTGCCAGACTGCAATATCAGCATATCGGCATGATTTGAACAGTACATGGAGAATGGAGATCATTCTCTAAACAAAGGGAGAAATGTAATCAGTACTACAATTAGAAAAAGACATGTTAAAAGGAAATGCAGACTTTCCAGAGCAAAAGCCTATAGAGTACAATAGAGAGAGATGATAAAAGCAAAATCAAGCCCGAAGAGAAATTCCAAAACAAGTTTTCCAGGACTTGAATTCAAATTTAAACCAGCCACCTACTGGAACTCTTCTCTTTTTAGATCTTGTGGTACAAAATAAAAGGCAGAAAAACCTCCTTTGCAATGTTCGAACCCAAAAATATACTTGGATTTGTCTCTTATACTAGTATGTGCATAGGTAGAAAACAAGTTTAATAGAAAAAATAAAAAGATCAGGGTTCGATAATGGGGGGGATTACAAGTTGGAATTTGAAAAATACTTCAACAGTGAAGGCAGAAAACATTTTTTAAAATGGGGTTGTAGAAAGAATGATTCAAAGCCTGTTAAATATGACAACAGTCCTTCCTGCTTGATGTAAAGTTGTCAGATAATTTTTTGGGAACTGCACGTCACAGTTATCTATCTGCAAAATCATTTATCAGCCAAAAGTACAAATAAAACCCACATAAGTTATGGAATGGGAACGAACCAGCATGTTGTATCTAAACGTATTGGGATGCAAAGCTTATGCATAAATCCATAAAAGAAAAAAAAGAAATAAATTAAATTGCCTCAACCAATTAGGCACAATGCTGGATTACCAAAGAGGAATAAACAGCTACAGGGTTTTAGATGTAAACACCGGAAAAGTAAACACCTACGGTGTTGATAGTTTTAATAAAGAAGAAATGAAAATCCAGATGAGCTGCAATGTTTAGATATTAGTACAAACCAGTTTACATTTCCAATAGCACTTGGATCTGTCCAGAAACATTACTGAAAATAAGTGAGGAATCTCAGACAGCATCAGTCTGAGAAAGGGGTGGATGAGACATAGATAGAACTAGTCTAAAATTGGATTTAAGAAAATCTCAAACATTTACTAAAGAAATCACATGTAAGACAATGTGCTCACACCTTGGGGGTGGGTGGTTGGGGGAATGGACCTAATCCTAATGCATGGACAAAAGTCTGGGAACTGCCACCAGTTGAGACAAAGAAATTGGAGGAGGATGCATGGGAAGAAATTGGATTCTTGCACAAAAACAAAAGGTGGAGTTTAACAGAATTAGCCAAAGCAAGAAAGTCAGAAAGTGAATCTTCCCAACAAAACATGATAATGCTCATGGATATGTGCAATGCCATAAAGCTAGTTTAATATCAAAGTGTTATGGAAAAAACTATGAGGAGGATTAGGATAAAAGTTTTGTTCACAGAGCTAAGTATGTTTGCATCCAAATTCTACTAGGGAAAACGACATTTAGAAAACTGCACATGATGAACTTGGATATTAAGAGAGGCCTTCCATCAGAGGTGGGTTTCAGCAGGTTCTGACCAGTTCTGGAGAACCAGTAGTGGAAATTTTGAGTAGTTCGGAGAACTGGTAGTAAAAATTCTGACTGGCCCCTCCCCCCATCTCTTCTCTGCCTCCCAAGTCCCAGCTGATCAGGAGGAAATGGGGATTTTGCAATAACCTTCCCCTGGATTGGGGAGGGAATGGAGATTTTACATATCCTTCCCCTGCCACGCCCACCAAGCCATGCTATGCCATGCCTACCAAGCCACACCCACAGAACCGGTAGTAAAAAACTTTGAAACCCACCACTGCCTTCCATGTATGATCTGTAAAAGGATGTCTATGGAGATTTTCAGTCATCCAGGTCATGGTTTTCCCAAAGGGGCTTTTTCAAGAGGCAACTAGATTTTGTATTTCCCTGAAGACGTTTCACTTCTTTTGCAAGAAACTTCTTCAGGTCAGAAGAAGCTTCATAACTCAAGAAATGTCTTGGGTGAGAAGTGAAAAGCCTTCAAGAACAAAGTCTAATTGCCTTTTAAAAAAGCCCCTTTGGGAGATCTCAAAAACGAGGTTTACATGCCCATGTGCATTCCAGGGGTTTGGAGTGTGTTTGTGTGTGTATGTATTTTTTTTTTAAAATTTGATTTATATGCCACCCTTCTCCGGAGACTCAGGGCGGCTTACAATGCATTAAGCAATAGCCTTCATACTTTTGTATTTTTATACAAAGTCAGCTTATTGCCCCCATAAACTGGGTCCTCAATTTACCTACCTTAGAAAGGATGGAAGGCTGAGTCAACCTTGAGCCTGGGGAGATTCGAACTTGCAGTAATTGCAGGCAGCTGAATGTTAATAACAGGTTATTAATCTGCTGCACCACCAGGCTATTTGAAAGAGAGTCAGTCATTCTCCTGACAAATACAGTTCTACTAGTAGACAAGTACAACAGTTACCCAGAGGACTTGCAGCTCAAGGAAGAGAACATTGACTCTCCTGAGTGAGGCCTTCCCTCCTGCAAGTTCTGGAAAAGAGGGAATTTGAGAATTTCTGTCCCTTTCTTCCATGAGAATCTGAACCTCTATTGCTCCTACAGCTGTCATAGTCTGAGGAGCCGGTCAGTGAGAAAGATATCTCAGTCTTCCTAAGCCATGTTTCTTTACTATGGTTCAGGAACTGTAATAAGCTGGCTTTACGCCCACATCTTGCATGGCTTACAAAAACTGAGCGTCTTAGCCTAAACCAAACAGATCCTACTCTGGCTTAGCGTGATGTGGGAGGACAGCCGCTATCATTAGGTACTGCTCAAATCCCAGAAGGCTTTTGTTCACGGGAGTCTCAGGAGAATTGCAGGAATAATAGATGTTGGGGACTGGTGACTGACTGACTACTAACAACAACATTGTATAAAAACACCTACCTTTTATATCTGTGAATTGGAATAGATATTCTTCAGAATTGGGCATAACTTGATATTCTTGGGTATTAACAGCTGCAGTTCTGAAAACTATCTGTTAATTACAGTTTCCCGCTGAACAAAGATGTTGAGATCCTGGTAACATCGCATCTAGGTTAATGATCTGTATTTCTTCAAGATTATGAATGACATAGTGCCCCAAAGACACGGGATACCTCTGTGTCTCTGTGTGTGTATATGTGTGTGTGTTTGCAGGGAAGAATTCCAAAATAATAATTTAACTTTCTCACTTATTTCTGAGAGTAGTGGAGGAAATGAAAAGCTTGCTAACTTCTTGGTGACTTTTACTATCTAATAAAATAGTCTGAAAGAACAGAAGGGAGTAGGTTGATTAAGCGTTACTCTGCTGCATTCTCTCTCACAAACGGAACTGGTTTCCTACTGTTCTTCTATTATTATAGGCTTTTTTAAAAATCTGATCATTATTTTCAGTAGCTGCAGCTAGAGACTTTTTCAAACCAAAATTATTGAAAAAAAAGCCTATCTGGATATTTCTATATTTGTCTTTTTTTTTTTTAAGATAATTACTCTCAGGTTTTCAGGTTTTAACACTGATAAACTTGCATGAAATTCATCATGAGATTCATCACACCTGCGTGATGGTTTCATTATAATGGAGAAGCCAGTGCTGGATATATTTATTTCCTGCTAATAGCTTTTTCAGGGCAAGCATTTCATCTCCTTTCCTATAAACCCAATATGCTTTAATGAAAGGGAAAATGTGTGGTTGGGAAATCTGGTCACTGAATCCCCTCTTCTCTTTCTCTTTAAACTGTATTTGATGTTTTTTTACATTTATTTGCCACCCAGTTTATGAATTGGGTGACTTATAAATTTTCTTAATAAATAAATAGAATCATTTTTATTGCATGAGACTCCCTTAAACTTAGGTTCTGCCCCTTAAGTACTTGTTATGGCCTTGACATATCAACCTCTGGAAGAAATAGCAATAGCGATAGCCCTTAGACTTATATACTGCTTTGCAGTGCTTTACAGTGGTTTACAGAGTCAGCCTATTCCCCCCCCACCAAAACAATCTGGGTCCTCATTTTACCGACCTCAGGAAGGCTGTCAACCTTGAGCCAGTCAGGATTTAGGGAATCGAACTCCTGGCAATGTGAGCAGTTAGTGTGCAATACTGCATTATAACCACTGCACCACCATGGCTCTAGCCTTATGATATTCTTTCTTATTAATTAGGAATTAATAAAATAATTATTAATTAAGAATTAATAAAATAATTATTAATTAACTAATTAACTAATTCATTCTTATTAAAGGAAAGATCCAAATCTATAATTCAATGTTTTCTTTATGCATTTCAAATAAATCTTGGAGGCTGATTTAAAGCAGTCACAGGATTTCTAGAAAACCCATTGTTTTGAGTATATTATTTGTTTCTTCTCTGTGCTATAACAACATCTTTCAATTGATTTTCCAGTTCAGCCTGATGCTCGCCAACTACCCAATTGAAGAGGCCTTCCAGAAATCATCAAACAGACATGCAAGTGGAGTTGCACTGAAAAACTGGTGTCCAAAGCTGTAAACGTCCATCACAGGGACTGATGCTGGCAAAATCCTGCTGGGGAAGAATCTAATGTTGACTCCCCACCTAAAGGACAACAACAGATATCTGGCAGCTTCACAGAGCAGAGTGGAATGGAATAAAATCTTTGCGTTGGTAGATTCAAAGTGGGAAATGAGCATCCAGAATTTTATTCAGGAAAAAAATAAAACCAAAATAAGGCAATAAAGCCAGTGATCACCATGGCTAAAACTTGTCGAAAGCATTCTTCTGCTGAAATGTGCAGGGAGGAACCTCCAGGTGTCCGATGCAGGATAGAGCGCTTCAATATTCCCTTGGAAGATCTAAGAAATCGATTTGAATCACCTGCAGGTAAAGGCAGGCAGGTAAGGAGAACCCAGCATAGGCTAATTAAATCAGAAATGATTCCTACTCACAGATTTGTTTCCACAGGGAAAACAGCTGCATCGAATTTCTTCTGCCTTGCAGAATTAGTGAACATTTATTTTTTTTTCCCATGCTTTTTCTCCTCTACAAACAGATTTCTAAATTCAGATGACAGGCTGTTCGTCTGTATTATTAAACTGCGGCGTGACGTTGTTGCCTTTATTCCATACAAAGGCAGAGGAAAATGAAAGCAAGTGGGAGTTTACTAATATCATTTGATGCTACCCACTACCCTGTGAGTCTCTCAGTGCCCTCCAGGTATGCTGGGATTAAAACTCCTAGCATATCTAGACAAACTAGCCATCTTGATGCACCTGGTGGCGCAATGGTTAGAATGCAATATTGCAGGCTAATTCTGCCGACTGACAGCAGTTCGATTCTCACCAGGCTCAAGGTTGACTTGACCTTCCATCCTTCCAAGGTGGGTAAAAAGAGGACCCAGATTTTGGGGGCAATAGGCTGACTCTGTAAACTGCTTAGAGAGGGCTGCAAAGCACTGTGAAGCGGTATGTAAGTCTAAGTGCTATTGCTAAACGTCTGCAAGAAAGGAGGATGGAATAAGAGACAAGATGAGCATCCAGATGTCATAACACAAACTCAGCTCTGATCTGCTTGCTTACAGTGTTGTGATGTAAATGCAAAAGGCTGGAGCTTGCATAGTGGTGTCACAACACACATTTCTTCATTCCAGCGTCATCATGGCATCACAGTTCAAATAAGTGTTTTGGGCCATGCATTTCAAGGGGTGATGCTACAGAAAACAACTCAAAATATTGGCGTGTGGGGTATAAATAGCTAATTCTAAAGGAATATTTTATTAAGGCATTCTTCGGTTATATCCTTTAGCTTACGGTAGTTTGATTAAAATGGTTTAAAATAGTATATAAATATTAATCAAATATTCACTTAGGAATTAAATATATATTTGCATATGCCTGACTATCACGTCAGTTCTGATAAAAGCTGTCTGGCAATTTTCTATCTGCTCAAATATTTTAACTGATGAGTCTACCGGGCATGTTTGTATTTATTTATTTGTTGCGCTTATATTTCACCTTTCTGCCAGGAGCTCAAAGCATTATGCTTATCACTCTGATTTTTCTCAACAACAATCACATTGAATACATTGGGCTGAGAGAGAGAGAGAGATTTAAGCAAAGTCCTCCAGGAAGGCTTTGTGGATTGAATTTGAGTGTCTTTGGACCTAGTCCAACATCTTAACCACTTCACCATTTGCAGCTATTTCTTTAAGTTTATTTAACTTTAATTCTATACATGTCTAGTATGCATCAGTATTCTCTAGTGTAGCTTAATGCCAAAGAGCCTACCTAGAATATCAGTGTTAACATCTTATATTTTAATCCTAAACTGCTCCCCATTACTATAGTCTAATTATTCTATGAGCACCAGTTTGGTGTAGTAGTTAAGGAATCAGATTAGAAACCAGGAGACTGAATTTGAATCCCATGATAGGAACAAAGGCAACTGGGTGGCCTTGGGCTAGTCACTTTCTCTCAGCCCTCTTACGAAGGAGGCAAAACCACTTAGAAAAACATTGCCGAGAACACTTGTCCAGTCACTTGCTAGGAGTCAAGACTGACTCAAAGACAACACATACCCCCCAAAAAAGGTATTCTATATCAGGGGTGTCAAACTGGTTAAAAACATCGCGAAATGTCACATGACGGCAATGTGATGCCGCAAGTTCGACACCCGTGCTCTATAAGGATCTAAAGCATCATTGTTCTGAACCATTTGTTTCATTTCTTCCACTCAATCAATGAGATGAATTATACAGTTCAGTCAGATTACAGTGCATGTGGCACATTGTTATATCCCAATTGTTTGTAATCAAATGAAGAACAGAGAAGAGACATGATAAGGCAAAGTATTTTATGACCAATACACACACCCACAGCCCTAGCAGGCAAAGCAGATAAAAACAGCACTAATCCTAACCCAGCAATGGCTAAGTACAGTAAAAGTGAAGAAAGAGAAATAGAGGATTTATTCTGGCTGCACAAGACTAAGTATATGCATATAAACACAGAGTTGAGAAGACAGTAATGGACAACAAAAGATGCTTCTGCAATGAAGCTAAAAAAACAGTGGGCCTCTTAATTAGCTGCTGCAAGGAGGTTGCACAGATCAATTGCCAACAACAGCTAAATATCGACAATAGAACATTGGAATATCTGCAAGAAATACCATTCACCTGCTAGCAAGAACTGGTGGGATCAAATAGACAAAGTAATTGAAAATGAAGAAGCCCAAATCCTCTGGGACTTTAAAACTCAAACAGATAAGCACCTGGCACACAACATCCCAGACTTAACTTTCAGTAAGAAAGACATAAAGGTCTGAATAGTGGACACTGCAGAACCTGAAGATAGCAGAGTAGAAGAGAAAGAATTAGAGGAAATCACAATGTACAGAGACCTGCAAATGGAAGTTGTTGTTGTTGTTGTTGTTGTTATTATTAGTAGTATTAGTATTAGTATTAGTATTAGTATTAGTATTATTTATTGAATTTGTATACCGCCCTACTCCCGAAGGACTCAGGGCGGTGAACAGCCAAATAAAATACATATAATACAAATGTTAAAAAAACCATTAAAATACAATTAAATAATTGGCCCGGAAACGAAATTTAAAACACCCCAAATTCATAAGACAAATTTAAAATTTAAAAATTTGAAAAGTTATTTAAAAAGTTTAAAAGAGAGGTTAGGTCAGGCCGGCCTGCTGAAAAAGAAATGTTTTGATGGCATGGCGGAAAGCATGCAGGTCCGGGATCCTCCGTATCTCCGGGGGGAGCTCGTTCCAGATGGCGGGTGCCCCCACAGAGAAAGCTCTCCCCCTGGGGGCCGCCAGTTGACATTGTTTGGCTGACGGCACCCTGAGGAGCCCCTCTCTATGGGAGCGTACTGGTCGGTGAGAGGCTACTGGTGGCAGAAGGCGGTCTCATAGATACCCCAGTCCTAAGCCATGGAGTGCTCTAAAGGTGGTAACCAAAACCTTGAAGCGCACCCAGAAGACCACCGGGAGCCAGTGCAGCTCGCGCAGGAGGGGGGTCACATGGGAGTGCCCCGTCGCTCCCATAACCACCCGCGCGGCTGCATTCTGGACCAGCTGGAGCCTCTGGGTGCTCCTCAAGGGGAGCCCCATGTAGAGAGTTGTGTAGAGACCAATGTAGAACAACTGTGGGAAAAGAAAGCAAAGGTAGTACCAATAATAATAATAGATGCCTTGGTTGCAATCCCAAAACAACTGAAGCACCATTTGAGCACCATCGGCATTGACAAAATCACTATCAGTCAATTGCAAAAGACAGCTTCACTCAAAACATCCTGTGCATCCTGTGAAGATACCTTTAACACCATCAGACAACAACATCTGCCTATCCCAGGGAAGGACATGACAGCTGGATAAAAATGCCAGATTCAGTCTAAACATTTGGCTGACTTGGCAACCAGTCACAATAATAGTCTAAATTCCCAATAGTATTGGCAGAACGGCAAGGGAATTTATATAGAAAACCATATAGCAAGTCCCATTGCTAACATGGCAGTTTTGTAATATTGCTAACATTTTTAGTTTTCTTGAGTATGCTATGTATTCTGTCAATTTCCACCTGGAAAGATTTGTATAGTGCGCGTGTGAAAGAGGAATGTTCAGATGAAAACGGAGTCTTTTATGGTAAGTGTCAAGATCCTTCAGGTTTCCTGCAGGATAGATCACATGCTACTATCCATATCAATGGGGATTTCTACTGTACCATGCTAAACTCTCCTTTAAATGTACATCTGGAAAGATCTGGGGGGTTTTGTATTGGGTTCAATTTCCCTAAGAAATGCATACCAGCGAAGCATTTCCTTTACAATTAAAAAAAAATACATTTCTTAATTGGTAGAAAAATTGTATGATAATAATGAAAAAGGAATTCTTAAAGGCATTGCCTTGTAAGGAACAAACTTAAGTAACTGAATAATTATTGGTACCGGTATTTGATATTACAGATATTTAATAATCTCTGACAGCTCCCCATGTTAACTTTAAAAAATTAAATGAGAAAAGAAAAGGAGGAAAGGAACCTTCTGTTTTTGGGAAAGGAGATAGAAAAATGTTAAGAAAAAAGTAAAATGCAAATCTGAATGTGAAAAATTTTGATTGATGGATGGAGTTTTGGAATTAGAACTGAGATAGTTTAAGGAAGGTATAAACTTCCAGACAGGTAAACCATTAATTTCTAGCAACTCCAGTGAACAGATCAAATGTGAAAGAATTGGGAGTTGCACTTCAGCAACAGCTTGAAGACTTTTTTTGCAGCCCAGCATACAGGTCTAAATATACTTTGAATTTGTTTATGTCATTGTTTTGAAATCTAGGAATTGTACTAGGATCATTTTGGTCCAACAAATCACCTCCCAGCCATTTAAACTGAGGAATATCTCCTTCAGCGCATATGGTAATTATTTATTTCAAGGAAGGAATTATTGACTTTCCTTTTTTGATCAGCCATTTCCTCCACTTCCTGGAACGCAAAGAAAATGGAACAGAGAGGAAGACCCATGTGGCATATATAAAATCGTAGTATGCCTCTTAGTATCCTTGCTTGTTACGTTGACACCTTCTTTCAAGTCAATAATATAATATCTGGTCCAAAGAAATGCCCTTTATTTTAGCTTTAAAGGAAAACCCAGCGTATGCAAATGCTTACACCATAGATTGATGGACGAGTTCTTAGCTGAAAATATTTGTATGGCTTTTACAACCTTCGGAAGCAACTGCAATCTCATTTGGGCATGTCACACTGATATACAATAATCTGGAATGTAATGTCAGCTACTAGACAAAGACTGACTTGCTTTCAGTTGAGAAAGCTGCTGTCACTTTGGGCATTGGCTTTCAGCAATATAACAAGGCTGGTGATGGGCATCTCAAACTTTCATTGACAACATGCATTCTCTCTCTTTCTCTCTCCTTTCACTTTCTGCAATGGCACTGAGGAATAAAGATTTAAAGGGAAAAGAAACTGAATGTATTATAGCAAAACAGCAACTTGTATGACAATGGGGGCCATATCACACAAGCAATACAATATTTATAAATTCTTATATTTACCTGGAAAAGAGTAGCATCTTTTACAACTAACACATTTTATTAAAAAGCATAAGCTTTTATGAGCTGCAGTTCACTTGGTCAGATGCATGAAGTGACTATAAACAGATATGGGATTTACATTGCAGAGGGGGGTAAGGTGGAGAGAAGGGAGGGAAGATAGGTTGGCTATACAGATGTAGGTTATATATGTGAGACAGAGTACTAGTGCCTCATCAATTAATAACTGTAATGTGTTAACAACCCATTGTGTTTGCAGAGACCTTCAGAAATAGTCTGTGGTGGAATCACCGGCTGAAGGAGAGGGGGGCCCTCTAGAGGGACTCAAGAGACATTCCAGATTAGAGTGGGTTTGTGGGGAGGAAATGTCTGAGTTCAAACTTTTAGTTTACATCAGCCATCTCCCAAGGGAAGGCAAATAACTTGACAAGATTCTTGTAATGTAGGTAATCAGCAATAAACTACAGACTATACCTTGGTTTTTTTCTCATAGGCGGTTTTGGTTGCTTGTGCCTGACCTAGCCTGACAATCTTTTAATGTAAGCGAATTCAGCAAACTTGTCAGAGTTTAGGCAGTGTAACTAGTATTATGAGATAAACCCAGGAGCAAAAGACAGCACACAGCACACAGAGCCTTTAGGTAAATAACAGTGGTTTTATCTACAGTTAAATATTTACAGACTTATATGTGGTTAAATACCTTATCATACAGCTACTGATACAACGGAGAGCAATGAGATACACGACGGGAGAACCTGAAGTAGAATGCATGAGGAGAAGGCTTGAGGAGAAGGGAAATGCCCTCTAATGGCTTCCCTTATATAGGCAGCTTCTTACCCAGCTTCTTAAAGTGGCAGTAACCCTGCTGCCTCATTCCATTGCTTACAGCTTCTCATCAGCTTACAGCTATTAACTCTTCATACCCTGACATCTTGCTCATTGGTGCTATTAAAGTCATTTTTGGCCTATATTAATTGTGAACCATGTGCAAAATTCAGAATTATGGCATATGTTTGTGATGGTCCTCTATATGTGGGAAATCTGAAATCAGTGTATTGGCGTAAAGATTTTACTGGATTTAGATGGACAGGCAGATTCCCCAGACAGAATGCCCATTCCTTTGGGAATAATAATTTTGGTTAGAAAATTGTTCTTGATTTCTGCTGCCATTTCAGAGCCCTAATCACTGATAAGATACAAGTCTGTAGAGATTCTCAGTCATCCAGGACATGGTTGTCCCAAAAGTGCTTTTTCAGGAGGCAAATGGACTTTCTTGTTTTTTATTTTGAAGACATTTCACGAAACGTTTTCAAAAGTAAAAAAACAAGAAACTTCAGTTGCCTCCTGAAAAAGCACCTTTGGGACAACCATGGATGACTGAGAATCTCTACTGACTTTTAGCTATACAATTTGGGATGAACACCTTTTGAATGGTGTGGGAGTAGGAATGGATTTCCAGAGGAAAAATTGCAGACTACAGGAACCAGGAGCACTACTCAGGTGACCCTGAGGACACAGATAAACCTCCAAGTGTTTCAACGACCCGCTAAAAGGATGCAAATGACCAGCTGTCTGCAAGGAATATAAATCCTTCCATTCCCCACTATCCTGTCAGAGCTGAAGAAGCTTCTTGGATGAGAAGCGAAACATCTTCAAAAGAAAAAAAAACGAGAAAGTCCAGTTGCCTCCTGAAAAGGCATCTTTGGGACACTGATAAGATAGTATTGGACTGGAAAAAAGGTGACTGAGTGTGAAGGGGTTAACCCCACCCTCTGTTCTTTTATTGCTTCCAAGTGCCTTTCATTCAAATATCTTCTCTCACATCTGCCAAATATTTCACAGCATTTCTCAGTGAATTTTTATGGATAAAGGGGAACTCAACAAAGAGTCTTTGTTGATCCAAGTCCAACATTCCCCCTTCCCCCATGCAACTCTTATATGGATGTTTGGTTCTAACTCTAAGATAGATCATTAGCCAGTGGAGGTTTATGAGAGCCTGATTCTGTGAATCTATCTGTTAATTCGGAATCTGAGAGGAAGCAATGAAAGGATGATTAGACCTTGGTGTATTCTTTCAGGGACTGGACAATCAGGAATGCACAGCAAGCAAGATTCTCAGGAGGCTGTGATCCTTGTCCTTCTCTGACCTCTGACCTCCTTGCAGATGTTAAACAGGAATCCTCAGTGCACCAATGTCTGCCACAATCTTTTCTTGAGTTGATTAGTATGCAGATGATCAACAAGGCCACCACTTAGATAGGTACTTAGGCAGTCAAGCCATCCGCCTTTCCAAAATCTATCCTTTTGGGATGTGGACTAGTTGCTCATTCCTCTCTTTTTTCCTTCCTGGCTGCCCATCAACCTGTGTGACACAAATAAAATTATCTCCGAGATTCTAATTCTTCACATGCTTATGTGAATGCTGGTTCCAGTTTAATTCTTGTGAAGCTCTTTTGCCTCTCCACTGCATAGTTGCATGCATTTAAAAGCTAAATGCTCAGGCCTGTGGGCTGCATTACCTTTTGAAAACAGAGGATCAGAATATATGTTACTAACTTGGGCTATTGACAGAAGTCACACATTAAATAATGCTACTCTGATGCTCGTTCTGTTTTTGTTTCAGCCTTCAAATTTATTTATTTATTTATTTATTTATTTATTTATTTATTTATTTATTTATTTATTTATTATTTGGGCTTGTATGCCGCCCTCTCTCCAAAGGACTCAGGATGGCTCACAACAATAAATACACAAATTCAATTATAAAATATAACAAATATAAGAACCTGTTAAAATCACATTTAAAACCCCTTCAGTCCAATCCGGCCAGGCCAAATAACCATGTTTCAAGATCACGGTGGAAGGAGCGAAGGTCAGGAGCCACCTGGAGCTCCAGGGGGAGCTGATTCCACAAAGTAGGCACGCCCACAGAGAAGGCCCGCTGCCTGGGAGTCACCAGTCGACACTCTGGCTGATGGGACCCCAAGGAGGCTCTCCCTGTGAGAACGCACCAGGCGATGGGGAGCTGTCGCTGACTGCAGATGGTCCGCCAGGTATCCTGGGCCTAAGCCATGTAGGGCTTTATAGGTAATTACCAGCACCTTGAATCTCACCCGGAGGGCAACCAGTAGCCAATGCAGGCCCCGCAGGAAGGGTGTAACATGAGAGTGTTGGGACACTCCCAACACTACCCGCGCGGCCAAATGATACATCACAGGGCAACAATTTTCGAACCGATGCACTTCAAATTGGCTAACTTAAAATATGCACCTCAAATGTGGGATCCGTTACTCCCATGTGACTGAAAATTGTAGCCACTTCGTTTAAATGATTTTGAATAAATAAAGATTACTCAGATTATTGCTGCTGCTGTTGCAAAAATCAGTCCCATTCGCAAATGGCTTGATTTGCAAATTTCACTGGGAGCCAAAAAGCCAAAACTGAAATGTGAACCATTAATACATTTTCCTTAATCTCCCCAATCCCCAGAATGATTAATTTGTTTTCTCAGTTAGTAATTTTGATCTTTAAAAAAAAAAAAACAAACACCTCCATAAATCTGTCCTGTCTTGGGAGATTCAGATCAACCATAGTTGAGTTAGAGGAATGGTCCATTTACTAATGCTGTTCATATTATTTTTTTCCTGAATATTTGCAGTAATTGGAAAATAGGGTTTAAAAGGCAGCATGACAATGAATTCATGCTGTCTCCAAAGTCTTTTTTCATTGACAAAGGATACAATCTATCAGGCATTGCCGCTGTTTATCCTAGATTCATTATGAATAGCGGAAGCCCCTCAGTGGGTCAATGCCCATGTATAACAAAAGATACTTCCAATTTTGTTAACTTGTTGGCTGTGCTTCACAGAAGAGATTTTCAGATGAGGTTTTGCTGATAGAACATAATGGGAGCCATTTATCACTGTTCTTTATACATTCTTGATTCCTAAGCATTGCTTTTCCCAAAAGTGGAAATTCTGAGGAAGTTTATTCGTTCTTGATCTTTTATTTTCTAGTGTGAGCAATTACTAAGTTTGGCTTCGGTGTCACCTTTTTAATGAAGGCCTGGGAAGTTCATTTGCCTAATCAAGAACCAGGCAAGAATGAAAGAAAAGCCCATGGAGAGTTGCTGTTAGATAAGGATGCTTTCTGACATTTTCCAGAGGCAGCTACATCTGCTTGAGTGGAAGAATTAAATTTACGGCATCCCATCATAACAGGATTAATTTGGATTTTTGTGTCACACTGAGTTCAACTAATTAATTGGGAGCTGCAGGTCCCATCCATAACCACCTGGGAATAAGTCCCAGAACTTTCCATCTGACTAATCATGCAGACAGCCAAGCTGCGAGGATTATAAAAATGGGAAAAGCCTCACGATCTTTTATTGTAGCTCTAATTCTCTAGTACTCTGGCATTCTAAGAAATGCTAAGACCACCAGATCGTCTTGTTTTCTCTTTGGTTCATAGTTCACTGGGTCTATTTGCAGAACTTTATTAATGTGAAATAGATACTGATGAGGTTTTCTTGGCAAATTTGTAATGCAGCATACAGATTTACGGCTGCATGAAATGAATTGAGAGGTTGTAAGTCTGGCTGGGCGGTTTGAATATATTATTTTCTGCAGCATTTGCATGTGTCCTCAAGTGGTTTCGTCCCTCTCCCTCCTGCCCCCACCCTGCTTAAAACATTTAGTGCTGGAAAATAGAAATGTACTAGGATTCCTAAAACTGGCTTGGGTCCCAGAACTTTTTTCTTTTCTTTTCAGTGCTATAATATCTGAATCATTTGGCCATCGTAGGAAACATCCCTCTATATTTTTTCTCCCTCGCTAGTCCATTTTTCAGATATATGCCTTTTCTTTTGCTCTTACAATTTCCGTGCCCTACTGGACTTCGTGTGCTCCGATTTTAAGTCACCAGTGGGAACAATTTCAAAATATAGAATTGATTTGGGAAACTTTTCTTGTCTGTTTTCAAGTGTGCCCTGCAACAGGATAAAAAAAAAAAAACATTTGCAGAAATAGGGATTTTTTTTTGGCTGTCCTACATTTCCCCTCATTTAGGTTGGTCAGCTATTATCTCATTTCAGTGGCGTAATTGCAGTTAATGAGGCTGTGAATAGCGACAGAACTTTTTTGTTTTAAAATCTGTTCAACCTTAATGTACTGACTTTTTCTTTTTTAAAAAAAAGAAGAAACCAAAATGGAACTGTTTCTTTTTGTTAGGATATCACTATATATGTGGTGTATAGTTCTTTCATAACCTTAAATGATTAAATAATTAAGACTATAATATAATAAATGATGATGTGTAATTTTTCAATGTTTTCTTACTTCTTTGACGATGATGGTATCAGTGGTGGGTTGCCCCTGGTTCGCACCAGTTCTATAGAACTGGTAGTAAAACCGGTGGGAGGCTCCACCCTCTGACCCTGACATCATCAAAACGCTTCTGGGCATACGCTGAAAAGCGCGCGGCCCCGCTGCAAACCAGTAGTAAAGGTAAGTAGAACCCACCCCTGCATAGTATGTAGTGACTTTGGAATTGTTATGCTTTGTAACAATTGCACAGGACCAGGAATTTTAAGTTGCTGACCACTGTAATAATCTGTGAAGACAATGTAACATGTTTTTTTTTTAAAAAAAGAATCCTGTACAATAGATTGATTGATGAATTATGCATCCACAAATCTTAGCAACTGCATTGATAAATTCTCTCTATGATATCTGTCCCCAGTTTGATCTTTCAGGACTTCCAACAATGTGCTGATGTATCTTAGTTCAATCACCTTGCTGCTTGTCATCCTCTTCTTTTCTTTCCTTCCAACTTTAACGGTTGTATGAATTTCTCAAGGGAGCTGGAACTTCTCATAAGATGCCCCCCCCCACTTAGCTCCATGGACAATTGAGCAGTGTGGGACTGTTCACTGCTGCTCGTAGGGTTGAGACCAACCAGGATGCATCTCACCCTCCTACCCACAAGTCACACAGGATGGCAGGGCCTGGTTGCCTTGCTAACTGCCCTTCCCTTTGGAACGAGGGTTCCAAAGACTTGTGGGTCAACTGGTCCATCCCAGAGCTGGTGGCTGAAGCCACAGGGAAACAGTGCCAGAGAGATTCTCTAGACCCAAAGCCTGGGAGGAAGGGGTGAGAAGAAGCAGAAGGACTCACTTCTGCTTGGTGCAAGGGGTATTATGCATGTTTTTTGTGTTTGTTGGACTTGCGAACAATATGGACTTACAAACAGCTATTTAAAAGGTAATCAGTTTATAATCAGAACATTGCCTTTACTCTCTTTTTTCTTTGCTGTGCTATTTGACTTTAGAATAGGATAGAATAACAGAGTTGGAAGAGATCATGTAGGTCATTAATCCAACCCCCTGATCAAGCAGGAGACCTTATACCATCTCTGACAGATGGCAGTCCAGTCTCTTCTTGAAATCTTCCAGTGATGAAGCTCTCAAAATTTCTGAAGGCAAGCTGTTCCATTGGTTGATTGTTCTCACTGTCAGAAAATTTCTTCTTATTTGTAGGTTGAATCTCTTCTTGACTAGTTTCCATCCATTATTCCTTGTCTGGCCTTCAGGTGCATTGGAAAATAGCTTGACCCCCTCCTCTCTGTGACAGCCCATCAAATATTGGAACACTGCTATGTCATCCCTGGCCCTTCTCTTCACTAGATTAGCCATGCCCAGTTCCTGCAACCTTTCTTCATATATTTTAGCCTCCAGTGCCCTAATCATCTTTGTTGCTCTTTTCTGCACTCTTTATAGCGTCTCAACATCTCTTTTATAGTATGGTGACCAAAACAGGATGCAGTATTCTAGGTGTCATCTTACTAAGGCTTTATAGAGTGATATTAGTATGTCACGTGATCCTGATGGAATCCCTCTGTTAATGCAATTTAGGATTGCATTGGCTTTTTTGGATGCCGCCACACACTGCTTTCATTACTAGAGCTTCCAGATCCTTTCCTTTTCCACCTATCATTTCCCATGTAGACAATTTCTGTCTTTCATCATGTATATGTGTGTTTGCTTTGTGTCTGTGTATTTATACAAAAACATTCTCTATATTTACAACATAAATGCATGCAAGCGTGCTACTTTAGCATGCTATAACCTAATCCTGTAAAATATTTTTCCAGCACTGCAATAAGAAATCTGGTATGATTTGTGTCACCGCAGAAGATTTATAATAGAAGTTCTCCTTCAGCTCAGATTTTGGTTAAAAGAGAAGGTCAGTTCTGACAAATGCATTTTCAAAGAAGCCAGTTTAGAGATAACGTTCCAAACACAAAACGTTGCTCAAGGTAACAATTCACAGAATGGCAGTTGTGGTGGGCACGGTGAGTGTCAAGGTGGTGGATAGGGCCATGGGTTCAAAGGCGCAGCCTTTTTTCGATGAGTGAGGCATATAAAAAGGGAAGGCTTTGAATAGGCAGCCATGGCTTGTCACTTTGACTGTTTAATACCCCCTGCTGGATTCCCCTGCATTATAGTCTACCTTGTTTATCCTTTCTGCAAAAGGAAAAAAAAAACATTCATGTCATGGTTGGGAAATTAGTAGGAAATCTGGAGGGGGAAAAAAAAAGCAAGCCTGCCATGTTTCATGAATGTAATAGTTGCACTATTGAGTCAAGCTTTGGTAGAGTGGTGCAGTGGCCTAGAGGTGGAGCGCTTGCCTCACAATCAAGAGGCTGTGAGTTTGATCCTAGGTAGGGCAGCTATTTCTCTCTCTGGGCACAATGAGAATATATCTGCTGAACAAAACTCCACATTGGTGACAGGAAAGGCATCCGGCCATTAAAGCACTCTGCTAGCTCCATTCAGTTGCTCAGATTCCACCCCACAGGGGATTATGGGGTTATTAAAAGAAGATGGTGACTGTTGAGTCAAGCTTTCCCAGAAAAGTGCAAACGACATCATCAGATGACTGGTTACCTTTCCCAGATACAGGCAACTAACTTTTAGAATAGAATTTTAGAGATTTGGTGTTCCATCCATCCATCCAGCCTGCCAGCCAGCCAGCCACCCACCCACCAATCCTATTTACTGTTTGCCCATCTCTCAATAAGTGAGTATTTTTCAATTATTAAAAAATGTGAATATGTGTGGGGAAAGTAGAACCTGGTTTACAATTAGATTTAGGATTGAATTAGTGTGACAACCGATGCCTGGTGATAGGAATTAAGGAATTGCCAAATACCTGCTATTCATGTTTTGAACCAATAAATAGATACAATACAGAGATAAATATTTGCATCACGATTTCTGCAGGAGGCTAGAATCAGAGGTAGGAAAGGCAGAAAGCTTAAGCATTTTTTTTATTATTACTCATTGCCACTTTTGGACTGAACTGATTTGCACAATAGACCATCTGGGAAGATGACCTTGTCAGAAGAAAGCAATAATTTGTATTATGCTTAATGAAATAACAACAATATGCCTTATTCTAAAATATGGGGACTTAGACTCTTCTCCAATTCTAGAAAGCTGCGCGACACCACACCAGCCTCCTCGTTGTCAGGATCAGCCACGATCCGCACAGGCTGCTGGTGGGCCACAACAAGGATTTGTGGACTTCAACTCTCAGAATAGCATAGCTGGCTGGAGAATTCTGGGAGTTGAAGTCCACATGTCTTAAAGCTGCCAAGTTTGAAGACCCTTGTACTTGAGTATTAGTATATTTTAGAGCATAACAGTGCCCATCCAACCAAAAGGCACTATACATGTATATTCCTAAATTGCCCAAATTGGACAATTAACACCAATTGTTGGCTTCCAATATTTAATACTTGACAATAATTTATTTATTTATTTATTTATTTATTTATTTATTTATTTATTTGATTTGATTTGATTTGATTTGATTTGATTTGATTTGATTTCTATGCCACCCTACTCCCGAAAGACTTAGGGCGGTGAACAGCCAACAATAAAATCCATACATACAAAATTTAAAAGCAGAATTAAAATCAAATTAAATAGTTTTGGCCCAGACAAATTAAAACCCCAATCAATTTAAAACCAATTTTAAAATTTGAATATATAAAATACTAAAAAATATTAAAAATTAAAAATTCTTTTATAAAAGAGGGAGAAAATTAGGCCAATTAAGCATGATATAACTCCAGATCTGAACAAACAAACTCTCCTTATTAATTGGTAACTGCATTTTTCTGTGCAGATATTCTTGGAATTGAAGAACCCCATCAACATTTTGTAAACAAACAACAACAAAAAAATATTTCTGGACATATTTTCCAGATATATAAACTTGAATTCCCCTCCGAAAATAAATTAAGCTGTTTCTAATGGAAGGTAGCAAGCCTATCAGCCATCATGCTTTGACAAGCTCAAGCCATCTTTGGGATGTAGATAGATAGCCATTTACTAAGCCTCTGTTACAAAAAAGAATGCAGATACTAAGAGCTCTGTGAGAGTCACATGCTACAAAGAAAGTAAGCACAGTGGATTTCCCCAGCAGATCCTTCCCTCCCTGAGTAAGACTTGGTCCATTCCTGCTCCACAGGGTCCTATTAATGGAAGGAACTACTTAGTTTGATCAAGGAAAGGAAACACGAGGAGGGGGATAGTTCTGACATTGCATGGCCTTTCAAAGTTATTCTGTCAGCCTGGAAAGCAAGCTGCAACAGCAAGGCCCATTATAGTGATTCATGCATTAGTGATTTACCATGGGAGGGAAAAAAATGCTTCTACTGCATTTTCTTTATGTGAGCAGAAACACACACATACGCACATACCAACCCCTGAAATTGACTTTCTTTCAGTGGCCTTAAATGCTTATTGCTCCAAGTAATGTGTGCCAATAAAAAGAGGTTTATAACTTGATGGATTTTCAACATTCTTTAGAGTACATTAAAATGGTATGGGGCAATTTTTGCACTGGTAAGAATCCAATGGTTTTTTTTTAAAAAAAAATCATTAAAATTAAATTTTAATTTAAAATTTTAAACATCCAATGATTTTAAAAACGCAGTGGCTCTCTCTCCTCCCGACCTCAGGCCTCTCAATAATTCAATGCTTTGCATGACATTCAGGAAGCACGATTATTATTTCATTATCTTATTTTTATAGTGCTGTTTTCCAGAAGGAGTCCAGTGTGATGGATAAAGAGAACGATAAAGAGACGTTTGAGAAAAACAAATAAAACCATCTATCTTAAAGCAAGATAATAAAATATAAGAATTAAAACAAAATTGATGGTACTATAGAATATAACAAAGGTGGACCTATTTCCATGACATGCAGATCCTAAATGCAAACTATCTCAGGAAACAATTAATTTATGAATCAGAGACAGTAATAATTGTAGTACATTAAGATATTGGTTGAGAGTGGTGCGGTGGCCTAGAGGTAGAGCTCTCGCCTCACAATCAGGAGGCTGTCAGTTCGATCCTAGGTAGAGGCAGATATTTCTCTCTCTGGGCACACTGAGGATATATCTGCTGAATAAAACTCTGCATTAGTGACAGGAAGGTAAACACTCAGACAGACAGTAAACACTCAGCTCCATTCAGTTGCCCAGACTCTACCCCGTAAGGGATTATGGGGTCGTTAAAAGAGGATGATTAAGATATTGGTTCAGTAGACATCTCTGTGTTCTTACATGGTTGTTTGATTACTTTGGGCTGCCTATCTGGCAGACTTATTGGAAGTTGTGGGTTGTGAAGTACTAAAACTTTCAATAAAGGAAGCACAAAAAAACAAAAACAAAACCCACCTACACAAACGTATTCCAGAGTGTAGCATTGGTGGATCATTCAAAAAGTAAGCACAATAATATTTACGCTTCTACCGCTCTGTATTTTTATTTTAAATAAACATCATATGCTTACTTTTCTTTGGGGTACGGATTATGTTATGTATTGATACTTTTAAGCGGGAGTTTTAAAGCTGCCTACGTTTCTGATTGGCTGACAGTCTCTCCAGGATTGTATATAAGGAGGGCTGCAGCCTCTGAGTTTTTGCTGAAGTCTCACTGTATATTAAAGAGCTGTTGTCACTTGCTTGCTTGTGCCTCTCGTTATTCCCGAACCACTTCATTGGCGACGAAGGTGGGATAGAGGCTACAAGAAGCCAACCAGTGAGACCACGAGCTTCAGCTAGGCGACGAGGCGAACCACAGGAGACATACCGGACATGTCTGCCTACGTTCCGCCCAAGCCTTTTGATCCGACCCGCGAAAAATGGGTCTCGTACCTAACGAGGTTTGAATGCTCGTTAGAAGCCAGCGACATGCAGGGCCTCTCGGCTAATCGAAAGAGAGCCCTATTCCTAAGCCACTGTGGACCGGACGTGTTCGAGATGGCCGAGTCACTGTGTGAGCCAACGCCGGTTCAAACAGTCTCATGGGACACCCTGATGGCAACTCTCCGGGCTCACTATGCTCCCGTCCCCTCCAAGTTCGTGCAGCGATACCAACTGAGGCAGCGCGTCCAACGAGAGGGAGAGCCGGTCAGCGCGTACATGGCCAGCCTGAGAAAAGCCGCAACTCATTGCGACTACAGAGACTTGGATGATGCGTTGCTTGAGCAACTGATCTGTGGAGTTCGGGACATTAGGCTGCAACGGCGGCTGCTCGCCAAGCCTGATTTGACGCTTGCCGGAGCCCTTGACGAGGCCAGGGCTCACGAAGCCTCCACAAAGGCCGCTGAAACGCTACAGCGTCCGCCGACCAGCAAAGACAGCCCCAAGTCTGCCCCGGTGCACAGAGAAGACGCCGGATCCAGCTCGGAGTCCGAGTCGGATGAGGACGTCTTCCGAACAGAGCACCGGAGAAAAGACACTGGCAGCCCCCGGCGAAGCTGTCCCAGCTGTGGTGGGCACCATGATAGACTGTCCTGCAAATACAGAGAGGCTATTTGCAGGCGTTGCGAGAAGAAAGGGCACTTGGCGCGAGTCTGCAGAGCCATTCTGCCCAGAAGTCTCAAACCACGTGAGCGCCGCAACCAACCGGAATCAGCGCGCCAGAAGCAGCCAACGAGAGAAGGCGGCGCGAAAAAACGGCGCGAATTTGAACCGCGAGATGGCCGCAGCATACACATCGACCAGGCCAGCACAACGGTCGAGGACAAAGTCAGCACGGTGGTCGAAATCAACGGAAGACCGTGCTCGATGGAGATCGACACCGGATCAGCTCTCTCCATCATGTCGTGGACAACCCTAAAGACTCTCCTGCCGTCGTTCCGGAAGGATCAACTCTCCAGACAGAGACTGCGCATCCTAGACTACCAGGGGAACCGAGTCCCCCTCGAGGGCGTGGGCACGTTCCGGGTCACCTACGGAGACTACGAAAGAGACCTGCCGCTGACCATCGTCACGAAGCAGCTGCCGAGCCTCCTGGGCATGGGGTGGTTCCGAGCCCTTGGCATGGGCTTCACCGGCGTCCACCTGATGTCCAAGTCAACCCTGAAAGACAGCCTCCTGTCCGAGTTCCAGGACGTTTTCGGGGACACGTTGGGCAAGTATGTGGGGACCCCTATTTCACTAAACTTAGACCCCAACGTAGCCCAAGTAAGACTGAAGGCCAGACGAGTGCCGTTCGCATTGAAACCAAAGATCGATGCAGAACTGGACAAACTGATTAAGCAAGGGGTGTTGGTTCCCGTTGACCATGCCAAGTGGGAGACCCCCATAGTCACCCCAGTTAAGTCCGACGGCTCAATCAGAATTTGCGCCGACTACAAGTGCACGATCAACAAGGCTTTGCAGCCGAGCGCCTATCCGGTGCCGATCGTGCACCATCTACTACACTCCCTGGGCCCCGGAAAAATTTTTGCCAAATTAGACCTGGCCCAAGCCTATCAACAGTTACCGGTCGACGACGCCACGGCAGAGGCGCAAACGATCGTGACTCATAGGGGTGCATTTAAATGCACCAGGCTCCAATTTGGGGTGAGCGTCGCACCCGGCTTATTTCAAAGCACCATGGAGCGCCTGTTGCAAGGACTTCCGGGAGTAGTCCCCTATTTCGATGACGTCTTGGTCAGCGCCCAAGACGAACACCAGCTAGGGGACAGGGTACGGAACGTCCTGTCCAGATTCAGAGAAGCGGGTCTAAGACTTAAAAAGAACAAGTGCAGGATAGCGGTTCCCTCAGTAGAATTTCTGGGGTACAGGGTGGACGGCACAGGCATCCACCCTACCGAAAGCAAGGTGAGAGCCATCAAAAGTGCACCAGCCCCCAAATCCAAAGCTGAGCTCCAAGCCTTCCTTGGACTGCTCAATTTCTACTCAATGTTCCTAAGAGATAAGGCCACGGTCGCTGATCCCCTTCACAAACTCTTAGGGAAAAATGTACCATGGGTCTGGGGGAAACCGCAAGCGGCCGCTTTTGAGGCAGTAAAAAAACTCCTTTCTGAGGACAGTTTCCTGATCCAGTACAATGCAGAGCTGCCGCTCGTTTTAGTTTGCGACGCCTCCCCCGTAGGAGTTGGTGCCGTCCTAGGCCATAGACTGCCGAACGGCCTAAAGGCACCCATTGCCTTCTACTCCCGAACTCTGTCCAGCACAGAACGGAACTATAGCCAATTGGACAGAGAGGCTCTGGCTGCGATTGCGGGGGTTAAGAAGTTCCACGAATACCTCTATGGCCGAAAATTCGAACTTGTGACTGACCATAGACCGTTGCTAGGACTGCTAGCAGGCGACAGGCCAACCCCCGCTGCTCTCTCCCCCCGTTTAACTAGATGGGCGATTTTCTTATCGGCCTACTCGTACCAGCTCGTCCATCGGCCTGGGCGGACCCTGGGTCATGCGGATGCCCTTAGCCGTTGCCCCCTTCCCGACCTGCTGGACAACCCAACACCGGAAACCTCCGTCCTGTTGTTAGACACGCTAACCTTGGGGCCCATCTCCTCCGGCGAGGTGGCGAAGGCATCAAATAGAGACCCTGTTATCCGGACTGTTATGGGTTGGGTTTTGAAAGGGTGGCCGGACAAGGTGGTCGGGGAGGAGTACCAAGGGTTTGCCAACAAACGAAATGAACTGTTTACGCAAGGGGGGTGCTTACTGTGGGGTGACAGGGTGGTAATTCCAACAAAACTACGAGATAGAGTTTTAGAGTTATTGCACGAAGGGCATCCTGGTATCGTTAGGATGAAGTGCTTAGCCCGCAGCTATGTCTGGTGGCCCAACATGGACCAGGTCATTTCCGAGTGGGTGGGGAAGTGCAGACCCTGCCAGGAGTCTCGCCCCGATCCCCCAGTAGCGCCCATCCGAGAGTGGGAGAAACCAAAAGGCCCATGGGGGAGGATCCACATTGATTTTGCCGGCCCGTTCCATGGCCAAACGTTTTTAATAGTAGTGGATGCCTTTTCAAAATGGCTCGAAATTGTATTAATGCCATCCACAACGGCCGAAGCGGTTATCAAGGCCCTAAGAAAGTTGTTTGCCACCCACGGCCTGCCGGATACCTTGGTATCGGACAATGGGCCCCAATTTACAGCAACCCTTTTCGAAGGCTACTTGGCCGGCCTGGGAATCCGCCATGCCCTATCAGCCCCATTTCACCCGGCTTCCAACGGATTGGCTGAACGATTTGTCAGGACAGCCAAGGAAGCACTGTCCAGATTAGACAATGGGGACTGGCAGGCCAGGATAGATCAATTCCTTGCGGTTCAGCATGCATCACCATGCACAGCAACTGGGAGAAGCCCAGCAGAGCTCCTCATGGGGAGAAAGCTTCGGTGCGTGTTGGACAGGCTTCACCCTAACTATTCGCACGAAAACTTTAAGGGAGAGACCTGTGGATTAAGGCAGTTTCAAGTCGGGTCCCCGGTGTTCGCTCGCAATTATGCCAGCGGTCCTCTGTGGGTTGCAGGAACCATAGTGGGAATAACAGGCCCAAAATCATACACGGTGGACGTGGGGGTAGATAGACTCTGGAAGCGCCACATAGACCAACTGAGGAAACGGGTGGTTGGCGAGGCAAACATCAACACAGACATGTCCGAGCCTAACTATGACCACTTCTCCAAAACAGCTAACTCAAGCCCGGGGCCGCGAGAATACTTAGCTGACAAGCCCTGGTTCCAGCGCCGCCCCAGCGAGTCGCCACTCCCAGCCGGGGATAACCACACCCCGGACAAAATCCAGGAGGTTCCATTGGCGGAGCCGGGAGAGACAAAGAGTCCCTCCGACCAGCTCGACGCCTCACCAAACACTGAACTGCGCAGGTCAACTAGGGCGAGAACTCAGCCTAAGCACCTGCGAGACTTTGTTTGTACATATGTTAATTTTTGAGTGTTAGTGCCTTCTGGGAAGGGAGGGGTGTTATGTATTGATACTTTTAAGCGGGAGTTTTAAAGCTGCCTACGTTTCTGATTGGCTGACAGTCTCTCCAGGATTGTATATAAGGAGGGCTGCAGCCTCTGAGTTTTTGCTGAAGTCTCACTGTATATTAAAGAGCTGTTGTCACTTGCTTGCTTGTGCCTCTCGTTATTCCCGAACCACTTCAGATTATATATGCATACATCTGTATAAAATTTTCTCCTTTTTTCTGCTTCTTCTGGAAGGAGGAAGGAGAATTTATGTGCACGAGTTTACTTCTGTGCTTCAGTATATTTGAATGGTTTGTTAAGTGGGGATGCAAGCTATATGCAGATGAGGATCTGTTTTCACAATGGAGCTCCTTGTTTTACAGTCTGCCAATTTTAATTAGTAATTATTAATTTGCGGTTGCTTTTTTTCCTAGTCTTTCCTCTTTGCTTTTAAACAGTTTCTGGCAGATAGGTACAGTATACACAATATATGTGTGTGTGTATGTATATGTATATGCATGTGAAGAGAGGCGAGGGTGTCATGTACCTGTAAATTGACATTCCATGTTGTCTGGTTTTATAATTTTTTTCTGGTCATTTGTCCCTTGTAGAGGTGAGGCTACTCTAAAAGTCAGAATTGCCTTTCTTTGCAGCAAATGCAGGAAAGCTTTTCCATATGCCCCCAATATACACTGCTCAAAAAAATAAAGGGAACACAAGCAGAAGACATCCGAGATCTGAATGAATGAAATAGCCTTATTAAATACTTTGTTCGTTACATACAGTAGTTTTGTGTTCCCTTTAGTTGTTTGAGCAGTGTATAAACTACTGTATGTAAAGAACTGTTACAGTTGAAAATACCTAACCTGATATCTGTAAATATGTGTGCTTGTATATATGTCATGGTGTGATGTCATTGTGTCACTTATCATTGGTCACTACTTACCATTAGCCCCGCCTCCTCTGTATATAAGCTCTCGCTCCTGTCAAATTGACGGCTGTCTAAATGTGTTCCTGAGGAAGAAAATAAATATTATTATTACAAGAAAGTCTACAGTCTCTTATATTGGGCCTAACCAGGATAACCAACTAGCAACAAATTGGTAGCAGAGGATGGTTTGGTAGGCCCAACCGAACATAAAGATGCAAGACTCACATAATGACAAAAGAAGACCTGCCACCAGATACATAACGAAAAGAATGGCAGCTCAACTAACTCCTGACAAATATACACCACTTGAAAATATTAAGAAACAAACGCAATTACAAGAAAATGAACTGCTAACACAAAACAAACAACCACTAGCTGGAGCAGAACAAACTTTCTCAACACCAAACAAAGAAGATGAGGTAAAAAGAAAAATACTAGAATTAATAGAAACAACTACAGTTGAATCAAATCTGCTTGTGAAAATCCGCAGCATGATAAACGACCACGGAACAGCAGCAGATAAAGAAAATAACAAACAAGAAAACTGCAAGGTAAGAAACTCAACCCCTGACTTCAAAAATGACACCGAAGATGGCGACAGCTTCCCGCCTTTTTCATGGCAGCCATCTTACCCACCTAATACCTCTAAAATGCCTGACCAATTACTAAAAGAATTCCAAACCTCAAACTACGAAATAAAAAACAAAACCTACCAAGAAGATGACTACCCGAGTCCAAAAACAAATAAAAAACAATTACTTAAACAAAACAAAGCTCAACCTACTGAAGTAGAAATAGACAATGCTATACAGGTGCTGACTGCAGCACTCGGGACTAAACTAACAATACCAAACAAACAACCAGAAAATGAAATAGAAAATTCTAAACTACCATCTACCAAAAGCCAAAAAGAAATAGACTGTCTAAAGAAAGGCCTAGCCACCCAAAGAAAGACAAGCTGGCAATCATACTTACCTACCGAAGAGCAACTCCCTGAACAACCCGGCTCCATTGGCAATGGCGGCCTACCTCAAGCTCCACTTACTGACGACCTCAGAGAAGACTCCCCGACGAGTACAGCAGCACCCCAGGCATTCTTCAGTCACCAGAGGCCCTCCGGAAACAAAGCAGAGCAACAGAAGGCCGTCTGGGACTTCACCCCAGGAGCTGCAGACACAGGAACCTCCCTCGCCGGCTGCTGGAGAAAAATGAGTACTGAGCATGCCCAGAACGAGCCTGCAAAGAAAGAAGAAGAAAACATAAATACAAGTCAGCGCAACATAGAGATAAGTAAACACAGACATGCATCTACCATACCCAGGCCTTATTGTGAGTATGCTAAGGTCTTAAATCATGGACAGCTACTAAACATGAATAACACTTCACAACACTCAGGGACAATACCTTCAGACTTTATAAAGTTAAGATTAGATGGAAGCAACTTAATGGAATGGAACCAGTGTTTACAGATTACATATTTGAAAGAGAATGTTTTATTTTTTATTGATAACCCACCAGATAAGCCTTGGACCTATGAAATAGACTGCCTCCATCACAAAGCATATTATATATTAATTGCCTCTATTTCCCCAAGTATACTTCCCAGTATAGAGCATAATTTAACTGTATTTGAAACATACCAAAAATTATTCAATTTGTTCTATAGTAAAAGTGTAGCCACCACCACAAAAATTTCTAGGGAATTCTATTCTGCCAAACTAAAACATGATACCTCCATGAGTGAACATATCTTGAATCTAAACGCTGTAAGAGCAGACCTTATTCAAAGGGGGGAAACACCATGAAAAGCATTATAATTAACTCATTAGATCACAGCTGGGATAACTATATTACCTTAATAGATAACCTAAGTATAGAACAAATTACTTTAGAAAACCTCACCAATAAGCTTATTACTGAAGATAGACTTAGAAGAGAGCGATATACACAACAAAGGGAAGGTAGAAATCAAAGAAGAACTGATTTTAGGGTCAGAGATAGGTACCCACATGAATGCCTCATATGTGGATCTGAAAGACATCAGAGTAGAGATTGCCCCAAGAATGCAGGATACAGTGACTCATATCAACACAAGGATAGGAGAATACACTTCTTAGACAGAACTTCCCCAGATTACAAGTATAAGCGAAGAGAATCACCACACCCTAAAGAAAGACAAATGTACAGAAATAACCCTAGAGAAAATAAGAAAGGATCACTATATGGAATAAGAAACAATGACATTTTGATGTCTGATTCACTCAACACTTGGCTCATAGATTCTGGAGCCACATGTCATACAACTCATAATAGAGAAATATTAAGCAACTTCACTGAAAAGAAATATTACATTAAAGTAGCAAACCAAAATAAGGTCCTAGTGAGAGGAATAGGAGACACGCATATAAAGGGTATAGGGAAATTAGAGGGGGTACTATTTGTGCCCGAAATTCCAAATAACATATTGGCAACTCTAAAATTAAGTATAGAGAATGGAATAGAAACCACTTTCAGAGGTGGAAAGGTATTTATGACTAAGAACAACAGAGACATAGGTAAACTATTTACAAATGATGGACTAACATACCTACTGCCACAAGATAACGAACTAGTCTATGCAAACTATCAATTAAGAAACAAAAAGCCAAATTCAGATAGCCATGATGAAAGTAATAATGATAATGCATCAAACACTGATACTAATATGTCTGAGAATTTAAACAATGGAAGACCTATTCACGATAATTGTAGTCACTTACTCCACAGAAAGCTAGGACACGCAAGCTTTCCCGTCATACGAAAAATGTTAGAATGTTCCGAAGATTTAAAAATAAAGAACTGTAAAAATTACTTAGAATGCTCTGTGTGCAGTTCATCCAAAATTAAAAACAAACCAAAACCCAAAAAAGCCACTCGCACCACACAATCAGTTTTTCAACTAATTCACATGGATGTAGTAGGCCCATTAAAACCCTCAATTAAATATAAAAAAAGATACTTTCTAACCATAGTCGATGACTACAGTAGATTCGGTTTTGTATACACCCTTAATCACAAAAATGAGGTTTTCAAAAAATTTAAGGAGTTCTTTAAAATGGTAGAGACGCAACACAATACTAAAATTAAACAAATAATGACTGACAGGGGGTCGGAATTCCTATCCAACGAATTTTCAAATTGGCTAAAATCACAAGGAATATTGCACTTTAAATCTTGTCCGTTTTCCCCATTTCAAAATGGAGTCTCTGAAAGAAAAAACGGTTTGCTGCAAACCATGGTTAAATGTGTGTTAGATGATGCTGGTTTAAACCAATCATTCTGGGCTGAAGCCCTTACTTATTCCAATTACACTATAAATCGCTTATGGTCCAGTACAATCAACAAGACCCCATACGAACTCATGTATGGAAGGAAACCAAAAATTGGGCATTTACACGTATTTGGTGTATCTGCTGATGTATATGTCCCCTCACAATTAAGGCACAAAGGAGAGAAAGTATCCAAAAGACTGATATTTATGGGGTACGAATCAGGAACCAAGGGATATCGCTTCATTGATAAAAATAATCACTTCATTGTATCCAGATCTGCCGTGTTTCATGAACACATGAACTGGTCAAAATTACATCTCAATGAAATTTACCCAGAATCAAAAAATATTAGACACACGCACGCAGAACATCATATATCAGATACAAACCCCAAATCCACATCCACAAACAGAATCAAATGCCCAAAAATAGTTAATGATGAATGGAAAAAAGGACACCCCACTTTGAAGGTAGATCAATTAACCGAAAAAGAAGCTAAGTATATGCATAGCGATGAACATCCCCAGAATAGGCCCATTAGATCCAATAGGGGCACAATCCCTAAAAAATTAGATGATTACGTACTGTCTGTTCAAGCTAAACACCTGACTCCCAACACATATGATGACATACTTAAGTTACCTCTAGAAGAAAAAAGTAAGTGGGAGGAAGCAATGAAAAAAGAGATGGACAGTTTGAGAGAACTAAATGTATATACACCAACAGACATACCCACTGAGAAATCCCCCATTGGCACTAGGTGGATCTATAAAATCAAAGAGCTAGAGGATGGTAAATTCCTATACAAGGCCAGGTTAGTGGCTCAAGGCTTTGCCCAAAGATTTCCGGATGACTATGAAGACACGTACTCACCAACCGTTAGATCAGAAAGTGTGAAAACAGCATTAGTGTTAGCTTCCATTTTAAATCTGGAAGTATATCAGTTTGACGTGCAGACAGCCTACCTGCACGCTGATCTAGATAAAGAAATTTATGTGAAAGCACCCCCAGGAAAAGATACAAAAAAGGGAGAAATTTGGCTATTGAATAAGAGCCTTTATGGACTAAAACAGTCTGGTAAGCGGTGGTATGAGTGTTTATCAAAGATACTTAAAGATATAGGCTTTGTAGCTACTTCATCTGATTTTTGCTTTTTCACGAAAAGAAATGATGATTCTATTGAATATGTTTTGATTTATGTTGATGATATTTTATATTTTGGACGTGACAAGATTAAATGTGATAATTTCGCTGAACAACTAGGCAAAAATTTCAATTTAAAAATATTAGGAAAGGTAAATAAGTATTTAGGAGTCCAAATTGACAAAACAGATAAGGGGTTCAAATTATCTCAGAAAGACAAGATTATGGAACTCATACAAAAATGTAACATGATTAACTCAAAAATTTGTGATACTCCTATGTCAACTGATTTTTATAGGAATGTGTACAATGAGTACGAACCATTCAAGGATAACACTTTATATCGATCAATTATTGGGTCCTTATTATATATATCTAATTGGACCAGGCCTGATATCACCCTTGCCGTAAATTTGTTGTCAAGACATGTAAGCAATCCTAACTTATACCATTGGGAGGGAATTAAGAGGATTTTAAAGTATCTGAAGTCTAGCATTAATGTGTGTCTATTCTTAGAACCATTCATTTCTGAAAAACCAACTTTGACCTGCTACGCCGATGCTGATTGGGCTACTGATTCAAAAAGCAGGAAAAGCACTTCTGGATATGTTTTTCTTATAAATGGTTGTGCGGTGCACTGGTACACTGGCAAACAGAACTTAATTGCCACCTCTACGGCGGAAGCCGAATATGTTTGCTTATCCAAAGCAGTCAATAATCTAATTTGGTTCGATGATTTGTTATATAATGTGTGGGATGAACCTGTTTATCCAATTATTATCAATGAGGACAATAAGGCAGCAATAGATATATCAGCTTCCGAAGCAATCTCGGAAGCAATCTCAACGATCTCGACATATCGATATCAAATATAAACATGTAAGACAACTGTCAAGTATAGGATTCATTAAAGCTGTTCATTGCGATACTAGTGAACAAATTGCTGATATACTCACTAAGCCATTACCAACCAAACAACATGTGTATTTGACTTCCAAACTCAATGTACATATATAATCTTAATAACTCACCATTAGTTAGGTATTTTAGAGGGGGATTTGTTACAGTTGAAAATACCTAACCTGATATCTGTAAATATGTGTGCTTGTATATATGTCATGGTGTGATGTCATTGTGTCACTTATCATTGGTCACTACTTACCATTAGCCCCGCCTCCTCTGTATATAAGCTCTCGCTCCTGTCAGATTGACGGCTGTCTAAATGTGTTCCTGAGGAAGAAAATAAATATTATTATTACAAGAAAGTCTACAGTCTCTTATATTGGGCCTAACCAGGATAACCAACTAGCAACAAGAACAAAGTATTTAATAAGGCTATTTCATTCATTCAGATCTCGGATGTCTTCTGCTTGTGTTCCCTTTATTTTTTTGAGCAGTATATTTTCCACTGGCAGTAATGAACAGTCCTCCAAATTTATTCTGCCAGAAGCAAAGTGGCCAGGAAGGCAAGTGCTAGTGAAAGCGCACCAGCTTTTCCCCATTTCAAAACATTACAAAAACAAGAGGTTCAGCACACAATGTACAGTACATACAATGGAAAGTGTGCCCAGTTGGGGCTCCTGTCAGCTTGGTTTTCCAAACATAGCCTGACACATATTGTCGAGCAAACTGTTAAAGCCTCTGTGATCTGGAGCTCCATTTGACATGCCTTCCAAACAGCCATTTGTAAAGAAGATGGCATTTATGGAAAGGTATTTTGCTGCAGCCCCAGAGTGTGGTTTGGCAGTTGTGGTGTTATTGCTTAATACAGCAAAGAAAGCATTGTGCCTGAATACTAACAGCCTGAATACTGTCACATCACACTGCTTCTGTCTTTCCCTCCCCTCATCTGTGGCCGTACTTGTTTTCAGAGAGAAGAGCCAACCACGACATTGGGATTACTGAGGTGTTGTTCTTAGGCTGTGGTACATATATGTACCACAAAGGACATGAGCGTACACAGTGTCTTGATGGATTACCAAGTTAAATATAAGCCAACAGTGTGATGCAGCTATTAAAAAAGCAAATCCAATTGTGGACTTTATCAACGGAAATATGGGTTTAAGATCAATCATTTTCCTATTCTTCATTAGTCAAATGAGGACCTACAAACTGTATCGTTTCGGGCACCCTCTTTTGGAAGAACGAGGTCAAATTGAACCACGTAGAGAGGAAAGCTGTTAAATTAATGAAAGGGCTGGAAGGAGAAAAAGTCGGAGGAATTGTCTGTGGTTAGCCATGAGAAGAGAAAGTGGTGGAAAGACATGATGACGGTCTTCAGCATCTGGATAGCTGTTATGTAGAAAAGGAGATGGTCTTGCTCAGGCTTGGTAGGACAGAAGGTAGGACAGGAAACAATTGGGTTAAATTACAAGGAAGTGGGTTTTAGTTCTACTCAAGGAGGGTGAGATCTAGTAGTAAAAGTTTTTCAACAATAAGCAGGTTACCTGGGTGATAGTGGACTCTCCTGTGTGGAAGGTATTCAGAGAGATTCAATGTAGTAGTATTTGCTATAGTAGTGGATTCTTGCATGAAGCAGAAGGCTGGGATAATAGACAGTCTTCAAAGTTCCTTCTAACTCATATTCTATGACTCAATTATTCTATGTGTTATTAAAACACCCAGTAGTGTGCGACATCAAAATATTGCCTAATTTTATGACAAAGACTACTTCTTTGTAAGATCTTTGTGTTAACTTTATTCCATCTGAATATTGCTGGAATAAAAGGCTTTTCTTCCTAATCACCCTGCCAGCATTTTTATCTTGCACATTGACTGTTGAAACTTTGACAAGCCAGCACAGTGAAAATAAAAAGAAGAGGAAACATTTGCAATTGCCATTAATTGAGCTGCCTTGTGCTGGCAAATTAAGACATTCACTGTAAAGCATTTTAATGTCTATCGAAATCAGACTTGTCAGCAACCTCCAACTTTGATTCAAGGGCCTGAGCTTTGGTTAGCATTCCAGGACCATAAGCAATTTTTTAAAAGGCCCATTAACACTTTTCATGAGTTAGAACCTAGCATGAAAATTGGATGGCTGTTTCTTGCTTATGGATATTACAGCTTGCTTCACGCTCGCATCCAATATGGTGGGTCCCACAAGAGCACAGTTTTAATGCTTTTAAATATATGATTTTGACTTTTCATATAATGCTTCTCAGTTTTTCCAATTATCAGAACTGGTGAGGATTATATTACAGAGGGAGCTTAATGAAGCTCAGCATCTTCAATTACCTCCTAGCAAACGACTCTAGCTGGGTCTTTTGTCTTTTCATTTGTACAACTGCTGAATTTCTAAACTGCTGCTGCTGCAATGGGCTGAGATGTTGGGCTATTCCTTAGGGCACCATGTCTTCTTTTACTGTTATTAAGGTTTTTACTTTAATATTTAATTTTTTGGGGGGTGGGAGATGGATATGTTGGTTTGAGCCTTGTTGGATTGAAAGGCAATCAATTGCAGAAAAAAGACAAATAAATGCTAGGATACTAAAAGATTATGATCTTTGTCCTGTGCAAGGCCTTTTTTTCTTTCCTTGGGGAGAGAATATGAGTACATTATAGATCCGTGATGGTGAACCTATGGCACGTGTGCCACAAGTGGCACGCGGAGCTATATCGGTGGGCACACGAGCGTTGCCCTAGCTCAGCTGCAGTGTGCATGCACGCGCCGGCCAGCTGATTTTCGGGCCTTCTGGGCCCACTGGAAGTTGGCAAACGGGCTGTTTCCGGCCTCCGAATTGTCTCCGGGGGGTTGACGAAGGCCGTTTTTGCCTTCCCCAGGCTCCAAGAAAGCCTCTGGAGCCTGGGGCGGGTGAAAAATGGCACCGTAACATCGCATGCCAAAACTGAGGGGAGCGCAGAGGGATAAGGCACATTGAATTATGGGTGTGGGCATGCGCGTATGTAAGCCCCCCATGCTCCCCACGCTTTTGGAATGCGGCGGCAAAAAGGTTAGCCATCACTATTATAGATCAAACTGCACATCTTAAACAAAATATATTTAGACTGGATTTGGTATTTTTACCCATCTATCAAGTCCTTCCCAAGGATCTGGGACAGACAGATGTTGTTGTCTGAAGGTCTTAGAGCAGGGGTGGGTTCTACTTACTATCAGTCTACTTACTATCTATTTTACTATCAGTTCGCAACGGGGCTGCATGCGCGCTTGCTTTGCTCGCGCACGCGTGCACTCTTCTGTGCAAGCACAGAAGCATTTTCATGATGTCAGGGTCAGTGGGCGGGGCCTCCCGCCAGTTTTACTACTGGTTCTATAGAACCGGTGTGAACCGGGGGCAACCCACCACTGTCTTAGAGGTATCATCACAGGATGTAAGCTATACTGAGTAAAGCTGCCTTTCGCAATTGATTGGTGATGAATTTGTCAATGCCGATGGTGTTTCAATTATTTTGGGATTGCACCCAAGGCATATATTACTATCATTGCTTTCTTTTGCCACAGCTGCTCTCTTTTTATTTGCAAGTCCTTGTTTTGTGAATTATTACGGTTTGTACACAGTCAGGAAGATGTTTATTGTTGCTCAGAATGGAATTGGATTATAAAGGAATGATGAAGGAAAACAGCTGATTCAGGAGTGAATAACCTTCCATTATCTGCCTGTTTGCAGCATGTAGAGATTCCCTTCCCAGTTGCCAGTGACAACCAATGGTGGGGCTCACTCTAAATATAAACCACATCATTTTTCAATACTTGAATATTTTGTTTTCACTGCTGTCCCTTTTCATGCAGTTAATTCCATGCAAAGATTAAATTTACAGCAATTGGACATTTATGGGCCCCTATTCATGATTTAGTTGGTTTTGCCCGTTTTTTAAAATGACCACCTACCTTTTGGGGTTTGTTCCCCTAGCATTGAACTGCAGCTCTTCATACCCCTTGGTGCTTCTGACTGTGATTTTGGGAATGAGAACTTCAGCAGTGTCCAGGGAGCCTTTGGAAAGCAGAATAATATGCTGCTCATTTAAATGGCGTATTGAAAAGAACAATAACCACAATTCTCTAATGTAATCATGATTGCTTATTAAATGCTATCCTTCTTTGACACAATATACCAAACACAGAGCATTTTAAAATTCCCCATCTCTTTTTAAATGATGTATTTAGCTCCTTTTAATTTTGTCCATTCAAGCAATGTTGGCATGATCTCCTACAGTAAATCACTTTGCCCACTGTTTAATGTGAACAGATGGCTAATGGAAAACATTACCCTGAGAAGTTAACAAACCCTGCCCCAAACAGGACCAGAAATTAGTATACAGTATTTAGCAATTATGCAAATACATATACATATATACATATTCTGTAAGAATAGAATGTTAAGGGCACTTTAAGGATTTCAAGGCACACAACCTGGTTATTGGCATAATTTTAATATTCTTCTAATGTTGCTTTAATATACTTTGGGTTCCTGTTCCCTTTTCAGTAAATTTTCAATAATTTTGTTTCAGTAAACATTTTCAGTAAAAGTTATTTTCAGATTATTAATTTATTCTGAAATGTACCTTAGGAAAGTGAATATTCGGTTTTCTACTAGTTTCCTTTGTTTTTTAGTTTGGAAGCCCGGGAATCTACTGAAAAGTTATAATCATTTTTTGCATCGTACTGCTTTTCCTTTTTTGGGAGTTTGGAGGAGGGTTTAAGGCCTCTCTCAAACCGTATTTCTACCTTCCTGCTTTTGGGATACTGTGGGGCCTTGGCATACTGTGTAAAGCCCTCAGAATTTAGGAAACTGCACTCCTCTGATCAGTGGTGGGTTGCCCCCGGTTTGGACCGGTTCGCAAGAACCGGTAGTAAAACTGGCATGAGGCTCCGCCCACTGACCTGGACGTCATCATAAGTGATCTGCGCATGCGCAGAAGAGTGCACGTGGGCACGATGTGAACCGGTAGTAAAGGTAAGTAGAACCCACCCTTGCCTCTTATTGAATAGGAAGCAAGAAGGATTATACCATCTCTTTTTCCTGCTTTGCTTCCCCTGCCTACCCCAACCTTTAATCTAAGCAAGAAGTGAATGTTTTTAAACAGCTTGGGCAGCATCTGTTTGGGGGTTTGGGGAAAAGAAACATGACAATGCCAGGGGAAAGCACCATTGCTGGGGTCACATGTGGTCTTTGAACAATCAGTGTAGGCATATGCTTTGTCTGCCTGCCCTGCTGCTGGAAAAGAAGATTGAGGAATCTTTGAACCTCTGATGATTGCCACTGGTCTGTCCTCACAGACTGTGTGCAGTTCGACATGCAGCTAAATCCATCCAATAAAACAGTCCATGTAGGTAGATCTGGATGCTTTACTGTACCCTGAAAGAACAGGGTATGGTGAAACTGGGGAAAATAGGAATACGTACAATGAGAACCAAATATAAGATAGGCAGTATTGAGTTACTGCTGAATATAACAATGAATAAATACAAGTAATTTAAATCTCACCAGTGATGCTGTGTGGGTGGAATGTGGGTTGGTCCTTGGATGACCATGTGCCACAGATTAAGATGGATTCTTCTTTGTGCTTCTACCTTCTCCAAATGCTAGAGGAAATGGAGTCTGGCTTCCCGGCATGCACTTGTTTTGCGATCGTGGGCTGATAGGTAAAAGAGGTTGGGTCAGCTTCAAACAATATACTTGGTATTTGTTTCTCTGGCCACTAGATGGAGCAAGAGAGCAACAACAGTACATAAAGATTGTATGTAGGGGCATATTTGTCTCTCCCACCAGGAGATGGGGCTAGAGACCAACAACAGTATATAAAAGTTATATGCTGGGACATGACATCAGCACTACAATTCCCAGCATCCTTTACCACTCTTCATTCTGTGCTGGCTGTACTCTTTGAGCTCCAGCCTTACTAGAGGACAAATGCATGGTAGCTCATTCATGGTAGAGCCATCATCTTTCAGAGTTTGCTCTCGCTCAAAAGCAACCCATTTCCCCATTATCCGTTTGATAGGCAGCCTGTCGATCTCTTCAGAAACGAGTGCAGATTGCAATAAGAATAGACCAGTTGTCCTTCAGCTCAGGTTGGGGGAACAACGTCAGGAACAGATGAGGGGCTTTCACTGTGAGAAGAGCTGTTTGCGTAGATGGTTGGTGCTTTGTGCTTTTTTGTGTTTCAATGTTTTACGTGCAAGAAATGTTCGATATTAACATCCTCCATACCAGCCTGCTTCCCACTGATGATTTTATTAGAATAAATAATCTATCCCTTGCCAATAGTGAATCAAATCACGTTTACTGTATTTAATACAGCCCTGAGGCCAGATGCAAACAAGATATTGAATAAAAGAAGCACCACATTTTTCTATATATACGTATGTGTGTATAAAAGAAAAACGAGTATAATCGAGTCTAAAAATATCTATTAAGGCCATAGCTATTAAAACGAATCCAAATAAAATACAGGTGGTCCTCGATTTACAATAGTTCATTTAGTGACCATTCAAAGTTACAATGGAACTGAGAAAAGTGTCTTATGACCAATTTTCACAGTTACAACCTTTGCAGCATCCCCATGATCATGGGATTAAAATTCAGATGCTTGGCAATTGTTTCATACGTATGACCATTACTGTGTCTCAAGGTCATGTGATGACCTTTTGTGACCTTCCGACAAGCAAAGTCAATGAGGAAGTCAGATTCATTTAACAACCGTTTTACTAAACTTATCAACTGCAGTTATTCACTTAACAACCGTAGCAAGAAAGGGCGTAAAGTGGGGCAAATTCACTTAACAAATGTCTCACTTAACCACAGAAATTTTAGGTTCAATTGTGGTCGTAAGTTGAGGACTACCTGTACTACTATAAGAAGTTCCAATCCTAATGGTACAGCATACTGTACAAATGGTAGCACAGAACTGGTAATTTGAGAGGTTATTTTCAAATCCTTGTCTAAGAGTAATAGCATTTAATAGAAATCACATTTCCTACCTGGAACTTCCAATATCTGGATAGAAATATTAACGATTTGTGGATTTGAAATGGATAAGAGATGGTTATGGTGTCAGAGTGTGCACACAGTGTGACTAGTTTTGAGACAACCCAGGAGCAAAATACAGCAAACAGGTTTGTCTTTCAAATAGTGGGTTATCTACAAGGAATATATACATACGCATACTGGGCAAAGTCAGACAATCAATCATCAACTACAGCACGGAAGCACACATGGAGAAAGGGTTTCTCTTATAAAACAGCCTCTCTTATAAAACAGCCTCTTAAAGTGGTAAAGAGTCAAATAACCCTGCTGAATCATTACTACCATTACATCATCATTACAGCATTACAGCATTACAGCAGCTGGTCAGCTACTAAATCATCATTACCCTGACATATGGGAAGAAGTGATCCTTAGATGTAATCTTTAAGGCATACATTTTTTAAAGTTTATTTGTATTTATTGTGATGAAGGCTGCTAGTCACTTCTTCAAACATTGCTTTTTCTTTTTGCCTTTTTGCCTTCTGTTTCTTTCTTCTTTTAAACAATTTTTTTTTTATTTTTCCAACAAAAAACTCTTAAACATAAAATACATCTTTTGAGAGCAAAGGTTTGGTCCGGTCATAGGTAGGTACAATTGCTCGCACTTCTTTAACAAATTTGATTCCAAATTTCATCCATTTACATCTTTAAAGTCAAACCACAATTTTTTTTTATCACAAATTCTAACATCTTAATCTAAACATTAGCATTCTATTGTATCACCATAAATCTTAATTTCCAAATAGACACAGCTCATTTTTATATACTATCTTTAGTTTCCAAATAAACACAATTCTAATTTTTATATCATTTTACAAATCAAAATTTCGAATATATTCCTTAATCTCAAGACCCATTTCATCAAATCTCTATCTTAACCTCTATTGATATAAATCTAATTTTCTTAGACTTATCACCAATTACACTTCTCATTTTACATAAAATCAGTTCAAAATCAATTCACATATTTAATTATCATTCATTGTCTTCTTTTTCACCCCAATTAATTTCCAACATTTTTATCTTTAGGCTGTTTTCCATCCTATTCTCCTCCACGTCTCCATCCATTTATTTTGTCTGGTTCCCAGTATACTTTCATTTTGGCTGGTTTCCAGCATATTCTTCTCCACTCCTGAGTCTATTGTTTGGCTGATTCACAGCATTTTTATTTTAGTTGTTTTCCAGCATAATCTCCTCCATTTCTCCTGCTGATTACCAGCATATTCTCCTCCACTCCTAGATCTACTGTTTGGCTGGTTCACAGCATTTTTATTTTAGCTGTTTTCCAGCATAATCTCCTCCATTCCTCCCGCTGATTACCAATTGCCTTCTGTTTCTTTTTGTTTTTCTTTTCATTGTTTATTTCCTTTTTTCTATACTTTTATATTTTGTTATTGTTAAAATTATTAAATTATTTTAAAAAGAATAAACAATTTGTCTTTTCCAAATGCAGGGCACATTTGACAAAAACTGTGATGTAGTTCACAGCTCAAAAATGCATAATGAAGTGTAAAAAAAATAAGGAAATCTGTTGCTACATGGGCAAAACAAATTATATTTGGTTGCAGACGTATACATCTGGAAGAACAAACACGAAATGTTATGCAGTTTAAGAAAATGTGTGTCCAGCTAGGTATATAAGGAGAAAAGCACATGAAAAATAAATATTAAATTGTTGCAGAAATATGAAGAAAAAAGAAAAAGAAAGGAAGGAAGGAAGGAAGGAAAGAAAGAAAGAAAAAGGGGAATAGGAAACAATCAAAAGAAATACTGATTTGTCCATCTCTGTGCAAGGGAAGAATTACTTTTTAAGGGTCTAAGTCGTATTGTCTAAATTTCTAAATTTCTGAATAGGAGTTGATCAAATTTGACAGCAGAACTTGAAAGGTACCATTTGTAAATAATCAAAATTCTTAAACAGCTGCAATTGATAACAGTAGAATAGTTCCAAAGAGATAGTTGCCGTAGGTAACTGTATCTATACATTAGGTTTTCCTGAGCCAAATATCTTTTCATCAAGACCACCATCACTGCCCCATCCTTTCTGAGATGAAATGTATCTTTGATAGACAACTGTTTCAGTGACTATCTTAAAGAATCCTCACACTGCTTCCACTTTAAAAATTGGCCTTAGACACAGCAGTCTCCATATCAATGGAGCGGCACCTTAAGAAAACATATTTCGATTGAATTATAAGCCAACACTTCATACTGCATGCTACTTTCATTTGATTGTATGGGGCACAGCCCACCAGTTTTCTCTGCTATGTAATGTTCTTTCTGGAAGAAATACAGATGGTAAAAATTGCATTTTGGAATAAAGAGGTATGTTTTGATGTAAATTTGTAGGCGTGAATGAAATGCAATAAATGGTATAATTCAAATATAGGGAAACAGTTACAGTAAATAATGGGAAATTAAGGATTCTTTGAAAGCTGAGGTGATTTCACTGAAATGTTGACATGTGAATTGAAAAAACTTGTTTGGAAACATGAATTGTTAACTATGTAATGAATTCGATTCCTTCTCAAGGCACTGAATATTCCTTACACATACAGACCAGGGCTGGATTCTACTTACCTTTACTACGAGTTCACAATGGGATCTGCGCATGCGCAGGTCACTTCTGCTGATGTCAGAGTCAGTGGGCGGAGCCTCCTGCCGGTTTTACTACCGGTTCTATAGAACCAGTCCAAACCGGGGGCAACCATCACTGATACAGACATAGATATATGTATTCTCAACACAGTAACTGTAAGCTGTGTGGCCTTCAGGTCCCAGAATTCCCCAGGCATGTCTGTAAAATATGGCTGGAGAATTCTGGGAGTTGAAGTCTACACAGCCTAAAGCTGCTGGGGTTGAAAAACATTGCTTTAAACAAGGTGGATTTGATTTAAATCGAGTTGATTTAAATCACAATTTAAATCATGATTTAAATCACTAGTAAAAAGGCTTGATTTAAATCAACTTGATTTAAATCATAATTTTTAAAGAGCAACTGTCATCTCTGCTACTCCTTTGACCCACTGTTGACTCACCGATAGTCCCAGTGTTGCAGAATATACAGCCTCATGCTACATAACTAAGCTCCATTTCATGCTGAATAAACTAAATTATTTATGTATCTTAAATAGAAAACTATCTTACGATAGATTTTCACCCCAAAAGTTTTTTATTAAAATAAATTAAATAAAAATAAAAAAAAATCCGATTTAAATCAAAAAAATCTGATTTTTTTGATTTTTTTAAAAAAAAATCATTGATTTTTATCCACCCTGCTTTAAACTATACCCCAATACTGAAGATATTTTTCATGCTTTAAAATAGCATCACGAACATTGCACATAAAAGTGTGCCATATGGAATGCAGAATAACAATTCAATGTTGTTGTTATTGCTGCTTATATTTGCATGATTGCATGCATACAGAATTGCCTAGAACAGGCCTGTCAAACTGGTGGCCCATGGACCGGATACGCCATGTGCAGGCCATGCGCACCCTGGCTCCACAAAGGCAAAACACCTTGTGATACATCACTATCCAGACTGTGACACGATCGAGAAGTATATTTGCTTAGATGCAGTAACATGTACAGTGGTATTCTTTGACTCTAGTAGCCTTTTCTTTGACTCTCTCGTGCTTGCTTTGGCTGCATTGGAAAGCTACTTAACACTCTCCAACTTCTCCATCTCCAAGGCTTTCTGGTTAATTACATCTGAGTTGTCAAGGAAAGACTGACTTCATATGGTGGGGCTGGCTCTATTACCATGCAGGACTCCATATTAGGCTACATTAAATTAATAATCTTTCTAAGCTTCCATAAAGTTGGGTGTTACCCTACCAGCAATAGATGGAAATCCATTTGAGGTTAAATAGTTCTCTCACTTTTGCTCAATATTACAGAAATGAGGAAATGAAGCTATCATGTTCATTCTTGACAGGTGACAAATTATCCAGGTCTGATCTTGAAGAACTATTGGCTTGATTCAGTTCAACACTTTCTTTCTGGCAAATACTTTTTCCTATTGGCAATGTCTATAGGAGATAGGTTTATATGTGTTAACCGCTTATGTTTGAATTCTAGGAAGAAAACAACAGAAACTATTGCTCAGTTCAATTGCTCAGCAGGATGTCTAAGAAGACTGACCTCCTTTTGGAGATGTTTACTAGAGAAAATAACTCCAAGTAGAGTTATTGCTAATGCTAGAAAGCCAAAATAGATGCTTCATAGGCCCAAAATTACTTCCATTAGAATGAATATTGTATCAGAATTCCCGTCCTCCTATCTTTATGTGAATTGAAGGGGTACCTGACATATGGACTTAAGCCACTTTTATCTGTTTGTTGCTTTGGTAATGACTCTTTCCTCTGTCAAAGACATCCATCCTTTATAACTCTTTATATCAGGTCAGAAATGCATACACAAGTGTCTCCATAAGACAACTTCTACATCAGGTAATCCTCAACTTACAACTATTCATTCAGCAACCGTTTCAAATTATGTTGGTGCAGGGACATATGACCTCTGTTCAAAGTTACAGATGTTGAAGCGTCTCCATGATCACGTGATGAAAATGCAGATGTTTGCCAATCCACCCACTCTTTTAACTAACCACAGGGAATGCTGCAACTGCCCTAATCCACCTATGTTTCCCTCCTATCAGGCCCCACCAGATTCCAAGGACTTGGACCTCCTCCTACCATATCACATCTTGTTCCACTTACATCTTCAGAAGATTGTCTTTCCAAAAGAATGCCCCCTGATGCGATGCACAGATTTTCTAGAGAGGCCACCTTGCACCATTCTGGCTGCGGTTGCCATTCTCACATCTCTTAGAAGGGCATGGTTTTCCAAACTGGGCAATTTGGAAAATCATGTCCTTCTGAGAGATGGTGAGAATGATGCCTGTTTCCAGAATAGCTTGCGATGGCCTCTGGAGGAAGGCCACACATCTCATCAGCTGGACACTTTTCCAGAAAGACAATCATTGGAAGAGGTAAGTGAAGCAAAGTGTGATGGGTGAGGGAGGAGGCCAAGGCTGTGAGACCCAATGGGGTGGGAAGCACACCAAAGGCTGTGGGACATGATAGAGCAGGAAGTAGGTCGAAAGCTGCATGATGCAGCAGAGAAGTGTGTCCGAGGCTGTGGGACCTGGTAGGGTTGGAAATTGGGCAGAGAGTACATGAAGGGATGGAGAGACCATGAGAGGCCTGGCATAGGCCACATGTGAGGTTGGGGAGGTGTGCAGTGAGGACCCTGGAATGAAACTGAGTGCAGGACTAGGACTTCCAGAGCTTCCTCCACCCCTTGAGGCATCCCACACTCTGCTTAATGACCCACATGGTTGCTTAACAACTGCAATGGGGAGAGATGGGATTGCAGTTGTTGAGTGAGGCAGTCACACAAATGCCTCAGTTCATGGCTGCAGCAATTTATGACTATAATTCTGGGCTCAATTTTGGCCTTAAGTTGAAAACTATCTGTAAACTTCCACAATGGCCACCCCCCCACCCCCCCAATGATTCATGCCAAAAAAATCCATCCCTAAATATGTATCTAAGAGTCTGTCATCTGCACCTCTATAACTGTCTGGTTTGGTTCTGCAACCCAACAAGACAGACACAGACTTCAGAGGATAATTAGAACTGCAGAAAAAAACAATTGCTACCAACCTGCCTTCCGTTGAGGACCTGTATACTGCACGAGTCAAAAAGAGGGCTGTGAAAATATTTACAGACCCCTCGCATCCTGGACATGAACTGTTTCAACTCCTACCCTCAAAACTACGCTATAGAGCACTGCCCACCAGAACAACTAGACACAAGGACAGTTTTTTCCCGAATGCCATCACTCTGCTAAACAAATAATTCCCTCAACACTGTCAAACTATTTACTAAGTCTGCACTAGTATTAATCTTCTCATCATTCCCATCACCCATCTCCTCCCACTTATGACTGTATGACTGTAACTTTGTTGCTTGTATCCTTATGATTTATATTTATATTGGTTGTTTCCTGATTGCTTATTTTACCCTATGACTGTCATTAAGTGTTGTACCTTATGATTCTTGACAAACGTATCTTGTCTTTATATGTATATGGAGAGTGTATGCACCAAGACTAATTCCTTGTGTGTCCAATCACACTTGGCCAATAAAAAATTCTATTCTAATCTATCTTCTGTAGTTTAATACTTGATGGTGAAGACAAGTATAAAGTTTGTGGGGTTCTTGGTGTTCTCTGAGCTTGGATATTTGCTTGCAGATGTTTCATAATCAACTAGGTAACCCAATTATATAGAATTTCTTCAACATACAACCTCATATGAAACAATATTCCTAAGGAGAACCAATTGTGAGTCCCACTGGATAAAATGAACCAGAAGGCCTATTTTTCAGCAGTAAGATTATTCAATGCTGTGGTAATAGTAATGATTTATTAAAACTTAATAGAATAAATGCATCTCACAAACTTTATAGGATAAATGTTTCAGGTCATTTAAACTATTATAATGAAAGTATAACCTTTTACATTAAGCACCTGTTCTTTCCATTTAATCCCTGGCAGTGGTTCAGTTTTCTACAGAGGGAGAGCCCTATCTAATGGACATGCAGAGGGATTATTTAAATGATAGATTTTAATTAGCTCTTTGAATTACTTCTTAAAAGAGCAGGTATTAAAGAATTCCTTTTTTCAATTGAGATGCTCTAAAGTATTTTCTGAGAGGGTGACATACAATTTTGCTGCTCTGTAAACCATCCCTCAGTTTAATTTGAAGTATAACACTGGTACCAGCTCAAATAATCAATATTTTTTAATACTGGGGAAATACTGCAGCTTTATAGTCCATTGAATATTTTAATGTTAAATTTGATTCTCCATTTCTCTCTCTCTCTCTCTCTCTCTCTCTCTCTCTCTCTCTCTCTCTCTCTCTCTCTCTCTCTCTGTGTGTGTGTGTGTGTGTGTGTGTGTGTGTTGCATCAGATTGATAAATGCTACTCCTGTTTACCCAGCTGAGATCAGTTTGGAAATTCAGATATAAAACACGTTTCCTTCTGTTTATTGCTAATATGTGGTAATTATACTCAAATTCTCTATGTTTTTACTGCTTTTTAATTGATACTTAACTTTTTTTTATTGGTCACTTAAAAATAATCTCATATTCTGCAGCATTGGCAGAGATTAATTCATTCAGTCCACCACAAAAACCACAGGAAGACTCAATCTAAATGCAGATGTTATCACTATGATCGGTGGTCTGCCCGTTTTATTTTTGTTTCTCTTATTGTTTCTTAGGCCTCTCTCTCAATGTGGCAATGGCAAAGAAATCTGACATGGGGTTTAATGAAAGTGGAATTGGAACTTCACAGTAGGATAAGGTGACCAGATTTTAACATTGGTAAAGAGGGACATTGTGGGCGTGGCTTATTTTGTGGGCGTGGCTTGGAGGCCATGTGACTGGGTGGGCGTGGCTAGCTGGTCATGTGACCGGGTGGCCATGGCTGTGTGTATAGGGACTACTCAGAGGGCTGAAAAGTCATTTCTGACAGGTCCTCACACTTTTGACTGGTCCTCACACTTATGACCATCCTCACATTTATGCCCGTGCAGCATTCTTAACAACCATGTCACTCATTTCACAACTGCTTCTCTTCACCATGATGACAAGATAGGGCAAAAATGTAAAATGTGAGGACAGTCGTAAGTTCGAGGACTGGTCAAAAGTGCGAGGACCAGTCAAAAATAACTTTTTCAGCCCTCTGAGTAGTCCATATGCATAAAAGGATACAGTAATAGAGAGGGATGAAGGAAGGGAAGGGAAATTAGAGTAGGAGTGATGGTTAAGAGAGGGAGGAAGAGAGGAGGAGAAGGAGAAAGGAAGAGGAAGTAGGGAGGAGAAGAAGAGGGGGGGAAGAGAAAGTAAGAAGGAAAGAAAAGAGAGGTGGTAGGTTTGAGGAGAAAGATTGCTGTACAATAAAAAAGATGAAAGGGAAGAAAGCCAACCCCAAACAAATATAAAGATATTAAGATAAAGAATGAATTGTTAAACTTTAAAGAATAAAAGAGAACAAATATGAATAAATAGCAATAATTAGAAACACACATACATACAATGTATTTTCTTTGAACAGAATATTTGGCTGGTTCACAAATTTAAACAGTGTTTAGTCATTTCAATTAAATTTACAATTTCTATATTTCCTTTTTGCCATATTTATTCCTCATCTATTTTTTTAAAAAAACAATTTTACCCTTCATCCTCATCTCTAATCTTAATCAAATTCAATTTTTCCCTTCTATTCTATTTTATACCCCTTCCCATTGTCATCTATTTTTATATCCATCCTCACATTGGTTAATTATGTAATTATGTAATACAGTTGTTTAATACAAATTCAACATTTTAATATAAATCAATTAGTTATATAACTATCTTTTTTGTATATTAATCAATATGAACATGAATATTCCAATTATTTCCATGCAATCCAATTTCTTACAAATCAATTAATTATACTTACCAATAATAATAAACCAAATAATTTCCCCCATATATTCCTCCAAACCACAACTTAACCATTTCTGCTTTCAACACAGTATACAATTAATAATATCTCAATTATTACAATTCCCTAGTTAAAAAGAGCTTTTTTTTCTTTTGTGTTTTAAAATCTTGAACTCTCCTCTTTTGCCCTAAATAATTTTCCATTGTTTGCACTTACCTTTTTTGGTGAGGAAAAGGAAAATAAATCTGCTGCCTAATTTTCCAACGTTGCAAGCAAACCGCAAAGCCAACAGCCTGTTTTACTTTCAGTTTCGTTTTGAGCTTGGTTTGCACAAAGAGAAAAAAAAACTGAGCAATTTAGCAAGAGCAGAGCCCTGTGCAAATCAGCTGAGAGGGGGAATTAACGTAGGGCGGCCCTTTGAAGCCCCGCGGCAAGAGTTTAAACAGGTTTTTTCCCTCTAGCCATCAGCGGGGATTCAGGAGGCAGCCGGGAACCAGGAGGCAGAATGAAAATTCGGGACTTTTTTAAAACGCTGCGGGACGCGGGACAAATTGCTCAAAAGCGGGACTGTCCCGCCAAAAGCGGGACGTCTGGTCACCTTACAGTAGGACTAATGGCAGGGATTGATGGAGTCCACTTTTATCCATCATTCTCTACTCAATTTTTTTTTCCTCCTAACATATATTTGATCTGAAAATGCACTCGCTACAGGTAGAAAATGCTTTTCAAAAGCACATGTCAGGGCAAGAGTACCAAGTGTGTGCCCTGTGGGTTACAGTCAGTCCAGTGTAACATTCTTCCAAATAAATAGAGTCAAAAAGTGGACTTTTTTTTTCCTTTTAGGAAAATAAGAGTTTTCAGGAGTGGAAGATGCGCTTTAACCAAAATGCTTAAAGAACCAATTTTTCTACTGAAACCTTCTTCCCCAATGGGGCCTGAATATATGAGATTTTGGTGTAAACAAAGAAGATATTTGAGACAATGAAACCATGCACTCCTCCTATAGAAGATGATAACATTTATACTAATAGATTTATTAAAAACATGCATCATACAACACATTCTGTTCTTCAAAGAAAGCTATGTCAGAAGCTATCTGTATGAGGGAAAAGTATGGATGACTATGAATTAGCTAGTGAGTAAAAAAAATAAAAATTAATTAATTAATTAATGCTCCTGCTAGATCTTATATTTGAGGCTGATTTTCACCCTGTTATTGTAACGTAGGTACTGATGAGTCAGTATGAAATGCTTGCATCTACGTCTGTTTGTCTTTTGGCTGTATTATTAAAAGGGACTAATTGTTTTAAAAATAAAAAAGGCAAATTTGATGGAATGGAGAATTATGCAAAGGTTTGCCTAGAATTTGGAATGCTAACACGATTTATGTTGTTGCTATCATAATTCCCTCTTTCCCTATTTCACAGAATTGATCTTGTGGCTGGTCCCGGTTTAAACATGTGTTACATGACTGAAAAAATGTTGGAGCTTTGATTGTGCCATCAACCCCTCCCCCCACCCCCACCCCGCTGATACTTTTTTTGGCCTCCTGCAGATGCTGATGTTTAGGTTATCAGTGACTACTTGGGGACTGGAAGAACTGAGCCTTGATAGTACAGTGGTTTAGTGCACCCTATTATTAACACAGCTGCCTGCAATTTCTGCTGGTTCGAATCTCTCCAAGGCTCAAGGTTGACTCAGCCTTCCATCCTTTCTAAGGTAGGTGAAATGAGGACCCAGTTTGTGGGGGCAATAAGCTGACTTTGTATAAAATATACAAAAGAATGAAGGCTATTGCTTAACGCATTGTAAGCCGCCCTGAGTCTCCGGAAAAGGGCGGCATATAAATCAAATTAAAAAAAAAAAAAAACTGTCCAAATTTTTATCTACAGATAAAACCTACAACTATAAGGGAGCCTTTGCCATTACAGTTATATGTTGTGATGGCCATAAAATGGCTCATCACTTTTACAATCATTTATGTGGCGCTTGTAAAGCAAACACCCCTGTTGTAAAGCAAAATCATTGTTTGCTATGGGCAGTTTTTGCCAAACATCAGGAATAAATGCTGGTTTTCAGGGGAAAAAAATCATAAAAAGCAGTCACATGACAGCAGGTTGCTGCAAACAGCCATAAATGGGGACCAGTTTCTGGGCACCCAACATGTGGTCATGTGACCATGAGAGTGGGGAGAGCTGTCAGAACTTCAGAACCAGGTTGCAAGTATTTTTGTTGGTGGTGGTGTGACATCCGTTGTGATTTTGAGCGGCTATTAAGTCGACGACTACTGTAATACATGGAGAACAGTCCTACAGACAGCTGTGACATCTGCGGGATCCAGCTGTGACATCTGCGGGATCCAGTGGTGTCATCAAAATGACAAAAACAGTATCACATTTGTGATGTAAGCTTCACCCTTTTTGTACATGTATGTGAAGTCAAGACATGAATACAAAAGGGGCTGAACTCTGCTGCCATCATTTCGAATCCTCCTCCTACAGATATCTTTGGTACAGATCAACATTAGTGTGTCTGAATTTCAAAGTTTTTCTGGCGGCAATTTCCTTCTAACCTTGTACTGCTTTTCAGCTCTTTGAAATGTTTTTTTCCCCCTAAAAATTAAATACAGAGGATTTTTCCCCTCTAATTTTCTTTGTCTCATATAGAATATTGCATTAAGTCTCATCTGGCATAATTGTATTCCTTCTGTTTCTTGCTTCTAATAACTTCACTTATCACTCTAGAAATCCTTAACAACATGGCACTTCATTGGGATTTGACAAATTATAACCCTTGTGTATCTGAATCACAACTGTATGACTGCCCAGTATAAAGTACCTGAAATGGAATGCACCTATTCTTACCATATGAACAAAAAAACAAAGAGACTTGATATTTCTTCCTAAATAATTCTTTGTGCATTCCAGTAGCAGCTAATACCATTGGTATTGGTACTTTAGAGGTGGGTTTCAGCAGGTTCTGACCAGTTCTGGAGAACTGGTAGCGGAAATTTTGAGTAGGTCGGAGAAGTGATAGTAAAAATTCTGACTGGCCCTGCCCCCATCTATTCTCTTCCTCCCAAATCCCTGCTGAAATGGGGATTTTGCAGTATCCTTCCCCTGGAGTGGGGTGGGAATGGATATTTACAGTATCTTTCCCCTGCCACACCCACCAAGCCATGCCACCCTCACCAAGCCACACCCGCAGAACCAGTAGTAAATATTTTTGAAACCCACCACTGTGGTACTTGTAACAAGAGTGGTACAAGATGTAACAAAGAGCTCAACAAGCAATAGGTTGGACTTCATTGAAAAGGTAGCTTTAGTCCGTAGACCCCTAGAACTGAGTACTTCTGACCTACATAGATACAGGCACAGACTTCCTCAAATCATATCTATGCTTAAGTCATGGAATCGGGGCTAGACTATGTTTTATTGATTTATTTATCAAGTTTAGACACCACCTATCTCACTCTCAGAGCAACCCAGAGCGATACTGCCTTTTACAGTAGATAAATGGAGCATAATGCTTGAAAAGATTGGGTTTATCTAATCAGCTAGGTCTACCGCAAGATTTAGTTTCAGAATCTCACAAGATCTCATTTGATAAGGCATTACAAAAATCAAGACTAAGAGCTACAGTGCTTATAGATCTCGAAAGAGTATTTCTAAATTTTTAATGAAATATGTTTTTTTAAATTAAAAACACACTTACATGTTCTGAATGCTATATTTTCCTATTTACTGAAGAAAAGTCTGATGATGTCTCAGGGTGAGATGCTATATATTCTGTCGTTTATACTTAGCATGACTTTTAACCGTTTTATCTTATGTGACAGAATTCCCTGTAAATTAATGATATGTGAAAAAGGCAGAAAGGACCAGTATGTTACTAGAATCCGTGGCAATAAAATCTATACTGACAACTCTTGTATATTTTGACTATCCTTGTTCCTGATTTCAGTGGCTAGAAATCCATGTTATCAGTATCAAAGAAGAAATAAATAATTTTGCTTATCAGAACTTTTATACAAATCGATGAGTTACAAATCTATCAATACTATATATTGGAGAACCAAGATATGTACAAAAAAAGCATGCTTTAGGGGAAAAATAATGGAATATTAGGAAAGTGTATGCTAAAATGAAATTCCAGTTTGAAAAATGAAAAATACATGTGAGCACTAGCAGAAAACATTTACACTCTGAAAAAATATCTATCAAATGTGTTCATTTGAAGTATGTATACATATATTTATGCAGATCTTCACTCCTGCATGTATTGGATAAAAAAATTAGTAAAGTTAAAATAAAACCAATAATCCAGAGCCATATCACCCACTCAGTAGGGAGAAGAAGCTCATTAAAACAAAAACCATGGAAATTAATAATATATGGGTTTATTTGGTAAACAGTACTTCAGTTGTAATTTGTGAATTTGAGGGGAAAATGCTAATAATGCACTGTCAGATATTTGAAGTTACGTAATACTATTTTTTCAACCTTCATATTTGACTTTAAAACAAAAACATACTTTAAATATGACCACTTCTACAATTAAACATTTTTTGTATGTTACATTACAAACCAATAAAATTGATTAAAAATATAATTAAACATTTTTTGTAATTACATTTCCACTAATTAAAACTTATTTAGTTTTGGTTTCCTATCATACTTCCAATATAGTTGCCATCAATATTTTTAAATTATGAATGATTAGAATTCGTAGCTCCACTCTATTAATAGTATTGATTACTCCTTGCTGGTGTTCTACATAATTAAGTGGATTAATGGGAAATTTACGTATCATAATATGAAGAAAAATTAGGGCTTGTATCAGAAGCAATGTATTTGTGATACCATGAAGATCCTTCAAAATATAGAATAATGAGATCTGTTTCAAAAACAAATTAGCTATATTTTAGAAGGCTGACAACGCAGGCATATGTAATCAAACTCACTTAGAAATCCATCAGAGTAATTTTATCTATATTTCTACAGTGATTCTGCTACTCTGCTAAATATCAAAATTTGATATTAATAGTTAGACATGTCGCATGCTTGTTTGGTATTGATTTGTTCAGAAGCATTCAGGCATATCATCTATTATACCTCATTTTTCATGAGGGAAAAAAAAAAGGAATTTCAGAACTGGGACTGGGTAGAATAGAATGGGAAGAAATGCAAGCCAAAAAACCTCTAAATGGCAAACACTTAGTTAACTCTTCACTGGCGGAGAGAACCTTATTTATGTTGTCAATTGATTGCTCCACCTCAATAATAGAGAATACAGCCTATGCAGCTTAAGGCTGACCTCAGGGTGTTCTCTGAGCTTGGTTATTTTATACCACAATAGATTGTTACATCATCAATTCATGAAGGGTGAGAGTGAAGGTTGCTGTTAATTTATATATATATTTGCTTGGGATATTTCAGGGGTGGGCAACTATGACAAATTTAGAGTTGGTTGGCTCAGGAATTCTGGAAGTTGAAGTCCACGATTCATAAAGTGGCCATAGTTGCCCACTCCTGGTCTACCTAGTCATTATTATCTTTTTATGCTAGGAACAATTTTGAATTCTCTCTTTTATAGTTTTCTAAATTCTGGATTCCAGAAGCTCAGATCACTTTTGTCTGCCCTTGAGAAACATGATTCTGATGGATTCCCTCCACACACCCCAATGATTCTCAATTCAGTAATAGGGACATGGCTATGCAAGTGCACATACCAAGTCAACCTATCTAAAGGATGAATAGTTCTTCAAATAGTCTTTCAGAAATGTAAATACCATAGTGTTCAAATTTTTAAATATTAGGACAGATTAATAAACATACATCCACATGATGCTAACTCTTTTGGAGTTAGCCATGTTATGAGCACAGGAAAAGGGCAAGAAATAGTGAACCACTAGGATAAGACTTCAGAGGATAATTAGAACTGCAGAAAAAACAATGGCTACCAACCTGCCTTCCATTGAGGACCTGTATACTGCACGAGTCAAAAAGAGGGCTGTGAAAATAGTTACAGACCCCTCGCATACTAGACATAAACTGTTTCAACTCCTACCCTCAAAATGATGCTATAGAGCACTGCACACCAGAACAACTAGACACAAGAACAGTTTTTTCCCGAACTCCATCACTCTGCTAAACAAATAATGCCCTCAACACTGTCAACCTATTTACTAAGTCTGCACTACTATTAATCTTCTCACCGTTCCCACCACCCATCTCTCCTTCCACTTACGACTGTATGACTGTAATTTTGTTGCTTGTATCCTTATGATTTATATTGATATTGTTTCCTCATTGCTTATTTATACCCTATGACTATCATTAAGTGCTGTACCTTATGATTCTTGATGAACGTATCTTTTCTTTTATGTACACTGAGAGCATATGCACACAATTCCTTGTGTGTCCAATCACACTTGGCCAATAAAAAAAAATCTATTCTATCTGTTCTATTCTAGATAGAATAGAAAAATCTTAGGGAAAAAATCTTGCCTGGATCTCTTGTACCATGAAAAAGAGGAAAGAAAATGAGACATACCTAATCATGCCAATTTCCTAAACCTCTCTCCAGGCTTTTTCTATCCTTGCAAACAATCTATGCTTCCAACCTGTCCATACATCATTTCATACACTATCTTTTGTTAAGACCTTTTTGATGGTCTCATCAACTTCATCCAACCATGATTTTCTTGGTCTTCTTCCCATCCACAAATTCCCTCCATATTTTTTGTTCAGCGATTCAGTCCTCATTCTCTCTTTATAACCAAACCACCTCAGAATACTTATATACTAGCCCCTCATTTTTGTATGTAATCCACATTCATTCATTTTTGACTGTTTCCTGGTTTTCCCCCTTAAATAAGCTATTCATCTTACTGCTATGTTTCTTCTGAGAGATAGAAACTGAGCAGACTCTGAAACTACATGTAGATATTGGAAACTGATTTGCACAGTTGCATCCCAAGAGGAGTTTGTCGAAATCTTGATAGAAATGAAACTCTTCTCGGAGGGTTTGCTTAGATATAATGACTATCTCTTTACATTCTAAAAGCATCTGTATTCTGCAACCCGTGGATTCTCCCAGGGTTGCTGATCAGTGGGTTGCAGATCAGACAGAGAAACTATGAGCATTTCTTGCTAGGCAAGGGATTGCTCAAAATAGTTTATTGTTACAAGATGGCTAGAAGTTTGGTGAGGAAAGAATTAATAGGGACAGAAGACCGATATAAAGTTTTTTTATGATCAACCAATCCAACTATCTGGCCCTTCTTTTTTTTTTTTTTTTACAGGGGAATTAGAAGTAAATGGCAAGGGAAGCTAGGAAAACGAGATGCTTTATCTTTGGTTTTAGATTTATGTGCAAAAGAAGAAAAGCATAAAACAAGTCCTTGGGAGCATAAACTCAGAAGATGTAGTGGAAAATTTAGCTAAGACCGAGTCCTTTTATCTGTGGTGAAGCTGTACTTTCCTAACAGTTTGTAAAGAAAATGAAATATTGTTGGAAAGTTTCTCTGTCTCCAACATAGTATTTCTAGAATTTCCCATTATTCAGGGATATGGTCTGCCCACGATGATAGATAAAGGAACTCCTTCTTTACACAATGAAAAGCACAGCTATGGCCACTGGCTACGATATCATTCAAGGCAGTGGTGAAATTCAATTTTTTTTACTACCGGTTCTGTGGGCGTGGCTTGGGGGGCGTGGTGTGGCTTGGGATGTGTGGCTTGGGGGGCATGGCAGGGGAAAGATACTGCAAAATCTCCAGTTCCACCTGTTAGATCGTGGGCACAAGAAAAGACAGGACACGTAGTAAACTCCAACACCTTTATTAGCTCCGTAAATCGCAATGGCAATTCTAGCCTTTTATAGCTAGGAGCTGTCTGCGGCTTCAGCCACTGACGGTCCTATGAATTTCCCGCTCTTGTCCCTGATTGGTCCGTTCAAATCTGCCATTCAATACTCAACACCACCCCACTCCAAGGGAAGGATTCTGCAAAATCCCCATTCTCCCCCCGCCCTCCTGGGGGAAGGATATCGCAAAAATCTCATTCCCACCCCACTCTGGGGCCAGCCAGAGGTGGCATTTGCCGGTTCTCTGAAGTACTCAAAATTTCCACTACTGGTTCTCTAGAACCTGTCAGAATCTGCTGGATTTCACCCTGATTCAAGGTAAAAGGAGTCCCTCCAGATTTTACTCCACTAGTCATTGCCAACTATAAGGGGCAATGCTCATTTCCATTTCAAGGCCATTGAACTAGCACTGTCCCAAGACATTTCTACAATCATGTGGCCAGGATCATGTCACAGAGAGCTGTTACCTTCCCACTGAAATGGTGAAGTCTAGAAAGCCGACAGCCCAGGTTCGAGACCTGAGTGCCATGCAACTGGGCGAGAACCTTTTCTTGTCTCAACTCCTGCCAACCAGTTCGAAAGCATGCAAATGCGAGTAGATAAACAGGTACCACATCATTTGTTAAGGATATTGGTGTTGTGTTACCAACCAGCAGAGTAAATGCACAAGGAAACATTGCTGAGAGCAATGAATAAGAGACTGCAAACTGGTTTATCAAAAGTTTATAGTGAAAAAACAATCTCATAGCCTTTAAATCAATTCCAAGTCTTTGCCAGTTAAATCAGTCCAGTAGTTACAGAATCTTCTTACCAAACAAACAGTAGTTGGTTAGAATAACAAACTCACTCTGGTTCACAAACCACGATGGTAGCAGATCCATCCAATGATGATAGCACAATGGATAGCAACTCCTCACACTATGGTAGCTTATCATCAACTGAATATGTTACAGTACCTTTCTTAAATACATTCACAACTAATTACAGCATGACTCAGCATTACAATGAATCAGCAGGAAAACTTAAAGTCACACAATACATATTCATATTAAAGTCACAGAACACATATATTGCCTGGACAACTTGTTAGGCTCAAACCATATCCTAACATCATTCAAAGTGCTTTGAACAAATTCACAAAGGACCAGCGTATCCTTTGGTTATGTGACTTCTAGGTTTGCAATTAAAGTTTGAGTTTGAAATGTTGAGGCAAATGCAAGGACATTCTTGTCCTTGTGTCCTCCATCTTGACTTTCTGGAGTTTGCTAAGAAGCAAATAATCTTTGAACAAAGATTATTTTTAGCTTGCAGTATTGTCACTTCAATTCAGTTCTGCTATGTTCATGTGCGTATGAGATTAAAAAAAAAACATTCTTTAACAGTCTGAGATGGAGAGGCTCTGGATTAGTTCTCTGAAGGTAGCTCACATTTCCTGGGCTGATGCAAATAAAAGTATTAGTCTCTCCAAATTCCAAAGATGTTACAGCACATGCAGCTGCACACATGGGAGCCTATCCTTCACTCCAAATAAACCATTCATTTAGAAAGCAGAGAAAGCAGAGATCCAGTAGGATGACAAGTCAGCTCACATAGCCTTTTTTCCTAGTTCTTTATACAGAATTCTTAATATAGATGAACACTGAGAAGGCAGATAAAGAGGAGATTAAAAAAGGAATAAATTTACAAATCCCAAATACTTTTGTGGAATTCCTGAGAAAGTTATTCTTTGCTCCTTATGGCAAAGAGAGGCCTTGATTATTTGTGTGGTAGCTGAACTCCGTGGCTCTTTGGTCACATCCATGATCCTTTTAATTTATAGTGCTGTGAAGGGAAACGTGCAAATTAACACGAATTGTTGTTTGCAGATTTTACAGGCCATGAATTGAGCTGATACTTTTCTCTGAGAGGTAAAAAAAATAATGGGAATTTTGAATTTTTGTCTATAAAAGAAGGAGGACATGAGGCAACAGCAATTTACCATAGGATTTTTCAAATGTCAGAATAGTCAGGCAGGGATATACATTCAATATAGTGATGCATTAGCCTATGCAGTTCAAATGATTATCAATTCAGGTTAATAAAAATATACAGAGTTTAAAAAAAAATCTGATTCTCATTCAATAGGAATATCCTAAAATGTTACTGAATAATATTTTTTACAAGTACAGCCAGACCTTCTGCCCACATTCCAGCGCCATCCTTATTTTTCTGATAATCTCACACTGTTTCCAGTTTGCACTGCTTTCATTAGAACAAGGAAGCTATCATGTCAACCGACCTGAGAGTGTGATGTTGAAAACAGAGCTCAGGATCTATATTCAATCCTGCCCACACTGTGGTTACAAAATACTTCTGAAATGCAGCCTGGACATTTCAAGCAAAGGGACTTTGGTTTTCACTGTGGATCAAGCAAAGAGCTGCCCATCTATGGAAAGCAGCTTTGTTAATGACAGCTTCATATTTGACTTGCATCCAAATGAGCAAACTTTCTTGTTTGGGTTAATATTTAGTACATTTAGGTTGCATTTTCCTTATTGTCTGTATAATGGCCAAAGAAGCTTATACTTCAGCTGTGCCTGTATGGTAGGGATGGAAAACAATGTTTTAATGGCTTTACCTGACTCATCGGGTAAGAGTTGATTAATAACTCATTTGAATTAGTAAATGCCATCAGGAAAAACTGTGCTGAGCAGTGGAGTGATTGGCGTCAACATTGCTGGAATCACCATCTCCAGGACTCCAGAAGTCCCTGACTCTTCTTTCCTCCTCCTCCTCCTCCTCCATCATAAGGGTCATAACACCCTTATATTAACACCATGTTTACAAGGATTGGTTTTTTTTTTTTTTTTTGGCAGCATGAAATAAGAAAAAAGAACAGGCCATATAGCAGAAAAATATTGTTCCCTAGGGAATCACTTGGTGCTCCTTCTTGGTCTTTATATGTTATTGTTGATACTGTGGATGTCTTTGTGTGTGTTGTGTTTGCTTTTGGAAAGGAAAGCAAGTTACACATAAATGGTGAAATGCAATTAAAGTTTTTCATTTGTACCACATTGACTACAACATAATCACATCATTTAATTATACACACAAAGATTTTGCTTGCTGATGGAAGCATAATGATATTGGTGGTGCGGAAACATAATTATTCAATACAAGGCATTCATTTTCATTCTGTCGTTGGCTAAAATGCTGATCTTAGTGAAATCAATGGCAATGTTTTCTGTTGACATCAATTACAGAAAGTTTTAATTGACTTTCATCGAGGGCAGGTATTTTATTATTGTGTCCTAGTGACTTTCAACATTAGTGAAAAAAAGATTAAAGTCTTAGGAGTGAGTATCAATACGAAAGTGCCAAACATAAACAATAGATCAAGTTGATAATGATTTCTATAATAAAAAGAACATCTCTTTTGTCCTGGTATTTTTGTTGTTTTTGTTGTTGTTGAGATTTTGGTTGTAATCTTGAAACAAATAATGAGACAATTTAATCAGCTTCATTTGTGCATTAAAATAAACTCTATCAATATATTGGTCACTAAAATATATTTATAAACACACATTTAAACAATTGTGTCTTCATATCATGATAACTTAATAGTGGACTGTTTACTACTATTGCCAGCTATAACAATCTTTCAGCAGTTGCTAACCATATCAATTAAAGAATAAGAAAACCATATCAATTAAAGGATAAGGAAATTATATATACAGTATATCATATATAATTTATACTCAAACTTGCAATAGCTCTACTCTCAAACTGTGGAAGTTCCACAGACTGTTTGATGGATTTCATTAAGGAAAATGATAGTTTTTAGTTACTCTTTACAACCTGTCACCTACTAAGGAAAAGCCCATAAAGCATGGATGGCAAAGCCTAGCATCTAAATCTATACTGACAGGAGAATAAAAATTCCCCTAACTTAAAGAATATATCTACAAAGTACTTATTGATTGCTTCCCCTCTCCTTCTCTAGAATAGCATTATATGGATTGTTATGATTCCTTGGTCTGAGAACAATTGTTTTTGTAAGGTTGGGGGAATGTCTGCTTTTTATTCTTTTAATGTTTGCACAGGATTGAGTTGGAAGCTGCTCAGAGGCAGTTAAGAATTGGAGTTACATATAGTGTGGAAGAAGATGAATGTGGCTTTAAAACTGAATGAAGAAATATCAATAGACTATGCTATGCTGATGACACCCTCTGAAGTGCAAAGGATCTGCAAGTTCTAGTAATAAAAGCTCTAGTAATACAAGTAATAAAAATAATAAAAACTCTGGTAATACAAACTCTAACAATAAAAGTCAAGAAGCACAGGGGGCGGTGGGGAGAGGACTAAATATAAAGAAGACCAAACTGATGACAATGGATACAACAGCCAGCCTTAGAATTGACAATGAAGAAATCAAAGTAAAGGATAGCTTCTGCCTTTCAGGATCAACTACCAATTTAAAAAAAAAAAAATGAAGAAAAACCAGTCAAGAAATATGCTGCATATGGTAGAGCAGCTATGAAGATCAAAACAGTTCAAGCATTTCTGGTAACATTGTACTGCTATCTAGGGCATGCAAAACCTTTGCCAGACCAATTCTTGAATACAGCTGATCTGCCTGGAATCCATACTGTATATAGGACATTAACATGATTGAGCGGGTCCAGTGGTATTTCATGAGAAGCGTATTCCACTCCTCTATTCACAATAGAATCCCTTATGCCAATAAACTTGAAATTCTGGGCTTGGAGAGTCTGGAACTGTGCCGCCTGCAGTCTGACCTAAGCATAGTACACAAAATTATTTGCTACAATGTCTTACCTGTCAATGACTTCTTCAGCTTCAACCACAACAATACACAGGCAAACAATCGATACAAACTCAAGATAAACCGGTCCAAACTCGATTGCAGAAAATACAACTTCAGCAATAGAGTGGTCAATGCCTGGAATGCTCTACCCGACTCCGTTGTTACAGCCTCAAACCCTCACAACTTCAACCTCAAACTGTCTACCGTGGACCTCACTCCATTCCTAAAAGGAATTCCTAAAGGGAGTGTGCATAAGCATACCAGCATGCCTACCATCCCTGTCCTCCTGTCCCCATTTATCTGTGCTTACTTCCTTTGTTTATGTTTATGTTTATACTTATACTGCTATCTTGTACATGTTTGACAAACAAACAAACAAATAAATAAATGTAACGCTCTATGGAAACAAAAGTTGTATTTGGAGAAGCAGGATAGAAAAATATTGCTCCAGTCAGGGTATTCTAAAGTGGTCCACATCAATTTTGATTCCCAAAGGTCAATGGGACCTTCCAAGGGGTTGAGATTGCTATTATTAATCATAATACTATAGTTAAGACAGTATTCATAAAATTATTTTCTTACAATCAATTTTTGGAGGTCAATGAACAACTTGAAACTTCATGAAAGAGTTGATGAACTGAAGAGGACCCCAGATTCACACAGCAGATAGATCACCGAGATTCAAATCTTTATCTTTTCAAAATGTGGAACAGCCTTCTAAAAGATGTTTGCCTGCCTCTATCTCTGTTGCCTTTCTGACAAACCATCAAAGACAAAGATATTCCTTTATACCTTTCGGTGCTTTTATGAAATTACAATATGTTTCCATATTACATGACAATAGGTTTACTTATTGTAGTTATAATTTAGATGTAAAATCCCATCTTTCTTGCAGTGAAACACGTAGCATTTCCTCCTCCCAATTTTACCAGATTGGTGAAGACATAGAAATTAGCTAGTAGGCTTCAGTGAGTGACATTGGGTTCGAATTTGGGGACTTCCCAGGCTTAGTTGAAATAAATTGACTTGTTGCAAATAACAAATCTGAGTCTGGGGACATTCCACTGCCATGAATATGTTAAAGTTCTCCCAAAGTTTAATCTTAAGGAGAGAAGCAGGATAGCATTTCTATTACAGTTGAATTAATCCCCTGCTAAAAGCAGAATTTGGAAGGCATGTAGCTGTTTTCCCCTGCAAGCATGTCCTATTATCGCTCATTTTGCTTTCTGGAACTGCAGGCTAATTCAACAGGTAATTTGCAGAGTTTTTTCAGACCACTGTCTTCAGGCTTTCTCAGCTGGGCAGTGTCCTTAAATTACCATATTGATTCATTCGACTGAAAGGATGGGTATATCTGGGAGCCAGAAACTGCAAAAATGGCATATAAATTCTAGTTCTGTGAGATGTTTTTTTTCTCTCCCTTGCTGAGAAATTGAAGGGAACTGAAATGCTGCATTGAAGAGTACTGACTACAGATGTTCCTACAGATGATTTCTGTTCACTTTTATGCAGCGAGTACAACTCACCTGTAGTAAACAATCTGAAGCACTTACATTCAATTTTAATAATGCCTGAAGCATCCCATCAGACACTCAACAGGATTCTGAGCTTAGTATGAGCTCAATTGCAATGAGATAAATTTTCATCATTTTTTAATTAACAAATGTGAATCACATTGGAAACAGATATCATGCCACTTTTGGCAAATGAAGGATTTTGATCCTTTCTCCTTCTCTCTCTCTCCCTCTCCCTCTCCTTTTCCCTCTCTCTCCCTCTCTCTCTCTTACTATTATAAGGTAACAAATTTACATTCAGTTCTTGTTTGTCCATATTTGGAAGGGATATTTGGCTTGTCTAGCAATCACATGAACTTCATTTCTTTCTTAGTATATTTTCTAACTCAGCAGTTTGCTTCTTTGAATTAGTATGTGAGGTACCAACATCAGTTTGACTAGTGGTTGGAAATAAAGTTCTCAATTTCTTTACTAAAACCACAGAACACCTTTTTTCTAGAAAGATTTGCTGGGAAGAGGGAGAAGAAAGAAAACATATCATGCCCAAATCCTACTTGATCCAAAAAGTAGGCTGTGATGAATTCCTTGGCGCTCTCTCTCTCTCTCTCTTTCCCTCCCTCCCTCCCTCTCTCTTTTGGCCTCTGCCTAGAAACACCATTTAATTCTACCTATTTCATCAAGCTCATCAATTGACTATATCTACTGAGAGCCAAATAATCTGCACTAAATCAATCAATCTTGACATAATAGTATTAAATTCAATATATATTCAATTTCAGGGAAGCATATTTCCCGTCTTGATATCTATGGTGATTCTCAGTCATCCGGGTCATGGTTTCACAAAGGTGTTTTTTTGGAGAAGAGCTGAAAAAGCTTCTTGGATGAGAAGTAAAACATCTTCAAAGAAAAAACAGAAAGGCCAGTTGCCTCTGGAAAAAGCACCTTTGGGACTTACTTCCCATCTTGATCTTCATATCTTTTTCATTCAGTAGAGGCCCATTAAAAAAAAGAGGTCCAGGGGAATATTTTCAAATGGTTAGCTTAAGCCTATTCTATTTCCTTGTTATGGCTATGATCCCAAAAGTGCCTCCCCCTTAGCAACTCCTAGAGCCATGATGGAGAGCCTATGGCACACATGGCCAAAGGGGCACCTGAAGCCATGTTGCCCGACACACGAGGACTTGCCTGTTTGTCTTCCGGGATGATCAGCTGTCCTTTGTGCATGTCGCAGGGCCGAAAACCAGCCTGTGCATGCGCGCCGGCCAGCTGATCGTTGGGCGCGCATGTGCACTAGAACCCGGAAGTTTGGCTTTTCTGGAGCGTGACCCTGATGAGAGCATGCACTTGTGCAATGTTTCTGCACAACCTTTTTGGTACTCGGTACCGAAAAGGTTCACCATCACTGTCCTAGAGCTTCAGAGAACCCAAATGAAGGCAAGATATATATTTCCTGTTAGCTGCCAGTTTTGGGAACTTTTGTGTTAACAATACTTCTTCCCTTTAAGATAGTGCTTGCACACACTTTATTACATGATATTTTCTTTACTAATTATTGCCATGTCTGGAAAATATTCAGATTTACACTTTAAATTTATTTGCTGCTTCGGAGTGAAAACATATACAGGTAGAATTTGAAGTTCGAAGTTATAACAGCACTAAAAAAAGTGACTTTTGACCATTTTTCACACTTACGACCATTGCAGCGTCCCCATGGTCACATGATTTACATTTGGATGCTTGACAACTGATTCATATTTATGACAGTTGCAGTGTCCCGGGGTCATGTGACCAAATTTTGCAACCTTCTGACAAGCCAAGTCAATGGGGAAACCAGATTCGCTTAACAACCGTGTCACTAATTTAACAACTGCAGTGATTCACTTACCAAACGCAGCAAGAAAAATCATAAAATGGGGCAAAATTCACTTAACAAATTTCTCACTTTAGCAACATAAATTCTGGGCTCAATTGCAGTTGTAAATTGAGGACTACCTACAGTTACATTATACAGATATAACCCAAAGCTCAGGAGATTGGCAACTACTCCCTTCTAAGCATTGTCCTGCTTTCCTCTTGATCATGTGATCTAAAACAATTTAGGTCGGTTGCCTATTCATTCCTAATGGGCCATAACATGACATTACACAGAAGAAAATACACATGATTTCTATATCCACAACTGCTAAAAAAAAAAAGTTAGAGAGAATCCCAGAAGCCATGCTCTGCAGGCTTTATCTACCTTGTTTAATTTCCAAAAACAGGAGAGAGATGGATGAAAACAGAAAGAAGTCAACATCGCAATATGGGCACAATTATCTGATTTCCCGCATTGTGACCTGAAAGAACCCTCAAGTCAGATGATCTAACTCCAAACATTGGCCTCAACTATCTATGATTGTGCTGGCAAACACTTGTCATTTCCCCATTGAAATGGAAAGGAACATTTCATGTTTCCTGTATATTCTCAGAAAGACTTAAATTAAACTTAGATGTTTTACCACCGGAACTCTGCAGTTCATGTCAGTATTCTGTCAAGTGCTCTTTGCCTCACCAGCAGTCCATCGGGAAAGATAGCAATATTTTTTTTTTTAAATCTCTATTTTAAGCCTTACATATTCTAGCCTTTAGATCAGCACAGGGTTAGATCACAAGAAAAAAAAAATCCCACTATCTAAATGAAATGTGGCTATTAGGAAAGCCGCTGGAATGAAGAGGCTTTGTCTTTGTCCTATTCTGAATATAATGACTATGCATTCCTTGACATATGGCTTCCGAGTACTTATGTTTCAAAATGGCCCGTAAGACACTGAATTGCCAACTCACATCAAAAGATTTTTAAAAATAGCTTTTTAAAAGGACCCATCCTTTCAATGATTTGAAGAGAAAGAGGACATCTTCAGGTTTTTTTTTTTTTTAAAGCCACCGGTTTTTATAAATTGAAATAGACCAATATCTTTCAAGTAAGACACTCAGAGTTCCAGGAACTTTTAATGAATCTTGCTTAAATTCAGTGGCTGCCTGTATTTAAAGAAGAAACAGTTTCATTGGCCCCAAACGACCCAGAGTTTAACACAAAATCTCTTCAGAAAGAATAAAAATAATCCTTCCTGTCAAACACTGACTTCACAACATTCCCCAAAAAACAAGCAACAAAAATAAACTACCCAGTTTGCTGCCTTAACTCATTAAATTGGAAGGAACAATGATATGATTTTGTTCCAATGTAGCAGGTATTCTTAGATACAGTACTGTGAATAAATGAAATCTCTGGGGGGGAATCTGCTCAATAAAACAGATTAGAGATGTGCCGTTTAAAAGATGGATTGTGAGTTTCACAGATTCTTTTCCTTAGTAACATTTTGTCTATTGAAAATGGTCTAAAAATAATTCTTAGAAGTCTAGTAAACCATAGAATTGGAAGATACTTTGAAAGATCATCAGGATACAACTACAGCATCCATGGCAGTTGAATATTCCTCCATTGCTTCAGTGTTTCCGCTGAAGGAACATCTCTGAGTTCCTAGAGATGTCTATTACATATAGGAATCTTACTATAGCTTTCATCTATGGAGGGGTTTCAACACTGCTGACCTTCACAGAATGTCACTGGGTTCACAGCAGTGAACTGCTGTATTAAGCCTGGTTTCACCCAGTCCATATCTTTATAGCACTCTCTGAGTGGTTTACAAAAGTCAGCATATTGCCCCCAACAGTCTGGGTCCTCATTTTACCAACCTTGGAAGGATGGAAGGATGAGTCAACCTTGAGCCACATCAGGATCAAACTCTAGACTGTGGATAGAGTTTACCTGCAATACTGCATTGTAACCACCACACCACCAGGGTTTAGAATCTTTTTATGATCTGACCAGCTCTTTCCAATCTTTTAATAGATTTTTTTTAAAAAAAAAACAACATTTATTGATTTGCAACAGACCAATGCCAGTTGTGCTGTATTCAAAATAATTTGTTTACTTTTGAATTTATTCTTTTCTAGCCAATCTGCAGGCTGCTATATTATGTGATCTGGACAGCTTTGTAATTCTTTCAGTCCACAATTAATATTTGCATTTTAATATTTATTGTTAAAAGAAGGGGCTTATATTCTATATTTTCATTGAACATATTTTTATTTTGCTTATCTGTGATGAGACTGATTTAATTACAAAGGGTTAGTGGGAGGTAATCTATCACCATTTTGTATGATAGCCATAGCCAGGAGGTGATGCTATTGAAACTATGCCAACTTTTGTATTTTAGTCTTTTAATTGTCAGAAAAAAAAGCTCTAACAGCTGTTTTTTCTTACACACTAGCATTATGGTTTGAGTGCCAAATGAGAAGCTTAGATGGGGACAATAAGAAATAAAATATTGTGGCCATAAGGCCGGCTGACAGAAAAATAAAACAGTAAAAATGAAGATGCATAAAACTAAAAAGAAAGAGAATTAATACAAATTTTCCAGGACTAAGGAGACATAGATTATATATACAGGTAGTCCTTGATTTACAACAGTTCATTTAGTGACCCTTCAAAGTTATGACCGCACTGAAAAATGTGATTTATGTGACCATTTTTCACACTTATGACCATTGCAGTATCACCATGGATACTGCAATCAAAATCCAGACCTTGGCAACTGACTCACATTTATGATGGTTGCAGTGTCCCCGGGGTCATGTGATCCCCTTTTGCGACAAGCAAAATCAGTGTGGAAGCCAGATTCGCTTAACTTATCAGCTGCACTGATTCACTGAACCACTGTGACAAGAAAGGTCGTAAAATGGGGCAAAACTCACTTAACAAATGTTTCACTTAAGAACAGAAGTTTTGGGTGAAAGTGTGGTCGTAAGTCAAGGACTGCCTGTATATATGGAAATGCAGAACTGGACAACCTGGAAGCATATATCAGAACCATAGTGAAAGAGAAGAAAGGTCAAATAGAAATCATGTCCTCTGCCAGAAATGTCTTCAGCATACGGTAAATAAATGTTGCCTGGAATTCTCTCAGGGAGAAGAATGAAAGCATATACGGCCAAAGGACACCACTGAGCCCATCCATTAAAAACATATATACATTATAGCATCCTAATGAGACAACAGAGGGCATCACATCCAGCCTATCAAACTAAGGGCCCAGCAAAATCTCAGGACTATGACAGATGGAAGATTTGAGGTTGGAAAAATGTGATGCAAGGCTCGAAATCAACTTCGTTGGAAATTCAGTGACCCCAGTTCAGGGTCACCCAAATGCTGTTTATATCTGCTATAAAGGGGTGTGAGAATAACCTTGAGGAACAGGAGGAAGAGCAGAAGCCCTGGCAATGGTTGGATAAAAGAAGTCAGAGTCCAAAGCAGGAATGGAATTGAGAAAGCTGGACCCTCCCTATTTATCTATAGGAAAGAGCCAGGTTGGAGAAGGAATATTCAGAGTTGCAAGGTATTCCAGACTTGGACAGCAAACTCATGAATATCAAAACCACTTTTACTATAAGGCTAAAATAATACAATCAAATTTAAATAAGTCCCTGTTCCTCATTTTGCCTTACCTCATAGGGTTATTGTAGCAGGAAAAAAAATGGTCAGAGGAATTATTATGAATGTTGCTTTAAACCTGTGAAGGAAAGGCAGAATAGAAATTTAACAAGCTAGCCAACAAAGCAGAGCAGAGTACAGTAATGGGGGAAGATATGCAGCAGAAAAGAAGGGGAAAGGGTGAAAAGAGAAGCAATGGAGTAAAATATGGTAGGCCGTGCTATGAAGAGGAATGGATTTAAGGAAAGGGTCACATGACTGCAATTTTATGATGTTATGATGCCAGACATGGCATTTATTTTCGATCAGTCCCATAGCAAACAATCTATTTGCTTAATATCTGTGATGTTTGCTTAATGACCACTGGGCTCACTTTATGACTGCTACAAATAAAGGTAAAATCAAATCATTCATGTGCTGAGAGACAGCAAACAAGTGAGTGAGTGAGAGAGAGAGAGAGAGAGAGAGAGGGAGGGGGGATAATAAATAAATAATGGCCTGATTTATGACCATCACAACTTATGACAGTAATTGGCAAACTCCATTACAGCTATAAGTCAAAGACTATCTGCATACACCTTTACCTAATGCAATTTTTTGGGGAAGTATTTCTTACTAGATTCACTGGAAAATGTGTATAAAATTCTAAGACTAATTTTAAATTGGAACCATCCACAACTGTGCTCAGTGGGACTTAGTTCAAAATAAATATAGGCTGGAACTTGACATTAGACAAGCTATAAATTAATAAAACCTTACAATTTAATCATATATATAGAACACATTTAAATTTGCTCCTGGGTAAATATATACATTTGTAGCTTTAATATGTCGTCAGAGTTAATTTGAGAATTCTATGGCATCATTTCCAGTTGCAGCTGGGAATTGTTGTTTAAAGTACCCATTAGATTTAAATTTTGTTGATTCCGGACTCCCAGTTTTAATTTGTACATTAAATGAATTGTTTCAAATAATACTATTGTTCAGAAACTCTTTAATATTGATTTAATTGCAGTCAATTATCATGGCTTCAATATTGTGTTTTCAGTCTGATAAGGCAACAGGCAAGAAAATTTAAAGCCAAGAATGAAAGTTTAATATTTTAATAGCAGTGGGTTGAAAGGGAATAGAATCAATCAGTTTATCATAACCTGAAATATTTTTCATGATCTAAGTTTCAATATAAAGTTGACTAATTTTGGGGAGACATTACCAGGAATATTTTCAAATCCTTTGAGGAAGAAAACAGAGCACCAAGCTAATCAGTCAAATACTGTCATGGCCGCTCCCAATTTTCTTCGTTGCCATGGCAAGATTTTGTTCAAATGGCACTTCTATTTCCACAACCATCCCTTTTTTTGGCAGTAAAAGGGAGGCCAGGACCTCAATCAGCAAGAGTCCCTTTTCTTGTTCTCTCATGGAAACAAAGTTAGATCTGGTCATGTCCTCAAGACATTTTAGAGTTAATAGGGCATTTTTTTTAATTATAAAAGAAACATTTTTTGCTTCTTTATCATTTTGCTAGTTCCTATATGAAAGCATCCACATTTCCCTAAAAATCTATATGCGGATCATGCTTTTCTTATACAAACCCATAACACATCTTCTCAAACCAAAGAAAACAAGCGCTCGAAAGCAGAAAAAAAGGAATACAAATAGGAGTATAAAACATATTGCTTTCCCTGATTACAGTTCCTAATTTCATGGCTCATTATCCAGGTTGTCTTTTTTTCTTTCATGTCTTAAAGAGTGACCTTGAGAATACTGAAATATTTTGGATTCTCTGGAAATGCTTATAGGCCTATTTATCCTATATCCTGAGAGGCGATCCCTTTTGTGCAAACAAAATGAGGTAGCCAGTGACTGTGTGGTATTATATAAAGCATATGAGCAGCATTAATCTCCAAGAGTCAGTTTGGAAGACCTCAAAAATTACTATACGATGGTTAATGGATAAATCAGAATGAAAAATATATTTGCTAAGTATTTTATATTTCACAACTCAGCTGTTTCTCTCAAGAACAGGCAGGCAAACTTTGATATTGTTTTGCTTCATATTTTAAATACGGATAACGCATCCCTGAAAGTCAAAATATAGGAAGAAGTGTGGGATCTTTGATAAGATCTCTCCCCCATTCTTTAAAATGCTAAGGGCTATAAGAGAAAGTCACTCCCTTCCAGCTTTCTCCTACCCTCTCAGCTGAATCACCCCCCCGCCCCCAAAATTCACACATGATCTGCCATGCAGTACAAATATATGAGTAAATATTGAGAAAAGGGTCTAGTATTACAATTTCAGCCTTAAGGAGATTTCCAACTGCATTGGTTTAAGGTGTGACCTGTCTCCTTGTTTATGTGTGCATCATGTTACCAGGCATGTTAGTTTAGGAAAAGTGACCGAGTATGTAGCACACACAGTCCTTGACTTACAAACAGTTTGTTTGAAGATGGTTTGAAGTTATAACAGCGCTGCAAAAAAGTGACTTATGGCCATTTTTCACACAGCCATTGCAGCATCCCCATGGTCATGTGATCAAAATTCAGATGCTTGGCAACTGATTTATACTTGTTGTGGCCTGTCAGCCGTCGACCCTCTCCAGCAGCTGAACCAGAGGAGGAGGCATGGGAGTCAGGGTCAGCATCAGGGCAACCTGGAAGAGAGAATGGAGCTGGTAGAGAGAGAGACAGACAGAGAGACAGAGGTGGAACCTGGGCCATCCATCAGCCTTCAGATGGAGAGTCAACAGCCTGCAAATCTGGAGGTGGTTGATGAAGAAGAAGAGGAACAGCTGGGTCTAGTGCCTGACATGTGGCTGTGGAGAAGGCAGAGAAGGGAAGAGCAGTGGAAAGCTGTGGGCCAATCCTGGGGAAGGAAGAGCCACCTCTGCTAACGAGGCCCCACCTTAGTTCTGGGGATAAAAGGCAGGGGCCAGAGATGAATAGGTGTGGCAGACAACTATTCATCTTCAGGCCAGACGGACTTGTTAGCCTGTGAGAGAAACTTTTTGCCGGGACTGCCGGCCCTCCTAATAAAGGAATCTTTGAGTTCACATCAGAGGGCTTGTCATGTTTGGGGAGCAGGGTCAGAACAATACTTATGACAATTGTAGTGCCTCAGAGTCATGTGATCATCTTTTTCAATCTTTTGACAAACAGGATCAACGGGGAAGCCAGATTCATTTAATAACCATGATACTAACTAAACAACTGCAACAATTCACTTAACAACTGTGGCAAGAATTTATTTATTTGTTTGTTTGTTTGTTTGTATTCATTTCCTTTGTTCATGTCCATGATCATATTCATACCTGCTATCTTGAATATGTTTGACAAACTAATAAATAAATAAATAAAATAAATAAGAATGTGGGCTCAGATGTGGTCATACAGAAGGATGTAAAAGCACTGTGAAGCGGTATATAAGTCTAAGTGCTATTGCTATTGCTATAAGTCGAGAACTATTTGTAGGAGAACTGTTCCAGGAGTGATGGAAAGAAACTGACCTACTGGGCATTTCATTTACTCACCTGTAAATTTGATTCAACTGATCATGATCGATTATGGATATAACTTGATAATGTTGCTATAAATTCTGACATAAGTTTTTAAAAACCCTCAAAGTATTAGCTTTGTCCAATTGCTGCTGTTGATGCCTTACCAGATATTACCCAATTAAGATAGGAGTAAAACAACATTACTTGTTGTCATTGATTTTAGTTAGTTTGTATCACTGTGTCTGTTTCTGGAACCTTATGATTCCAGTGCATAATATTTGGATGATTGGAAGCCCTTTTTAATGTACAGATGAGATGGTGGTCATATCATTCTTACAGAGGAGGAAACTTCAGAATATGCCCTACTAATATTCTTTTTAAAAGTAAGCTGACATTAATTGACAGTTTTATGTTCCAAATAATTGGTTAAAAGTATTTTGAGCTTAATCTGGGAAGGGAAGGACCTTATATATTTAAATTTTGAGACCAGCCTACTCCTCAATGATTCTGGGCAATTTATAGATAAAAGAGAAACAATACACATTGCAAAGAACTAGAATTATTCTTGTGCTTATGTTAATTTTTTTTTTTCAAACTAAAATAATCTCCACTAAACATCTGGGCAAAGTATGGCATGTAAATTGGTGTAGTGGTTGAGGCATCAGGCTAAAAAGCAGAAGACTCTGGGTTCAAGTCCTGCTTTAGTCCTGAAAGCCAGCTGGGTGACTTTGGGCCAGTCCCTCTCTCTCAGCCCAACCCACCTCACTGTATTGTTGCCAGAAAAACAGGATGAGGAAAACGTGTTGGACATTTTATTTATTTGTTTGTTTAATTTAAATGCTGCCCATCGCCCTGATAAGGTGACTCTCGGCAGCTATGATATGTTTACCACCTTGAGTTATTTGTAAAAATAATAAAGCTGGAATATTATCAAATAAGTAAGGTTTGGCTTTTGTTGTCACTTAAAAGCAATCTTGTCTCTTAAGGTATAATTATAATTTCTGTTAAGACATTAAGGGGTATCAATGATTGTCACCCTCCCTGTACTTTTTCACCAAAACTACAGAGCTAGTTTGGCATATAGTAATGGTGAAGGTGCTGCTCGGCTGGAAACCAGGAGACTGGAAGTTCTAGGCCTCCCTTTGGCAGGAAAGCCATCTGGGTGACTTTTCTGGTAACTCTTAACTCACAAGCCACTTGTTGTGCAGTAAATAAGAGGCGAGAACATTATGTAGACTGCTTTGAGTTGTAGGGGAGAAAAGTGGCATATAAATCTAATAATAACCAGGCAGAGCAGTGAGTGTCCTGAAAGATGAGAACCTTGGAAACCTGTGGCACTACAAATACAGGTGAACTGTAACTTCCAACATATGTCAGTGTTGGCCAGGCATTCTTGCTCTTCTGCATAAGTCAACAGCAATCAATAGAGTATTCTGAAAAAAGGTAAAAGTAAAGGCGTTCCTGTGGATTTTACTTCACTAGTTGTTTTTGACTCTAGGGGGCGGTGCTCATCTCCGTTTCAAGGCCATTGAGCCAGCGCTGTTCGAAGACATTTCCACTATCATGTGGCCCGCATGATGTCATGGCGCCCTGTTAAACTTCCCATTGAAATGGGACCTATTAATCTACTCACATTTGCTAGGTTGGCAAGAGCTGAGGTGAGGATAGGAACTCACTCAACATATGGCACTTGGGTCTCGAACCTGAGCTGCCAGTTTTCCAGCCGACAAGCCCAGGGTGTTAACCGCTGAGCCACCTTGCCGCCCTAGTGTATTCTGAAAGGATGTTGATTTTCACTTTGTGAATCCATGAATCCATTTGCACTTTGGGTGGCACAATAAGAAACAAGTGACAAACAAGGTTACAATTATTTTCCTGTTTTTTAGATTCTACTTGGATGTTTGTATAAATTGCAAATATTAGTTGCTTGCTTGCAATCTTTTCCATATAAGGATTATTGGCTTTTTCATTCTGCCCTTCATTCATTTGTGCCCATAGGACCATGCACATTATAGCATTGGAAGGCATTATAGGAAAGAAGCATATCATTCCTCCTGAATTGTGTTTAGATGGTTTTGTCCTCAATGACCTTATTTTTCATTGCAGTTTTTGTTGTTTTATTAAACCTGTACAGTGAGAAAGGAATGGATGCCACTCAAAATCTTTCTGGATTGCAGCAGCATATAGTCTCCAATAAACAAACGAACAAAAACCACATAAATATTCATTTCTTTCTCTTTTGCAAAGAAGGGGCAAGAGGCAAAGCTGTACTAAACCGGCTGCATCACCATTTGTTTATGTACTTAACTTTTATGCTGCTTCTATAAAACCAACTTTAAATGGTTCACAAGTTCAAAGAAAGCAACAAACAATGTAATCATATAATAAAACATCATACACCTGTTCAAAGTGTCCAGTTCTCACAAAACAAAACAAAATGAAACAAAAGAAAACACAAAAGAAAAGAAAACACAGAGGGGTGCATTCAAATTGGATGTTAGCTCGTCAATTGTAAACAGTCAAATCTGCCATTCCTTCAGTTTGAGCTGGACCCTCTGAAACAGACAGTCCTCAGCTTCCCACATTTAAGAAAAGGTATGTGATTCCTCTCACATGTTAGATAAGAAGAGGTAGTCTTGTAGAAGAAATGCCTTTTTTCTTCTTCTTTTCCTTCAAACCATGTAGTCCTACTTTATTTTTACCTTGGATACCTTGTCTGTCCAATTTAGAATTATTATCTATTACCTTCTGGGTTATAAGCAACTATGTATGAATCTACTTTCATTAAGATCATGACTAATTTCTTACTCTAAAATTCCTTATTCCTTTAACTGCTTGTGATGGTGTATGTGTACATGTATGTGCCTTCAAGTCAGCGTTGGCTCTTTGCAACTGCCTGGACTACAGTGGTGGATTGCCCCTGGTTCAGACCAGTTCGCAAGAACCGTTAGTAAAACTGGCGGGAGGCTCCGCCCACTGATCTGGACGTCATCATAGGTGATCTGTGCATGCACAGAAGAGTGTGGGTGGGTGCTCGTTTCGCTCACGCGTGCGCGCAGCCACAATGCAAACCAGTAGTATAGATAAGTAGAACCCACCCCTGCTGGACTAGTCCTGCAGTTTTGTGGCAAAGTTTCAGAAGTAGTTTGCTCTGCTTCTTTCCTAGACCTAGAATGACTGGCCCAAGGTCACCCAACTGGCTTTGTATCTAAGGAGAGACTAGAATTCATATTCTCCTGATTTCTAGACTTGTGTCTTAACTCTCTCTCTATGTATGCAATGTATGTATGCAATGTATGTATGCAATGTATGTATGTACTGTATGTATCTTTTTTGTTGCAGCTATAACTGTAGCTTTTTACAGTCTTTTAATTGCTACGTGCTGGTTTACAGAAAGATGTTACCATATTTTGCTATCTATTATGCTGGTGCTTACTGTATAATATAACCACTATGGGAAGAAGACAATGTAAATATAATTACCATTATTTAGCTATTATTATTACTCATGTGTACCCAGCCTGGAAAGAATAAATACATTTGATGCCTCCTGAACTAATAAAAAAATTACTGCAATAAATATGCTTTTAAAATTATGCCCTATTATGTTTTCTGCTCCTATTCGTTTGATTTTAGCATGTAAAACAGCCAAAGGTATCCATAGTGACATAGTGGAGATATCTTTTCTTTATACAATGGATGAGTAAACATTTTCAGTCTAGAATTATCAACAGAAAAAAACCTGAGCTTCTTTATAACATCAAATAGTTTTTGAAATTGCAGTAATTGCAGCTTGTTTAATATTAAAGAGCTGTCTTCTTTCCCCAAAGATTCCAGTATGTTTCCCTGTGTCATTTTAACTAGTGTATCAAATGGAGAACAATTTATTTTTTAAATCCCCCAATTTAGTGCTATTAATATTATTTAGCAGGCTGCTTCTGGTGATTGTTCTGCTTCTGATGTTTGCTAAATGAAATGAATAGAGGGGCTTAGTTTTCCTGTGACTATGAGTAAAACGTGTTCTGAAGATCCTCAGTTAGGATTCATGCATCCAACTTTGAAAAGTGTGGCTGCAGCAGGGGTGAAATCTAAATTTTTTTGCTACCGGTTCTATGGGCGTGGCTTAATTAGTGGGCGGGGCTTGGTGGTAAGGTGACTGGGTGGGCGTGGCCAAGTAAATGTCACTTCTTTGCCCTTTTTTAACCTACAAAACACAACACAACACAACTGGCTCACCCACAATGTAAAAGCAGCTGTGCTAGACCCAAAATGGCCCCTGCAACAAGCAGGAACCTCACATAGCCAAAAAAAGCCCAAAAAACCAACTTTCACACTTTATACACACAAAATTCCACATACAGCTTTGTGAGATTTTGTGTGTTTGTGTAGTTAGAGTGAAACACTACAGAAACACATTAAATCTCAGAAAGCTGCACAAATATTATTTTATTTTATTTTTATTTTTATATAAAAGCAGCTGAATTTAAAACTTCCTAAATGGCTAGGCCTAAAAAAACAACAACTAAAAAAAACCCAATTAACTATTTTTTTTAAAGCTCCCAAAGGGGAAAAAAACTCACCCAATAGAACAGGGGTCTCCAACTTGGCAACTTTAAGACTTGTGGACTTCAACTCCCAGAATTCCTCAGCCAGCTTTGTTGAAGTCCACAAGTCTTAAAGTTGCAGATAGAGCTGCTCACAGATGAGCTTGATTGCAGGCAGGGAGATTCAGTTACTTGCTGATGCAATGGATTGCAGGTATTACAGCAAGCACGTTGCGACCAGCAGCTAAGGTAAGCAAGCTGGAGGCGGGGGGGGGGGGGGAGAAAAAAAGAAACTTTTTTCTTTTAAATGGGTCTGACAATCCAAGCTGAGTTGCCTGATTAGCAGGCAACTCAGCTGGGATCGTCAGAGCTTGGATCGTCAGAGCTTGGCTCCTCAGAACCATTTAAAAGGGAAAAAAAAGCTCTGATAATCACACGGCTCAGCTGGGCATGGGGGGCGGGGGCAGGGATTTTTGCTACCAGTTCTCCGAACTGCCCGCCGCCATCGCTACCTACTTGCCCGAGCCGGTCTGAACTGGGAGCATTTCACCCCCGAGCTACAGCTTTGCAGAAACTTTACGTGTCCTTTTATAAACACTGTGGGTATTTTACCATAGGAAAGGCAGCGAAAGCTAAAACTGCATGAAAGATGCAACCGCGTGAAAATGCAACCTCGTCTCTAGATGTTGAAATATAAGTTGACTTCAAAAGTACATTTGTAATTCTCTATAGTATCACAGAGATTTCTCCTGAAGCATAGCAAAAAACATTAGTCTTGTAATGGAAACCTGCTGCTCTTCCCCTCACCTCTTCACATCCTCCTCCCCACGTCTGTTTCCTACTGATAGCTTTTAATATACATCCCCTTAATGTCTTCCAACAGGAAGTAGACATTGAAAGAAGTTTGCCATCACCAGCATTTAAAAATCAGCCTGGGAACCATTCCATCATTCTTGTGAGAAACCCAGAAGCAAAAGGTGGCAAAACATTTTTTGACAAGATGTCATCCGAAAATGTTCAGAACAACAAAGCTGAAGGTTAGCATCACTGCTTTTTGATCTGATTTCTTTGCTTTCCTGCCATATATACAGAACAAGAAAGACCATAAAATATTGTGTGGGGGGTGTTTTCTTTTTCTTTACCAGCAGATAATGATGTTGATAATATGTGCAAGGGATTTCTGTAAAAAATAGTAGTAGATGCTCTAAAGCAACAATTTATTTGACATTTTGGTAATTCTGAAAAGTAGATTTCACAGTGCAAAGGGGTTATAGCAATAAAGCATAAGCAAGAAAAATAATTTGATATTGTTTTCTTTAAGATTGCTTTCCTTGCTTTACATGGAATATGTTAATTTCACAGCCAAAAATGTTGCAGTTTTTTTTTAAGCATTAGTAATCATCTAATTGCTTTCAGAAAAACCATCGCTGTGAAATGGAAGCTACATTCAGTAAAATAATGAATTGAGGTTTCTAGTTTGGAAAGAGAGCAAAAAAAATCTTTCTTTTCCTTTTTCAGATGATCACTTGGAAACATATTTAGCAATCTTAAAATTGAATAAGACAGAACAGTGTCATGTTTCAGGAAAACTATTATTCGGGAAACATTTTTATGTATTAACCTCAGGAATATGTTTCAGTGTTAATACCTTGTAAAGCTTCAAATGGCAGAGTTTTCAATCCATTCCCAATTCATTAAAAAAAACAACAACCCCAAAGTATTTGATGAAACTACAGTTAATATCTAGCACTTCCAAAGTTGTAAGATTGGGTTTTAAGGTAATTTAATTTAAAAAACGGCTTTATGTTTGTCAAAACTACCATTACACAGAAGATTTCTCTTCAACTATAAATGTTGCATACATAATTACATAATGAATCCTTCTGAGCAAATGGAATGTACTTTTGGAATCAGATATAAAAATCAGAAAATTTAAATGCCTCATTAATTTAATATACTATTAAACTGAATTAATTTTAAGAGAGTCAGTGTACTAGAAACCTAGAACAACCGGATTCCCATCCCCACATAGCCAGTCTTATTGAGGGAGTTGATCAAATTGAAACCCACCACGCAGGGTTATTATAATGAAAAGCGGGAAAGGAAGCAATTCTGTACAATGTCCTCATCAACTTTAACTTTATATATTTATATATATTTTACATTTTTTCTATGTATGTGTTTTATTTCCTGGCTGTTCACCGCCCTGAGTCCTTCGGGAGTAGGGTAGTATAGAAATTTAATTAATTAATTAATTAATTAATAAATAAATAAATAAATAAATAAATAAATAAATAAATATTAAATATATAAATTAATTATGAAACTTCTTCATAATTTAAATACATTGGTGTATTATAAGGCTTCTATATAAACTTATGCTACTTAAATCTCATTAACTTGATTGGAGTTATGCACTATGTAACAGGATAATACATGCATTTCAGGAAAAAGTAAACAAGTTGGGCTCAAGTCATTGGAGGTTATTCATTGGTTTCTTCTAATGGACTGGTGTATGCTTAATGTATGGCTGAAGATTGCATGTACCCTAAGCTGGTGGGATGGAGTCTATGATACATTGACTTGCAAAGAAGATTCTGGCTGATGCAGAATAGCAGTAGCACACCTTGCATAAAACTTTGGGCTTTAATTGGACTTGTGGTTTATTGGACAAAAATTGCCAAAATGTATGGGTTTTATTCTTGCCAACAGCAAGAAATATTTTGTATGGATATCATTGGTAACCTAGCTGATGCTATCGCTTCCATACGAGAAAGCCTTGATTATCCAAAGACATGATAGATGGTTGAAGGCAAAATCTCTGGGGCCATAATCATGACACATGGAAGATTGTGAATTAGAATGCATAAGGATCTCCATCAACCCATTTAAATGCAGGCAGTTCAGTTGAGTCGCTCATTACTATTGGCAACAGGAGGCAACTCAATCTCTTGATGTTCTTGATTCTGAGCACTCTCTCAATGTCACCCTGTCATGGAGGTGTCCTTGGTTTGCCAAAGAGCTCTGGGAGACCAAGCAGCAGAAGCAATGCCTCGAACACTGGGAAGAAAAAGTTGACAAATGAACCCAACTGAGCTCACATTTGGGCCTTCATTATGGCAATAAGGGAGGCAGGGCATTTTTAGCATCTGTTGCTGTTGTTAAAGCTTTGATGCTGTATTGCTGAAGTTTCAAATATTGACTAGGTTGATGTCTGGCCACATTATCTGGGACTCTTTTTTTTTCCCAAATCATTTTTTATTTAAAAAAAGAAAAGAAAAGAAAAGAAAAAGAAAACATACAAACATCATTCATTCAATCAAGTACAGACAGTACATTGGTCGGTTTGCATCCCTAGTGCCCATTATCTGGGACTCTTTTAGGCCTATGTGTTCTATGATGAAGTGAATAGAATGATTTATGCTACTACCATAGTGGACTGGAGCCATGCGCTCTTGGGTTCTGTGTGAGGCTGAGAAGAAGGAAGGCATGATGAACTGGATTCAGAAGACTGTCAATCGCCCACTTTAGGAGCACGATCATAACAGCCTTGGAAAGGTTGTGATGTGCTTCTTCTTTAATACAGAACCTCTGTATCTGAACAACTACTTTCAGTTTCAAACCTTCCTTTTTAGGAAAAGGTTGCTCAGACTGTGGGGTCTACTATAGAGTATCCTAGAAGTAGGGGACATGTGAAACTGACCTAAGGAAATTTAAAATGGATAAAGGGGACAGTTATTTTCAAATATTATTTTTGGTGAGAATGTTTGTGAATAAATTGGAATTAGACAAATGGACCAGATCTTTATGGGAATACTTTCTCTTTGTGATTAAAGAATGCAGACAATTGATGACTCAACAAAACAAAAGATAAAGGCAATGTGAGCCAGGGTGTGATGCTGCTCATTGCTATGAAGACATGGATTTTGATGTGGATTGAAACTACAGAATGCCATTAGAGAAGAAAGTGTTAAAGGCACAGGAAGATAAAAGAAGAAAAGGGAACCCTGCCTTTTTTCCTGTACTGTAGACACTTTCCTTTAGGGATTATGACATTATAATGACAACTGGAAAAGCAGTGAGAATGGAGGAGAAGAGAGGTTTACTAAAGCAGCCTGCACTGAAAATAATTATACTGTATTTGTCTCAGAAAATGTTTCAGGAATTGGGAAATAAATTAGCAGAATCATTTGTACTAAACTGACTAAATAACAGGATGACAAAGTGACAATTTTTGAAAAAGTGTGATGAAAGACTTGCAAGGGTGAAAGAAGAAGGTAAGAGAATGGCAAGTTCTATAAAATAAATGGCTGGAGAGGTAAAACAAGTTAATGACAACATGGAAATTTTAGTGAGTAAGACAGAAGTTAGAGAACTGGAAAGAGAACTAGATAATATAACTTTATTGGAAGTGAGAAAGAAGGAATTTTGCTTGAGACTTAGAGCATCCCAGTGAATTCTGATGAAGATATCAGAGAAAACATTGTTAAACCCCTGGCAATTTTTTTAAATTGGGGTAAAAGAAGATACTGAGGCAGAAATTGATAGCATTTATGGATTAAATTCTAGATTTTCTACCAAGAAATGTTCCAAAAATGTTTTGGTATACTTTGTCAAGAAGAAGGCAATGGATCAAGTTTCACAGCAATATTTTATTACATGATTGAAGATTGACAATACAGATATAATTGTTCTTAACAATTAGAATTTTGCATAAGAGAAAAAAGGGGATTGACTATTGTACTAACAAACAGTAAAATTAATCAAAATAATTTAATTATTGCATGAACTGCAATATAACAAAGATAAACAGTAAGAATTTGTAGTACACAATGAGCCCCCTTTGAATAATGAGCAAGGAACAAAGAGCAGTATATGAGTATGTGTGTAATTGCTTGCAAAGCAATTTTTCTTCAGTAATTTTCATTGACGTACCAGGAAGAACAGGAAAAACATTTGTCACCAACTTGATTCTTGCCAAAGTTAGGAGTTACAAAGTTTTTGCTACTGCAGTAGCGTTATCTGGAATTGCAGCAGCATTGATGCCTGGTGGTAGGGCAACCTTCAAGATTTAAAATATCTCTCAAAGTGAATGAAATGAATGCTCTTTACAACATCTATTAAAAACTCAAGCACTGCAAATTTTCTCCAATATGCCAGGATTATTATTTGGGATGAAAGTCACATGATTAGGAGGAAGAGCTTTGAAGCCACAGATTAGGCTCTTCACAATATCATCAGTGCTACCTAGTATGAGTAATGAAATGTCTGCAAGAAAACATCTAGGACCGCTCATATTTGTTTGCATTTTTTAAAGTTTTCTTCTTAAAATCTTAATAAAACTATACACACTTATATAAGTACATGTACAGACACCATTATTATTCTCTTATATAAATACAAAGATAAGAGGAGTAAATTCAAAACCTACATGGGATTGATTTTTTATGTGTCCCCGAGAAGTATTTGTAGAATACTGAACAAAAGAGTATAAGAGATAATGATCAAAATTTGAAAATGTGGCTTTGTAGGGGGCAAGGGATGTGCAAATCAGTTTTTTACTTTTCAACCTGTGTATATGAAAACATACTGTATATTATCACAAATAGGCTTGAATTGTGGAGTTGAAGGTTGGCTGCTGAATATGATAAGCATGGTATATGTTAGAAATAAAAAATGTACAGTACTAAATAGAGGGCTTAGTAAGTAGTTGAGCATAGAGCAGAGTGTAAAACAAGGAACTGAAATGTCATGGACGTTTGTTGTATATGGATAAATGTATAAGGAATATTTGTGGTGGTCTTAGACCTGTGTTGGTTGGAGATGTACATGTTTATACAAATTATGCTATGTTGGTAATTGGGAATTTGCAGCAAATAGATTGTATGATGTAATAAAAATATAGTTCTGAACACGACCGTATCAAGTTCTTGTGTCTGACAGGAAAATGATTGCGAATTATACTTAATTACAAAATCTAGAGCAAATAGATGGATGTTGATAGAATGTTTATGAAAAATGAGTAGAGAAAGTTTAAGACATGCACCTGTTGATAGAAAAAGTAATGGGTATGTTGGGAATGAAACAGAAATAGCTGCATATGCAAGTCTGCTTTTGCTCATTTGTTACATGGAAATGAGAGTTGTTTATATCATGGGAACACGTTAGATATTATGAGAATGGGATACTAAAGAGGCTTATATGGTAAAATAAGAAACAGAAAAAAAAAAGAAAAAAGAAAAAAAGAGAGAAAACATACACATACACCAAATGGTAAAATACAAACATAAGTAACAACATTATGTAATATTTTTACATTTTTAAAAGTCCTGAAAGAATGTAGATTGAGGGCAAAATATTGAGATGGTTGGTTCACAGCGACAAGGAATGAAGATCAAATAACTACATACATATAGAAAGTTAAAGAGATTGGATCAAAAGGAAGATCAAGAAAATTGTGGGATGGAACTGATATGATCTGCAAAAAAAGAGAGGTGAGAAGTTTAAAAATGTTGAAGGAGATGCTAGAAAGGCTGATTTGCAAAGATAAAAACGAACAGAGAGGTATTCTGAACGGTGCTGGCGTAATTAATTATTGCGACGTTTCCTTTTCCTTTTGCCATCCTTGTAATTACCTGGTTTACTGTTTCTTTTTCCCTTTCCATGCTTTTTAAAAAATTACCTGCCCCGAGAAGGAATAATGTGATGAGTACGTATCCGTACATACTGCACTGAGATGAATGTTACAATTTATGGATACGATGAATGGGTGACGGTTTTCATTTTCTGAGAGATCAATCAAAATGATTGTTTTTCCTTCCGTCATCCCAGGCTGTACCAAGTTCATGAGGAAAAATCTAATAATTTGGGGGGTGGGGGGGTGTTTATCTTGCAAAACCACAGGAAAGCATCATGCTGTGGCTTTTAAGCATGAGTTTTGAGCTGAAAGAAAAGCTGCACGGCATATGGCAGTTCCTCTAAATTAAATGGTACATAGCAGCTCCCAGGTCATGGTGAATCAGTCAGGTAAAATGACTGCTGCATGCTGAACAGGCCACTGTAGGAAAAATAAAGGATCTTCTGAAGCTGTCAGGCATTTTGACCTTAAGCAGCTTCTATTCCTCATTCATTGTGACACTTCACAGTGGAGCTTGGAACAGGCACAGCAGTTCCTTATCAGGCAGCCCAGTTTGCTTCATGCTTTTTTGCCAGACAGCTGGTCAAGGTTGATGGCCTGGAGACATGAAGATGACTCAGTCGGCAGTTAAGCCGAGAGAAGCCATCTATGAACAACTTAGTACTTTAACTAGAAATTGCATACAAATGTGCATTTTCAAGCAGGCAGGTTCCATTATCATGCTGAGAAATAACTTTAGGAAAAGATGATTTTCTGTTGATAAGGAGCAGGAGAGAGGAGGATACTTGATTTCTCACATTTATGATTTCTGCCTGTCTCTCATTGTTTACTTCTGTTACTTCCTTGGCAGTGGATTCATTCATTCAATCAATCAATCAATCAATCAATCAATCAATCAATCTGTATAGCCAGCCACCTCACATATGTGACTCTGGGCAGCTCACTATAGTTCAAATCAACAAGAACAATAAACAATATAAATAGAAACAGCAAACACACAACCATACTAAAGCTCTTATAAAAACTTAATACAAAACACCCAGCAGATGAATATTGTACAAGCAATATATCCCATTCAGTATAACTGTTGAAAAGGCTCAGCACTACTGCTAGACTGCCAAACATAGCAGCAGCGACATGTCTTCAGGTGTTTCCTAAAGGCCAGAAGGGTAAGAGCCAATCTAAGTCCTACTCAAATTGTAACACTTGTGTTGTATGCCATTTTACCAGAATAACAGATTTGGAAAAGACCTTGGAGGTCTTCTAGTCCAACTCCCTGCTCAAGCAGGAGATCTTATACCATTCCAGACAAGTGGTTGTCCAGTCTCTTCTTAAAAGTCTCCAGTGATGGAGCCCCCACAACTTCTGAAAGCAAGCCATTCCACAGTTTAATTGTTCTCACTGTTAGGAAATTTCTCCTCAGTTCTAGGTTGCTTCTTTCCTTGATTAGTTTAGCTTGATTGATTAGCTTTGGAAAATAAGTTGACCCCCTCTTCTTTGTGGCAGCCCTCAAATATTGGATCACTGCTATCAAGTCACCCCTAGTCCTTCTTTTCACTACACTACACAAACCCAATTCCGGCAACCATTCTTCATATGTTTTAGCCTTAATCTTAATCTCTAGGAAAGGTGGGGGGAGACATTTGGCATGGATTGTATTAACATGACTGTCAGTGTATAAGAAATTATGAGCTGGGATAGCCATAATAACAAGTCAGCCAATGGGAACTGTTTGGTGACTAAGAAACAGGATCTGTTGTGAGCCATGTGAGATGGCTTGGAGCCTGGGCGTGGCTTAGCTTAACTGATCTGTGTATATAAGAGTTTGTCCTTGCGTGATTGCTTCTGTTGTTCTATGATTCTGCATTCTGTGCTTCTGGATTTTGAGTTCTGGTTGTTCTGATTCTGGCTTCTGCTGCATGGGTATTGTATACATGCATCATGTTTTATATTATTGTATATAAAGAAGTTTCTTCTATAAATGAATCCTGCTGAATTATTTACTTGTGTGCTAGTTGGATCACTGCAAACTCTGACAATGGCTTCCATCAACTTTTAAACTATCACTTTGATTAGTTGGATTTTGTCTTGCCTCAACCAGTTTGACACAAGCTTTGGTTTATTATTACTAATAGCCAAGTATGGGAGAAGTCGATGTAGTTTCAGGATAAAGACTAAACCAAGTTCATAAGCAACAGTAGAACCAAAACAAAGTATTTGCAAAGTCTGAGCATTGTTAAATGACTAAGTGGGCATATCCTGACAGTTTTCTGGAACAACAATATAAAAATGACTTGTCATTGCTGCCTTCTGGAACATTTTTGTAACTTCTCATTCCACCTAACACGATGAGATTCCCCAGAAGTCTTCCTTTTAATTCTAGCCAGCATTGATTTGCTTAGCTTTCTAGCACAGATAAGGTTGGCCAGGTGCTACCATTTTCTGACAGTAAATTATATGATTGTCATGGAAAAAAGGGGGACAGGGCTTAGCCCCACTTTCAGCTTCAAGACATAACTCTTTTATGTTAAGTCTACATGTGAAGAAAAAAAAATTCCCTGCCTAACTGGAAGGTATGATTGTGAGAAAAAGGCAATTAAATCTGCATTATAGTTAGGGAGGAAATGAAATCTGCTACAGATTTCAGTCTTGAAATCTTTCATGGATGCAGTACATTAAAATGGATGTAGGCATTGTTTGGCAACAATAAGCAGAGTATGATACCACACATAATTTGGGGAAAGTTATTTTGAAAAAAAAATGATTTTGGAAAGTCTGCATATGAAATATGATTTTCAGCATAGTTACATGTTTTTAGAGAGCGTATTTATTTGAAAAAGATAAAGAATAGTGAAAGTGTTATATAAAAGTCCCCATATTAGGAAAAATATAAGCAAGACTAAATACAATTTTTCCAGCATTTTTTAATGTAGAGGGAATACAATGATATGGACAATCCTATGACATTGACATAGACTGAATTTAGATACATCCCAGCCTACAACTAGAAAGGAAAAACATGGAGTTCAGGACAACATTCACTCATACTTGCCTCAGATTCAGTGAAATGAATCCTTTCAGCATGTGTGAACTTCACTGCATCATATTTTAAAGGTTCAAAATAACAGCAAAATGAGATTTACCAAATCTTTTGATTTGGTCTGTTTATGCCCACAGACAGAAACTCTGTTGCAACCTTATTCTGTCATTCCCAAGAGAAAAGCTGTTTTTTATCATTCTTTTGCTAAATAAACCCATAGAAATGTAGGTGGTTTGAGAAAAGAATAAACAGATTGTTGTCATAGAACTAAAATCTTACATTGGTGCATAAACCAAAATAGTATTCTCCTCAGTTGTATGAACAGATTTCTCGAGATTTCAGTAAGGGAAAATGAATGTTCCTGAGACATATGCTCTTAAGGGGAGCATTGCTTTGTTTTTCACAATTAAAATTCATAAATCAAGGTCCTGAAAGGTCCAGCAAATTCTCTCATATTATAATGATTAAGTTGTCTCACTAGCTCAGGAACAATCAAAACATTTTAGCCAAATGATTTCACATGATATAGCATAAGGGCGGAAATGCAATTTAATAACAATTCATTTTTCTTTCCATGATATACCAAACTGGACAGTTAAATCATGTTGAGAATATTTTGACATGTGTATTACTCATATCCATTTCTGAAAGATCTACTGTGTACCTATTGTCACACGGCTGAATTTTTCTTCCCAATTTCCCTCTTTAGCTATAATGAATGAAGATGTTCTTGGTTTCATTGATACATTAGTCTGTTCATAGCCAGTAAAAAAAAGAGTAAGTTACTGTATTTGTTCCTAAGTGACATTTCTTGGAATTATACTGTTTCATGATTTTTCATTTTTTATTTTCCTGTAATGACCATGAGGCGAGATGAGTGGCATCATTAGTGTACATTAGTGTAGGATAGGCAAAAGTTATAGGTAAATCAGCAGTGAAATCCTCTGAAGTCTGCTACTGGTTCTGTGAGTCTGCTACCGAGCACGTGCTTCGCCTGAGGCGAGCCCGCACAGTACTAAAAAAGGAACATTTTGAAGCCTTCCTAGTCTGCAAAGGTAAGTAGAACAGCGGGGGGGGGGGAATCCAATGTGCCACGTGATTTAGATTAGCTAGAAAGCAGGAAATCCGACGATTCTAGCTAATATAAATCACGCATCACAGCTGATCGTTGGAAATACCGGTTCACTTGAACCGGTAGCATTTTTTACTACCGGTTCAGAAGAACCGGTCCGAACCGGTAGCATTTCACCCCTGAGGTAAATCTACTGCTTGATGATTGGCTTAAGGTTTGCAATAAATTAATAGTGATATATGACTCCAAATCTTTCAGCCACAGCAGCAGCAACAAAAGACATACCTCCTGTCCTAAACTTCTGCTAGAAGGAACAAAGTTAGAGTTAATCAAGAATCAATGTTGTGTCAAAAATCTATGACTAAAACAGGTAACTTTATTTCTAAATTAAGTATTTTTGCACAAGGTTCTAGTTGGTGGATTAAAACAAGGTAGGCTAGTCTGAACATTAACAGCAGTTCCAAATCTGGCATCTAGGTAAATTCAGGGAATTGCATATAGATTTGCAAATATCAAATTTCTCAAACATACATGCATATTATTGGCAAGGCATATAGACAATTTTGTGATGTGAGTTTGTATTATTAGCTTTATCAGCAGAGTTTGAATGTACTCAATGACTATACAGCTATACTGAAATATGTATGGAAAAAGTCTGAATGCAGGAAACAGTCATGATGCCTATAGAATTTTCTCTTATTTCTATATTTCAGTTTCTTGTTTATTTCTTTACTACTTAAGGTGTCAGAGTTCATCTCTAGTAGAAGAACAGCAAAGTAAAGAGGGGGGACACTTTCTCCTTCCTATATAATATTAAATTTGTCATTGGACCATTGATATTGAAACTGGATATTAAATCTGAGGGAAATGAAGAAAAAAAAAGACTTCCAGAATATTGGTTGCTGGAGTCCAAACAAAGACTAAAAGCATTTTTCCTTATCCTGATGCCTCTCAAATTCATTGGATCAGATGTCTATGGAGATTCTCTCAATCCTCCAGGTCACAGATCCTGTCACAGATCAATCATCCTTTGGAACATTGGATAAGATGATGTATCATCCCTAGGCAAAATGGGTATGCAGAGAGGAGCTAAACTGATTAAGTGAGGTGATGAATTGTGGTAACAAATTATGCATGTTGTGTAAAAAAAAATGGCACATTTGTCTTTCCAAAACTTGAAGTTGACTAATGAAATGGATTATTTAAAAGTTTGAGATAGATGATGATATCCTTCATTTGTGGAATTAATTAAATAAGATGCGATTGCTTCTCTTGAGGGCCCTGAAAGAAATTGAAGAGATGCATCAACATCTCTTCATGGCTCATCCCAATATCTCATCATCCCAATATCTCTAACTGAACCAATATCTCTAACCAGAGGTGGGTTTCAGCAGGTTCTGACCAGTTCTGGAGAACCAGTAGCAGAAATTTTGAGTAGTTCGGAAAACCGGTAATAAAAATTCTGACTGGCCCCATCCCCATCTATTCTCTGCCTCCCAAGTCCCAGCTGATCAGGAGAAAATGGGGATTTTGCAGAAACTTTCCCTTGGAGTGGGGTGGGAATGGAGATTTTACAGTATCCTTCCCCTGCCACACCTACCAAGCCACACCCACCAAGCCATGCCATGCCCACCAAGCCACACCCATAGAACCAGTAGTAAAAACATTTGAAACCCACCACTGTCTCTAACCCCGTATGCAAGAGCAGTATTTTCCCCGAGAACTGACCGAGGTTTTGTAAAAATTTAACTCCACTTTAGAAAGGAAGTGGATACATGGATGTACCCTGTCCTGTTTTATTGTTGCAGGAAGTTGGAGAATTTCACATCCATTAATCTCCATTTAAATAATCTAGCCAATGCAGAGGTTATAGTTGCCTATAACAACTTGGGAAATGTCGTTTAGTGTTCTGCTACTAAAATACATTTCATGCCTTTTCCCATTTAAGAGTTAAATGGGAATAGGCTCTGTACCTATCAGTCACCACAAAACAATGTGAGCACGTTATTTGCTGTTCCTGTTGACAATCTCTATCCTGCCTCTCTTATCCCTCTTATTCAGCACACTGCCAGACTCAGGGAAAGCATCCATCAGTCAGGCTCTGCAGTAAGTATGGGAAGCATTGTTCTGTGCTGTTTGTCCCACTCCCCCGCCATTACTCTAACTGGACATCTCCCAAGCTATTATGGAATAACTGCACCACCAAAGAGCCTTGGTGGCACAGCAGACTAAAGTGCTGTTAAGTAGCACCAGCTGCCTGCAATTACTGCAAATTCGAATCTCACCAGGCTCAAGGTTGACTTAGCCTTCCATCCTTTCAAGGTAGGTAAAATGAGGACCCGGATTGTGGGGGCAATAAGCTGATTTTGTATAAAAAAGAACACCACTTAGCGGGGGGCCGAAAGCCATACTAAGCAGGTATATACAAAAGTATGAAGGCTATTGCTTAACGCATTGTAAGCCGCCCTGAGTCTCCGGAGAAGGGCGGCATATAAATTGAACTAATAAAATAAAAATAAATAATTATTATAATGTGAAATAAAGACCATCAGGGCAGAAATAGCTCCAGTGGGCAGCAAGGTGGATCTTGTCCTGATTGTGCAACCAGCTAGGTCCTATAAAGTGGGAGAACTAAAACTATTGAGTGTTAGGTTAGAGGATTCGTACTTCTTGTGAGTAGGAGTATTTGGGAGAGCGACTGAAATTGAAGAATATGAACTCAAATGAATGAACTGAAAAAATGGCATATAAGCAGACATCAATATCTTCAATCTTTTCTGGATAGTACAATCAGGAAAAGCTGGGCTGGGAAATGTTAAGGCAAAGATAGACTTAAGAATACAGAATATGGAATTGGGGGGACCTTTCACAGATACTGCACAAACTGTGGATAATAGCTATGGCCAAGAAGGCCTTTGTACAGTTCCATCTGGTGCTCTAGTTGCACCCTTTCTAGATTGTGGCACCCTTCAGTCAAGGCCTTGCCACTGCAATGCACTCTACATGGGGCTGCCCTTGGAAATCATTCAAAAGCTTCATCTGGTCCAGAATACAGCAGCATGAGAAGTGGTGGACCTGACTCAGCATGCTCAGATGACACACACACACACCCACTTCATGAGCTGCACAGGTGTCTAATGTGTTTTTCAATATGCTTCATTGGTCTGGTTATCACCTATAAAGTTCTAAATGGCATGGGGGCATGGTTTCCATGGTTTCTACCCAGCTGGCAAGAGCCAACAGACTGGGTGCACTGTGGGTTAAATAGGGCCATCTTTGGGGCGGAATGGGATAATTCACTGTGGCCATCTCGTCATGGCCAACTCACTGTGGGACAACTCACCATAGGACAATTTCATGCGGGATAATTCAACGCAATAAATGTTATTCCCCACATTATTTCCGTTGACAAAAATGAAAATAATGTCAAAGAAACAGTGGTGGATAACATTTACCATGTTGAGTTGTCCCACATGGAATTGTCCACACAATTGTCCACATTGTCCATACCGAGTTGTCTATGGCGAGTTGATACATGGTGAGTTGGGTGCAGTGAGAAGGTCATGGCAAGATGGCCACAGCGGATTGGCCGCGGAGGACCTAGGAAGCATTCACTAGCTGTTGCTGAGAATGAATAAATGGAGAGTCTTTGATTGTCAGACAGACTGTTTTCTTGTTGCCATGACTGACTATTCATTTACAACCAAAGAATAGACCAGAAAGTGCCCAGCATACCTTTGTCACAGTATATAGAGTAGAGTAGAGTAGAGTAGAGTAGAGTAGAGTAGAGTAGAATAGAATAGAATAGAATAGAATAGAATAGAATAGAATAGAATAGAATAGAATAGAATAGAATAGAATAGAATAGAATTTTGTATGGGCCAAGTGTGATTGGACACACAAGGAATTTGTCTTGGTGCATACGCTCTCAGTGGACATAAAAGAAAAGATACGTTCATCAAGAATCATAAGGTACAACACTTAATGATAGTCATAGGGTAAAATAAGCAATCAGGAAACAATCAATATCAATATAAATCGTAAGGATACAAGCAACAAAGTTGCAGTCATACAGTCATAAGTGGGAGGAGATGGGTGATGGGAACGATGAGAAGATTAATAGTAGTGCAGACTTAGTAAATAGTTAGACAGTGTTGAGGGAATTATTTGTTTATCAGAGTGATGGCGTTCAGGAAAAAAACTGTTCTTGTGTCTAGTTCTTCTGATGTGCAGTGCTCTATAGCATCGTTTTGAGGGTAGGAGTTGAAACAGTTTATGTCCAGGATGTGAGGGGTCTATAAATATTTTCACAGCCCTCTTTTTGACTCGTGCAGTATACAGGTCCTTAATGGAAGGCAGGTTGGTAGCAATTGTTTTTTTGTATATATTTCCAGCATATCTTTGTCACGGTAGAACATTGACTATTTGATGGGGAAGTTCTAAGTGTAGAAAGTTCATGAGGCAAACGGTCCTGATAATTGGCATTTCTTCACTGGACCATTGGAGAATCCATTACATATCACCTTCTCCATACTTGTTCATACTCCTTCAGGCAAGGCATGCATAAACAAGGTTGTTTTTCTCCCTGAAAACTGTGCACATCATATGAAAACCTACAAGCAGCTGCAGCAGTGAGGAATCCTGCTGTTTTCCCGTCAGGCTGCCTCTGTGCCTGACAGAGAATTATGAAATGGGTATATTTCTTCTCAGCATGGAAATCCATCAATGAGGTCCTCATTGTTCCTTCATTTCCCATGCAGATTTCAAAGACTCCACAAGTACTGTCATTCTCTTTCCTCTAATGCAACTCCCCTTGCTCCAAAAAGCTGATGCTACTGTTAGACAATAAAGACAGACAATAAACAAATGCAATCTTTTAAGAAGGAATGATAAAAAAAAAGCCAATGTTTTATATAAATTTGCCATATCCATACTTCTTAAACTTTGGGGAGAGTTCCACTGTTGAAATCTTTAGATAACTTTAGCTGGAGATTGTTGATAGTTCAATAATCTTTCAACTAGGGGAAAGCAGAGAAGAGAAAGAGAAGATGGGAACAGAGCGGGAATCTCTTTGGGGTTGTTGTTGTTGTTAGTTGCGAAGTCATGTCCGACCCATTGCGATCCCATGGACAAAGTTCCTCTAGGCCTTCCTGTCCTCTACCATCCTCTGGAGTCCATTTAAGCTCAAGCTTACTGCTTCGGTGACTCCATCCAGCCACCTCATTCTCTGTCATCCCATTCTTCTTTTGCCCTCAATCTTTCCCAGCATTAGGCTCTTCTCCAGTGAGTCCTTCCTTCTCATGAAAAATGCTGAGTTGGTGCTTCTGAGATATAGCTACAGCCCAAAGGTGCTTTTTCCAGAGGCAACTGGACTTCCTGATTTTTCTTTGAAGACGTTTCGCTTCTCATCCAACACAGTGGTTAGAATGCAGTATTGCAAGCTAACTTGCCCACCACCTGGAGTTCGATTCTCACCGGCTCAAGCTTGATTCAGCCTTCTATCCTTCCAAGGTCAGTAAAATGAGGACCTAGATTGTTGGGGGCAATATGCTGACTGTAGAGTGCTTAGAGAAGGCTGTGAACCACTGTGAAGTGGTATATAAGTCTAAGTGCTATAGCTACTGCTATGTGCAACTGCTGGTGATTTTTCATGCAGTATTTTGAATTTTCAGCCTTCATCATGTACTCGTTGCTTCTGATATACAACTAATACAGAGACAGGATTTGTGTAATTGATGGGCAACAGCAAAGAATGTTGTGGGAGTGATTGGGTTGACACATTAAATTTTTGCTTCTTGTGCTCTTGGCCTGGTATTGATTCAGCGATGATTATGCTAGTGGTAGCAATGGGATAGTGACTGCCTCGCATATCAAGAGTGCAGGATTGACCTGTAACTTAGACAATTTAAATGCTGTCAGTAACTGTTAATTAGTCATTACCACCAACTAATCTTGTTCCTTGTTAACCGGAATTATGGTTGGGGAAGATAATGCATTTTTAGTACAGGAAATGAAACTAAAGTAGGAACAGCACATTCTCATCTAATAAAAACAAGAAATGGATGTTGTTAGCTGTTCTTTTACAAAGGAAGTTAAGGCTAGGATCAGGAGAAAAAATACCCACCCTAAGCTATAATAGAACCATGGCTTCCAGCAACCTTGAAATTATTTGAAGTATTAAAAGTAAAACAGAGGCAGTTAAGTAGAAGTAGTTTCTGGTAGATCAGCACAATTTAAACAATGTGAATAATTGCATGCAGATGAGTTCACCTTGTACTTATATTGCTTTATAACAATGTCACCCCCGAATTATTGCTCATTTATAGCACTTTATGTGTGCCAGAGGACTTGGATTCTTACACCTATTGAAGGAAATTTATTTCTGCAACATTTAATTCCATGCATTTCTTTTATCTGACAAGCATTTTAAGAACTGATATCAGCTGCCGTGTTTTCTCCTTGACACATTTTAAAAATAAGAGTAGAATTATCCTGCCTGATATATTATGTACACGATACATAGACAGATTGCTTTTCAGATTATTTTCTTTTACAATTTTGCAACTAATAGATTTATCCATTTACAGTTTGGCCAGTTTTATTTGCTTACTGTACAACAGGGATGTCAAACTCAGGGTCCCAGGGGGCTGAATCTGGGCCCCGGGTGCTTAGATCTGGCCCGCAGGGCCACCCTGGAAACAGCAAAGGACCAGCCTGCTGTGTCTCTGTCAGTGAAAATGGAGCTCGGGAGGGCTGTGTGTGGCCCTCCCAAGCTCTGTTTTCTTTGGCAGAGGGTTGGAGGAGGCTGTCGCAATCAAAAACAGAGCTCAGGAACCTGTTTTTGCTGGCAGAGTACTCTGGCCACCACAGGCGCCCCCGACATGTGTGACATCAAACTGGTTATGCCTACCCTGGCCACGCCCATCCTGGGCCCCCGAGGTCAAACACAACCCTGATGCAGCCCTCAATAAAATCAAGTTTGACACCCATGCTGTACAATTATCGAAGTACAAATCTCTGGTTATAAGTAGAATGAGAGTGGTTCTGGTTTAATACATCCAGAGTACAGATCTATGTTATACATAGTATTATAGTTCTGGCTTCCGGTTTGCTGCTGGCCGCCGCCAGACGTTCCTCTGGGATCGTCAGCTCCCTCTGCCTGTATAGAGCCGCCGTTACAGCGGATGGCGGCTCGAAAAAACTCCGTTTCCAAGAGGAAATGGAGATAGAGCCGGCAGGGGTGGGTAGAACTCTCCGCAGAGTCCCAAAAGTTTTTTTTTTAACTTTTGGGACGGAGCGGATGAGAAGCCCCATATCCCCTGCCGCTGCTCCGGGCTTTGGGAGACCTCTGCCTATGCAGAGCCAGGCGTCAAGAGCAAGCCTGTGAATCTAAAAGAATAATTAAAGAAATGAAGAACTGGACCCTTAATACTGAACCGCAAGTATCTCACCCTTTCAAAAACTATTTAAAAGAAAAGAGCAGAGGAAAAGAGGGAAAAAGAGCCTTCTAAAATGGCGTCTGCTGTGGCTGGAGAAGGGCTAAAAGGGAAAGTCCTTCCGTTTCTCATTATTACAATGTAGCGGAATAAATATCACTGGCTACATTTCTAGAGAAAACCTCGCTCCTGTGCTGCTCAGAAGTTTTTTTTAATGAGGGAAAGTCTTTTTGTTTTCTATTTCTTCTTTCATTTTTGCTAAATCTTGTCTGTGTGGGAAATGGCATCAGGACTTACACAGCTGGACAAACAGGGGGGGGGAATTTCCCCCCTTAAGAAATTGCGCCAACAAATTTCAACTCTCCAGTGTCAGAAACCCGATTTTAATATATTAGAATTTATTCTTGAAGAGATTGTAAGAAGGGATGAGATTGTGAATCAGCAACTTGAAAAATTTAAGCAGGAAATTAAAGAAATTGGTGAATTGGTGAAATCAAAGTCTGACTTCTTGAATAAAAAGATTTCAAAAGCTGCTAATGGTTTATCAGGCTTTCTGATTCGGGTGGAGGCAAAGACTGAATTATTAGAGACTAAAATGAAGGAAATCGAGGAGAATTTGGATGACATGACTCAAAAAATTAAAAAGGATTTGATAAACATTCAGGATAATAGCTTGGAAGACAAATCTAAAATGGAGACTGACCAAAAGATTGGTAATGAGGAAAATGTACAACAGAGGATTGAAAGAGAAGTTTTAATGACTCAATATAATTTTACAGAATATGCAATTAGACTGAGAGGTCTGCAGGAAAATAATAGAGATGATTTAAGGAAAGTATCTTCTGAAATTCTGGCTGGGATCTTAAAGGTTCAACCTGATGAAGTGTATTGCAGGATTGATAGAACTTATAGAATAAACTCCTGGTGGGCAAAGCAAAGGCAATTGCCTAGAGATGTGGTGATCTATTTTACAGATAAAGAAATTAGGAATAATATTGTGCAGAACTCTTTTAATTCCAATTTGCAATTTCATGGAAGAAAGATTTGGATTTTCAAGGAGCTCCCGCCCAAGATGTTAATGGAGAGGAAGAAATTTGGCTTTTTAGTGACTGAATTAAAAAAAAGAAATATCCTATTCAGGTGGGACATCCCAGTTGGTTTAATATTGAGATATCAAGGCGTAAGATATCAATTGCACACTGTTGAAAAAGCGGAAGATTTTTATCAAAAAATTCTAAAAATGAATTTAACACCTTTAGGCATAATACAGGATAAGCAAAAGGAGTTGGAAATAAAAGGAAAACATCAAATTACAGAGGCTGTGATGGATAAATTGTCTTTGGACTCCCTGGAGACCCCAGCTGGACTGTTTATAAATAAGAGAGCAGTGTCATCCGAACCCAAGGTGATGAATCATCAAGTCACAGACAAGTGCGCAAATCAATCAGTTGATATACAAGTGACGGAGAAGAAAGATGAGATGATAAAATTAACCCAACAAGAACAATCCACAAAGCAGAATGAAAATCAACCAGCAGATATACAATTGGTAGGCAAGAAAAGAGGATGGAAATTCAACCCGAAAAAGAAAAAGAAAAGAAACAGATCTTATAGAAACAGCAATTTCTAAACTAAGCAACAGTGAAGCCAGGCGCTTTAAAAAATGAATGAATATTAGAAAAGATAGTGGCGGCGAACAATTGTCTGATACTATCCTGAGGATTGTGGCAGATCTCTGCAAGGCCATGATTTTGGGATGTGGAAAGAGCCTCACTTTGTTGGATTTGAATCATCTAATTTTTTCTTATTTACCTTTTTTTTCTCTTGGAAATATATTATAACTACTTTGAGTTATAAGGCAGGAGAGTTTTGCCGGGGCATGCAGAAGATCTGGATGTTACTCAGTAGGATGATGGGAATTAACAATCCTGATGAATACCACAACTATAACCATACGGATATATTCATAATTATAATGTCACTCGGGTGGTTGTTTTTACTTTTATACAGGTGTGAGGATATCTACTACTGATGGGGGCAGAAGATGACTGAAGATTTTGAACAAACTGTTGCACCAGCATGTTATTTTACCCTATTATGGGTGATGGATTTAACAATCTAGTGGAAAGACATCAAAGAAGATATTATATGGATCATAAACTTAAAGTTATTGTCTTTTCTCTTTTTACATAATGAAATGCATATATAGATATGTGTATATCTTAGTAATGTGGGCAGTTGATTATATTTAGAATTGTACTGCATGATTTTGTAGGAATTGAAGGGTTGAAATAGGTTAGTTTACTGATTGTTATAAAATGGGATGCATATATAGATATGTGTATATTTTAGTAAAGTGGGTAGTGGATTATATTTAGAATTGTATTGTCTGATTTCAAGTCATATATTTAGAGGAGTGGAGGAAGTGGACAGAATTGAATAAATTTGGTTGCAGGGAGAAGGCCGATTTAAAATGTTATATTAATATATATAAAAGATTAAAGGTTAATTTGTAATAATACTCAATAAGTTTAGGGGAGGAGAAAAAGGGCAGATTACCGTAAAAATGGGAGTTATAAGATTAACAAGTTAAGGGTCAGTATTCCGAGAAGGGATTAAGGGAAAGGGAAGATATTATGTATGTAACTAGTTATGAAATAGCCTATTGTTGTGAAGAAGTCACAGGGGGGGTTGGGTGGAAAGGGTGGGTTAGGGAAGAGGGGGGGGGGAAGGGGGAAAAACTTGTATTTGAAAACTTTTTCAATAATAAAAAAAAAAAAGTATTATAGTTCTCACTCCATAAATATATGAAAAGCCTGTCATTGTCCTTTCATTGCAGACTTTAATTACCTCAAGCAAAGGTGAGAGATGTAAATGTATGTAACCCATCTTTGATACTGTTTGGGTCAGGGAGATTCATTGCTAAAGGTCATATTGTTTATATTCATAGTTAGATTATGAATTCACAAAGAGTAATACAATGAACAACTAAACAAAAAAACAACCCTCAACTACCTCTGCACTCTTCTGAACACTCTGCATGACATATTTAATTGTGGCCAAATAAATTAAAAACTTAGTGGTTGTTAGGAATACTGGGGCCACAATAATTTTGTACTGCATTCTAACCACTACACCACCACGGATCATCTAGAATAGATTTAGAAAGTAAGTAATTCTGCTGGGCTTCCCAATGGTCTAAATTGTCTGCCTAACCAATCATAATTTCAAAAACATCCATTCACATACAAACCCTAACCCTCTTCCGCGAAGTCTTACAGCTTTGTAGACCATGCAATGCTGTATGTGGAATCAGACTTAACAAGAGATTGACTATGGAGAGAGGCCGCTCTTTGGGTAAATAAGGCAACAAAAATTGCAAAGAAATATGAGATTCTCTGATCAAAGAACCAGAACAGTAATTCTAAGAAAATATATCAGATAAGATTTCTTGATCTCTGGAGGAAAGTTAGATTTTGGTCAATCTTAGAGACGAATTAAAGCTCACAAAACTATGCAACAGGTAATTAGGGGTTATGCAGGGAGCAAAATTTAAGGATAATTTTGTGAGTCAAAGGCTACAAATGCCCATGGCTTCGTATCAGGAAGGATCCGGAGTTCCTTGGAAAGGAAACCAACTAGACGTCATAGCACACCTTATATGTATTTTAATAGTGCGTTTTCTTTTACCTATTTTATCCTGGATTTAGTTCCTGATCCATTTTATTTCAGGTTTAAGACTAATCAATTAATGTCAGATGCATAGCATTCAATGGGCAAAAGAGGCTAACTGCATAAAAATATGCCCCAAGTGGCTTTTTTGCCCTCTGCTGCATGTTCACAGAGCTTTCTTTTGCACAAGGAGATCCCTAGTTCTAAAGAACTGCAAGACTGTAGTTTCTCTTGAATGAGAGGAAAACTAATAGTTTTATTAGTTGCTATCTTGTCCATCTTTCTGCAAGGGAGGCCCCGAGTATTATTTTGAAATACCCTCAAGTGAAGCACATCTGCCATGGAACGCTTAGAAGTTTATTGAAGTAGGACTTGATAGGTGAATTGTATAAAGTGTGCATGTTCCGTGCTTCTTGCTTACAGGCTTTATTTATGAGCCGCAGTGGTGCAGTAGTTAGAACTGCAGTACTGCAGGCTACTTCTGCTGACTGCCAGCTGCCTGCAATTTGGCAGTTCAAATCTCACCAGGCTCAAGGTTGATTCAGCCTTCCATCCTTCTGAGGTGGGTAAAATGAGGACCCAAATTATTGGGGGCAATATGCTGACTCTGTAAACCACTTAGAGAGGGATGTAAAGCACTGTAAAGTGATATAGAAGTCTAAGTGCTCTTGTTATTTATTTATTCAATTTATATGGTGCCCATCTCACTGTTACAGCAACTCCAGGCAGCTATGAAACACGATTATCTATGCAGATTGTGTGATGACCCCTTTCTACTGAAGCTAGAAATAATCTTTCTAATCACTCTGGAATCAGCCGCTTCTTCCCAATGATGGGATTTAGGTTGACTTTTTAGATGAAAATTTGATCCTAAATACACGTGCATGATTGCTAGCCGTTTATCGCATGGCAATGCCTCCCAATCAATTCCCTATAGTAGAAGGACAAAGGAATGACTAATGTACATCCTGTGAAATGAACGTTCCTTAAGAAGATTCTGCTTCTTTGGTTGATTGAATAATATAAAAGCCATCCTGTAAGTACTGATATGCTACTCCAAAGATCTCGTGGGAGGTGCTCAGTTAATATTTCATTTTGGAAGTAAGAGTGCTACCGTGTATTCTGCTTCAGTTCTGATATAGCCAATTTACAGATCCTTCACGAGGTGTAGCTGTCTGGGTTATAAATTGGCAGTCAGCAGGCATTTCCAGATAATGGCAATTCCCTGGGAATAATTCCCTTAATCAATCGAGGAAACTCATATCTCTATTTTAATCAGTGGATGAAATACATTACCAATTAGGTTCTGAGCACTTTGCAGTTTTCAGGGTAATATTCTCATTCTCAGAAATCTCCGGATACCTTTGAATGTATCAACCCTGCCGCCTGGTGACTAGGATTTTTTTTGGGGTGGGTGGGTGGGAAATGCAGATTTTTAATATCCCTTCTAATAAAACTGCTGATGACACTTTTTTATTTTATCACACAGACGTTGCTGAAAATCTTGAAAGTTGAGTCTGCCCAAGTTTCTTTAGCCATAAGGACAGAGGGGAAATCTTACCTTTTGCCCTGCTGTCCTTAGTTATTGTTCTAAGGGCATGATTTGGGGGGGGGGGATCAGGGAACTCAGGATCCTGGATTCAATCAAGAAATCTTCTACTGTTTCTTCTCCCTTCTGGTCATTAATTTATGTTTTGAGAACTCCTGTCTTATATTTTGATAGTCCTGCCTTGCTGCCTGGATTCTGTTTATAGAATGTGACAAAGAAACAAGCTATTTAATTTAGTAGTACCCATCCTATGATACTTTGCTGAGGTAAAAACAGAAACGGCATCTTCCCCTTTGCCCCTCCCCCCTCCCACAAGGTGCATAGTGTTCTAGTCTTATTTTTGCACTTGAGTCCGAAAAAGTTCTGAAACACATTCCCTCTTGGCAATGAAAAGACAATGTGAATAAACACATCCATATATTTCTGGCCCTTTCATGACGCACCGAGTTGGCTACCAAGGCAGTTACTTCAATTTCCCCTAACTAAAGAACAGCCAGACCTTGTTTTGAACTAAACACTGATAACCAAGTAGCATAAACTTCAGATAGAATAGAATAGAATAGAATAGAATAGAATAGAATAGAATAGAATAGAATAGAATAGAATAGAATAGAATAGAATAGAATAGAATAGAATAGAATAGAATTCTTTATTGGCCAAGTGTGATTGGACACACAAGGAATTTATCTTGGTGCATACGCTCTCAGTGTACATAAAAAAAAAATACGTTTATCAAGATAATGTGCCCTGTCACCGTTATGTATGAAAATGTAGTAGCATTTTCTTTTGTAATATAGACCTAGTTTATATTACATACACACACACACACACACACACACACACACACACACAAAATATAGACTAATCACTTCCATGTTTGTGTGGTCTACATTTATCGTAGTATGTTTACAGTATTCTTTTAACCCTCTGTAAAAGAAATGTTATGAATGAAGTGGTTCTACAATTATACAAACTGAATTTTCAAAAATGCCCTGGACAGTATTCTTTTTATAGCCTACTTGATATTCATGCAGATTTGTGTATACAATCAACGCCATACTGGAAATGAAGAATGCTTGCTTCTTCATAATAGTATATCTTCTACTTAATTTATTCATCTAAAAAGAAGATACCTATGAATTAAAAATGAGCCTTCCCGCTAAAAGAAAAGGGTAGACAGGAAAAGAAGCTCAGGATCCAGACAAAATCCTGTGAAATAGCCTACTTTGTCAGCCCTGGGTGGCCAACACCACTTTACACCTTCCCTTAATTTCCCTATTCCAATAAATATATTGCATAGCATGCCCAAATTTGGACATGTGCATGTGTTTATAGTATAGTTTCAAATATGCTAGTAGGTTATTTCAGAAAAATTAAGATGTAGGACAAAAACTGTATATACCTAGTCTTATATAATTTTCTATATAAAATAAACCTACCATTTTCTCTCATCCACCTAATCATTCTCTTACATAGAAACTGGCCAATTCACATCTACAGACTCCCTTCTAGAAGAAACATTGCAAAACAACAAGGAAAAATAATTTAAAAAGAGGTATGTGGAAAGAAGGGTATTAAATTCCCCTAACTTCACACATGAGGCGAGAGAAGTAAGCAAGAGAACTGTTTATTATTAACAACTTGAACCAACCAAACAGAGAACTATTTGTCAGGGGCTGACAGCTTTTATACCCGAGCCGTCAGTCCTATAACCAATCAGATAACTCTAAACTCCCACGTTATTGTCAGCCCCGCCCCTTAACCAATCACCAGGCAGCGTCCCCGTTGCCGGGTTGCTGCCGAGACACAGCAAAGGGGAGCTGCATCAGGAAAGGAAAGTAAAAGATAGGAAAGGAAGAAGAAGAGGAAGAATGAAGGGAAGAATAGCATTAACTAAACAGAAAGGAATTAAACAGAAAGCGCTAACTAAAAGAAAGTGATTTAAGTGTTACAAAAAGATAAATTCCACCAACTTGCAGTCATTTGCACTTCCCATTTGGCTGTTTTGAAGACATTTTTCCTTTTTCAGCAAATACAAAATAAATTCCCATCCTCATCCTCTTCCACAGGTAGTTTTTTTAAGGAAAAACATCATTGCTTTCCTATTTGGAGATAACATGCTATGAATCTTCCCTCAACATTTTTCTGAGGTTACACATCATCCCAATTCATTTTGAACTTGGTGTCCGGTGAAACCTAGTGGTAAACTAAAACTCCTGTGGAATTCCTATGGAAAACGTCATTATTCATATCAAAACTAAAACTGAGTCACCCCTTCTCCCCTCCCACTTAGGAGAGTCCATTCATCCTGGGAAATAGGTGTCTTTTTTGCTGCTTTATTTGGAGTCACCAATCGTTCCAGATTGCCCTACAGAACTAGGACATTGCAAAGAGCATCTTGCTGGTATGAGTAAGCATACTGTACCAACAACAACTCTGATACTAAAACCAACTTCTTGGCTTAAACGTCAGCTCACTTCTCTTCCCAACTTCATATAGGGAAGCTCTCTTTAATTGACAATTTAAAAAAAAACAAAACACCTTGCTTTTCCACATTTGTAAAGCACTGAAAGATTTGGCTAAGTGCCTTCAGCTTTTCTTTTCTTTTTTCTTTTCTTTTCTCTTCTCTTCTTTTCTTTTCTTTTCCACAGTGGTTCATTTTCTTGAAATAGATTTCCCCTAATATGCCTTGTGAATTAATCGAATGAGTGCACTGAAGAGCCAGGAGAAGAAGTGTCAGCTGGAGGTGGAGTCCACACGAGTGTGATGACTAGGATGATCTAGGTTTCTTTTCTCTAAAAACAACTATCTCACAAGGGGAAAGCTGGGTCAGGGAACCCTTGATTGACTGCACAAGTGCTGTTATGCCAAGCATAGAGAGATGACAAAAGACACTATAAGGTGGCCTTTGCTAGCAGATTTCTAGAACAAGTAGTTGACTCAGGCACCGGCCCTGTACTTCTCAGCCCCTAAAAATAGGTGCCAAGTGCCATGGTGTGCATGCAGGGCTAAAATAAAACCAGCTGTCTCCAGTGATTTGCTTGAGAGAAGGAGAGGGGCGAGTTTCAGTGGAGCTGGTCTCCACTGGATTGTATCTTCAGGGGACTGGGAACTTTGTCTCATAAGGGGAAGCAAGAGGATTTTTAACAGAGCACTGCCAAGAGTTTTCCCTCACAGGTAGGTTGCAACTCTTTTGCCTTTTACAGGTTAGTTGTGAGCAGGAGGAAACGCAAGTGGCTGTGTAACATTTCTGGGTATTTGTGTATTTGGGCCAGCAGTGGAAAGAAAATCCAGGTGTTTCTCTTTCTCAGGGCAAGCATTTTTTGTGTGTGTGTATAGTATGTGTATTTTCAACAAAATCCCATTGTTCAGAATAGTAGCAGCTGTTGAAGAAGGGGGAAATCTCAGGCAAGTGGCTTTTGAATTACAATTGAAGGGAGAAAAGTCACTCTTAATGCTTGGAATCCAAGTAATATGTGTCCTACTTACATAGATCAAGCATCTTTTATCGCAGAACTTCTTCTGCGATTGGCTTTGTTTGGCTTTATTAGCCTGAGCTGATTTTCTAATTCTGCTGCTGTGATCAGAGGAGGTCGCATGTGGAAGCTGAAGTAAGTATGAATTAATATTCAGCACCCAGCTTTTTGACAAGCTGATCCTGAAGACAGGGGGAAAAAAAGACATTTTGCTTCAAATTCCATAGGAAGCAGAATTAAATTTCCTGTGAGGTCAGATCTTATTTTGTGGGAAGAAACATCAATTTGAGGGGCAGCCTTCAGTACTGAGCCTTTTAACAAATCCTGTCTATGAATAGTAATTATGGGGCTTGAGTTTAATTCAATAATAAATTCATTTTTGCTAATATTTATGAAGACTAGCTGGTTTTGAGTAAATTTTAGAACGTAAGAGTGAAAAATGGTGAAAATTTCATAGAGATTTTTTTTGAGAACTGAGTTCGTTAAGCTTTTTTATTATATAGTGTGGTTTTTGTTTAGATATGATTAAATATTCACCACAATAACTGATATACATCTGTATGACATATTCTTTGCAATCTGTCTTTAAAAAATCTGATATTTTCTTTGCAATTTGCTTTAAAAAATGAATAGTGGTAAATAGGATTTTTTGGCCACTAGTTACACATTTCACTGTTAATCTAACATGATGATACATTACCTATTATTTGTTCCTTCAGTGAGATCACTGCCCTTAATTTTGCCATCTTGGCTAATATGGCTGGAAGAAATCAAAATCAGTTTGTATCCCCTTATCTCTTCCCTGCAAGTATGTATTTAAAGACAGTTAGCAAGTTGCAATCTTTATAAAAATAGCCATGCTGAAAATAAAAAGGTATGTCCAGCTATGACAAATATAACCCAATAGCTTACTGCTTTACAATTAGCATTGCGTAAGGGAGATCTGGAGAGTATGAGAGGAAAGCTTGTAATGATAACAGATACTGAAACTGCATTCTTTTAATTTTTAAAAGTATTGCACTGCAAGACTTTTGTGCTTAAACTTTAGCCTGTAATTAAAATTCAAGTTGATTTTTAGGGAGCCCAGCGTTCAGCAGAATTTCCTGTTGGATTATTCATTTGTGTGAGTTTTAACATGTTTTAGTAAGTAGACAATCAACTTTGTTCATGTAGCATAAAGAGAATTAGTGGCATCATCGTGACTTTGCTTTTTCTTCCCCTCACACATATATTTCAAAATATTATTTTAATAGCCACTACATATTTTAGTAGTTCGTATTTATTTTCTGCACTAAGAACTCTTCAAACTGCAATGCTAGAAATAAGAATTAAAGAGTAGTGTCTCCTCATTTATAGTGGAGTTTGTATCTTTCCAGAAGTTTTCTTCCACATTTAGCTTTTCTTCTTTACAGACATTTTCTTTTCTTTTTTTTATAGTTGGCCTTTGACTATTCACCATTGTCTCAGACTAAGCATTGTTAACCAGCCTTATTCTGTGCCAAAACTTCGTTTTTATTTGTTCTTCTGAGTCCCAAGTGATCCCAGAATCATTGCTCTGTTTTAGAACAGCAGTAAAATAAAATTTTAAATTCTTCATGAAGCAGATTATTTTGGGTGAACAGTCTATCTGCAGCTTTCCTTCTAATCATGAAATACTTGTCATCGTTCAACATCTGACATTCAAAGTAATCATGTTAGGCTGTTCTTTCTCCATCCCTTTCAAAGACTGCTTAACCCCTTAATGTCAGATCAGCCAAAGATCAATGGCGTGTGTGTATCTGTCTATATATTTTTAAGAATGATATAAGTTGAACAGCACTAAGGCAAGAATGCTCCCAACTTGTGCGCAAGTTTAGATGGACACAACCATGCAATTTTCTTGGCAACAGTATGGAAGTGGGTTGCAACTGTTTTCTTCTGGAATGCTTTTATTATTCCCTAGTGTAAACTGTACCTTTCTTGGTAGACTCTTATTCAATTTCTGAATAGTTCTAAAACTAACTATACTTTTATACTCTAACAGCTTTTTTGCTGGGACAACGTTATTAGTATTATCAAAATTTGTATGCTGCCCAACTCCCGATGATTCTGGAGTGCTCACATGTAAAAACATAAAAAATAAGAAAAAAAAATAAAAATAAAAGATTGCAAAAATGACAAACAGGAACTAAGGAGAAACAAACCACACAATCCAAAGGGGGCTTCAATCAACCTCACCAAAGACCTTCAAGACTTCAAAATATCAGCAGGGTGAGGGACCATCCAGATCTTGGAGAGAAACTAATTCCAGAGGGCAGGCACTGCAATAGAGAAGGAACACTTCCACAGTTCTGGTAGATGACATTATTTAATCAAAGGAACCCAAAAAGCACCCTGCCAAATTGATTTAGCCAGGTAGATAATAAGGAAAAGAGCTGGTCCCAAAAGTAACCTAATCTCATACTATGTAGGTCTTTATAGGTAACAATCAACACCTTGGGTTGCATCCAGAAGCAAACTGGCAACCAGAAATCTTATATGGCATATCAAGGCATGCCCATTACTGCCTGTGCTGCTTCATTCTGGCCAGTTGAAGCTTCTGAGTGATCTCCAAATACAACCTTACACAGAATGTTGCAGTTGTCACCTCATGGTCACCTCATGGCCAAGGCCTCCCAGTCTAGGAAACAAATGGACCAAATGAAGGTATACAAAGGCCTTCCTGGCCCACAGCTACCACATACTCTTAGAGCAGTGGTGTCAAACTGGCAGCCTGAGGGCTGGATGCGTCATGCTCCAGCTCCGCGAATGGGAAAAACATCACAAAATGTCACATGATGGCAACATGACACGGTGAATTTGACACCTGTGTCTTAGAGGAAGTTTCCCAATCTTGAATGGGGAAGATCAATCTGATCCAAGTCAGAGATAGAATAGAATAGAATAGAATAGAATAGAATTACAGCAAATAAGAAAATACATGGTAATTTAATTCTGAAAAATTATACATATGTGATAATCACACTTTATGTCGCCTTTGTGCCCTTAAAATGAATCTGCCGTTTACATCCGTGACATTGTAATTTAAGAAATGAAACTAATTCACAGCTGCAAAGAAATCTGTCTGCAAGCTGACTGTTTCCAGTAAAATGATTAGGAAATCCATTTCATTTGGGAAAGTCCACACAAATATCAGGATGTTTGTAATATAAATTGCAGGTGCACTTGGAATTTGCATCTGGCAGAGTGACCAGTGCCTTAAGGAGCTTTAGGCCTGGCAACATTTTGTTTCATTTTGGAAAATGTAATATTCTATATTTCAGTTCAAAGGTGATTACAATAAAACAGAATTTAAGCAGTCTATAGAAGGAAACTGAAATTACAAATGATGAAACCATAATGGTAATAAAACTGAAAAGCAGCATTAAACCAAAACATATCCAAGCAATGTAAAACATTCCACTAGCAGCAATACAGCCAAGCCTGAAAGGCTTTGGCAGGTACAATTAAAAATCTTTTAATGATATTAAACATTTATGTGGATCAGAGCAGAGACATATCTCAAAAAGGGGGGAAAAGCAAAACAATGCAAAATGTTTTTTTTCTCAACTGCCATTCACTTAACTTCAAATATTGGAGAAACTTAGTGAAGGGTCGTAACAGTTGATCTCAATAATCAGAGTCATCCAAGAGAAAGCCTTACTTTAGATCTGTGATGGCGAACCTATGGCATGCGTGCCAGAGGTGGCATGCTGAGCCCTCTCTGTCGGCACGTGCACCATCGCCAGATTCACTTCTGGGCTCCATTGCGTGCATGCGCGCCAGCCAGCTGGTCCGGCGCGCATGTGCACATGGCCAGCTACTCTCTTCCGGGTTCCGACGTGCACATATGAGCCGGCCAGCTGGTCTTCATGCATGCACGTGACAGAACCTGGAAGGGCAGCTGATGATGGCGCTCATGTGCATTCGGCCAGCTGCTGTCTTCTGGATTTCGGTGCTTTGGTGTGCGTGCACACGCTAGTGTGTGCACGCACACATACTCCCGTTTCAGCACTCTGTGCTGAAAAGGTTAACCATCACTGCTTTAGATACTTAGAGTTCTTATTTTAAGAGCAACATTTTGATCTGGGCTTAAATAAATTGGGAGCCAGTATGATGGCTTGCCCAGGTCAGTAATTTCAACCAGCCTTCTCCAACCTGGCATGCTCCAGATGTATTAGAGTATAACTCCCATTCTCTTCAGCCAGCATTGCCTGTCCTCATTTGGAATAAAGGAAAGTATAATCCAATATTTTTAAAGATGTCTGATTGGAAAAATTGGGGTACGTATTTTGGGATAATTTGAACAGCCAAAAGAATCTTCAGAGCTTAACATGTGACTCCTAATAGGAACACTATTTTAGGGCAAAAACAAAATGCTGTTACATAAGAGTTAGTAAATAAAAGGAATTCTTCCATCTGGAAAGCTAAGGGAATATTTTTAGCATTCTTTCTAGTTCAAATGCTACCATTTCAAGCAGGGCAAAGCCACAGAAGCTAGAGCTGCTATAGCCACAGTATGTACCTGGCCCTTAAAAACCCTTTAATTTTTTTGAAATTGCCCTTCAGTTTTGAAGTCTGAAAGCTTGTGGTCTTATTCCAATTGCTGAAAGACAGTTTGCAACTGCTAGTCCAATCATAAAAGGTTATCTGAGCATAATTAAAATTGGCCAATTTATTTCTATCCAGAGAATTTCAAAAGTAGATAGTAGGACATTTGAAACAATCAAGGTGGATTTTCATAGCCTTCCTGTGGATTATGGGAATTATAATCTGATACATAGCAGCCAGGTTGGAGAAAGCTGAATTTGCATGATGAGAATCTGTTTCTCAGATGTAAATCCAGTGATGAAACACAGGTCTACATTTTGTTTACAAGCAGTTAAAAGATATATGTGACTGGCATACATATCATCTTATCAATAATGAAATCTGAAAATAACAGATCTAATTATGTTTTTGCTTCTGGATATGTGTAACCAACCTTCCTTCCTCCCTCCCTCCCTCCCTCTGATGATTGTTTGGTGTAATCTCTGGAGTTTCTTTAGGAAGATTTTAAGAAATGGTTTGCCCTTGACTGCTTCTTAGGGCTGAGAAAAATTGACTGGCCAGCTGGTTTCATGCCTAGGTAGGATTAGAGGATCACAATCTTCTAATTTGTGCTTTAACCACTACACCAATCTGGCTCTCAATTCTCAGATTGTACATGTTATCTAAGCTTATTCCTCACACAATCATACCACTGAATGTACGTCATTTGCCACAAAGGATCTCTTGAATATGTTATCTTGAAGGAATATTCCAGTAACTGGATTTGTGCAAACAAATTTGCAATGGCATTGTCTTCTCAAAAGTCAGATGTGTCAATTTAACCTAAAAGCAAAGACTTGGCTTGTGCTAATAATATAACTATAGTCAAATAATCCTAAAATAGTCTACTCTGAGAGACTGTTAGACTAATTGTATATGGCACCGTCCTGTTAGAATCTTCCATCAGTGGATTGTTCTCTAAAAGGATTGAGAATCTATTTAAATAGGTGGAACGCTACTGCTATCTTGGTGTTAAATGAGAACATTTTTAACAGACTCAAATGACAAATAATTTTCTTTATGTAAAATTGCAGTTACTGTAGAGGTGTTTGTTTTTAATATGTATCTGTGGGAGAATTAGGGAGAAAAGAAGTAGAGCATGACATCAATACCTGATCCAAGATGGCCCTTAAGCTTACATAGTTATTTTTCCTAAGTTTAAGATCTAATATTGAATGGGTGCTATTCCCATTATAAACTCAGCTCCAGATTTTCTCATACCTAACTTCTGAAGAAAAATAAGATAATATTTTTAGTCATCACTAAAAAGAGTTTAATTGTCAACCCACCCATCACTTTCTCTCAAGATTGGAAAGGACAAAGAGTAGGTAGATGAGAGGGATGTGAAAACATGAGGGGTGGGTAAGAAAGAGCAAAACTCAATGGCACACATGGAGAGGAGACCCTCAGAGATCATCTTGTCAAGGATTCCCCATTGACTCAGTAGGGCCAATGTAAACACTGTTTTTCTAATTCTTATACACTAATTGTGTGTTCATCACATGAAAAAGATCCATTTGTTGAAAAGGTATCTCCCTTTCCCAATCTGTGCTCACAAAGTCTGATGCTCATACAATGGACAACTACACAACCTACTGTATATTTCTCCTTCCAAAGTGGTGCCACTAGATTGTGAAAAGGATTGCAGAGTTACACGTTGCCCTCTTGTGTTTTGTTCCTCTCCCTCCCCATAGTGAAAATATAGATTTGCATATAAGTCCCTAAGGTCTTCTGTGGTGCCCACTGTTCTACTGTTGGCTCCCTGAAATATTATAGACTATAGACTATAGACTAAACTCAAAAGGCAGTCTTAATCTAGTTGTTGTTGATAAGAATAACAGAATAACAGAGTTGGAAGAGTCCAGAGTTGGAGGTCTTCTAGTCCAAGCCTCTGCCCACCCACAACTACTGGAGGCAAGTTGTTCCACTGGTTAATTGTTCTAACCATCAGGAAATTTCTCCTGATAGCTAGGATGCTTCTCTCCTTGATTAGTTTCCACCCATTGCCTCTTGTCCTGCCTTCATCTGCTTTGAAAAATAGGCTGACTCCCTCTTCTTTGTGGCAGCCCTTGAGATATTGGAACACTGCTATCCCTAGTCCTTTTTTTCATTAAATTCGATATACCCAATTCCTGCAACTGTTCTTCATATGTATTAGCCTTCAATCCCTTAATCATCTTTGTTGTTCTTCTCTGCACTCTTTCTAGAGTCTTAACATCTTTTTTATATCATGGTGTCCAAAATCGGAAACAATATTCCAAGCATGGTCTTACCAAGGCATCGTATTGGTAAATTGGTATTAACACTTCACGTAATCTTGATTCTATCCCTCTATTAATGCAGCCTAGGACTGCATTGGCTTTTTTTGGCAAGTGCAGCACACTGCTGGCTCATATCATGAAGATGATAACCATACATTAATCTTTGCAAAGCAGTTGAGAAGAACAAAGCCAGGAAATCTTGGTTCTCCCAATCTGTGTAATAGGGCTCTGCCCACTTTTTAAATAATTCTGCCCACTGCGGTCTCTGAAATGTTAACACACCAGATGAGAATTGCAGCCCTTGCTCACAAAAGGTTCTTCATTCTTGCCCTAAGTTCAGATCTCTTCTATACTGTATTTGTTTTCTTTTCCCACAACACCCAACTGTGAGTTGGGTTGGGCATAGAAAGAGTGGCCTAAACTTCCTCAATGAGCGTCCATAGCTGAAAATGAACTAGAACTCACAGTCTCCCAGCTTCTAGGTCAGTGCCTTAATCTCACAGCTACATAAGCAAACCTTATGTGGCCTCTGTTGATTTGGACATTTTGGGGGCAGGTGGGGCAGCAATCTCTGTTGATGCAGGAAACCAAGTTTTTGAAAACACCGACTATTTTTCCCTGGATTGCATTAATGGAAACATTCAATTTTTGGCAGAAAGCAGAATTGGCAGAAGCCCAAGCTGTGTTAATTTTACTTTCCGCACAAACTATTTTGTACTTTAATTTTCATGTTCTCTTGTGGCACCTTTTGAAGAATTCTGGCAATAAGCTTGATTGCATTATGGAGATTCACCGGTTCAAAGTTGTTTTCTATTTTTAATCTGCCCTGGGAGTTTTATTCCCGTTCGTCACTCCTTATGAGCGGTACAATGACAATTACTTGAAATGTCCTTGATGGATGTTTTTACACTTTGCTTAGAGAGGACCAGCAGAATGTGCAACACATATGATGCAAAGCGCTGTCAAAACTTACAAACATGTAGAGTTATTTTCAATAATTTAGCTCAACCGCAGGTCAGAGTCATGTGGTACGAGATTCATAGGATTTATTTCTAAATAAAACCTGTTTACGATGGAGGAGACAGAGAATTTAGTTACAGCGGGATATCATGGCGTGTAAGATCTTGACTACTGAACACGGCAATAATTATAATATCAAATTGCCAGAGTTATTTATTGCCAGAGGTTTGGATTTGAATGTAGCAAGAACCACTGGGACCATCAGGTTGAGACGTTTTGGAAAATTAGCAGGTTAAGATGATCTTATGGGACTTCAAAATTCAAACTGACAGGCACCTTGTTCATAGTATACCTGATATAAGAGTTATTGAAAAGAAGAAAGTTTGGTTCATTGATATTAGCATACAGCAGAGGTGGGTTTCACATAATTTTACCACCGGTTTGCCATGCACCAAAAATCTGCATGTGCTTTGCTCGCGCGTGGGGCTTGCACACAGGCGCGCAGCTTAGAAAACATGGCTAAATAGGACAGCATAGTGCCGGGGCGGGTGGGCACCCACCTGCAGGTGGCTACTACCGGTTCCCCCGAACCAGTCTGATCCGGCTGATTACCACCACCGACATACTGGGTGATGCTAGGATTGAGGAAAACCAATCAGTAAAAAAATATGAAATACAGGGACTTGCAGATTGAAGTTGAATGCTTATGGAAAAAGAAATCCACTATTCTACCACTCATGATTGGAGTCCTTGGGGCAAAATCTAAAGGGTTTCTTGATATTTAGAAATGTTGAATTTAGTGGACCTGAAAATCATAATATATACTGTATATGTATATAATATATATATGTATATAGATAGTTAGATAGATAGATAGATAGATAGATAGATAGATAGATAGATAGATAGATAGATAGATAGATGTAGGTAGGTAGAGATAGACAGATAGATAGATAGATAAATAGATAGATAGATGATAGATAGATATATAGAGGTAGAGACAGAGACAGAGACAGAGACAGAGACAGAGACAGAGACAGAGATATAGAGATATAGAGATATAGAGATATAGAGATATAGAGATATAGAGATATATACAGTAGCAGGGGTGAAATGCTCCCGGTTCAGACCAGATGGCCCGATCTGGTAGCGATGGTGGCAGGTGGTTTGGAGAACTGGTAGCAAAAATCCCTGCCCCCCCACCACCATGCCCAGCTGAGCTGCATGATCATCAGAGGCTTTTTTTTTCCTTTACTTTTAAAAGCATTTTTTCTACAACCTCTTCCGACAAAAAAATGCTTTTAAAAGTAAAAAAAAAAAAAGCCTCTGATGATCGCGCGGCTCAGCTGGGATTGTCAGAGGCTTTTCAAAGCATTTTTTTCTGCAACCTCTTGGCCGAAGAGGTGGTTAAAAAAAAATGCTTTGAAAAGTCTCTGACAATCCCAGCTAAGTTGCCTGATCGGCAGAGGCTATTCAAAGCATTAGAAAAAATGCTTCGAAAAGTTTTTTTTAAAAAAAGTTGGCCACGCCCACCCAGTCACATTAACCCCCACCAAGCCACACCCACAGAACCGGTAGTAACAAATTTTATATTTCATCCCTGATATATAGATATATATAGATATATACATACACATACACATACACACACACACACTACAGTATTGACCTAGGACAGCCATGGAAAGATACCTGCTCGGCATTACAAGCCAAGCTCAAAAGACCTGCACATGGATTAGAGAACAAACAAAAGTATACAATATCGTCAAGAGAGTAAAAGAATTGAAATGGAAATGGGCTGGTCACATAGCGCACTTAAGACCTTTCTATTTCACCAAGCCGGCCTGACCTAAGTCTTTCCCCTTTTTAAATGGAAATTTTAAATCTGGTTTTAAATTATTGGGGTTTTAAATTTGTTCAGCCAAATTATTTAATTCATTTTAATCTATTTTAAATTTTGTATTTATATGTTTTATTCCATGGCTGTTCACCACCCTGAGTCCTTCGGGAGTAGAGCGGTATACAAATTCAATAAATAATAATAATAATAATAATAATAATAATAATAATAATAATAATAATAATAATAATAATAATAATATCAAAAAGAACTGATGGCAGGTGGACCAAGGCAGTCATAGAATGAATCCCACTTGCCAGTTTATTTCTGGGTGCAATTCAAGATGTTGGTAATCACCTATAAAATCCCTCATGATCCAGATTACTTTAGGAACTGTCTCACCTGGGTGGGACTGACCTGCCTCATCCACGCTGGCAGAGAGGGCATACTGTGGATCCTGGCAGTCAAGGAATTTCAACTGGCAGGATTTTAATATCTTTAATGCTTATTATGTTGCAAGCCACCCAGAGTCATTTGAAATGAAAGGAATGGCAAATAAATCTAATAAATTAATATATAAATAAAATATAGATTTCTCTGAATTTGGGGAAAGTAACTTTTTTTTTAGATTAAAATCCAGGAAACTCCTTCCTAATATTTTTCTTCTAGTGAGTATGTTCATCAAAGATAATTTATTCATCGATTGTTATTGCTAGAGTGTGGAGGGTTATTGTTTTTTTAATTGTTTTTATATTGGGTTTTTATCTTTGTAAGAGTCCCTGAGAGGGAGTTGGGCAGCCATATAAATGTTCTTTCACAACAAAATAAATAATAAACAAATAAATTCAGGATGGGAAAAACAACCTAAAACCCTTTTCCATTACTGTATGAGTTACACTGTCATGAAAATATCAATGTCTTTCATTTTTACCTGCAAATAGTGCGAGATTGACAGAGACTTGTGACAAATACAAGGGCTTTTTCACCTTGAGATGAATTATACATTAATTCAAGTTGAGTGACATATTCAAAGAAGAACGGTGGATTTTAGTTCTTGTCACTGGACCTTTTGCCTCTACAATGCTGCATTAGTTGCTTATAGGGCAGAACACTTTAAGTGAGGTAGTTAAGGAGACAGGTGGATTTGAATCCCCGTCCCATCACTTTCTCAAAAATGCTCCCCCTTCTCTCTTTCATGACATATTGTGCAGAGAGAAAAAGATTTAATATCTACTGGGTTTTTTTTCTCTTCCTCATTGGCACTTTACCCACATAAGTGAGAGAAGAACAGATGGATGAGAAGAATGGAGTTTAATGATTTTCCCTGGGTTCTCCACCCTATTTAAATTGCAGTCTCCAATCACAAATGCTAAAGAGCACAATTGTGCTGTGGAGGAAGGGATGAAACTATCCATGTGTGTTCATCTCCATTCCAGTCTCCCCCCCACACCCCCGGCTAGTATACATGTTGAAAACTCTGATTTAGGTGAGGAGAAAAGCATGCCAAGAAACTTAATTTGGGGGTAGGGCGTTCAAGTCAGCATTGACTTCTGACAACTACCTTTGCAGTTTTCTTTTGGAAATAGTGTGCCACTGCCTGCTTCCTAGCACTGAGAAAGAAGGGCTGATCCATGGTCATCCGGTTGTTTGTGCCTCACACCAAGATTAGCTTGCCAATGTCTCCTACAATTGGATTTTTTTTTTCAGGCTATGTATAATATATATATGATATGCTGGTGAGGGGAATTCTCAGGGGTGAAATGCTCCCGGTTGGGAGCGATGGAGGTGGGAGGTTCAGAGAACTGGTAGCAAAAATCCCTGCCCCTCCCCCATGCCCAGCTGAGCCACGCGATAATCAGAGGCTTCTTTTTTTATTTTTAAAAGCTTTTTTTCTACAACCTTTTCAGCCGAAAAAATGCTTTTAAAAGTACAAAAAAAAAAAAGAGTCTCTGATGATCGTGCGGCTCAACTGGGATCGTCAGAGGCTTTTAAAAGCATTTTTTTTACAACCTCGAAGAGGTTGTAGAAAAAAATGTTTTTAAAAGAAAAAAAGCCTCTGACAATCAGGCAACTCAGCTGGGATCGTCAGAGGCTTTTAAAAGCATTTTTTTTACAACCTCTTCAGCCGAAGAGGTTGTAGAAAAAATGGTTTTAAAAGTAAAAAAAAAAAGCTGGCCACGCCCACCCAGTCACATTACCCCCCAAGCCACGCCCACAGAACCGGTAGTAACAAATTTTAGATTTCATCACTGGGAATTCTCATGCAACTTCATTGTTCTCCTGTAGCCAGCTAATCAGCTAAATGATAGAATTGCATAGGTAAATTAGAAGCTTGGATACCTGTAGCAGGTTGTAGTAAGGGCTTCAAGGAAGTGCATGTGATCTGGGGCCGAGAGACCATAGATCAAATGCTCTGAAAAGAGTCAGTAAGTGGACTATTTCTCATCCATACAATTTGTGATGAGATTATGGTAAGTATATCTTTGCTTTTCTCTCTGTCTTGCGACCCTAAATGAAACAATTAAAATGATACCTGGAAATTTTAATAATCAGTACTGTGTCAGCACTTCAACCTGCATTTACTCTAGTGCTGACATAAGAAGGAGAAGAGGGGGCAGCTGGCAAGAGGACACTTGACATTTCACCTACTTATTTTCCTTGAAGATAATATCCCCTAGGAGATGAGATGGGAGGGGGGACATTCCTGGGAGCTTAAGTAGTAGACATGGGGAGAGTGATTTGGAAGAAGGCCAATGAGACACAGAGAATTGGGGAATGGAAAGGGAAGGTTTGGGGTCAAGAAGTCAGAGTTGGCTACACCACAATCGGGGCCAGATTGTCATGCTTAATAAAATGAAAGATTCCTTCAAAGACTATCTGTTTGGAGATGCAATTTATTTTATTTGAGATGACATCGAAACCTGACATACTGTTTAATCATGAACAATATCCTCACAACGTGCCCTTCTCGTTCAACTGGTTTAATCTCAGATGATGAACCAGATAGCCTGGTCAATATATTTAGTCTATTTAAGAGCCGTGGTGCAGGGATGGTATTCACTTACCTTCACTATTGGTTCACAAATGTGAGCATGCGCTCTGCTTGCATGTGCCACCTCCGTGCATGTGCAGGGCCTTCCATGCATGCGCAGAGCATCAAAACATCAATAAATAGGATGTGATGATGTTGGGGCGGGTGGGCAGAGCCTCCCGCAGCAGCCGCTACCGGTTCTCTCAAACCGGATAGAACCGGCTGAATACCACCACTGCCATGGTGACACAGTGGTTAGAATGGGAATGGGACAACTTGCCATGGACAACTTGCTGTGGACAACTCACTACAGTCACTCACCACAGCCAGCTCACTGCAGCCAACTCACTGCAGACCAGTTCTCCACGACCAACTCAATGCGGGACAACCCAATTGTCATGGGACAATTTAACAATTCTACTTAATTATTTAAAATAAATAAAAAGTATTTTAATTTTTGCCATTCACATTTCATTCTGTCCCTCCCTTTGCATCCTTTCTTTAATGATTCTATCCTCCCATTTCTTTGATATTAGTGTGACTCTTGTCCCGCAGTGAGTTGTCCTTTGGTGAGATGGCCATGGCAACTTGTCCTGCAGCGAATTGGCTGTGGCAAGTTGGCTGTGGCAAGTTAGCCATGGCGACTGGGTCATAGTGAATTGTCATAGGCCCAGTTAGAATGCAGGCTGACTCTGCTCACTGCTAGGAGTTCGATCCTGACCAGCTCAAGGTTGACTCAGCCTTCCATCTTTCTGAGACTCGTAAAATCAGGACCCAGATTGTTGGGAAAATATGCTGACTTGCTTAGAGAGTGTTGTGAAGCACTAGGAAAGAGTATATCAGTCAAAGTGTTATTACTATTATGACTGTTGTATGCATGTCCTTGATTAACTTGAAATCATCTTCAATATTAAGAAAATGTTGTAATACCGGGACCTAGTTTCAAGGCAGACATAATTTCAAAATTGGACAGGGGTTTAAAAGAAATAATGACATTTCATCCACAAGAAAACACATGTGGCCCCTGGTTTCCTTCACCCTCCTTTCTTCTATATACATTAAACTATATTTCTAGGTGCACATACTGTGCAAGATGAATAACCCATGAAATTGAATATTTCTGAATATGCAATTTGAGTGCAACTGCTTCTTTTAAACCAGTAGTTTTTTTGTCAGATTCTGTTACTTCTCCAGGTTTAAATTATGAAGGAGGGAGGGGGAGGGAGGGAGGGAGGGGGAGAAGGAGAGGGAGAGGGAGAGGGAGAGAGAGAGAGAGAGAGAGAGAGAGAGAAGTAATATGATTACAGGGTTTAAAATAGGAGATTATTAAGGCAGGAGAGACTTCTATTGCTTGTTATGGATTGGGACATCATCTCTTTTTGGAATTTAGAGCTGCGTAATTCCAATATCTTTAATATAGGACTGAGAGATGGCATAGGTTTACTAGGGGGAAAGAAAACAGGATAATTTCATATTTTGGGTTTACCTATTACATCCAGTTTTCACGGGCTGCATTTATAATAACAATCAGCCCTCATTAAGCTGAGGATGGTTATTGTTCTTATGAAGCATAGAAATCAAACTCTTGAAAAACATAAGCACAATTTACATATTAAAAATGAATCACTGCATATTTATTAGTAGGATATTGTGGGTTTTTACTTATTTAAATATTTTCCCAAGGTTATTCCACTGCTTCCGTTCAATGTGCTGTTTTCAGCAACACACGAAATCATACCTTTATTTAAAATAAAAATTCTATGCAATTGTTTAGAATGTGCTATACACTCAGGTAAATACGTATGTCACAGCATTTGCATTTGCATCCAAATATTTTTCAAATTCAGCAGCCCATTGAATGAAACTCAATATCCTTTCCAGAGCAGGTCACCTGGAGGAATGCAGATGTACAGCTGGGTTGTTACATAATATTAAATACATGCACAGATGGTCTAAACGCCAAGTGAGACCCAAGGTACTTTTCAGAAAGAGCATCTAGGATTATGACAAGAGTTCAGGTATGTCCCCACCCCCCAATCCCCTACTCCAAACCAGGCAGAATGATGTCGCAACAGTAGAGTTCAAAGGCAGTTCACTTATTAAAGAGGGTATAGATTCAATGGTAATATAAAAGCAGGTGAGCGATGTTTCTTCCAGCATATAAAATTTGGAGCTGAAATAAGCACTGGGGATTTAGCAAAACTGCCCATGGCCAAGTCTAGAACTTAGCAATTATTCATGAGGAATATTATTTCTTAAATAGACTTCTGAGATTCTGTACCTCTGAGATTGTAAATGCAGATTAGTGGATATTTGCATTGGGAATTCAGTTTTCTGGACCCTGTATTTCACAGGGAAATGATTGCATTATATCTAGTATTTAAACTTTAGCTTTAGTGTCTGGAAAAGGCTGGAGATTAGGCTGAAGTTCAACTTCCTTCTCCAAAGATATGCAACCATATAATACGCAGAAATTATTAAAAAATGGAAATGTGGATTGGACAGAGAGAGTGGATTATATTCCACTTCATGTCAGACCTGGAAGCCATCTTTTACCTTAGATGTGCCTGCCATATATTCTTCTGTGGGAAAATGGGAGGGGGGATTGCATAGAGTATGGGTGATATGTAGTATGTAGTCAAAATAACATTCCTTTCTCAGAGAGTCAAGGACACATTGCCCTGGCACCTGGAGTCGGATGATTGGGAGGTGTCTCCAGTTTGGATGATGAATGATTGGGCCATGTGATGGACATGAGGGTGCTGGGCAGGGACTTGAACTTTCACTTGGGTGGGGAACACCTGGAAACTTTCAGATTCGGGTTTTCCCAGATGTGCCAAAATGACATCTTCAATGAAAAGGAACTTTGAGGAACCTAAAGCCTTGGAGGTTTTTTTTGTTGGAGGTATTACTTGGAACCCTGACACTTCAGTGTGCCATTTTCTGTGTGTGCCTCCAATCTGCTGTACAGATTTGTGGATCCTCTAGAACAGATTGGAGTGGAATTCAGTATGGAAAGTGGAATTCCAATTTGGCTAAGCATATATCAAATCCTTTTCTCTCTCTCTCCCTCTCCCTCTCCCTCTCTCTCTCTCTCTCTCTCACACACACACACACACACACACACACACACACACACACACAAACACACACACATTCTGGCATGGCAGGTATATATATATATTTGTTTTCATAGATTTTCATGGGTAGAGGTATGCAAGTTTTGGTATATTCAGGTCTTTTCCCATGTAAGATTGAGAGTATCTTGGTGACGTTTCGACGAGGTCCCACTCGTCATCTTCAGACTGGTGTCTTCGGCTTCATGCTTGTGCGAGGAAAGCTTTCTCGTGTGTGTATACACACACACACACACACACATTTTTGTATGACTTTTTTCATAGTACATACATTTTTTTCTTGAGAACAACAGCATAATAATTTGGGAGGTATGACATCTTCTCCCTCTATATTCTCAACTTCAAGCTAATTTAAAGAAGGCAGAATCTTCTTGAACACATTGGTAGAGCTTGTGCTCGATGTTTGATGTCCATTTTTGTTGACATACTGTATTTATCAACCTGAATGTGTGGAAGTATAGAAGCCAGCCCTCGCTTCTTACCATAATTGTGTACCTCAGTTTTGCCTGCTCAGCTCCCCACTGAAGGGACCACTAAGCATATTTAGTTGTAGTAAGCAATGCCCATGCAACATGAGAAACCCTCTCCCCCCACACACATTTCATTTATGCTACCTAATGCTGTGAGATTATACCTCTGAAATTTAGAGAGAAGATGCCCAAATTCTGAAACCCTGTGCTTTCATTGCCACCTGTGATCCTCTCCAAGAAGCCAACATATGGACTAAAAAAAACACAATTTGGGAGAGATGAAGGATGGTACACCTAGCGTTCGTTGTATGTGTATGACTGCCTTTGGTTTTACTGGTTTCCTATTTTTTCTCATTTGATTTTGATTGCTTTTTTAATTTTTGATGAGCTAAATGTACTAAAGTCAAGTGTGGATGGAATGGGGTTTTATATGTAAAGATGTTGGACAAGCCCTCTCCTGTCACCTGGACACACATTTGCATTCTCTCACATATTCAGGACAGTGGAGGTCTGGATAGGTCTAATGTTCCACTGAAATCTCTCTGTGACCATCTCTTAGCTGAAAGCCCTCTTGGAATAGTGCTCCAAAGCTTTGTATGTCCTAAAAGAATTGATCAACAGAATGTTGACTATGCAAACCCTGAGAAGGGAATGAAAGGTCAATTTGGTTAGAACAACAACAACAACAACAATACATAGAAAATGAAGAAGTTAAATTGCTCTGGGACTTCCAAATTCAGACAGACAAGCACCCCGGACTTAACAGCTCTCGATAAGAGAGACAAAAAAGTCTGGATAGTGAATGTGGCAGTGCCTGGAGGCAGCAGAATAGAAGAGAAAGAACTGAAGATAACAAAATACAAAGACCTACAAATAGAAATAGAACAACTATGGCAAAGGCAAGCAAGGCTAGTACCAATAGTAATAGGCGCCTTGGGTGCAATCCCAAAACAACTGGAGCACCATTTGAACACCATTGGCACTGACAAATTTTCCATCAGTCAATTGCAGAAGGCAGCTTTACTTGGAACTGCTTCCATCCTGCGACAATATCTGTAATACCACCGAACATCTAGATTTGCCTATCCCAGGTCCTTGGTGAGGACTCGATAGGTAGACAAAAATGCCAAACCCAGTCTGAACATCTGGCCGATTGTGTGATGATGATGATTAATAATAATAATAATAATAATAATAATAATAATAATAATAATAATAATAATAACAAGAAGAAGAAGAAGAAGAAGAAGAAGAAGAAGAAGAAGAAGAAGAAGAAGAAGAAGAAGAAGAAGAAGAAGAAGAAGAAGAAGAAGAAGAAGAAGAAGAAGAAGACAGGACCTAGGCTGAGTGGCAAAACAAGGCAAATTAGTTAGATTATAACTTGCCTAATTATTATTTAATGTTTCACCTCCAGAAAGTCCACAAGAAAATTGTAAGATTTGAGGCCTAACACATGCAGTATAAAAGATATGATTAGAAATCTATTTCATTTAAATAGAAACCAGGTGCAAAAAGGAGAAATAGTTCCCATCCATGCTGCATATTTTAAGTGTGGCAAGAAGTTGTATAAAATTTCTCCACCTAGAAATCTCTGTACAAATGCATATTGTTTTTTACATAAAAACACACACACCATCCCATCCCACCCCAGTTGTGCTTGTGAGACTTTTTTTTAACTGAGATTGAGAAACAAAAGTTTAAACCAAAACCACTCTTCCTACATTTTGTTCTGCCACTAACTCTTTTCCACTTCCTGATATTAATGCAAGGAGATAAACCTTTTCTGACTGAGGATACAAAATAATTAAAATATAAAACATACAGCAATTAAACATGCAAGATCAACAAAGAGATCAACATTCTCACTCAAAATCTTATGCAATCGTGAGGTTCTAACCTAAAATTTTACAGGATTTGGTTCGAATATGAGTTTTCTGACATTTAATTTTTGAAATTAATTTTTACCCAATTATGGCATTCTGCAGACACTATCAGGAGATGTTGCAGGTGCCATTTACATTAATATTTTAAAATGTTGAGATTGATGATGGCATTATTATTATTTATAGTTATACCCACAATCACAGCTATTTTTTAAAATGTAGATTGTTGTGATGTTATAGTAAGGGGGAAAATAATGGAAGGATATTTTTAGTTCAAATACTGAAAATATCACAAATTATAATGAATCAAGTTCACCAAATTCTTTCCTGACTCTTGAAGCTTAATGAAAACAAGGAATAGAGTGATAAAGATAGAGGACATAAGATATTGGATACTAGTGAAGATGAATTCCTTGAAGTATGGCATAGATTTAAGTAAGTTTAATTGTGCTAGATGACACAGAAACATGATGATTAGGTTTGCTTTGAAATTATGTAAATCAGAAAGTATTTGGAACTGCCTCCAAATAAATGCCGTAGCTCTTCTTTCATTAGAAGAAAAGCAATGCAATTTTCTTTGGCTATTCCCTCTTTCTCATCCCTCTTTTTGCGTAAAGTTTTAATTCCCTTTTCCCTGCTCCTTTCCATCTTCTGTAAGAAGATTGATGCTGAAGATTTAGAATGTAAATTTTCTGAGTTAATTGAATCTTTTTTTTTTTTTGCAATAATACAGTAAGCAGAAAATCTTAAGTATTAGCTTGAGGAATACACATATGCAATTTCTCATTGCTACCAGCTTATACTAATAGATAATTCTAATATCAGAAATGGGCAGACATCAGATAGGAGTGAGAGTAGGGAAAAGGAATCACGAAAGACCTGTGTTTGTTGTTTATTTTCAGCATAGCTGCCTCTCCTTTCTGTCTCTGGAATTCTCCACTGAATTAAGCAGCTTTTTGTCAGTAGAGAGACTCTGTTCTACCCAGTTGAGGTTTATAGGATTCAATCGACATCTGCATTCCTTGAACAGTGTATTCAGCTGGAAAATTTAAAGTTGTTTTTGTCCTCAGAAGGATATACAGATATTACTTTGCTATATCCTTTGGGGGAAGTAGCTAGGTTCTGTTGCTGAATAAGGAATATTCCAATAAATACAGATTGCAGGTTGAACTATTTCCCACTTCTGGAAGAAACATTCTTCTTACAGGAACTGAATATTAACTGAATAAAAGTTTCCATGTACTGTCAAAACTTTTTATCTATGCTTTCCAAGAGGTGATTGCAGTGGTGGGGTTCAAATTTTTTTACTACCGGTTCTGTGGGCGTGGCTTGGTGGACGTGGCTTGGTGGGCGTGGCAGGGGAAGGATACTGTAAAATGTCCATTTCCTTCCCATTCCAGGGGAAGGTTACTGAAAAAACCCCATTTCCTCCCAATCAGCTGGGACTCGGGAGGGAGAGAATAGATGAGGGCAGGGCCAGTCAGAGGTGGTATTTACCAGTTCTCCGAACTATTCAAAATTTCCGCTACCAATTGTCCAGAACTGGTCAGAACCTGCTGAAACCCACCTCTGGATGATTGGTGAATTTTCATGAGAGTGAACTTCAGGAGGTAGGGAGTTGATTATCAACAAAGAGATTATAAATATACTAAGGGGTGTTCACAATTTATTTTCCTTATTTCCATCATAACCAAGAGTCCAGATCTTTATGATAATACTTTTAAGATATCTTATGAATTAAAAATGTTTCCTTGGGTATATCGGGGAGATAGGGAAAATGGAAAGAAGAGATTGCTCAATGCTGTATGTGAATACCTCTATGTCTAAGATGCTAGAGTTACATAGATTGATTTTGTGCATGTTCTTTGCATGTCTAACTCACAGAATATTATCTGCAGAGAGTCTGCCTCAGTATTCTCAGTCATTTGGTCAGATGCAAGAAACAGTGTGTTGGCTTGTAAAATCATCTCCAGATTAGAGATAATAGTTTCTAGGATGGAGTTCATAGCTAGAATAGAATAGTATTAGCAAGTTTGTGGTAAAAGTAAGGTTTGCTTACATCTGTGGTATACAACCATATGGCACAGATATGACTTTGTAACCTAGTCTACCTTTTTTATATTAGAGAAAAAATCTCATGTGAAGGCCTTGTTGCCTATGCTATGATGGCAATAGCTTAGTGATAGTTATATTTAGTGATAGCAATAGCTCCCGGGCATGGTGATAATAGAAGAACCAATATGTCCTTTGGGAAAATTGACTAATATTCTGAATGATAGTTTTTTTCATGCGATGAAAAGTAGGAACAGGATGAAATAGAACTGAAAAAGTCATTGGACTGTTCAGTCCCAAGAATGAATGAGAACAGTGTCTGTTGATGACATATGACTAGAGAAAGATTTGGTTCAGATGCATACTTTTCAGCATAAGCCTGTTCTTAAGTTTTCATGGAAAAAGAATGTATAAAGAAGCATGGTTGTTTATGAAAGAATAAGTGTGAAAAATACAAGGCTGATCTTGAGGTGTGTTGGATAGTTAGTTTTGGTAAAGTCAAGAGTGGATCCTCAGAAAACAGGACCTGAAAGAAAACAAAGAAACAAAAGTGAAGGTAGAACTATAAGAACAGAAAACAAAGGACTATACTTCATGAAGTGTTAGGTGATAAATTAATCTCTTAATTAACAAATAATAGAGTTGGGACCTTGGAGGTCATCTAGTCCAACACCCAAAGCAGGAGACCCTATATTATTCCAGACAAGAGTCATCTGAGTTGGTGCGGGAGTTCATGACCTCCATGACGGCCATGGACCTGACTCAGATTGTATAGGGCCCAACTCATATTGGAGGACACACACTCAACCTTATTTTTCTCTCTGGACAGTGGATTAATGATCGTGGGTAGGGGACTCTATCTATTGACCCTCTGTCATGGACCGATCATTCCCTCCTTAGACTTGACTTTTCCTCCGCCATCCCCCATCGCAGGGGTGCGGAACCAGTAAGATGGTTCCGCCCCAGGCGCCTGATGGAACCTGAAAGTTTCCTGATGGAGCTTGGGTCATTTCCCGCCTCCTTAGCTCACGATTCATCTGAGACCCTTGTCACGGCCTGGGAACAGGCTGCGGTGGGGGCCGTGGATCGAATCGCGCCTTTGCAGCCTCTGATCCGACGCAGATCCTGGGCGGCTCCTTGGTTTACCGTGGAGCTCAGGGAAATGAAGTGTCGGAAAAGACGCCTGGAGGGTGGTTGGAGATCCTCCCGATCCGAATCCAACCGAACACAACTAAGAACCCATATTAGGTCTTATCTTGTGGCGATGGAAGTGGCGAAACGTAACTATTTCGCCACTCTCATTGCATCTGCAGAAAATCGCCCAGCAGCCCTGTTTAGAGTGACCCGCTCCCTCCTTAATCAGGGAGCAAGGGAGGACCCCTTACAGGGCCGTGCTGAGGACTTTGCACAGTTTCTGCAAGATAAAATCACTCAGATTCGGACCGGGTTGGACTCCAACTGGACAGAGTCCATTGAGGTGACAAGGCATAGTCTTGGTGGAGACATCTGGGTTGAGTTTGAGCCTGTTTCATTGGATGACGTAGACAGGATTATGGGTAGGCTGGGGTCTTCCACATGTTTATTGGACCCTTGTCCCTCCTGGCTTGTTTCGGCAGCCAGGGAGGTGACTGGAGACTGGATCCAGGCTATTGTCAATGCTTCACTAAAGGAAGGGGTCTTTCCTGCTGTGCTTAAAGAGGCGGTGGTTCGACCCCTCCTTAAGAAGCCTAACCTGGATCCTGACGTACTTAACAACTACCGTCCAGTCTCCAACCTTCACTTTTTAGTGAAGGTTGTTGAATCCGTGGTGGCACAGCAATTCCCTCAATTCCTGGAGGAAACTGACTACCTGGATCCTTACCATTCTGGTTTCAGGTGTGGCCACAGCACGGAAACGGCATTGGTTGCCCTAGTAAATGATCTCTGGCGGGCCAGGGATGGGGGTTGCTCCTCCATCCTGGTCCTCAGCGACATTCGATACCATCAACCATGGTATCCTGCTGCAGCGGCTCAGGGGGATAGGGTTAGGAGGCACTGTTTTACAGTGGTTCTCCTCCTATCTCTCGGGCTGTCTGCAGTCTGTTTGGGCGGGGGGTCAGGGATCCTCCCAGAGGCCTCTCACTTGTGGGGTGCCTCAGGGCTCGGTTCTCTCTCCTCTGCTATTTAATATCTATATGAAACCGCTGGGTGAGATCATCCTTGGTTTTGGGGTGAGGTATCATCAATATGCTGATGATACCCAGCTTTACATTTCCACCCCTGACCACCCTAGGGATGCCCTTTCCGTGATGTCCCACTGTCTGGAAGCAGTGCAGGTTTGGATGAGGAGGAACAGGCTTAGACTTAACCCTTCCAAGACTGAGTGGCTGTGGATGCCGGCATCCTGGCATCTAGAGGTTCCATCCTTAATGATCGGAGGTGAAACCCTTGCTCCCTCCGATAGGGTCCGCAACTTGGGTGTCCTCCTGGATTCTCGGCTGTCTTTAGATGACCATCTGACGGCCGTAACCAGGGGGGCCTTCGCACAAGTCTGTCTTGTGCGCCAGTTGCGCCCATTCCTAGACCGGGATGCCCTCGCCATGGTCACTCACGCCCTTGTTACCTCTAGGTTGGACTACTGTAACACCCTCTACATGGGGCTGCCCTTGGGATGTGACCGGAGGCTTCAGCTAGTCCAAAATGCAGCCGCGCGGGTAGTTATGGGGGTGTCTAGATACTCCCGTGTAACACCTCTCCTGTGTGAGCTGCACTGGCTACTGGTGGCACTCCGGATACGTTTCAAGGTGCTGGTGCTCACCTATAAAGCCCTTCATGGCTTAGGCCCGGGGTACTTGCAGGACCATCTCCAGCCGTTCTCCCATCGTCCTGTGCGCTCTCACAGAGTCGGCCTCCTCAGGGTGCCGTCGGCCAAACAATGTCGGCTGATGACCCCCAGGGGGAAGGCGTTCTCTGTGGGAGCCCCGACCCTCTGGAATGGATTGCCCACTGAGCTCAGGACAGCCCCCGACCTTCTTTCCTTCCGTCGCGAGCTGAAGACGTGGCTCTTCCGCCAATTAAACTGATCCATTTGGGAGTACACTGGCATAATTTTAAATCGTTTTTTAATTGGGTTACTGATTTTAATTTGGTATTGTATTGTGATTTGTATTGAAGTTGTCATTTTGTAAGCCGCCTTGAGTCCCTAGGGAGAAAGGCGGCATATAAATCTCAATAAATAAATAAATAAATAAATAAATATCCGGTCTCTTCTTAAAAACTTCCAGTGATGGAACATCCAAAACTTCTGAAGGCAAGCCATTCCACGGTTTAGACAATTTGTTCCGCTTGCCTAAAGAAGGGTATAGAAAATTGTCTTCCAAGACTGAATTATACAGTTTGCTAGAAGGTTCAAGTAAAAGTGGCTTTGAATAAGAAAGTGTAAATTTATAAGAATTATTGCTGCAAAAATCACAATATACAAGAAAAATATATTGTATAATGTGTCTAAAGAGGAAAAGATAGTTTGCAAGAAATATAGTCAAAGTGAACAAACACCAGATAAGATAAAAGAAAAAGATCAAATTTAGAGCAATTATCATCCCACAGACAAGATTGTACCACTTTCTCAAGCTCACAAGAAATTCAAGAATTTCCAACGAATAATAGTAAAGTTACTTATTGGGCCCCACTTTTGAGTAGGCTGGACGGTTTCCATCTGTCCTTTATTTTGCAACTGTCAGATTTGCTATCATGTTTCTTACCGAATGTGTGAGAACTGATTTTCAATAATTGTGATGGAAATAAAACTTGTTTTGGAAGTGGATAAAAGGCAGTAAACAAGCCTTTAGCAGAGTGAACGGAAATAAAAATTTAAAAAATGATTAAGGAATTGGGATGAAAGTTAAGTAAGGGAATACTTGGAAGCAGTATTTTAGGGATGTATAAGAGAAAAATAAGAAAAAGTAAGTGCAAAACTACCAGGAAGATAAGTTTCTAAATGTGTTTGTAAAGATATTTGGCAAATTTATGATTGAAATTGTATTAGAGAGGACAGTAAACAAAATTTGAGAAGTATATTATAGCTTGTATGCTAGGCAGAGGTTAGAGCTAAGAAATATATAAATATGAAAATGTTTGTAAAGGTAAAGGTTTTCTCATGTCCAGTTGATTCCAACTCTAGGGGGCAGTACTCATGTTCGTTTCTTAGGTGAGGGAGCCAGTGTTGTCTGAAGGCATTTCCGTGGCCATGTGGCCAACATGATTATATGCCTAAGTGCACAGAATGCCGTTATCTTTCAACTGAAGTAGTACCAATACATCTATTTGCATTTGCATGCTTTCGAATTGAGAGGTAGGCAGGAGCTGGGGCAAGTAACTCGGGTTCACTCGGGTCTCGAATTCAGACTGTCAGCTTTCCAGCTGACAAGCACAGAATCTTTAACTGCTGAGCCATTGCACTCCCTTTGAGAAAGTTTGTAGTTTGTACATTTGTTGATTTAGAGGAAAGATGAGATAAAATGCGTAGGTGTAAATGAAGGAATGCTTTGCATGATTATTGAATTGATTACTGTTTGCTGAATATGATAAGACTGGGGTGGTAGGGAAGTAAAGCATAGGTGAGAATAAATAGAATATAATTGCAAATGGTTGAACATTGAACAGAGAGTAAGACAGGCATGTTGATGTCCTTGATTCCTTAATGGATGAATGCATAAGGAGTATTCATTTGAGGTGTGTATTAGGCAGTTGTGCTAGTCAGGGACATGAATATATCCAATGTCATGTTGTTAGTTGTCATGTTGACAACCAGAATGATATGCTGGAAATAGTATGACAGAATGAAGAGTATTATCTGACAATAACATATAAAAATCAAAGTAGCTGCGTTTGTCAGAGAAAACAGAATGATTGCAATTTACTCATAATTGGTCAAAAAATAGAGCAAACAGTTCAATTTTTGTTTCTTGCTGGAATGATTACCAGATATAATGACATGGAGTATTTAAGATACAAATAGTAGTAGAATGATAGTATGTAGTTTGGAGCAAAAATGTATGTACGCATGTTAAAGGAATGAAAATGGCTATACTTAAGAACATGCATCTAATTCATTTCTAATGTGAATTGTTGTGTCAATACAAATACTGCATAAAATATGTTGAATACAACAGGAATGGAGTCCTTAAGAACTGTGTGAAGTGTAACAAGATTTGATTTAGGGTCATGATGAGTGGGTGCTTAATTAAATTGAATGGAATACAGAGAAAAATAACCATCACAAAAGAAGTACATTGAGATAGTTTAATCATAGCATATAGCAGGGGTTTCAAACTCAAGGCCCACAGGCCGGATCTGGCCTGCAGGGTGCTTAGATCTGGCCCACAGGACCTGTCTGGAAACAGCATAGGACCGGCCTGCAGGGCCTCTGCCAGCATAAATGGAGCACTCTGTTTTCGCTGGCAGAAGGCTGCAGGAGGCCATCTAGGCCAAAAACGGGGCGGGCTGCGCATGTCCCCCTGAGCTCTGTTTTCAGTGATAAGGGGCTGTCAAAAAAGACTAAAACCAAAACAAAAGGAGACATATTTCCCCTTTTGCTTTGAGGATGCAAGAAGAGAAGGAAAGGAGAAAGGGAAAGACAAAGAAAAAGAAGGGAAGAGAGAGCAAGGGAGGAAAAATAAGGAAAGAGGGGAAGGAAGAAGAAAGAAGGAAGAGGGAAGGAAAAAGAGGAAAGAAGGAAGGGAGGGAGGAAATTATAATGAGAGTGAGAGAGAGTCTCAGGGAAGTCCTGCCTTAGCACTTGGCCACCACAAGTGTCCCCGACATGAGTCCCATGTCACGCCCAACATGGCCATGCTCCCTGCCCATGGCCACCATAGCCATGCCCCCAACCACGCCCTCTGAGGTCAAACACAACCCTGATGTGGCCCTCAATGAAATCGAGTCTGACACCCCTGGTCTACAGTCTATAATCATAGAGAATGAATGAGCATCGAATTTCAAAACTAATACAGGTAGTCCTCAACTTACAACCACATCTGACCCCAAAATTTATGTTTCTAAATGAATCATTTGTTAAGTGAGTTTTGGCCTAATTTTACTACTTGTCTTGCCACGACTTGTCAGAAGGTCGCAAGAGGTGATCACGTGACCCTGGGACACTGCAAGCCTCATAAATATGAACCAGTTGCCAAACATCCGAAATTTTGATCATGTGACCGTGGGGATTCTGCAATAGCCGTTAGTGTGAAAAACCGTCATAAGTCACTTTGTTCAGTGCTATTGTAACGTTGAACAGTCATTAAAGGAACTGTTGTAAGTCGAGGACTACCTGTATATGAAGGAAAGAAGAAAAAGTCAAGAGGAAGGGGAAATCAAAAAGACATGGTTAGAAGTTGATGAGATGGTCAAAAAGAGAGAAGTGAGCATTTAAAGAAGAAATGGCAAAATTCAAATCCATTTCTGAGTGTAGATGCAAGATGCCATGCAAAGTTAGAAGGCTAACGGAAAGTATTGTGAATGGTTTGATGTAAACCAGCCTGGCTTAGCCAGGTTTAGCTAGATTTTCTTGGTTTTTTTCTTCATTCATGTCTTTAAATCCTCTGGCTTATTGTTTCTTATTCCTTTCCTTGCTCTGCATAATGTTGATTACCTTGGGGAAAAAATGATTAGGGTGTGTGTGTGTGTTTGAATGTATTTATATATACTGTACATATACATATAGAGTTCTACTTTATTTATTCTGCATCCCACAAAACTATCTGAATATGTATTTTTACCGAAACACTCAAGAGGAATAGGAGAACGATCACAAAGTGAGACCTGATCAAAAAATATACATTCCATCCTCTAGTTTTCCTCAATTTTGACCAAATCTTGTTTTTTTTCCCTCCTTGATCTTTTAAATATATAGAGTTTAAGAAGAACGTCACAAAAGATAAAAAGCACAGGACAATAATTTGTGCACAGGTATTTAGCACACTGGAAGTTCTCTGGTTGGAAAGCATTATCTTTTCAAATAATGTTTAAATTATCTTTAGATGTAATATGAAAGAAATGATAGAAGTATGCAGACAGATCACTCATTCGCATCATAATTATAACATTGCCAAATGGAAATAGCTGTATGTGTATTATTTTACGGGCTATTAGAACAGCATATTTTCCAGATAGCTATTGGAGACACTCCATCTAGTGGTGTGTTCAGATTACGGCTACTCTTTTTTTTTTTTAAGCTATTTTGATATAATGCAACTCTCAAGATCTTTGCTTATTCAGGAGTCTTTTGAGCTACCGATAGCAAATGTTAACACTCTCTGTTCTTTCAAAAGGACCTGATACAACTCTTTCTCCAATCATAGATCAAATTGGATTGGAAGAGAGGAATTAAGTTTAAAATACAAAGCGAAAGAATGGATACATATCTGAAACGAACAAAATCCTTCTTTAGCTTTTTTTCAAGTTTTATCGGAATGGCAAATACCAACGAAACTGGTATTAAGGCAGCATCTATGCTGTGTTACACTGGTAATGGTGGTAAAATTTCAGAGATGGATTTGTTATGATAGTTATTCAGTTTTTCACAGAAGCATCTTGCAGAAACTTTTGTGAAGAGGGGGTTATTAATTTGAACTGGGATTAAAATCCATATGAGGTAACTAAGGAGTAAGATATTATGTTGGAAGTTAAAGAAATGAAATAGAGAGAAAGTCCTCTTCAATTATTTTTAAAAACACGCAGGCAATATAGATAAAGAGTATATATGAAAATGGACATGCATGGAAGGACACTAATATAATTTCTATAGCATAGGTAAGCAATATTTAGGGACCATTGGACACATTTTGATTTTTTTTTTCCAAAAAGAGCCAGGTGGACACCCCAACAAGTGTCTACAGAAAAAATACTCTTGGATATGACCTATCCACATTCTAATTGAACCATGAATATGGATTTCTATCAATCATGACTTCTACTATTACTGAAACTACCTGTAGTGTGTATATGTATGATGCTCACATGTCACCTCTTGGCATCAAGCACAGTTAGAGCATGGAAGGTTTAATGAATAAATTTTTGAGTGGAGACTTCTCCAAGTACTTAACTCTGCATAATTAGGGCTTCAGGATTTGGAGAAGCCTCTATTTATTGAAGTCAAGGCCTCCTTTCTAACACAATAGCAGAGGTTAGAGGAACTGTGTGGCACTGGGGTGGATTCTAGAGATATGACCTACAACTGTTGCCTCTTATAATAAGTACCCATAGGAACCTTAAGAAGCTGATGTCACAAAGCAATAGGTATGGTCATGAGACTAAATTAGAGTTTTGATTTGAATTACGCTGCTAACTCTTGAGCTTCTGACTCCACAAGAAATTTTTTCAGGAGTTTAAAATACGTGCACATGAAATTATTGAACTGAAGAATTGACAGAGACTGTTTCATCGAGCCTAACCTCCATACATTTCCAACTGAGGGATGACCAGTCTCTGCTCAAACCTATCCAGCAGAGTCTCAACCCTGAAGCCATTTTGGAGCATCTTCAGGGCTGCCACAGCAATGCTGGTTGGAGCTGTGGAAATGGGAGGGGGGAGTAGAGATAGCTGGGGACTTGTAGCCAAAATAAAATTCTTTCTCCTGGGAACCAAGGATGTTCTCATCAGGTGCTGGGGAGGCGTGGACTGAAACCAACTGGAGTTGGGACTGTGACCTGATTGGACCATGTGATGGATATGTGGACTGGGGGAAAGAACTTTAATATTTAATTTGGGTGGAAAAAACCTCGGTACCTTCAGAGGAGACCATTTCTTTTGGCCGTTGGTTCCACTGTTGAAGTCTTTGTTACCGCTAGGAAATTTTTCCTGATGTTCAGTCAGGCCCAATTTGGAAGGTGCTAAGGAGCTATACAATATATAATTATATAAAAAGAATCTTGTAACAAATATTATAGTAGGTACTATGCAGTGACCATTCAGATTTGGAAGTGTATGTATGTATGTATGTATGTATGTATGTATGTATGTATGTATTTATGTATTTATGTATGTATGAGCTGGAGTAAGAACTGTTTTCATATATTTACTCGTTAGAATATTTTTTATTCATCAGTGTAATATAGAATTGCTAGATATTTTCATACAGAGAGAAACGATGAGACAAATCTACAGTTCACCTTCCCATGGATGAATACATCAAAAGAATGTTTAAGGAAATACACTGTGTGCATTTTGTTTATGTTCTGTTCACATAAAATGATCCCAAGAGACAGCTTACACAAATTGTTCTGTTCTACTTATTGAATTGTTCCTAGATTTACTGTACAAAATCTATACTGGCTGTGGTTGATGAACCACAGGGGTGGAATCCATACAACCTCTTTCTCTAAGAAAAAGAATGCCCTGATCAAAAAATAAATGACACCCATCATGCCACATTTAAAAATCAAGTTCCCTTACTGTGTATAAGATATATAGCCTTCTGTCTTTTGGATATGACATTTCTTGTATTCTCTGTTGAATTGAGGATGATGGCGCTTACATGCTATGTGACTTCTTACCCAAGTAAAATTAGCACATTATTCTTTGTTTCCTGAGAAATCTCGGAGACCTGTCCATAAGATCAGTGTTTCCTCTCTTATTTTAACATCTACATTCATTTGTGTACCATGCTCACTTGTCAAAAAATATATTTCAGGCACTCGTCAAATTAAGCTTACAACCTTAATGAAAGCTCCTCTTTCAGGTACAGTAGTGGCCAAAATTGTGGAAACCTTTTAGGAAAAGTGTATTTTTGAGGTTTGATGGCTAATAACAACACCTTTTTTTTGTGGAGTATCATATTCTAGTGCTGGAGTGGCCTGGGAATAGTCCAGATCTTAACCCAGTTGAAAATCTATGGAGCCGACTGAAGAAACTTGTTAGTCAGAAGCGACCCAGCAATAAAACCCAGTTAATAGAAGCAACCATTCAATCTTGGTTTCACATTATAACAGCTGCAGAACTAAAAGACTTGGTTCACTTCATGGGAAGACGTTGTAAGGCCATAATTCATGCTAAAGGTTACCCAATTAAGTATTAACTGACATGGTGATAATTTTTGTATATCTCATTTTTTCTGTGTTTCACTTTTATTTTTTATACTGTAACTGCTATTCTAATAGCAAATCCTTCATAAAAGTAACTGCAGTACATTCTTGATTAAATTAACTTTCCATTGATATATAATTTTATGGTACTACTACAAAAAAAAAAAGTAGTGTCATTAGCTAGTGTTAGAAAATACACTTTTCCCAAAAGGTTTCCACAGTTTTGGCCACTACTATATGTATGTAAAAAGGCACTCACATTCTAATTACTTATAGAAAGAGTTTATATCAAGCCAATTTTTGATTTAGTAGCAGATAAACTGTATCTTGATGCTGATCTATATAAAAAGGGGACTAGAAAAAAAAAAAGAATCCAGCCACTATATGAATTAGCATGAAATGAAAAAAAAATATTACAAAGTAATATTTGATACATTTATGCTAAATTTTCATAGTGGGTAGTTAGTAGCAGTGATGTTATGAAATTGTGATCAGATTTATTACTGGATATGTGGTACTGTCAGCAAGAACAGACTACATAGGTAATGGTAACCAAAGTGTTTCTTCAAATGTGATCCTGGACCCTGCCCCTCCCCCACCAAGACCCTCTCAAGGGTCCTTGAAATCAAAACTATTGGTCATATATTGAAGATATTTGCAAAAATTTAAAACAATGATACCCTTCTCATTATTTTTTGCTTGTTAAAAATAAGGGGGTTTTTCATGAAAAATATTTTATTTATGTTGTTCTCTACTTGGTTTAATATTGTTATTTTTACATGATTCCATAAATAGATATTCTACAGATGCCTCCATTTTAATTTTTAATGCAGTCAATATTGATCAATATTACCCTTAGACACAAAAGCTCTTTTGGGGGGGGGCGTCCTCCATAACTTTTAAAGGCGGGAAGGGATCCCGAGAGCAAAATGTGTAAGAAACATTGACTTAGAGGATTCATGGGCAGACTGCAGGATACATAATGCTCTTTCCCTCTAACACTTTCCTGTCCTTCCTGCCCCAAATCATTTTTCCATCTGAGACAGTTTCCTTGGTCTAATACGGGTCAACCCAACCGGTTGATAATCAAACAAGCTGTGAAGAAAGCAGAAGCCATGCGGAGAGTGGAGAATGATATACACTGCCTATATCAGAGTTCCTCAGGTTTTTCCAGCTTTTCAATCTATGTTTAATATGACCCAAATCAGACCTTTCCATGCTCATTAGTTTCAGTCATACTACATTGTGAAATTCCATGTTTGGTATGCCAAACTGACAGCTGCAAAGACCTTGTCAGAAGCCAGCCTTCTGTCAGAGAATTTGGGGGTGCTGGGTTCACCTCACATCTGGTTGGTGCCAGATTCAAGAAATCTACTCATAACAGCAACCTCAGCATTTGATTCTGAAAATGGTGGTTATCTTGAACTGGAAGATTTCTCTAGCTATTGCAAGTTTGTATTTTACGGAGAAGGTTTTGGTTCATAACTCCTGAAAGTCAGAGTTAAGTGAAGTTGAAAATTACTCAGGCCTCTAGTAATCTCATGAATGTTATAAGCCATGGAGAACTAAAAATAATTTCTAAGCAGCCCATTCCCAGCTGTGATAAAAGCAGTTTGAGGATGGAAGGAACAACATTCAAGACAAAAGAACTTAGAGCAAATGAGCGTTGGGCACAAATCATCATGACGTTTCAATATAGTAAGTCTTAAAGAAATGAATGGGTACTGTATGAAAAGAGGATTTATTCTTCGTAGCACAATTGGAATTCCAAACTAAGCCTGATTCTAAACTTGGTTTTTTTTTTTACTTTGTGATTCTTGTGACATATATTTTAATCCAAAGAAAAATATCATGTTAATGAACATAGAAAAACATCAGTCATATAAATTGTCTAATGTACAGATGTTGATTGTTCAGATCACTCTTGCGGGAAAGGTTATATCTTAGCACAGCTGAGAAGTTAATAAAACATTTAAGAAGTTCATTAAACTGTCAATAAAAAAATATCATGACAGAAAAATGACAGAAGTTGTTTTATTAATGGCTAGGCTAAAGAAAATGGCCAACTTGGTTGTAAAGTTAACAGAGAAAATAATGTACATTTTACATTTTTAAAGGCCATTTTTTTATGGTGTTAAATAACAAGCTCTGGCCTCTGGAGGATTCAGCTCTTGCAGGATGACTTCATCTTTCAATTTTTCAAATTAGGTCAAAATAACCAATTATTGTAAAGCTTTCATTATGGTGGGGCAAAGACAAATGTTGGTGGTAAGCAAATGAAATCTGAAAAGTCCCCAGCATACTTCAAAACAGTTTGATGTGGCTGAATGGGAGATAGATGTACAACAATGTTTCCATTTTCTTCTTAATAGGTATTTACCATAGAGTGCCAATTTGAGATGACTCTCAATCTACCCTTTTTTTCGAGTAGTAGAAATTTAACTGTGTCATGTATCATGTAGCCATTCCTTTGGCACCATGGTGCCAGTAGAAAAAAGAAGAAAAAAGTGCTCAACTTGTTATAGAAATCACCTTATTTTTGCACACTGTAAAAATTCAAGAAGAGCAACCTTATATGATAACCCTTCTCTCCAACAAGACCTGAGAATAAGAAGTTATGGAGAAAGATGTGAGGCAAAAACCTTTTTAAAAGTATGGGATAGTTTTAAATTATTTAGAAATAAATGCCTAGTAACAACCCTGTTTCCCCAAAAATAAGACATCCCCTGATAATAAGCTCAATCAGAAACGTAGAGCTGGAAATCAGGTAAAATGGCAAGAGGAGCCCCATCTTGTTTCACGTGCTTCAAAATAATAAGACCTCCCCAAAAATAAGGCCAAGCGCTTATTTAGGGGTTTAGAAAAATATAAGACAGGGTCTTATTTTCGGGGAAACACGGTATAACAAACTGCTGGAAAAAGAGAAACACAACCTGACACCTGGCTACTTGTTGGCTGACTTGAATATTGATGGATTCTGAATTGTAACCCTCTGTTCTAGGTAGCGATTTTGTGGTGCATGTGTGCACATATAAAAATATAACCAGTCACTTGCGATGGTCCATGGTGCTATTTTTGTGTTTCTTTTTAAATTTTCCACTCAAAGGACTTGTACATGCATTTAATAGCAATCATACTTCATTACGCAATGCTTCTTGAATGGCCTCTAGAAAAAGAAATAGAAAATATTTGATGTCTACCTGTAAAATAAGCAATTGTCATACATGTTCATCCTAGAAAATTTTGACTGTTTTCTATTGTTGTTTCAAGGTGCTACGGGCGGTAAAAAGTCTGCTGGAGGGCTTTCAGGAGGCATTAAAGAAAGTGACCACGGGCCTCTGGAGATCCAGGAGGCCATCTCCTTAAAAGAAAGAATGGCTTTGTACCAGGCCGCTGCATCTAAAGTAGAGATCAGCAACTCCTCTGCTAACGTAAGAAACACACTTTTTTGCCTAACAGATTCACATCATCCATTCAGACAGCTTTTATAGAATAAGGTCAATTGTATTTCAGTTTGTCTTTCATTTCTGAGTCCTGCGTCAAGAGAGGTGGCTTAGTTTTGGTTTGCACTAATTGTTAATTACCGAGTTCTTTTGTGTACATTCTTTCTAACAAACCCCTCCTTTTAATAGTTCACATTGAAATTTTTGATTACAATCCTAAAAGCAAGGGCAAAATAATACTCAAGGTGAAAAAGAGAGATAGAAAGAAGAAAAGGTGCGAGAAAAAGGGAAAGGGGAAAATAAGGAAAAAAATATTTTAAAAAGTGACTTCTGATCTTCGTCAGATGCATAAGCAAACATATTTTCACCTTCATCTTTTTCTGGCACATTCTTAAACAGCACCTAAAGAAAACTTGCTCTGTTCGATTAGCAATTTGGACGATTGGCTGAGGACAAAATTGACAGATTGCCCACTCTTCTGTTTAGCGTTAAAGCGAAACCTGTTTACACATAGTTTGTGAGAGGCTTTAATATAACTTAATGTAAACAGTTTTTCAAAAAAGAGTACCCAAATATCATAATCTACCATCTGTCTTACCCCACGTCTGTCATTCCCAAAAATTGTATCCTTATTTTTTACCCTGTTGTGGTATCTTTGAATAAAGGTCAATTTTAAATAATAGTAGATACATTTTCAAGATGGCCATTAATTAAATTCAGAATTTTGTTCTGACACTTTAGCCAAAGCAAAGTTTCCTAAATAGCATACCCAGAATGAAAGGCAAATTCTTAGGAGTAAATGGACACGGTGGAGCTATTTGTAGCAGTAAGAATTGATTGCCCAGCTGGGTGGCAGTGCCTAGCTGACCTTGGTTAATCTCAAAATGTTAAGGAGGGTCAGATAATTCAATTATTTACTGTTGCCAAGAAAATTGTACGAACATATGCATAAAATCACCGTGAATCAAAATTGAACCAAAGGAGACTTTACTCTTAAGAACTGAAGGTGTACCAAGAATTGATAAGAAATATTAAGAAAAATTTACGGTAGTCCATTTGCTGCTAAGGGATAACAAACATGATTAGGTGATAGACTCTTGGGGCTGGCTGTAAAGGTATAAGTAATTCCAGGAGAGTTCAGGAAAATAAATTGCTCTCCGCAAAGATAATAATGTGGGTCAGAGGTTCACTGTTGTGCACCCATTCGGTGTTTATTTTCTGCTCAGAAATGCTGCTGTCCATTCCATCAGAGAAAATGTTCTCTCAGATTAAACTTTAGTTGCATATGAGCCTCCATGTCGAAGTCACATAAAACAATGTTTGGAATCATTTTACTTTGAAACATATTGGAAAAGACAAAGAAAACAAAGCATGCAAACATTGTCACTCCAGAAATGTTTAAGCAATTCATTTCGTAACTCAAAAAGAGTCTTCAGCAAGTCAAATCAAGGATAGATAAAATATGTTTTATCCATACAATGCATTTGTTATCTCTGTATGACAAATAAAACCTATCCATCAAGCTTTATATTACATAACTTAGCCCTGTTCTAATGGGAACATGGAAATGTTCCTACCTAGGCTATTTTTCAATCTGAAAGGTACTCTCCATACAATCACAGTGACCCTTTCCCTAATTATAGATTGAAAACCAGGTTGGATGATGTTTTAAGTCAAAGTAATAACTTTGCATAGATATTGGGGATTTCAAAAAAATCCTCAGTATTTACACTTGAATACCTATAAATGCAACTATTATAAGAACATAAATTAAGAAGATGTAATCTAATTGATGTTAATACCTAAAAATTTTAACAGGAGACTATTAACTGCTACCAAAATAATAGCTGCTTCCAAGCAATATAGAAATCAAATCAAATCAATCAATCAATCAATCATCATCTTACAAATTCCATAGCATATGGAAGCATAGAATAGCATAGCACAGGCTATGACTGATAATAAGATGTATCATAAATCATACTGCCAGCCTTTGGAAGGGATTATTTCAATTCAATATATCCAATTACTTTTCTTCCTGATGCTATAGGCACAAAATCTGTGAGAAGTAACTTAGTCAACAAAGAAATCAGAACTGTTTATGATGTTGCTGTTGGAGACAGATTTTAAATAATTAGTAATCAGAACATTAATGCTAGTGATAATAAAATTGTTATTTATGGAATTGTTTAAGGAATTTGAAATATCAGTTACAACTGTATTTTCTAAAAGAACAATAGAAATTTTGACGCCTGAATCAAATGATCATCACTGGTATAATTAGCCATTTATTTATTTATACATCTTTTAAAATGCCTGATTACCAGTGAGTTGGACACTTTTTCCTTAAAAAAGCTAAAATAATAAAATGAATGAACAAAGAGCTAAGCATCCGGAAAAAGAAAAACTATATAAAACAAAACCAATGTTATAGAGGCTTAGCATCTTTCTATTCCAAAGTCTGGGAAAATAATCGGGTTTTCAATGCCTTCCAGAACTTCATCAGTGGTTCGTTGCACAGTCAGCCAGATGTTCAGACTGGATTTGTCATTTTATCTATCAATCGAGTCCTTCCCAAGGACTTGATATAGGCATATGTTGATGTTTCATAGTATTAAAGGTATCATCACAGAATGTAAGCTGTTCCAAGTAAAGCTGCCCTTTATAATTGACTTGTGATGAATTGATCAATGCCGATGGTGTTTAATTGGTGTTTCAGTTGTTTTGGGATTGCACCCGATCTATTACTATTAATACCAACTTTGCTTTCTTTGTCACAATCATTCTATTTCTATTTCTATTTTGTTATCTTCTCCAGTTCTTTCTCTTCTTTTCAGATGTCTCCAAGTCATGGCTGTTATCCAGATTTATTTATTTTTTTTGTCTTTCTTATCGATAATTGTTAGGTTTTGGGTGTTATGTGGCAGATGCCTATTGGTTTGAATTCTAAAGTCCCAGAGCACTTTAATTTCCTCATTTTCTATGACTTGTTCTATGTTATGGTCCCACCAGTTCTTGCTTGCAGGCAAATGGTATTTCTTGCAGATCTTCAAATGCACCATTGTTGCTACTTTGTCATGTCGTTGTTTGTAGTCAGTCTATGCGATCTTCTTATAGCAGCTAACCAGGTGATACACTGTTTCTTCAGCTTCTTTGCAGAGACGGCACTTGCTTTCAGTTGCTGTCTTCTCATTTCTGACTTTGTACGCATTTTCCTGTAGGCCAGTTTGGTCTCTCCAATAGCCAGTAAGCCTTCCTGATATACTAGCTTTCATGAATCTTCTTTATTGTTCTTCAGATATTCTTCCAATGCTTTTTTTCCCCAACTGTCTGATGTACTTGCAATATTCCACACCCACCTATTTTCCTTGGTAAATAAAATCTGTCAATATCACTGCAAGGATGAAAGGCATGATTTATTGCCATTATTTTTCTGGTCTTCCTATTTAGAGCCCTTAGTTTTGCTTGAGTCCAGTCCACTATGACAGCTGTGTATCTCGTGACTGAAATTACCCAGATATTAATTGCCTTGATGGTATTTCTTCTACTGGGTTTGGACTTTTAAGATCTTCTTCACTCCTTTGTTCAACAGTGGTATCATCATCATCATCATCATTATCATCATTCATTCAATTTCTATGGTTGTCCATTCATCTGTGACTCTGGGTAGTTTACAGAGGATTAAATAACCAAAAGAGATCAGCAATAATATAGATATGATGAAGAGAGAAAGAAAACAATGTCAAATGTTTATTATTAACATTTAAATATCAAATATAGCCCTTCCCATTGTAACAATAATACATGGCTACAGGGGTGGGTTCTACTTACCTTTGCTACCAGTTCGCAACGGGGCCACATGCACACTCTTCTGTGCATGCGCAGAAGCATTCTGATGAGGTCGTGGTCAGTGGGCGGAGCCTCCCGCCAGTTTTACTAACGGTTCTATAGAACCGTTGCGAACTGGGGGCAACCCACCACTGCATGGCTAGTATATTTCATGCCCACAGCTTGTGGTAAGAGCCAGGGCTTGTGTCTTTTTCCTGAAAGACAGTATGGTTTTAGATGCATGGACCTCTGGATCCACACGGCAGGTGTGACCATAGAGATGTGCAATTCAGGGAAATACAAAAGAAGCAAGTTCCTTAATGCATTTTGTAGTATCTATTTGTACAGACAGTCTCATGGAGATCCATTTATAATATCGTCCAAATAATGATGGCCATTTTTTATTCCCGTAAAACTGATGCGATTCTGAAGACATATGATTATTCAGAAAAGGCAATTCTGCTGACAGGATTTAGGACAAGCTACATATAATTCAGGTTGTAGATTAACATTTTAGGAGGTTTTTTAAAATTTCTATCTCATACAATCACAATTTGTAAAGGGGTGGCAAAGAGTTTATTTAATTCTTCTGTCTTTTGCCATTCTGCCATTATCCATCTCAAATCCTACAGAAAGCTTCAGGCTCTTTTATTTTTTTTTTACCAAACAAAGAAAAACAAATATAAAAATGTTCATGGTGGGAAAAAGTTCCAAATGAAATTTAAAAAGTTGGTTTGAAGCTATGAAGCTCTTTTTGGCTTGGCTTTGGTTTACGTTGTTCCTCTTGAATTGGCATATCCACACTGATCTTGCTGGAAGATCAGTGCAGCTGTTTTTCAGGAAGAGTGCGTGCATGTGTGTATGTGAATTTGAAGACATTGTTCTTCCCCAATGGGGCTAGCCTTCCAGAGTGGCCTGTCATAGGAGGTTTCATTGGCTCCAGGGTTACAGTATTTGCCTTCCAGAAACAACTAACACAGCTATTGTTTTGAGCTCTGTAGACACTATATATTTTTTTATTTTTCATGATTATGTTATTGTCTTGTTTATGAGCCACTGAGAATCCATTTACAATTACAGCGGGAGATCAGTTTGATTAATAAATAAATAGTGAGTAAGATTTTAAAGATTTAAGCATTTTGTCTTCACCCGGCAGTCTTCTTGTGATTCCAGCACCCAGCAGTAGTTTTATTTACAAAGAAAAAACAACAACCCCAAAAAAGAACAACCCAAAATTCATTCCATTTCAAGATAAGCAGCCTGATTTTGGCCTAGTGACAATAACGGTGTATTATTACTGGATAACAACCGGTGTGCAAGGACTGAGTACAGAAGAATAGAAAGCACTCACAAAATTTCCCCACTTTGTTTTTTTTTTTAAATTTCAGCATTCAGCACTGCTCCCAAGTTGTTGGGGTTTTTTGCTTGGTTTAGATCTGTAGCTACTGTAAATAGAGTTTATGATATTGGAATTCTTTCTAGAAGAAAAGCTACAGCATGTCATACAGACTGCATAAAAAGCACTTTCTATACCGTGTTTATAAAATAAAAAAAATGACGGGACTTCCGGTTGGGGATTGTGGCGGCAGGGTGCTGTGTGAGCGAGCTCCGCTCCACGGCACTAGCTTTTTCGCCGTGTCTTGGGGACCCTGAGGGGCGAGATCGCCCGGAGAGCGTCTCGGACAAGAGAGGGGATCTGGAAAGCGAGAGAGCAAACGCTTCTCGCTTGGACAGATTCCTCTGTCAAACCAGCATCAGTGCGTCTGCCATTTAATGGCGGACCCGAAGTCGTGATCTCCAGCAACAATGAGGAAGCGAGGAGTTTGGGGTGGTCAACGTGAGAAGGAGACCCGATCACAGATCTCTGGCGATCATAGGAGCAGACCTCAAAGAACTGTGAGCCGAGCCAGCTAATAGGACTCACGGCGGTGGGAAGGCGGCGAATATTAACAATTGAGCAGGCTGATCGAGTGTGCACCTGGATGAAACGACGTCTCTGGATCCGTTCCAGTTGGGCTTCAGGCCTGGGTACAGCACGGAAACGGCATTGGTCGCGTTGGTTGATGATCTCTGGAGGGCTCGGGACAAGGGGTGCTCCTCTGTCTTGGTCCTGTTAGATCTCTCAGCGGCTTTTGATACCATCAACCATGGTATCATGCTGCACTGGTTGGAAGAGTTAGGGGTGGGAGGCACTGTGTTGCAGTGGTTCTCCTCCTTTCTCTCTGACCAGTCGCAGTCTGTGTTGACAGGGGGACAGAGGTCGACCCTGAGGCCCCTCATATGTGGGGTGCCACAAGGGTCGGTCCTCTCGCCTTTCCTGTTCAACATCTATGTGAAGCCGCTGGGCGAGATCATCTGTGGTTTCGGGGTGGAGTACCATCAGTACGCTGAAAACACCCAGCTGTACATCTCCACCCCGGATCACCCCAACGATGCCCTTGAAGTGATGTCCCAGTGCCTGGAGGCCGTACGGATCTGGATGGGGAGGAACAGGCTCAGGCTCAACCCATCCAAGACTGAGTGGCTGTGGTTTCCGATGTCCCGATATAGTCGGTTGACGCCATCACTGACTATTGGGGGCGAATCATTGGCCCCCACGGAGAGGGCTCGCAACTTGGGCGTCCTCCTGGATTCATGGCTGTCTTTAGAAGAGCACTTGACAGCTGTGACCGGGAGGACTTTTCATCAGGTTCGCCTGATTCGCCAGTTGTGTCCCTTTCTGGATCGGGACTCGTTATGCACGGTCACTCATGCCCTTGTCACCTCCCGCCTGGACTATTGCAATGCTCTCTACATGGGGCTCCCCTTGAGGAACACCCGGAGGCTCCAACTGGCGCAGAGTGCGGCCGCGCGGGTGGTAATGGGAGCGACATGGCGTTCCCATGTAACACCCCTCCTGTGCGAGCTGCACTGGCTCCCGGTGGTCTTCCGGGTGCGCTTCAAGGTTTTGGTTACCACCTTTAAAGCGCCCCATGGCTTAGGACCTGGGTACTTGCGGGACTGCCTACTACCACCAATAGCCTCCCACCGGCCAGTACGCTCCCATAGAGAGGGGCTCCTCCGGGTGCCGTCAGCCAAACAATGCCGACTGGCGGCCCCCAGGGGGAGAGCCTTCTCTGTGGGGGCACCTACTATCTGGAACGAGCTCCCCCCAGAGATACGGAGGATCCCGGATCTGCGTACGTTCCGCCGCGCTTTAAAGACCTTTCACCAGGTGGGCCTGGCCTAATTTTCCCCCTCTTTTATAAAAGATTTTTAATTTTTAAATATTTTTTAGTATTTTATACATTCAATTTTAAATTGGTTTTAAAGTTTGGTGTTTTAAATTTGTCGGGGTCAAAATTATTTAATTTGATTTTATTCTACTTTTAAATTTTGTATGTATGTGTTTTATTGTTTGGCTGTGCACCGCCCTGAGTCCTTTGGGAGTAGGGCGGTATAGAAATCAAATCAAATCAAATAAATAAAATAAACTGCTGGCGAGGCTGCGAGGAGGAAGGAGAATTTACTGTGCCAAGGGAGGGTGAAATCAGCTGTAGGCACTTCGTATATCGACTGTGGATGAAGAGGCTCAGAATCAGATTTGGTGGATAATACCGTGAGGATACATTGCAATAATACTTCCTGCTGTCATTTTGCTGTCATCTTCCAGCTGACTGGTTTTTCCCGAAGGAAGAAACCGGAAGTGCAGCCATATGTTATAACGGGTACTTGAAACTTGACAACAGGAAGAATTGTGTAACATTCTGAGCTGCGATCTTTCCTCCCAATTGTGTTCCTGCTTATTAAGATTTGCTGATTGTTGGACCTATTTGAGACTTTTTTCTTAATTAACTGAGACATCTCTTTAGGTGGAAGAACTCCCTTGAAAGTGGCAGTAGTCAACTAAACAAGAGTAATGAACTTCATAAAACACCGTTTATAGAACTCTTTATCAACTATCAATATTATCACTGATATTAATATTGATACTAACTTATCAATTTATTAATCTATTAATTAACTTATTAACTTATTACCTTAGTAATTATTAATTATTCTATAATTATCTCCCTATTTATATAGTTGTGAAGCCTTTTTTCTTTCTTGATTAACTATTCTAGATAACTTTTCCTGTCTAGCACTATATATTATCTTGAAAAAACCTAATAGATTTTAATTTACTCTTATTGTAGAACCTTTTTCTATTTGAATTGTTACCCTTTTATATTTAGCACATTGATACCCATATTTATACTTATATAAGAATTATTTATAGATCGTGTTTGATGAATTTAATAAGGGTGGAATAGTATCTCTACATTAGTATTGCAAGGTTAAGATTGAAGAGATTGAGTATTTATTACGATATATAGATTTGGATTAATTAATTGTACTTGATTTTATATATAGATATAACCTAGATCATAATTGGAATGAGCATTTAGTAATCATATTGAGTTTATTTATATATAATTTCGTATAATAATATCTGTAAGAACTGTTACGTGCAGACAGGAAAATTGAGTAAATTTAGGATTAGAAGAATTAAGTGAATCTTGCTATTAGAAGAGAGGATAGTGGATGATAATTTGGAAGAACATCGAGGTAATTTTGACAAACCAGAAGAGAATCCTAAAGGAGATGACAAGCATTTCATCGGCAGTATTTAAGACTGGAAAGAAAACGTCTTCCAACCCTGTATTAACAATGTCCTCTCCAGCCCAGCAAAAATCCACTGAGGTGCTAACAAAAGTGGATAAGTCAGCAATGTTACCAACCATTCAAGCAATACAAACGATGCTCTCAACTATTCAAGAAACGATGCTCCTGTTACAAGAAAAAATGACTAATAATCATGTTGAACTTAAATCTGATATTCATTCTATCGATCAGAAAATGAGTGAGATCCAGGAGTCCATCCATAACAATGAGAAAAAGATAAAGAAAGTCGAGATGAGAGTGGAGCAAAATGAGAGAAACCTCGACTCAATCGACCAGAAATTGATGGCACAGAATAGGGAGTTGGAAGACTCCATTATCCAGCTCGAGATGGACCGGGCAGCTTTTTACCTTTGTTTTCAGAATGTGGTGGAGGAAAAAGACGAAGACCTGGGAGATGTTATGGTGGATCTAATAGCTGGAATTTTACAACAAGATAAAGATGATATTATAAAGGAGCTGGATGAAATTTACAGGGTGCAAACCAACTATGCCAAGAGGAATAAACTCCCTCGAGAAGTTCATGTCAGATTTGCCGGAAGGAAAGTGAAAGATGTGTTATACAATATGGTAAGAGATTAACCTATCAATTTTAAAGGCAAAGAAGTAATAGTATTGAAACAAGTTCCTAAGAGGGTTCGTGATCTGAGAAGGGACTACAGGTTCTTGGCGATACAACTAAATAAGAGAAGCATTCCCTTTAGATGGCTTATACCAGAGGGAATGCTCATCACCTGGCAAGGAAAACGGATTAAGATTGACAGCCTAGTCTCTGCACAAGAACTTTTGGACCAACTGAGAAGTGAGGAGGAAGGCCAAAGTAGCAAGGAGGAATTGGATATAGCCTCCCAAGATGAGACCAACGCACAGTTAAAAAAATCTAAGGAAGATACACTAGAGGATAAGGAGTCAGAAGAGAAGGAAGCCAAAGAAACTACAGGAAAGAAGCAAAGACCACAAAGAGCTGTAAATATAAGCAAAAACTATGTAGTTAGTTAGATAATGGAGGGTTGGAAATTGTTCTCGGTGAATGTAAATGGTTTAAACAACGGAAGGAAAAGAAAACATATTTTTTCAAAATTGATTAAACTTAACCCGGAAATAATTTGCCTTCAAGAAGTCCACATAAAGAAAGAGGAGAGGAAATATTTAGAATTTGAGAAATTTGGCAAATGCTTTACCTCTCTGGCAGAGAAAAAAAAAGTGGGGTAGCATTATATGAAAAAAAGGGAATTGCTGCTGAATTTAAATATTCAGATGACAAAGGGAGATTTCTCGCAATTGAAATCAAGAGGGGTAATATTCCAATTTTAGTAGTAGCCATTTATGCTCCAAACAGAAACCTAGGAGAATTCTACAGGAAATTAAGCAATAAAATAGCTGAATTGGAATATACAAATATTTGTATTATTGGAGAGTTCAATGGGGTGGTAAACCCGGAGGTGGACCACAAGAGCGGATTAAAGAAAAAAACTAAAAGGGAAAAACTCCCCAAAACCTTTTTTGATTTGGTTGATGAGCACAATTTAGTAGATCTCTGGCGTACGCTACATCCGAGCGATAAGCAATTTACATACTATTCAAATCCCCAGATGTCCTGGTCAAGGATTGATATGTTTTGGGTCAGTAGAAATTTAGGGTTAGATATTCACTCGGTTGAAATTACCCCGAATGTTTGGGCTGATCACAACCCTTTAGAGATTAAGTGGAAGAGCACAAATAGGACTAAACGAAGGAGATGGAGACTAAATACCCATATTCTTAGGGAAGTAGAGTTTACTAAGAGATTGCAGAGGGACCTACAATTTTTCTTTCTGGAGAATGAGAATCAGGAAACTCCACTAATATGTGTTTGGGATACAATGAAAGCCTACTTAAGAGGATTAGTAATATCGCATAATATATATAACAACAAAGAGAAAAGGAAGGCTCAGAAGGATCTGCTGGCCCAACTGGAAGAAACCGAAAAGAGACTACAACAAGACCCGAGCGATACTAAAATAAAAGAGCAATGGATGACAGCAAGGCATAAATTAAATTTATTGGAACAGGAAGAATTGGCGAAAAAAAATCAAACAATCCAAACAATATTATTTAGATAATGCAAATAAGCCCAGGAGATGGCTATCATACAAATTAAAAAAAGAGAAAGAGAAGGGTGTTATAGATGGCCTGGAGAACTTGGAAGGCAGAATATTAGAGGATGAGGAGGAAAAACTTGAGTTTGTTAGACAGTATTATGAGACATTATATAATCAGGAGGAAACGTCAATCGATAATATTAATCAGTACTTTGCTAAAGAGAATCTCCCACAGATAAAGGAGGAGGAAAGGGAAGCGTTAAATAGAGAAATTACATTAGAGGAACTGAAGGGGGTAATATCCAAATTAAAGAGTAACAAAATGCCTGGTCCCGACGGCCTCCCAGGAGAATTATACAAAAACCAGAATCTGGCAGAAATACTCGTACCAAAACTTCTGATAATATGCAACGAGGCCCTGAGAGGCTGCAGGATCCCAGAATCGTGGAAGGAGGCGTTCATCACATTGATAGGAAAAGAAGGTACCGATCCCAAGCAAGTAAGGAACTACAGACCAATCTTCTTACTCAACACGGATTATAAAATATTTATGGGAATATTAGCGGGTAGGTTGAAGATAATATTAAATAATTGGATTCACCCCGACCAAAACGGGTTCCTCCCCGGTAGACAGATTAGGTCTAATATGAGAGTGGTGATGGATGTGCTGGAGTATTATGAAATGCACTCCAAGAAACAGCTGGCCATGGTCTTCCTCGACGCCCAGAAGGCTTTTGACAACCTAAATTGGCGATTTTTGACCCAACAAATCCAAAAAATGAATTTTGGGGGGTATTTCGAGAATGCGATAAAAGCAATTTACGATAAACAGAGCGCAAATATTATATTGAATGGGGATCTAACTAAATCCTTCCGGATTGGTAAAGGGGTGAGACAAGGCTGTCCACTTTCTCCACTCTTATTTATATTAGCCCTGGAGGTATTGTTAAGGAAAATTAGGCAAAATAAAGAAATACGGGAATTGGAAATTAGGAATGAAACCTTTAAGATTCAAGCTTTTGCCGACGATGTAGTGTTATTAATGGAGGACCCATTAACAACAGGGCCAAAAGTATTGAAAGAATTAGATGAATACGGGAAGCTGTCAGGATTTAAATTAAATATGACAAAAGCTAAAAAGTTAACAAAAAATATCCCAATAAGAGAACAGGAAATACTAGTAAATAATTTGGGTATTCAAATAGTCAAGAAGATTAAATATCTAGGGATTTGGATTACTGCCAGATGCTCAACCTTAAAGGAAGATAACTATACACCCTTACTGACAAAGATAAAACAAGATTTGGATAGATGGGGGAAATTGCAAATATCGTTCCTCGGTAGGATAGCCACTGTCAAGATGAGTGTTCTCCCCAAATTACTATACTTATTTCAAACTACTCCTGTTAGTATTGACAGAAAATATTTTTTGGACTTAAATGGGATAGTAAGGAAGTTCATCTGGGGAGGGAAAAAACCGAGAATTGCATTACGGTCCTTGCAGGAAAAAAGGAATAGGGACGGATTCGGACTCCCAGTCTGGGAACTATACCATAAAGCGGCCAATTTAGTATGGCTACGTGAGTGGGCCTTATTAAGAGATAAGAGAATTTTACAACTGGAAGGGCACGACCTATTGAGAGGCTGGCATGCCTACCTCTGGGACAAAGGAAAGGGGCTAGGGATATACTTCCACCAACACAAAATTAGAGATACATTAATGAAGACATGGAAAGAAATCAGGCATAAACATTATTTGAAATACCCAAAATGGATATCCACAATGGAGGCACTGGTCCATCCAAATACGTTAGGTAGGGAGAAAATGGTCACCTACCAAGATATTTTGGATAATAGTGGTAACCTTATACCCAATGAGATACTAAAAGAGCAAGGGATCCATATAGATTGGTGGCCCTATTTACAAATTAAATCCCGTTATAGTAAAGATAAACAAGAAAAGGGAATAGAGATGGGGACAAATAGTTTGGATAAGGTATGGCTAGGTAGTGAGAACAAACTAATTATACTCCTACCTTCTCGAATACGACAGAGAAGGAGAAATATTAAAAGACCAAATGATTGCTTGGGGGAAAAACATCGAATCAAAGATAAATCTTGATGATTGGGAAGAAATATGGAATAGCAATCTTAAACTGACGCGAGCAACAAGTTATAAGGAGAATCAGTATAAGATGCTATATAGATGGTACTTAGCACCATCTAGAATTGCTAAGATTTACCCAAATGCAAGCCCCAAGTGTTGGAAATGTGGTCACCACCAAAGTACCTTCTATCACATGTGGTGGACGTGTCCGGAAGTGAGGAAGTTTTGGAAAAAAATACAAAAATGGATCCAAGAAATATTAAAGGACGATATTAACTTCCTCCAGGAAATCTATCTCCTGGGAGTGCTAAAACGAACATTTGGAAAGGACAAGAAATATTTGATTATTCATATTGTCACAGCTGCTAGACTCTCCTATGCCAGATATTGGAAAGAGAAAAAAGGACCAACCGAGGAACAGATAGTCAATAAGATACTTGACTGCGCAGAAATGTGCAGATTAATGTATGTGTTAAACGGAAAGGAGGATTCAAAATTTTATACGATCTGGGATCTGTGGTATAGGTGGTTAGAAATTAAATGCAAAAGTTAATACTCATGGGGAATAATGCACAACGATTAGTTAACCCTATATATTATTGTACTCTAATTAAACAGTAAACAATTTTACTCACAAGAATTTTTGTACAAACTGTATAAATAATTAGATAATTGACTAGATACCACACTTGTAAATAAACAATATGACTACACGTTGCCGAACCGTATAGTTTGAATTGTAATATGTTCTTAATTCAATAAAATTTCATTAAAAAAAATGACACACATCTCAATTTTTCATTAGATCAATATGAGAAATTTGGCTTATTTGAATTCTCCCAGCCCTGTTTAAAAATAGTGAACCTTATGACAGACAACAAAAGGAAGAATGCAATGAAGAGTACATATTTCTTTTGACTCTGTTTCTGGATATGAAAAGAGGTCTAAAATTTTAAAAATTTTAAAATAAAATTTAAAATTTAAAATAAAATAAAATAAAATAAAATAAATAAAAGAGGCTACCTTTAAATTATCACTTATTTAATATTTTCCATATTCTCTGTGTTTTAAAGGTTTATTCAAGTATTCATTGATCCACGAGAAATTGAAGATAAAAATGTAAGCAAAATTATTGCACAATAGAAACTACACAAAAGAAAAAATAAGAAGTGTAACTTAATGCACATACAAACATATTTAGTATACTTTTAAACTAAGTATAAATACATTTGGAATCTTATGGAAGATACATTTTAACGATCCATGCTTAGTGTAGCTCAACTAAAAAACAGAGGTATAAAAAGAGGAATCATGTTGTTGCCATAATCAGAAATGGAGACCAAAGGTGAATAAAACAATCTTTAGCTGAAGGAGTCTTCAGGAATCTTTACTGCAGAGTTCATTTTTCAGCCAATTCCATTTCCCACACCATTGATCCAAAGAAAGATATACTCTGTTTTTCTGTAATAAATCTGACTCTTAAGAATAATAATTGAATTCGTTTCTTACCCTTTGCTAATTCTTGTGTCACACCATCTTAAATGTCCTGGCAAATCTAGACAATAAATCTATACTCACAGTCGTAATTAAGAATTGTGTAATCTGTCTAATTTATTCAAAAACTTTTAGTCAAAACAAGCGAGTAAATGCCCATTTCCAGCAGAAATAGCAATGCATTCCAATTGGATGACAACCCAACCCCATCGAGAAACCCCATTGAGTAATACAATGCCATTTTAAGGTTTATGGTATTGTTTCTGAAGTGTTGGTGTCTTTCCAAAAACAGTTTTAGGAGAAATGTTAAGTAATAATGTTTTTCAAATGGACTTAGGTTCAGATCACAAGCCCTTTCCCTGTTTTGTTAAAAACTCTGAAGAGAGCCAACTGTCATTGTCTTATCTAGCATTTTCTCGCAGGTGCAGCTGGGTCCCTTTTTTGGATCAATGAACACCATTTCACATGATCAAACACAGCAACTGGGTCCAACTGAACAATTTTTGATGTCTGCATTAATTGTGTCCTGCCACCTGAAAACCACTTGTGCTTGTTGTAAAACACTACATATAACATGAAGAGATCCCTTTATATTAACTACAGTAATACATACGGACATATTTTTCAGTTTGTTAACATTTGATTAACAAGCTCTCATGAGCTTAAGAAAAATATGCTATATCTCCTTCTTTTCAAATCAAGCTAGAAACTTGTAATCAGCTTTATTTTCATTTGTTTCACTGTCCTCTATCAACCGAATGAACAGAAAATAACATTTTAGGAAGAACAATAATCTGAATAACAATATGTATAAATGACAGGGGAAAAAGGTTATTGCTGAAAAAGCAATAAGGTGTTGCCAGGTGCTTCAATGAGCAGAGACACCCCCCCACACACAAAGATTAGGAAGTAGCTCTTGGATAGTGTCATACAGAATACAGAATAACAGAGTTGGAAGGGACCTTGGAGGTCTTCTAGTCCATCCCCCTGGTCAGGCAAGAAAATTTATTTATTTAATTATTTATTTATTAAATTTTTATACCGCCCTTCTCCCGAAGGACTCGGCGGTGCACAGCCAAAGATAAAAACAAATACATATATAAAATTTAAAAACCATTTAAAACATATTAAATACTTTGGCCCCAACCATTAAAACAAAAACAACCCATTAAAATTAATATTTAGGCCAACCCAGCTTGTTGGAACAATAACGTCTTGAGGTCACGGTGAAAGGTGTGCAGGTCAGGGATCATCCGTATCTCCGGGGGCATTTCGTTCCAGAGGGCAAGTGCCCCCACAGAGAAGGCTTTCCCCTGGGTGTCGCCAGTCGACATTGTTTGACCGACGGTACTCTAAGGAGTCCCTTTCTGTGGGAGCGCACTGGCCGGTGGGAGGCTATCGGTAGCAGAAGGTGATCTCGTAAGTATCCAGGTCCTAAGCCATGGAGCCTTTTAAGGATGGTAACCAACACCTTGAATCACTCCCGGAAGACCACCGGGAGCCAGTGCAGCTCACACAGGAGTGGAGTTACATGGGAGCGCCGTGTCACTCTCATAATCACCCACGCGGCCGCATTCTGGCCTCCGGGTGCTCTTCAAGGGGAGCACCATGTAGAGAGCATTACAGTAGTCCAGACGAGAGGTGACGAGGGCATGAGTGACCATGCGTAAGGAGTCCCGATCCAGAAAGGGATGCAACTGGCGAATCAGGCGAACCTGATAAAAAGCCCCCCTGGCCACAGCCGTCACATGATCTTCAAGAGACTGTATCATTGCAGACAAATGGTCATCTATCAATCTTTTCTTAAAAACTTCCAGTGTTGGAGCACTCACAACTTCTGGAGGCAAGTTGTTCCACTGATTAATTGTTTTAACTGTCCAGAAATGTCTTCTTAGTTCTACGTTGGTTCCCTCCTTCATTCGTTTCCATCCATTGCTTCTTGTCCTGCCTTCAGCTGGTTTGGAGAATAGGTTGCCTCCCACTTCTTTGTGGCAGCCCCTTGGATATTGGAACATGACTATCATGTCATCCCTAGTCCTTCTTTTCATTAAACTTCAATCCAAGGAGGGCTGTAACAAGCACACCAGCCTGGTTGACAAAAGTGCTTGCAACACTTTGGCCATAGCTTGTGCCTCTAATGACAAAGAGGAATCTAAAACCATTCCCAAGCCACCAACTCCATCCTTTGGGGACATATATAACCCTATGCAGAACAGCCTGATAAATATGGCAAATGTACTTTACATCCTTCCATGGGTGAAATTTATTCAGTTCTAATTAGAATTGAGTTAGCTCTGCTGGTGTTTTGTAAAATCTCTAGGTTATACGATGCCATTCTTATATTAAATTTCCCCTAATATTTTTCGCTAGTATTTTTGTAGAGTACCCTGTATCTGCTCCAACACAAAGATGACTGATTATAGCTCTAAATTGTATCCAAACTCTGCTTCCAATAATAATTTAATATTTGCATGCAGAAATAGCAAATTTAGAAGCACATTTTTGATCAAATGTATTGTATTTCTATTATGTGTTGTATTCCTTATCCAGAAGGATTTTAGAATCAAAAAGAAAACAAAATTAAAATTAACAGTTTCCTTTACTCATAGTTAGCCACCAATTTAAAATTTGCTCCATCTTCCCCGTAAAATTCAGGAAAAGTTTAAATAAACAGAACACAACTTCTACAAGGTTATTCTTAAAGAAGGACTAAAATTGTATTTGGGAATCCACAAACCATTTCACATTGAGCTCAGTGCCAGGTGATTGCGTGAACATACTCTATCCATATGGAGATCATTTTCTGCTGTTTTTTTTTTTTTTTTTTTAGAATTTATTTTTACTTTCCAGGCTTGCCTGCACCTCTCAAATTCCCCAGCACAGAATGCCATCCACATACTAAATAGCCTGCTCTTGTTTAGCTTCTAGGCTCAGGCAAATTGGCCAGGTGCTTCCACCTACTCAAACAAGTGATAACTTATAACTTGTGCTTGTTAAAATCTCTGACAGTCACCCACATTCCAATTTTCATAAAATGTAAACAACAAAATCAGTTTTTGGCTTACAAATCCAATTCTTGAAAATTGCATGCACTTCCATAGCAACAATGGTAGCAGCCCCCAAACGGATCCATGAAGCTTTAAAATTGCTGAGAATCCCGCAGGAGCCAATGTGACTGACAAAATATTAGAGGGTGAAAAGAAAGAAAAAGTATCAACATGGGCCATCCTAACTCCCATGTATACCTTGCATGCAGTGCTGAATTCCAATTTTTTTTACTACCGGTTCTGTGGGCGTGGCTTGGTGGGCATGGTGTGGCTTAGTGGGCGTGGTGTGGCTTGGTGGGTGTGGCAGGGGAAGAATACTGCAAAATCTCCATTCCCACCCCATTCCAGGGGAAGGATACTGCAAAATCCCCATTCCCTCCCCACTTCTGGGGGAAGTATATTGCAAAATCTCCATTCCCACCCCACTCTGGGGCCAGCTAGAGGAGGTATTTGCCGGTTCTCCGAACTACTCAAAATTTCCACTACCGGTTCTCCAGAACCTGTCAGAACCTGCTGGATTTCATCCCTGCTTACATGGATGTATACCTTATATGTGCAGTCATAAGTTGGTGCTTAAAAAAAAATATTTTCAATATCCTATTAGCAAGGGCTGCCAAAGTGATCTCCCCCCAATCAATTAAAACCTATGGTGATGCTAGCTTGAGTCACAAAGGCAGAATTTCTTTCCAGGAGGAGAAGAGTGATATTTCCACCAATGGGAAACCAAGTGATCCCCAAGCTCTTCTGAGCTCAAGTGTTTCATCTATAAAGCTATTGAACTGTAGCTAAGATAGAAATAAATTGGTTCAACAAAGATGACAGGATGAGATCACAGGGCACAGAGCTGATCATTAGTGATGTGAATGCAGACTTCAGTTTTGCTTGATGGTCCTCTTTAATGGGGCCAGAATGCGATTTACCGCTACTTACGTTTAATAGATTTGCATTTGGAGTTTTGAAAGAACGTGGATAATTTTTTAAATGTCAGATGAACTTCTTAATATCATTCAGCTAGTAGGATGGATACTGGGGGCCCAAACTCTATAGTGTTGCACTAGATGGTAGATTTCTCTGCCAAGAGCTATTCCAATGTGTTGAATTGCAATGCTTGCAGGTTTTAGAAGGTGCCATTCCAGGGGTGAAATGCTCCCGGTTCGGACCGGATCGCCCGAACCAGTAGCGATGGCGGGTGGTGGTTCGGAGAACCGGTAGCAAAAATCCCTGCCCCCCCCATCATGCCCAGCTGAGCCGCACGATCATCAGAGGCTTTTTTTTTTAACCTTTAAAAGCATTTTTTCTACAACCTCTTCCGATGAAAAAATGCTTTTAAAAGTTAAAAAAAAAAGCCTCTGATGATCACGCAGCTCAGCTGGGATTGTCAGGGGCTTTTCAAAGCATTTTTTTCTGCAACCTCTTGGCCGAAGAGGTGGTAAAAAAAATGCTTTGAAAAGTCTCTGACGATCCCAGCTGAGTTGCCTGATCGGCAGAGGCTTTTCAAAATGCTTTGAAAAGTTTTAAAAAAAAAGTTGGCCACACCCACCCAGTCACATTAACCCCACCACCAAGCCACGCCCACAGAACCAGTAGTAACAAATTTTACATTTCACCCCTGTGCCATTCCAATGTGTGTATATGTAAGGTGACAGATTGGAAAAGTCTGAGTTACGGTAGTTTAATGGGTAATAGATTCTGCATGTATAATAGAAGAGATTCTGAATATTGACCTGAGAAGATATGAATGACCAAAAGAAAGGCACTAAAGCAAAGCTTACTTGATACAAAATATTACTTGACATTTACCAGTTGCATGGTGCTACTTCCAAGGTCTTCAACTGGGATGGAAACTGAGAGTTCTAATGGCTTGGGGAGATGGGACATGAGCACAAGGCTCTAGAATAGAATAGATAACAGAATCTCCTGCTTGACCAGTGGGCTGGACTAAAGACTTCTAATGTCTCTTCCGGCTCATTCATTCTATTTTATTCCAGTCCTGCTAGAAACTGCCATCCTTCCCCTGCAGCTAATAGAGTGGGAAGGGACCTTTGAAGTCTTCTAGACTTCAATTGAAGTCTTCTAGACTTCAATTTTGGCTTAAGCAGGAGACCTTGTATCATTTCAGACAAGTGGCTGTCCAGTCTCTTCTTGAAAGCTTCCAGTGACTGAGCACCCACAGCTTCTGGAGGCAAGTCATTCCACTGATTAATTGTTCTCAGCGTTAGAAAATTTCTCCTTAGTTCTAGGTTGCTTCTCTCCTTGATTATTTTCCATCCACTCTTTCTTGTCGTGCCTTCTGGTGCTTTGGAAAATAGGTTGAAATATCAACCCACATCCATATGCATATCTCTATTGGTGCCACTAAAGGACAAGATTTGTATAGATGTGGAGACCAAATATATTACCATTTCTAGTTCTCTGAAAGGCTTCACATTTTGCCACATTCTCAAGAGCTTTCTGTCTTTAATTTGTTCTTGCATTGAATTGTTCTCGAATACATGAATAAATCATTGTATCATCAACCATCAGGCAAGAGATGGCTTATCTATCATATACAATTGTATTGTATTGTATTAGTAGCGATTGGCATTTCATTTTTGGTTAGACCTACACAATAATGTTTCTAATTGTGTGTAACATTCTCTGATTGCAAGAGAATACTTGCTTGTTCCCATCTTTTTGGAGAACGCTCCTCTCTAATTCACATAGAGAGACTTGTATGGACAAACCATACTATAAAAAGGCTAGTCAACTATAATTAGTTAATTATAAATCAAAGCAAATTAAATGTTTTCTGCTCAAGAAAGTTTTAAGGTGTTCAGAGCTTATGCTTATTTGAGCTTTCCCCTGGCATTTCCTTCTTTTTGCTTACTTTTTCTGTGCTGTTTTGTGTGCATTAAACCCGGTGACCAAATAAATGAAAACATGGAGAAACGCAAAATGTTGAAATAATTCTTGATATTGTGTTTTGGTTAATACTTCTACTGCTTTGAATGGAAAGTGTCCGCTTTGCTGTTCATTTCAAACATTGACCCATATTTTGGCTGGGTCCTTTCCATGTATAGGATCAGGACAAATGCTTTCATTGTCTTCTCTGATAAAAGCTTCCATTTATGCCATTTAAGCCATCAAAACTTAACTGGATCTCACAGTGACATTAATTTACTTTTGCTTGAACAGGATATCAGAAAGGACAGTGACTATTTTCTAGGAGCCCATTATATAAGTCACATCCAGCAAAGAGTTTAAAGAGTGTCAGATAAAAATGGCCCACTACAAATCATTGTGATTGCACTGGCTTGTGCTAGGCATGCATGAAATGGTTGCTTGATAATATAACTGGCTGTTCACACTTGCTGTGCCAAAACATAGATCTTTAGACATAGCTTTCATGTCTTTGGATCCTTCGAAAAATAAGACTATTTTGCTAGGCTATGCTTTGTTGCCCCTCAGATATATGCACTGGAATCTCAAAATGACTTGGATGTTTCAAGAAAATTTCATTCCCTGCTAGTTTCTGAATTTTAAAAAAAGAAATATATCAGCTCCTAATGGGGATAGTGAAGGAAGGAAGGAGGGAAGGGAAGGGAAGGGAAGGGAAGGGAAGGGAAGGGAAGGGAAGGGAAGGGAAGGTGTTGTGGCCCGCCAGTGGCCTGCACGGATTGTTGTTGATCCCGACGACGAGGAGGCTGGTGTGGTGTTGCGCCAGCAGCCTGTGCAGCCGGCGCTCGAGTCAGACAGCAAGGATGCTGAAGAAGATGTGATGCCAGAGGCAGGGATTCAGCCAGGGCCTTCAGAACCTCCAGAGGCTCCTTTAAGTGAAGAGGATGAAGTGGAGGAGCCTCTTCTCAATGCACGAGCACTCAGAGCTGCCAAAAGGCAGGAGTGGTTACTCAGGAGGAGGTCTCCTCGAGAGTAAGTCTTGGGGCTAATTGGCCACTCCCTTAGCCTACTTAAGTTTGCACACAGCTTGTAAAAAGCTGCAGGAAACAACGTGTGTTCTTCCGTTCATTTGCTGATCATTGAGTTTGAATTTTCTCTGCAAACCTGGTTTCTGGGCTTTCTGCCAACTCTAGTAAGACTCTCCCTTATCTGTGGAATTTCTTGCAGGTTGTTAAGAACGTTTTATTTACAGCCTGCATTTGCAAAAGACTGTGTTTTGAAGTAAACTGAGTTTTGTTCAGAGTTTGTGTGTGCTACATTCTTTGGGATCCATAGCTGGGACAGAACAAAAGGAAAGGGAAGGGAAGGGAAGGGAAGGGAAGGGAAGGGAAGGGAAGGGAAGGGAAGGAAAGGAAAGGAAAGGAAAGGAAAGGAAAGGAAAGGAAAGGAAAGGAAAGGAAAGGAAAGGAAAGGAAAGGAAAGGAAAGGAAAGGAAAGGAAAGGAAAGGAAATAGAATATCACTGTAACTCTCCAGATAAATATATATACTCAAAGTCAACAGTCCCATTATTACTAGGGAAATTTTCTTTTTGTGTATTATTTATAGAGGCGTTAAAATCAAATTTGATTCAATTTGTGGTGGTACTAATAGAAAGATCTGGGAACAGTAGTTGAGTGTATTCTGAATAAGCACCACGCTGCTTACTTTAGCAACTTTAGAGAAATGCAACTTTAAATTACTTCAACGAAATTGTACTTGTAAATCATGAGAAGTAATTGTTCTGTTTATTGTTCATTGATCAGATCCCAAGCCAGGTACTATGTTATGTGGTGGATATTTGTCTATAAGAAGGGTTTAAAGAAACTGCCGTAGGTTCAGAGAAGGGCAAGGAACTAGAATCATAGTCCTTTGAAGACAGACTGAAAGGGCATATTTATCCCTGAAGAAAGGTGACTGAAGGGGTTATGATACCACTTTTCAAATGAGTGAAAGGGTATCATATAGAAAGTCAAGAAGTATTCTAGGGTGCAGGACATGGAATAAGAGATGCCAGTTGAAAGAAGACATAAATTGAATGTTTAAAAAAAGTTAAAATTGAATGTTAAAAAAAGTTTTCTAACAAAACTCTTGGAAGTGGAACAAATCACAAAGAATAGATGAGCTTGGTTTCCTGAGAAGTCTTAAAATGGAGGGTAGAAGGCTACCTATTGGGGGTATGTATATACAGTATGTATGTATGCATGCATGCATCATGCATATAATAAACCTTGGATTCAAAAATATGAAAAATATTTACATTGTTTTATATTATATAATTATATTTTGTTTTGCTTTTAATGCTAAAATTATATACCTGCACATTTAGGTCTTTTTAATGTAATACATCCTTATATACTTTAAACAAAGGCCGCTTATATAATTTATGTAGTTATGTATAAAGTATATCTTACTAGCATAGCTTACCTTACGGTCTCATCTCGAAACTATTAAAAATAAAGATCATGAAGGCTGACTAATAGATTCAGACAGTGCATAAAGCATATTCAGTTAAACAAAGGGGATGGGGCAGAAGAAAGAAAAGAACAAAACCATCCGTACATAGTTTCTTATTGTTGTACGGAAGAACTGAGTGATCTTCAATAGGCACTTAATGAGGTAGCTGAAAGTATCGTGTGAATTTCAGCAGTATGAGCATTTCAAAAACCAGCCTGCAAATGTCTGAAATGTATTGTTCTGTCATTCAATCATGGTATAAACAGCATAAATCTAATATGTAATAGGAAAATTTTTAACAATGCACCAAATCACTCAAGTATTCTGTTTCCAAGTTGTAAAGCTGTAACGATAAGATTATCAAAAAATGGGCTGCTGTAACTAGCCTGTTCCTGTCCAGTTGTTAGAGCAGGGATGTCAAACTCCATTTCATCGAGGGCCGCATCAGGGTTGTGGTTGACCTCGTGGGGGCTGGAAAGTGTGGCTGACTGGATGGGTGTGGCCAACTGGGTGGGCATGGTCAGCTTGACACCACTCCCCAAACTGCTGGCATGTTTCCTCTTTGCATTGGGTAGACCTTTGCATTGGGCCAAAGCCATGGTAGCCCGATGTTTCATCTTCACAGTGGGTAGACCGGGCAGAAACGATACGGGCCAGCCCAGTTTTTTTTGTTCTAACCTAAACCTCAACCCAGAACCAGACTCGGGATTGAGATAATCATTGTTCTCCATTAATGTCTGCAGTTCCATCTTCTCAGGCACTAGCTAAAGAAGACAATGGAAAGATATTCATTCCTAAGTATTCGTGAGTTTCTTTAGGAGAACGAATGACAGAACCTGGGGGCAGAATCAAAATAGGAATCAGTCTACAGTCTCTACATAGCCACAAAGGGACTAAGCCCAACCCCTCTTGAATTTTTTTGGTCCTTATCTAGCACCAAAATAGTGCTAGAATTCTGGGAGGTGAAATCCACCAGGCTTAAAGTGGCCAAGATTGGAGACCCCTGCTCTAGAGGGTTTCATTGGAAGTAGGTGAACCCATGTCTTCTTTAAAGCCAGTAGGTTCCATTATCTAAGGATACCTCTCATAAATTCTCAGATTCATCTAATCAATCCACTAAGGCTATTCTGAACAGACCACATTGTGCTTGTTGAACATGAAATAAGCTGGTCGATTATAAAGGTCTTTTCCATGGTCTCAAAAGATAAAAAGAATGCTTTATTTTTACATGAGATAGTCCACTAAGTTCAATGGACTACCTCATCTAAAATCCGAAAAGGCAAAATTCCAAAGTGATAAGAGGGTGAATGAGTTTAATCCTCAAAGCAATTCCAAAGTGCAAAGCAAAATACCTGGGCTACTGCCCTTCCATATGCTAAACTAAAAACTAAACAAGGTCATGCTTTATCTTATGCATAGGCCCATATACATAGGGAGATCTGTTATAAAAGTGTAAATTGCAGACTTTTCCACTAGGAGAGCCTCAACATTAATTTTGAGTTCTCCAACAACACATTTGAGAGTACATTGGTCAAATGTTATGCTATGTCCAAAGTTGATCTGTCTCCGTCTACACACACACACAAACACAGCCAGCCGAGGGTTAAGAAAGTACTTGGCACACACACAGGTCGTTATCTCAAACTTGGCAACAATATAAGCACCGTCTGCCAAGAGCTTTACTGCAACAGATAACATAAAATTACATACGCATTGCAAATAGTCCAGCAAAACAATATCCCTTCGGCAGCTTCAGACGTTGTTCAAGTGACTAGCCAGAGTTAGTTTTTGTTCCTCACAGATTTTTACCAGCCACCACCCTCTCTTATATAGTCTCTGGGGTGTGGTCCAGTGACTCAGTTCTAATCCCTAGCACGCCTCCTTAACTGCTGCAACCGTTTATCATGCCTTCGTTGGCGTGCATCCAGGAACGACGGCTCTCCTTCCTCGCCCTCATCAGAGACACCTGGCTCCTGGCCAATCTCCCCTTCCTCGGCCGGCACCTGAGGCAGTGCCAGAGGGGAGGGGCCTGGAGAGGGAGGCCTGGCTGACTCCTCTCCCTCATGTTCGGAGCCTTCTTCCTCCGATGAGATAGGCTCAGAGGGCGGGGCCACAACAAAAGTGTATCTAAAGGCTCCAGATAACCCAGCAGAAATGCAGCCTGTAATGAAGTCATATTTGATTTCAACCTCGGCCCACCTCTCAATTTGAGTTAATGCTACCCTGAAGAACTAGGTGGACATAGATGAAGCACTACATCAGCCCGTTCACCTATTTGGATCACTGCAACACAGATCAGATCTGTTTCCTTACCTTGAATTCTAATCACGGGATTTTTGAGGAGAAAAGAGTTGTGGGAAAGCATGTTTCTATTTTGTTTTCTGGAACTTGTTTTCCCAATTTATTTTTGAGGCTATTTTGTGAGATAATTTACCAAATCCAGAGCTCCAAAGTGGACTCATACTTGCCCAAAACATATTTCACAAAATTCTGCAGATATATTCCCTTGGTTTTTTTTTTTTTCCAGAAGCTAACAAGCACAGTACAAGATTTGCAATATGTGTGTGTTTATCTGTTTCTCACAGCTTTACGATACAAGAATGCTAGCAGCAAATATACAGGTCTTTCATGCTGGCATCAGAGGAGTGAAACACACATTCACCCACCATACATGAACAGTGATGTATATGAAACAAAAGAAATGTATATATTTACATGCAAACTCTATTTACGTGCCAGGCGGTTTAAGAGGAGTTTAGGTTTCAGTTGGAGAAGCAGATGGTGGGGGTTATTTTTCTACTCCAATTCTCCCAATTTCGATTGTTGTATCAATGTTTGGAGAAGAAAATTGCTCAGCAGGGAAAGCATTTTCTCATCACTTGCTTTTCTTCAGAAATAGCATTCCTTTGTGTGGAGTGTATCCCAAGCTGAGCATGCATGCCCAATAACACAATTCCAGACAAAATGTTGAATTCAGTGTAACTGAACATAAATCAGTTGTGACATGGCAAACTTACTTATGTGAAGTCAAAAATATAACTGTACGATCTCTGCATCTTTCCGCATAATTTCACACTTACGTTTTCTAATTAAACCATCCGATCTTCATGATCTCTTGGCGTGCTGTTTTTTTCCTTGCACCTTTTTCTGTCTTAACCAGAGGTGGTATTCAGCCGGTTCGGACCAGTTCGGGCGAACCGGTAGCAGCAACTGCAGGTGGGCCGGGCCACCTGCCCCGGCGTAATGCTGTCCTATTTAGCCATGTTTTCGAAGCCGGGCACATGTGCGGAAGGTGTACTCGAGCGTGTGTGCAAGGGGCAAACCGGTGGTACGAGTATGTGAAACCCACTGCTGGTCTTAACTCAGATGATTCCTTCTGATGGGAAAAGTAGTAATAGTTGACCATCCCTTGTCACAACCAGCCAAACGTTTCCTGGAACCTTCCAAGTTAAAAACAGATGGTTATTCCATAGAGGGACTCTCCTTAAAGAGGGCTGCATGGTTTTTTTCTCCTCTAAAAATGGCAGAGAACAATTCCATCTTTCTGCCCTAAGCAGCTGCTGCATTTAGAATAGGGCCACTTTAGACTGATGAAGAATGGCTCCTTTTGCAATTACAGCTGTGACATTTTAAAATAGCAGAGTTACAGCAAATAGTTTCTACTTCTATTACATTTATTTATGTTATTTTAAAAGACTTTTGAGCCACTTCAAAGGGAGCCAGCTCTGAGTGGCATATTATTCTCATTCTTCAAAATTTAGATTAAAACAATTTGTGTGTGTGTGTGTGTGTAGCTTGTGTGTGTTGTCAAGTCTTGGACAAGTCCCTGCAGTATTCTTGGCAAGATTTCCAAAGTGATTTGCTCTTGCCTCTTTCCTAGGGCTGAGAGACAGCGACTGGCTCAAGATCACCCAGCTGATTTAAACCCTAAAAGGCAGGACTAGAACTCACCACCTCCCTGTTTGTAGCCTGCTGTCTTAATCACTACACGGCATTGGCTCTTAATTAACAAAACAAACACTAACACTCCAGCAAATCCATAGGAAAGGAAAAAGGGGGAAATATTTATTCAATCTAGGCCAAAATCCAAACACCATTCCTTACCCTCATAACATTCCAGTGCCTAATGGACTTTCTAAACTGGACCAGTTTGATACAAGCTATAGCACCCACAGGAAGGGGTGCTATAACTGAAAAACCCCACAGATTTTTGTGGTGTTTGAGAGCAGGTACTTGGAACAAACACACCTGTTTTAATCTTACTAAACAGACAGGTGTAATTTAGGAAAGGTGGCTCTGGAGCTATCTAGATCTTGAGAACTAGCACTTTGAATTGTAACTGGGAAGGTAGCTTATTGGTAGTCAGTGCAGCTCGCTAAAGCAGAGCAGATACATGGGTGTAGTGAGTAAGGCATGCCCTAATTTCTCAAACCACTGCATACTGGAGCAGCTGTAGATTTCCTAGAACTGAAACCGTATGGTCTCACCAAATTTGCCATCAAATATTTAATCTTCAGAAGGGAGAAATAAATACATATATTTATATATACATAAATATAATAAATAATATATTTATATTAATTAAACTGGTAGTATTGAATTCTTAAATTAAGTTAAAACCGTAACAGCCAAATATTGTTTGGAAGTGGTTGGAAATGTTAAGAACTGGACTTGCCCAAACATTTTTCTGAAGTGAAAAAGCTTAATCCTTACAAGGTTCCAGGAATCCATTTTGTCCCTTACAAACGATCTAACGATCTAACCCCTCCATACAAATATCCTGAAGAGACATTTCCTCCAGGAGTGCTTTGGAGCCACAGAAGCAAAACTGAAGGGTTGCCTTTTGCCTGTGGGCTTCCTGCTTCCCATTCCTGCTGTGCCCTTGAGGACAACAGCCCCCTCTCTTGCAGTCCAAAGGCAATAAGAGGAAAGAGAGCAGTGAGATTTTACTCAAACATGACTACGTAGAGCAGGGGTCCCCAACCCCTAGGCCGGGGCCCACTACCAGGCCACGGCCTGTTTGGAACTGGGCCATGCAAGTGGGCGAGTGCGCACATGCAGCTCCATTTGCACAAGTGGTAAGCACTCCTGCTCACTCACAGCTCCACTTGTGAGAGTGGCAGGCACACACACGAGCACCCACTGTTCACACGGGGCCATCCCCCATCTGCCCCCCCCAGCAAGCTGCCAAGCTGGAAAGGTTGGGGACCACTGACAGAGAGGCAAAACAGATCTAGAGGCAAATGTAGAAAAGCAGGACTTGGGGCTAATTATTACTGTGGTAGAACCTTAAAGCCAATTTGTGGTAGTGGTTAAGACATTAGAATCATGGAGATGGTGAGTTTTAGTCCTGCCTTTGGCACAAAGCCAGCTGGATGACTTAGGCCAGTCCCTCTTTCCCAGCCCCAAACAGGAGGAAATGGCAAACCGTTTTGGAACAATCATGCCAAGAAATCATGCCAAGGAAGCAGTCCAGGCAGCTACTAGCAGTCTGATTTGAAGGTACACAAATAATAAATAAATAAATAAAATCTGATGGCTCAGTCTTTTACCCCCTCCTCTTAAAACTCTGAAAAATAACAGCAGTCCATTGAAAGAAGCAAAGTAAGATGAATAAGCAACAGGAAAGGTCTAGAAGACTATGATTAGTCACCAGTGTGGTTGTTAGAAGCAAATAGCATTGTGGACCAGGTAGGCAAGATCCAGAGGGAGGCTTTAAACGTTCTTGCCTAATTCCCAGTCTCTAATTTGTTATCAAACCTAGGCTTTTAAATCACACGTGGTTCACAATGTCAGATTATGAATTGAATCTGACACAAAACACAAAAGTGAAGTCCATATTGTTGCATTAATCTTCAACATTATAAAAGAGGCTCCTGAGACGGCCTATGTTGGTTTTGAAAAGAGAGATTAATTCACAGTTGTATAACAGTAGAATCTCTTCCTGGTCTCTGAGTCCCCGATGGTATAAAGCAGTTAATGGTCCTGAAGAAACGCTGGATTAGAAGATACTGAGGGCTACTGATTGTTAGTGCTTCTTTAATCTTTTAAATCAATGCGGTAATAATAATATCCCCGTAAGCTTCTGTTTAAATCTGGATAATGCATTAGGTATTCATATTTCAAGAATTTTGATGACATTCTTTTCATGAGTTTGCCTTAGAAGGTTGGCATAATTTATTAAGACCTGCACATAACTGGATTGGAATGGAGTGGAATGAACCAATAGCAAAATATACTTTATATGTGAAGCAAAACAAATTTAAACAATTCACAGCATTGCGCACTTGATATTTTGCATTTTCCTTTTCAGATACTTTTAATATTTAGTGTGTTTCTGAAGCTTCTTGGAACAGAATATATATATTTTAAAAACACAAACTTTAAAACCAAACACCACAATTTGTAAGAACAGGCAGAAATAAAATTTATAATTAAGAAATGCCTAATCGTGTACAGGTAGGCTTTGGTTAACAATGGTAATTAGGACCAGAATTTACATCACTAAGCAGTGCAGTTGTAAGACGTTATATAATGTGACTTAGCAGTGGCAATTCCAGCTGTTCCTGTTTACCATTGTTAAGTGAGGACTGTATGGCTCATTCAGCAAGAGCCTCCCATGGTGGTCTCCCATGATGATGTCTTCTGACTTACACTGCTGGTTTCCCCATTGACCCCATTGTAGCTGACTGGGAAGGATACAATTTTTTTTTATTTTTTATTTATTTATTTATTTATTTTAATTTGATTTATATGCCGCCCTTCTCCGGAGACTCAGGGCGGCTTACAATGCGTTAAGCAATAGCCTTCATTCTTTTGTATATTTTATACAAAGTCAGCTTATTGCCCCCACAAACTGGGTCCTCATTTCACCTACTTTAGAAAGGATGGAAGGCTGAGTCAACCTTGAGCCTTGGAGAAATTGTGATCACATGACCAAGGGACAAATTTGATAGTTGGAAATCCAGGCCACTGGCCGTGCATTCAACTGCATTCAGATTACAGTTACTGTATGTAACCACAGAGCAATGCACCGGTCAGAATTTTAAAGACCAGTTGTAACTACCACTTGTCATAAATTGAAATGTTCAGTGTATGAGTGATCATTAAACAAGGACCACCTATATCCACTTTCTCTGGGAGTAAAATGAGTTGAACTCAGAAGTGCTATCCAATATCACAACAGCTTACTGAACAGCCAATTTGGTGTAGTGGTTAAGGCACCAGGTTAGAAACCAGGAGACTATGAGTTCCAGTCCTTCCTTAGACACAAAACCAGCTGGATGAGTTTGGGCCAGTTAATTTCTTCAGATCTAGAAAGGAGGCAATGACAATTCACTTCTGAATTCCTGCCAAGGAAAATGCAGGGACTTGCCCTGGCATTCGCCAGCCATCAACACTGACTTCAAAGATAGAACAAAACCAAAAACACCCGAAGTAGCCTTTTGCTGTTTTTAAGGGCTTATTTTTTATCTCTTTACTTTGTTCTTTCCCCACCAGGCTCTGGAGGAATCAGAGGCATGCAGAATACCTGGAGGTTTGGCAAGTGTGAAGAACCAGTTTGAAAAAGGAGAAGCTCAGTACCAGTATCGGCAAAAATCTGTACAGGTAAAATGAAGGAATCCTAATAGTTGTTGACTTGTTGAGCCGTAATGGGGACATCACAGTCCTGATCTTCTGGAACGCATCTTACAATGCAAAGCTCTTGTTATATACAGTATGTGTCCCATTTTCACTTAGAAATGATGATTATTTCACTTTTTTTTTATGAATACACTTTTCCTTTATCATCAGACACACATCTCATGTGAGAATTACGATGCCCACATAAAATTTTACAAAGGTTGCAAAGACTTTGTTGTAAGAGCAGCCACTTGGGTGTGAAAAAAAAAAATGATGTTTTTCTCTGATAAACCATTTCCTGAAATGTGCACAAATACTGGAAATGTTCTGTTTTGAAAGGCTATTGTACCCTAAGGTCTAACAACTGCTCAAATACCAGCCAAAACTCCTACCACATAACAGTGAGGCAAACACAGATTTGTTATATAGTCCAAAATATATGAAAAGATACATCCTGTCTTTGGGATATAATGCATCAGACATAATTTATCAATAATGGTCATTACAGTGAATTTGCAAGAGACATAAATGCATCCGAAATGCTTTTCTGTTAAGCTATTTTCTTTTCTTTTTTTTAAAGCCAAGTTTTTTATTTATATATAAATATTGTGAAGACAGTGTATTGTCTCGGCATTTCATTTTACAAAAGAAGGAAAAAAATAACATATATACTGATAGTAATAATAATACACATAATAATTACAACCATATTTATAGTTATATTGGCTTATTTATGATCATATTAATTGTACTAGCATGCTTATAGTTATAAACAACATTCATATTTTACTTACATATAACAATAATCTTTCTTCATCTAATTTCTACCTCTTATCTCTAACCATTGATAAAACCTATTCCACGTTGAATAGTACTCTGTATTTCAGTGCTAAGCTATTTTCTTACATACGTATGAATATTAGATTATGCCTATTGCAAGGAAATTACAGCCTTAAATAAATAATCACCATCTAAACACCTGTCGAATGTCTCACTGTAGAACAATGATTAAGACGTAGAATTGATTTACCTTCCCCCAAATGTGAACATCTAAACCACAACTTTGGGGTTATAATTCATTGCAAACGCTCTGTGGTTTGCATTTATTTCTCTTGAAGCCGTGCAAAGCTTCTTCTGTTTGCTCTTTTCTGTGAGATGAACAAGAAAAATGCAAACGCTACCTATAAATAGCTGGCAAATGTTGGTTGAGAAAAAAAAATGATTTATGGTACTTTATTATTTAATTATCGGAGAAAAAGAAGAAAAAGACGTGATATAGTCAAAGATCACTGCTTCGCTCACTGAATTATTTTAGTTTGAAAGTGCAGCGCCAGTGAAGCAACCTCTGTGCTTTCAAGGTCACCATGGACAAGGTCACTTCCAGTTTTGCCATTCAGCTATTAAAGTCCACAGCTAGATGCTTCGCTGCCTTTGGGTATCGACGTGAGCAGGTTTTATTTACATAAAAATAGAACTATGAATCCAGAGGCAATTCTCTCCACCTCTAGGGGTACAGAGTAGATAAATGATTAAAAGCAACACCAGGGAGTGTTTTAAGTTTGATGCTGGAGATATGTATCGATGGAATAATGGATTTTACCCCACTGAGAAATGGGATTAAATTTCACGCACTCCGCAATGGCAATACTTTAGAAATGCCATATCACCTTCCAAAAGGATGGATGGAAGAGATTGAGGAGAAAGGGAAGCAGGAGGAAGGGCAAAGCTGTGATATATCTCTCAGGTCTTGGATAGAATCAAGAACAGCTTTTTAGAATATGTGAAACACCTTGAAATGCCTCACATTTTATAGGAGTAGGACTGAATCCTGACAAGGATCACGGGAGTGAATATATCATGATGTTCTGTATGTGTGTGGAAGTATTCTGTAAATGTTTTTTTAAAAAAAAGTTTTAGTTTTGAAGATGGTAGAAACCATATTTCCTACGAGCAAATCCTCACATACTGTATAGAATATTCGCTGGAGGAATTAAAGGATTTTAACTGATCCTTCCTTGACTTCTGCAATCTCCAGTGGCCCCTGAGGAATTGTTCCAGATTATATTCAATTGTTTTCATGACAAAAAAAGGAAACCTGAAATCATATATTCAAAACAAATGGACTTTTTTTCCCTGAAGAAATGATCACCAGACAGTCACTACTTGTATTCATTCTTGGGCCTCTGAATGGCCTTGTTAATTTTTTGGACTCTCATCTTGTTCTAACAAATCCAATCATGTTACCACAGAACATTAATTTTTCCTTGGATCTCATTCATTCAGAATATTCCCTAAATTCTCTCTGTTTCTTCCCTTATCACCATTGGTGATAAGGCAACGTTGGTGCGTAACATTCACCATTCATCATATGTATGACATACAACTTTCATACCTATGAATTGTTACATCATAACTGTCTAGATTACATTATTTTACCAAATTCTTTCAGCCATAACATTTTAGTCTTTCCTTTATCATTAAACCTACCTTTTCACTTCCCTGCATGGCTTCATCACTCCATTCTACAAAAAATGATCACCTTTGTTCAGATCTATTTTCCCCTCTTTTAGTTCATAGACAGATAGCTCATCTATTTTTTCCGTTTCATTCATTAATTTGTGCATTTTACTATGTTATTCTGTGAGTTTTGAAACAAACCATTTAAAATATCTTGTGTTGCTTTTTAAATGATCCAGCATGGGACTAAACATTATGCATACCACAGGGACCCCACTGAAAATTGTATCACCAAATCAAGTGTTACCCTCTGTTTTATTACAGGTAACTTAATTTATTTTTTGTTTCTGTTGGAGCAATCTGTGACAGAGAGTATACAATTGAGAACATGCAGAGTACAGTGATGGATGATACTAAAAATGTAAACTTGTGGTTTTAAAGAAGAGAACTTCTAGCAGCATAACCTTGTCAATGGGAATATTACTGGAAAGAACAGGAGTTGCTGCTAATCCCAAAGGCACAAAGACCAACAATTTTAAAATATTTTCAGAGTAGATGACTCTCTAGCATCTTGGGATGTATGCATGGCTTCTGTTTGCTGAGGTAAAAAGTGAGTTTTCCGTAGCCTTGCTCTGAGGGCAAACGCTATTAAGTAGTCTTTCTGTGCAAGGCATAACAATGAGATTGTAGAAGGAGAGCTGTATTAGTGCGTGATAGCCAAAACCAGAAGGACATCTTTTCCCATTAATAAATTTTATTAAAAGGTATAAGCTTTCATGAGCTCCTGGTATCTTCATAGAGATGTTCATATAGGGTTTTTCGGTAACGATATGGAAACAGTTTGCCACTGCTTTCTTATAGGGTTTCTTATAGGCTCTGCTTTCTTATAGACTCTACTACCTTAAAAAGGAATATTTTTTTTAATAGCATGGAAGGCTGTCAAAGGAGGGGGAACAGGTGAACGTTTTACGTCCGTAAGTCTACTAAATATGAACATTCTGAATGGAAGTCTTCTCAAGAATGTTCCCATTAGTGGAATAAGAAGACCAGATCCAAACCTTGAAATATGAAAAACAGAGCTAAAGAATCTAATATGGAATTTAAAGTAGTCACAGAGTCAACCAAAACAAAAATAACCCAAATAGGGCGACCATAGTTCAAGAATAATGTTTAAAAAGCAGTCATTTTCTTTTGAGTGAAGGAGATGTTCTCACCTTGGTTGAAGAATTCACAGCATACATGTTGGGTGAGGCTTGGCAGACTGAGACATTAGATTGGAAAGGCCCTCCTTTAAATAGCCACCTGTCACATCTTCCTGGCAGGCACTGTGGATGGATTACAGCAGAGGTGGAGGTATTATTTTTCAAGTGAAACACATGACAGAAATAGGTAGCTACATACTACAAAGTAGATTCTGTCCTAAAAAGGAAATTCAGATGGAAACCCAAATGGAGAAATGTAACGTTTCATGTCAGAATGCTTCTAAATTATGGGTATGGTGCACAGAAGAAGGTTTTTGAAGTAGCTGTCTTCGCTTTAGACTACTTCTTTCCAATTTAGAGAGAGAAAATATTTTTAGCTGCAATAACTCAGTGAAACATTTTGGTGGCCCTGTAGATTTAATGCCCAGTTTCACCGATAAGAATTGGACGTGCTTCAGCAGAGAAACCAGGACTAGGAGTTAAAGAGGTCACCCCAAATAAGTCTCAACTAAATCTTTACACTACACTTTCATTAAATATATTTTATTGATGCTGGGCTTCAAATAATTTTCTGAGCTCACCAAACTTAGCAGAAATAGTTGCAACTTTCAATATGTTGAAGAGTATTTCTCAAAGGGTGAGGGGCAGTGGTGGGTTTCAAAATTTTTTACTACTGGTTCTGTGGGTGTGGCTTGGTGGGCATGGCAGGGGAAGGATATTGTAAAATCCCCATTTCCTCCCAATCAGCTGCGACTTGGGAGGCAGAGAATAGATGGGGGTGGGGCCAGTCAGAATTTTTACTACCAGTTCTTGGAACTACTCAAAATTTCCGCTACCAGTTCTCCAGAACTGGTCAGAACCTGCTGAAACCCACTTCTGGTGGGTGGGGGGCATTTTGCCTGAGCAGCCAGAGAATGGATGCAGCCTGGGGATGTATTGGTACTAGGGTGAAGGTTCCTGCTGCTGATCACTATCAGGACAAGTCTTGTGCAGATGATCAGTGTGGCAGGGCCATAGCACCATGATAGTGTGTGTTGATATGGGGAATAAATTTAGTGTCCACCCTGTTTTTGGCAAGGGATTTTTTTTTTCCAACCGTAGTTTGTGATTCAAACAAACAACAACACATTCTTAAACTGCATACTGTAAGTAGTCTTGTTCTCTCATTTTTTTGCTTACGAGGAAAATCAACCTAGTTGATATTTAAAAAGTAATGTCCCCATAAACATAGACTCAGAGCTGATAGAGATTTTTAATCATAGCCTTAGAGAATGTTTTGAAGTCATTGTTTGCCCTTATTTGCCTTTCTTGATGCGTGCATTAAAAGTTGTCTCTTACATCGGTAGTCTAACGTAGGCTATCTGACTTTGCTGCTGTGGGGTAGTGAAATATTTCCCTCTCTGCCTCCCTTTTTAAGTGTAGTTCTTCCCTATCCAGAATCAAAGCACCAAGTGCCCACAACAATTAGTTGTGCTAGCAATGCTGACAAAACTCTGAAACTGACTAATTTGTGCTTTGAGTCTCATTGCCTCTGAGTCTCTTCTCAATAACCTATATTAGTGGCCAAAATTGTGGAAACCTTTTGGGGAAAATGTATTTTTGAAGTTTGATGACTAATAACACCAGGTTTTTTTTTTGTTTGTTTGTTTTTTGAGTTTCAAGATAATCATATTCCACTGCTGGAATGGCCTGGGAATAGCCCAGACCTTAACCCAATTGAAAATCTATGGAGCCGACTAAAGAAACTTGTTAGTCAGAAGCGACCCAGCAATAAAACCCAGTTAATAGAAGCAATCCTTCAATCTTGGTTTCACATTATAACAGCTGCAGAACTAAAAGACTTGGTTCACTCCATGGGAAGACGTTGAAAGGCCGAAATTCATGCTAAAGGTTACCCAACTAAGTATTAACTGACATGGTGATAATTTTTGTATGTCTCGTTTTTTCTTTTTCTTCTTTTTAAAAATAATATTTATTACATTTCCAAAGATTAAAATACACAATACAAAAAGAAACATAATACACAAAAAAAAGCAAGAAAAAAAAACACACACACAAACAAAAAATATAAACAACCAAAAACAAACATATCAAAATTTCAATACTAATAACAATTTTTCTGCATCGGCATCTCTAGCCTATTTAACCTCTTTACACAAATTCTACTTCTAAATATCTGTATCACAGGGCAGAAGATAGAAAGAAAGCTGGAATTGTTTCTCCTGGGTATTCTGGAAAGGAAAATGCAGAAAAGTATACAATATATCATATTACACATACTAACGGCAAGTAGAATTTTGATGGCACAAAATTGGAAACAATCAGACACCCCTCCGGATCAAATCATAATAAAAAAATATACAAATGTGCAGAGATGGACAAATTAACTATGGAAATGAAGGAGAGGGAGGACGCCAAGTACTATTTAATATGGAATAAATGGTATTCCTGGTTGGAGAGTAAACATAAAACTTAAGGTATGTTTTTGTTATGAGATCGAATTGTAAATAGAAGTCATTTTTTCTATGGTGATCATTTTTGTATATCTTACTTTTTTCTACGTGTTTCACTTTTCTTCTTGATTAAATTATCTTTCCATTGATATATAATTTTATGGTACTACTCCAAAAAGAGTGGTGTTATTAGCTAGTTTTAGAAAATACACTTTTCCCAAAATGTTTCCAAAATTTTGGCCACTACTGTATATAGACAAATTCATGCAGTTTTTAGCACTTTATACTAAAGTGCATTATTCATATATTTATAAATGTACATTCTACCAATCCCAATGGCTCAAGGCAGCTTACAAAAGTACATATATGACATATATAAAATTCTAAAATTAAATATTAAAAGCTCTAAAAGCTCAACCACGTTAAAACTCTAAAAGGTTTGGGTAAAAGAACAGATTTTAACCAATACGATAATATGAAAAAGGTTTACTTCAACTCCAAGAGCAATTGAATCCTGCTATGGAAAAACCAAATGTGTTGTAGCTGCTGCACTTATCTATGATAGGACAACAGAAAGTTTTGAGGTAGATTATATAAGAGTAGGTTTGTATAATTAGCATGGGAGCCATACAAGGTTGTTGGGTTTTTTTACACATAATAGAATAGAATAGAATAGAATAGAATAGAATAGAATAGAATAGAATAGAATAGAATAGAATAGAATAAAATAGAATAACAGAGTTGGAAGGGACCTTGGAGGTCTTCTAGTCCAACCCACTGCCCAGGCAGGAAACCCTACACCACTTCAGACAAATGGTTATCCAACATCTTCTTAAAAAATTCCAGTGTTGGGGCATTCACAACTTCTGCAGGCAAGTTGTTCCAGTTATTAATTGTTCTAACTGTCAGGAAAGTTCTCCTTAGTTCTAAATTGCTTCTCTCCTTGATTAGTTCCCACCCATTGCTTCTTGTTCTACTCTCAGGTGCTTTGAAGAATAGTTTGGCTCCCTCTTCTTTGTTGAAATTCCTGAGATATTGGAACACTGCTATCATGTCTCCCCTAGTCCTTCTCTTCATTAAACTAGACATACCCAGTCCCTGCAACCGTTCTTCATATGTTTTAGCCTACAGTCCCCTAATCATCTTTGTTGCTCTTCTCTGCACTCTTTCTAGAGTCTCAACTTCTTTTTTACATCGTGGCGACCAAAACTGAATGCAATATTCCAAGTGTGGCCTTACCAAGGCATTATAAAGTGGTATTAACACTTCACGTCTTCTTGATTCTATCCCTCTGTTTATGCAGCCCAGAACTGTGTTGGCTTTTTTGGCAGCTACTGCACACTGCTGGCTCATATCTAAATGGTTGTCCAGTAGGACTCCAAGATCCCTCTTACAGTTACTACTATTGAGCAAGGTACCACATATATGGTACCTGTGCATTTTGTTTTTCTTCCCTAAATGTAGAACCTTGCTTTTTTCACTGTTGAATTTTATTTTGTTAGATAGCGCCCAATGTTCAAGTCTGTCAAGATCCTTCTGTATCTTGAGTCTATCTTCTGGAGTGTTGGCTATTCCTGCCAGCTTGGTGTCATCTGCAAATGTGATGAGTTCCCCATCTATCCCCTTGTCCAAGTCATTGATGAAGATGTTGAAGAACACTGGGCCTAAAACAGAGCCCTGGGGTACTCCACTGCATAGTTCCCTCCATGTAGATGCAGTTCCATTGAGGACTACATGTTGAATGTGGTTGGTCAGCCAGTTATGAATCCATCTGGTGGTGATGCTGTCTAACCCACATTTTTCTACTTTATCTAGTAGTAGGTTATGGTCTACTTTATCAGATGCTTTACTGAAGTCCAAGTAAATTATATCGACAGCATTCCTCTGGTCCACTAATTTTGTCACTTTGTCAAAGAATGCAATAAGATTAGTCTGGCATGATCTGTTTTTGACAAACCCATGTTGGCTTTTGGTTATTACTTGGTTTGCTTCTAGGTGTTCGGTGATTCATTGTTTGATTATCTTTTCCAGAATCTTCCCTGGTATTGAGGTCAGGCTGATAGGTCTGTAGTTTCCTGGATCTATTTTTTTTTCCTTTTTTGAAGATGGGAACTACATCAGCTCTTTTCCAATCCTCTGGTAGTTCCTGTGCTCCAAGATCTTTGAAAAATATAGTTCAGTGGTTCTGAGATCTCGTCTGCCAGTTCCTTCAGAACCTTGGGGTGTAATCCATCTGGTCCTGGTGACTTGAACTCATCTAGATTAGACAGGTGTTCACTTACCATTTTCTTCCCTATTTTAACTTGTGTAATCTGTTTTTTGTGGTGCTGTTTTTGATAGGTTGGACTGTTTTTTCCTTTTGTGTAAAGACAGATGCAAAAAAATGAGTTAAGTAGTTTTGCTTTCTCCCTGTTGCTTGTCACCTTCTTGCCACTTTCTCCCAGCAATGGGCCAGTTGTTTCCTTGACTTTTTCTTGTTTTTAATATGTTGTTGTTTTTAATAAGTGAGTGCTTTCTGAATGGGACTCAGAAAGCCACTGGTTTTTCATGGAGATAGAACACTTTTTTAAAGGGCCATGAGTAACTGCAATTTCAGTGGCCACCTTACTAAAAGCCACTACAGTAATCCATGATCAAAGTTAAGAGGACATGTGCCACAATGAGGGTGTGATTAACATTCCATTATTGCTATATGGTTGCCCACTATTAATCCCAATTTATGGAGGACCCGTAGACTGCAAACTTCTTCTGGGGGGGGGGACTGAATCCTCATCCAAAGTAGGAATATTCATTGAATCCTGGAATCCAATCCAGATCTAAATCCAATCATAGTCTAGAATCAGCAACAACTCTGCATTGTCCATAAGGATCTTTAACTTGTTCTCTTCATCCTCTCCTCTGTTGGGGCACATGTGGAGAATCCAATCCTGAATCCATAGAAAGTGAGAAGTACATCTGAATATCATCTTCTATGCAGATACAATTAGCTCAAAATATATGGATGATCCTACAGAGGTTTGATGTAGACTTTAAATAATGTAAGAGACAAGACAGAGCTGCCTCTTAAAGAGCTGAGCAAAATTATTACTTTCTGATCATGTAGATAAGAATGAAACTTTCTGATCATGTAGATAAGAATGAAAGTACACTTTCCCACCTTAAAGAGATACTGTTGTTAACAAGATCAAAAGTTGCTGATAATTCTAGAATTAAAAACAGAATCATATTCCCCTAGTATTTTTTTTTCTGGTATGGATCATCCATCAGAGTGACCCAAGGCAATCTCTGTCCCAAATCCATGTATGACTTCAAATTGAAAAACATCTAGATAGTCAGCTAACTCCAAGACCTCCTGAAGCTGCAACACCACTGCCTTCTCCACCAGCTTGGCTAAATATGAAATACTGGATATTGGCCAAAAGTTGTTCCAGTTGGCTGGTCCCACAGAAGCTCTGCCTGCTCTAGCAAAGTATTAATTAGATACAAAGTCTTTAGAGGTCCTTGTAAGTCAAACCATGGCAGGGTCTAACAAGCAAATAGGGGCATGAAGCAAACGAAGGACCTTATCTCTACTTTTCTTGAGAAGCAAGCAATCTGTTATGATTATTGCAAGATTTTTCTAGGGCCCTCCAGTGCTACTATTGTTTCTTTTTTTATGCCATTTTTATGTTATGGATTGCAATTGTTTTGGTGGATAAATAGAGTAGACAAGTAGAAATATAAATTCATTAAATAAACTGGCTCAGAGATAGATAGATAGTACATTTGAAAACCTTAATACTATTCAAAATGGCATCAAACACAGCGCAAATCCACTCCATTTTATTGGCAAAGAATCATAGAACTTTTTTCTAGTGGAGCTCAGGTGGACAAAAGCTCTGGTCAAGGTCTCCCAGTGCCTGGTCATCTCTCTAATAGTTCTAATGAATTCCACTGGCCAATTATCCACTGACCCAGATGGAAGACTTAAAGTTTATTTTATTTTCTGATTGCAGTAATAGAAACTTTATGATGCCTAACCCCCATACTGACTGACTCATTCTTTAGTCTTGTACCACAATAACCTAGACCATCTGTTCTCACACCTTGTCTTCTGCAATTACTCCACATTCTATGGTGTGCTACAGGCTTGACACAAGGCAGGGGACATCTAGAAAATACCCTATTCTTTTCTGAACCAAAAGCTTTTTGGACCCAGATAATTATTCCACATTTTAACCAAATCATTGATAGGGTGGTTGGTCAGGTTCAACAAAGCAACAGGAATCCAGTCCAATCAGGTCCATTAGTCTTGTGGGGTAGTGGATCAAAGTAATCTGATCCTGACCTTCACAGAGGGAAATTTGCTGTAATACCTTAACCTTCACCAAGAAATTCTCCATCCTGGCTGTCAGCCTTTGAGGTAAGTCAGATCAGGTAACAGACACCACAAAAACCACTGAGAGTACACTTTATTGTTGTAGGGTATATTAACAGAAACTTGAAAGCTTTCCAGCATTTCCCTCTGGCAATTCTTATATCATATAGAATCAAGGTTGGGTTATTTTGAGTCACTTTCTTGAGTTTCCATCTTTCTCCAAGCTGAGATGGCATTTATTTCCTCTTTTATTTGCTAACAGTTTTTGTGTTCATTGCCAGTTTTATCTCTGCCTTTCTCCATCTCAGCAAAGGCATCAGCTTTGAGAGTAAAACCTAGGTCTGCTGTCACTTTTCCAGATGCACTTTTTATTTTTCCAATCCAGTCTGCAACTCTGGTGGCCTCTCATCTAAGTACTGATAACTGTTTGATGGTGGCCTCCCATCTAAGTACTGATAATTATTATCAGTTAACTATCTGTAATTCCTGATTTTGATCCACCAGAGTTAAAACATGTTGACAAATTTTTGCACTGCTATTTCATAAATGTAATTTCAAATTCATTGTGTGTTGGGTTTTGTTTTCCATTGCTCAAAAGTCCATATGGTTGACATGATTATGAAATGTAATCTCCTGGTTTTTAATTAAATTGGGATTATAATGGATAAAATCAAACTCAAGGTGTCTATTGAAAAAAGGCATTATTTTTACTTATTTGTCAGCTGTCTTGTCCTCTTATGGTTCCATGCCATTTTAGTTGGTCAGCAGAGAAGAAGGTATGTCAGTTCATGACTTGGGGTTACATAAGGGTTCAAAAAGAAGGACATGTTAATCTGCCATTTTCTTTCATGTTTTGTTAAAGTATTTGTTGCTAACAATTGGTAATATTTTAATTACCAGAGAGCAACAAGCTTTCTTCCAACTTTTATGAGATTAAGGTTAGAGTTAGGATTGTAACTTCAAACAGTCATGCAGAGGTTGATCATAAATTGAAGACTACCTATAAGTCTAATATATAAAATACATACCTACATATATATGCACATACTGTACAGTTTCAAGCTGCATGTTTTATTTATGGTTCCTTCTATATTGTTTTGTTCTATTAACACTGCAAAGATAAGTCTTGTTTTTTGTATGAATGCTTTCTTTTGTGTCTGGAGTCCTGTTTCAGACCTAATGACTAAGATACAGCTGTGGCTTTTAGCCAATAGAACTCATTATTATTATTAAAAGTGTTTATTTATATGAGACCAACACAGATTTCTGTTAAGATTAATTTCTTTTTGTGTTTTGGCAACTTGTTGTGGGGAAACTAATTGCTACTTTGTGGTTTATTTGAAAATCCAATTAAATGGCATAATTCATGGGAAGCTGTCCATTGGATAAAGGGCTTTTTAGCTTACCTTTTAAAGACAAGCTTTTAAAAATGGGACATTAGAAGGAACTAGAAGGAAATAAAGATTATAAGAAAAGAAGAACAGTCAGACTCAATTTACAGAATGAAGCCAAATGTTTTAACATTGGACATATGGAAGGATATTTTTTAACATTGGAACCAGAGGATAATTCTAAGTGTGTCTGCCTCTATAGATAGATTGTGTTTGAATGAGGGGGGGGAAAGCTACCTAACATGATTGAGACAGATCTGAAAGTAGATTTTAAAATGACAGTTACAAAAATTACATGGAAAAAGTTGCTACATTGGACATATAGAAGTAACTGATTGATGTCTTAACAATTAAAATCTTAATTAAAAATCAAGTTGTTAAACATTATTTTAAGTGTCTAAAGATCAAGACTTGGAATGAAAAGAAGTAATGTAAAGTTGGTTTATTTGATCAAGGTTAAAATAGATATGTTGCTACCATATCTCTGGTAACCTTAATGGATTTTGCTGACCTCAGGACTGAAATGAGGACCCAGATTGTGGGGGCAATAAGCTGACTTTGTATAAATATACAAAAGTATGAAGGCTATTGTTTAACGCATTGTAAGCCGCCCTGAGTCTCTGGAGAAGGGCGGCATATAAATTAAAGCAAAAAAAAAAATGAAGCTTCAAGGATTAGTTTATAGATAAGTGATGGGATATGGGGAAAAAGAGTATTTGTCACATTTTAAGAGGAGGTGATAATTTACTAAAATCATTTCTACTTCTGATGAAGGAAAAGTCATTTATATACGGTGTTTCTTTTCTTTTTTATTATATTTTCTTTTCTTCTTTTCTATTTTTTATTTTCTGCACCTTTTTATTTCTTTTTATCCTTTTTAGTTTCTATTAGTTTTTATTCTTTAAATTACAAACTTTAATAATCATACGTATGTGTGAGTGTGTGTGTTTAATATATACATAACACTTACATCCAGGAACTCAAAAGAATGTAATCTTGAGAATCAAGTTGTAGTCCACATGTTTGCATGTCGAAAGTATATTCACATTATTTCATTTACTGGCTTTGCTTTAGTTTTAGTTACTGGCACAGGGGTCTGTTCTAATGGAAAAGTGGCAGCTATTTTGGGCAAATTATTGGACTGCTTAGCTCTTGTCTGCCTTATTATCAGAGGGCCAGAGACTACTCTGGTGGATTGAAACTCTGGATGCTGAGTGAATGAACTCTGGCATAACTTTAATAAGTTTCATGCTGACAGCAACTTTAGGAAAGCCACTACCATTTAATTTCTTCATTTCAAGTAAGTCACAAAAAAAAAAGAATTTCCTATCCAGCAAGATTAAAACTGATGGCATACATGTAGTTACTCCAGATGGTTTTCCATATAAACATTTAAAATATTATTTGCAGCATACCTGAAATAATTAAGAAACTGATAAATGGGATTAAGGAGAGATTCAAATCCCTGCTCATTCACAAATGGTTAGCATGAAATGGGCATTCCTGTCTCTACCTGATTTATCTCCAGCTTGTTGTAAATATGAAATGGATAGAGAATAATAATCCATGCTTACTGTAGCAATTTGTAGATAAATTAATAATATCCAAAATGCTTTTTTAAACAGCAGAATGCCATTGGGATAATAAGGGCAAATTCAGGTGGAAAAAAAATCTAACTGTAGAAAGATAAAAAACAAAAGGCTCTGCAACATTTATCCTGCCTATTCCCCTCTGCTCCGCACTTTGCTGGCCAAAATGGAGGGCCTCCAACCAGTGGTGGGTTCCTCCCGGTTTGGCCCGGTTCACGCGAGCCGGTAGTGGTGACGCTATTACGTCATTGAACCGGTTCTCTTTCTTCGGGAGATGGGCCCTCCCGCCCGCCCCTGCGTTATTCTGACCTTATATTTCTTCTGTTTTCGCCCAGCTGAGAGGTGCGGCAGAGTGGATTGCCAGACCTCAGCTGGGCAGATTTGCAACGCGCTTGCACTAAGTGCTCATTTGGTGTGCCTGCGAGCAAACCGAGCATGCGCGCGGTGATCGCATGCAAAGCGTGCGACTGAAGAAGCGATCATGCAAGAAGCGCGCACACAAAGAGAACCGGTAGTAAAGCCGGTTAGAACCCACCCCTGCCTCCAACGTTCTGTTTTAGCTGGCAAAATGTTGGGCAAGGCCTGTGCGGGCCAAAATGGAACTTCCATAGCTCCATTTTCATCTGCAAAGTGCGGGACAAAGCCTGCACACATGAAAATGCAGCTGTGGAGTGGCACACAAGGCTCAGAGGCTGGGGAGGAGACAGCTCGCTAGAACTTTGCACAGTAAGTAACCTGGCATGGCAGGTTGGAGGGAGAGCAATTTTGGGGATCCCAGGGGAGGGAGAATGGGTATCTCAGTGGGTTGGGGATTCCTTGGGTGATCTTAGACAAGTGGCCTGTTCCATCAGTAGGTGCCCCATGAACTTCCCCACCCTGAGATACCTCATGTGCACTTACCGAGCTGCACATTTGATTAGCAAATGCATGGGCGAAAGGAGGGAGTGATCCCATTCAAGGTACAAGATTCACTCCCACAAATCCTCAGGTTACAAATGGAATGGGCAGGCTCCATTGCATTCGTAACTTGAGGACTACCTGTACAGAGTTTGCATTACTGAGCTTCTCATTAGTAAACCTGATCTTCAGATTTGAATATAATTGCTTCAGAGAGACTTGATATTGAGGGATTCAATGGACTTTCTGCCTTTGCAGAGCCTTGAAAAATCATGCTGAAAGCACTTATCTCCAGCACATGCATCTTCAATTTTTTTTAAAAAAGGCAAGGTAGACACATATGTACAAACAAACAATCAAATACACCTAGAATGGTTTTGTGTTATTTTCATCTGTTGATACTTCCATTCTGTTAAATGTAGAATCATGAATAAAACACATGGATAGCAAAATAAATAAATAAATAAATAGGTGTTTACTGTCTTATTTAACACTAGTTGGAAGTAAGTTTTCCAACTATAGTTTTCCTCAGTAGAATCTCAACGGGTTCATGTCCCTCATGCATTTGATTCACTGAGTGTAGACCTGAGGCTAAAACTAAGTGTGCATTGAAATACATGTGGTAGCTGCTATTACTTGACACAGATGTGACACAAGCATGAAAAGTAGCTTCTGGCAAAATTCTCAAGTAATTGAGTTATGCATTACCCCATCTCACACTCTCTCACACACACTTCTGAAATTGCATGAACTGAAGCTATCAGACTGCTCTTCGGGGAATCCATAATCTGCGGTGCTGTCACAAGAAATTATTTTATTTCTTTTAATCAATGTAGTACGTTCCTATTTTCGAAAGCTTACTTGACTTTGGAATCTGGAGCCTATATTCAGTGCAGTATTTCCTGTCATATTCAACATAAAATGAGGCTTCGGAAAGTCACTTGCTGTCATGTCAGAAGTACGGAGGCTCTTCCAGGTTGAAGGGTTAGCCAGTGTCATCACCATTGTCTAAGGCACGCCTGGTTGGGGATTCCTTTCATATCCCTGTTAGGTTGCCCATCCAAGTGGTACCCATCTATCTTCTCGTGGTCACCTGCTTTCAAACTGCTGGGTTGGTAGGAACTGGAGCGAACGACAGGAGCTCGCCCCGTCACACCGGAGCACTCAGGTCTCAAATGCAGGCTTGATGATTGTCAACCCAGAGTCCTAAGCACCTGAGCCACTGCGTTCCTTCTGCAGTTACACATTGCATTTAAAGCAGTGGTGGGTTTCAAAATTTTTTACTACCGGTTCTGTGGGTGTGACTTGGTAGGTGTGGTGTGGCGGGCATGGCAGGGGAAGGATACTGTAAAATCTCCATTCCCACCCCACTCCAAGGGAAGGTTACTGCAAAATCCCCATTTCCTCCCAATCAGCTGGGACTTGGGAGGCAGAGAATAGATGGGGGCGGGGCCAGTCAGAATTTTTACTACCAGTTCTCCGAACTACTCAAAATTTCCACTACCGGTTCTCCAGAACTGGTCAGAACCTGCTGAAACCCATCTCTGATTTAAAGTACTGTGGAGTCCTTGGTACCCTCTGAGCTTTGTTGTTTTCTTACAAATGTTTCATTACCTGATGGTTAGGTAACATCTTCAAATTTAGATCTAGATTTAAAGTATGTGCTCACTGATATGAGGAACAATACAGAGGACTGTGTATAATATTACTTGAGGGGAAAATGTGACAAATTGCTGTCACGATTGATCATCTCTTGCTCAGTGATGCTTGGCATGCAGGTTTTCATGTGTGACCCTGGATTTTCTTTCATAGCACACTTTCAACTCAATAGTCGTTTTGCCCCTTTCCATTGAATTACTGATATGATATTCTGTGTACTACAGTACTGGGGTTTAAAAGGTCTTTGATTCCACTATAAAGCTAATTTTAGACTCGATTGTCTTTGCGCCTTCTAAAAGAGGTGAAAGGGAAGAACAGATAGCCTATTTGACTCATATCACTAGTGACATTGCTTATGTTTCTATGCTGTCCTTGCTATTTTGTTACTCTGGTTTATTAGCCCTGGAGACCCCCAAAAGCTAAACAAGAAGTCCTCAATTTATAACCGTTTGTTTAACGATTGTTCAAAGTTACAAAAGCCTTGGAAAAAATTATTTATGACCTGTACTTGCATTTATGACTATTGCATCACCCCCATTGTCATGTGATCACAATATTGATCTGACCCAGCTCCCCAAACATGACCAACATTCTGTACTTAATCACCAATTCCTTTATTAGGAGCGCCAGCAGCCCCAGCAAAAAATCTCTCTCACACAGCAGGCTAACAAGTCTGTCCATCTAGGAGATGAATAGTTGTCTGCCACATCGATTAATCTCCGCCCCCTGCCTTTGATCCCCAGAGCTAGGATGGGGCTTTGCTAGCAGCGGTGGCTCTTTCGTCCCAAGGATCAGCCCACATATTTCCACTGCTCTCCTCTCCTCTGCATTCTGCACATCCACATGTCAGGCACTGGACATAGCTGCTCATCCTCTTCCTCATCAGCCACCTCCAGATCTGGGGGCTGTTGACTCTCCATCTGCGGGCTGACAGACAGCCCAGGCTCCACCTCTCTCTCTCTCTCTCTCTCTGACAGCTCCATTCCCTCTTCCCCCTTGGAGCTCTCAGATTGCCTTGATGCTGACCCTGACTCCCAGCCTCCTCTTCATCTGATTCAGCTGTTGGATGGGCCGGCGGCTGACAGGCCACAACAAATATAATCACTTGGCAACCAGGTCACATTTTGACCAGTTGCAATGATCCACAGTCATATGATAGCAATTTGTGGCGTGTTTTTTTTTTTGGCTGAAAAAAGCTCATTGGGGAAACTGTCATAAAATTCTCATAAAATCAGTTTCCACTTGACTTACAATGCAATTACTTTCTATGGAAATTCTGATCCCAATTGTGATCTTAAGTCAAGGATTACACTTTTTAAAAAAACCTATTGGAGAAATTTCTCCTGAGAATTCACTAGCAGTGAGGATCTGACTCTTCCATTGAAGAAAAACTATTTCCTATGGTACCAGAGGCAGCAGAGATTAACCTGAAGAATAGGTATGGATGCAATCCTGTTATATAGACTGTGAGGATTTTTTTTTTAAAGACTCTTTTGGCTTTTAAATTAGTTTGACTCCTGGTGACTATATGGACAAGTCTATTTAATTTTCTTGGCTGTGTTTTCAGAATTGGTTTGCCACTAAGGCTGAGAGAGAAAATAAACTGGCCCAAAGTAATCAAATTTGCTTACTAAAGCAGAAGCAAATTCATGGCCTTGTGGTTTCTAACCTAGTGCTTTTAACCACTATAATTAAGCTAGTTCTCATATAGCCACATGATCATTAAAACTATGCATGTTAATGCAGCAGAATAATTGATTAGCTATAGCAACTATCAGATTGATGTGATAAGAACTATATGAAATAATGAAAGGTGGTATGGTGCAATGCAGTTGGATTTCCAGGAGGGAGGGGCTGCATTCCAGAGGGCAAAAAACAGAGAAGTTTAGACGGTTTGGTTAGGAGAAAGAGAGTTAAGAGGCTCCTCCCTAACAATTCTCAGAGTATACCTACAGTTGTGCAAATAGTTCCTTTAGTTTGGCAAGATTCTGTCTATAGGTAAAAAACAATAAAAGAAACTGAAGTAATTCTATGTGTTTTTCTTGATTCTTGGGATCTGAAGGGTGGAGATACAAAAGGAATATCTTGTTGAATTAGAAAGGCAGGTTGTTTGAATAAGAGTTACTACTGATATTGAAAAGAGTTGCTACTTTTATAAGAGTTACTATATCGTCCAGTGTCCTTGTTCCCTGGTGCTTTTCTTTTTTTTTTTTTATTGTAAAAGTTTTACAATTACATTTTCACCCCATTTTCACCCCCCTAACCCTCCCCAAACTCCCCAACCCCCCCTCCCAACCCCCCGACCCTCCCCTCCCCCCTGGACTTCCATAGAATATCATTATCCCCTATACAAAAACCTTGAACCCCCCCGACCCCCATGTCATTTTTCATCTTCACATAGTTCGACTATTTCTATCTTAATATTAATACTATCAATGAAAAGCTATTTGATACTTCTTAGTTTGGTATTAGTTTGGTATAACTTTTTCCATCCACATTCATAAGTCTCTTGTGAGCGATCTTTTAAGTATGCTGAAATCTTCGCCATCTCCGCGAAGCTGACCATCTTCAAAATCCATTCTTCTACGGTGGGCAGAGCTTCATTTTTCCAATATTTACCTATCAACAATCTCGCTGCTGTATTCATATACAAAATCAACTTTATTTCATCCACTGTAAAACCCTCAACTATACCCAATAAAAGCAATTGTGGAGAAAATTGGATTTTTTTCTTTAAAACATTCTGCATGACCCACCAAATTTTTATCCAAAAAGCCTTAACTTTCTTACAAGTCCACCAAATATGATAATATGTAGCATCTAAACAATCACACCTCCAACATTTTGGCTGAACATTAGGGTACATACACGACAATTTCTTAGGATCTAAATGCCATCTATAAAACATTTTGTAAAAATTTTCCCTCAAATTCTGCGACTGTGTAAATTTAACATTCTGAACCCAAATTTTTTCCCATGTTTCCAACATCACTGGTTCTTCAAAATTTTGTGCCCACTTAATCATACAATCTTTAACTAATTCAGTTTCCGAATCCCTTTCTAACAAAACATTATAAAGCCTTTTAATATGCATTGGACCTTTCTCTTTTATATGTCTAACCAATTCTTCCTCATGCAACATAATACCAGTTCTTTGGTCCTCTTTCCATCTCAATTGCAATTGATTATATTGTAACCAAGTTAAATTAATCCCTTCAGCCAACAGTGTCTGTAATGTCTTCAGCTGCCATCTGCCCGCATCTGTAAAAAGAACCTCTTTGTATAAAAACCCCCCGAGTGACGTTATATTTGTATTCCACATGATATGACCAAGATCCAGCCATAGCGGTATTTTATAATCCCATTTGAGTCGGTGCTTCTTCCAAACTCTCAACAAAGAGTCTCTAAGTATATGGCTTTTAAATACTTTATCCACTTTGCTGTCATAAAATAAATAAGCATGCCATCCAAATTCCAAATCAAAACTTTCTGCGTTTAGTATTCCAGTCTTTTTCCTTCCAAACCAATCACTTGCTTGAGTCAAAGCTGCTGCATCATAATATAACTGTAGGTTTGGAAGTTTAAGACCTCCCCTTTCTGGAACATCTTGCATAATTTTCAATTTTACTCTTGGTTTTTTCTCGTTCCAGACAAACTTGTTCACTCCAGTTTGCCATACTTTTAATTGTTTATCATTTTTAAGCACCGGAATCATTTGAAACAAAAAAAGAAATCTTGGCAAAATGTTCATCTTAACTGCTGCTATTCTTCCAAGTAAAGACAGCTACAGTTTTTTCCAAGTCTCCATGTCTTTTTGCACCTCTCGCCACAACACCTCATAATTATTTTGAAACAATTTCATATTTGATTCTGCAACCTGAACTCCTAGATATTTTACCTTTGGTACAATCTCAAAACCTGCCCTCCTTTCAAGCTCGTGTTTACGATCTTGTGTCATATTTTTGACTATCATCTTATTTTTTTTCTGGTTCAGACTAAAACCTGAAACTTTACCATAGTCTTGTATAATGTCCTTCATCTGGATTATTGATTCCATTGGCTGTGTTAGGGTAACGACCAGATCATCTGCAAATGCCTTTATTCTATAATCCTCTTGCCTTATCATTATACCTTTCAAGATATTAGAGTCCCTTATTGTATTTAGCAAGACTTCTAGTGTTAAAATAAACAACAATGGGGACAACGGACATCCCTGTCTTGTTCCTTTTTCGATTTTAAACTCTGATGTCAGACTTCCATTAATAATAATCTGTGCCTTTTGCTCTTGGTAGATTGCTGGAACCGCCTGTATAAATTGGTCTCCAAATCCCATTTTTTTTGAAGTCTTTAGTAGAAAATTCCAATCCACTCTATCAAAGGCCTTCTCCGCATCCAAAAAAACCAGCACTGCAGAGATCTGTTTATTCTTCTCAAGATATCCCTGGTGCTTTTCTTGTCTCCTGGTGCTTTAAACAACTTTCTTGGTGTCTACATATTTATAGCTAAGATGACATTTTATTTTCCCTTTGGAAAATAAATTTGTGAAGGAGTAATTTATTCTACTTACCTAACAGCATTTTTTTCCCTCCTACTATTCTTTGAATATATGTACTTTTTCAGTCCTGGATGCATAACATTCAAAAAGAGGCTATATACCATGGAAAAGGAGTTGCTATTCAGAGTTAGAAATAAGAAATAAAAGAATATCGGTCAATATAGAAAAGTCTGCTTTTTTCTTGCTACCAGGCATATGATACATTACATAAAAATGAAACTCACATCCACAATTATATACAATATGAACAGTATCTTCCATTTAAGAAGAACAGCACTGAAATTGTAAATTTGAAGATATGGTGGTCTGAATACAATACTCTTTCAGAAGTCTTCTAACTCTGTTAAGGCTTTGTTAGACACCAGTTAGAATCACACCTACCTCTTTGTTGCCATCTAATGTTCATTTAGATCTGGTAGTCCTAAACGTTGTGGTTCTTAACTTTTGCCATAGAGCAGGGGTGTCAAACGTGTGGCGTCACGTTGTCGTCATGTGACGTATCATGACTTTTTTCCCCTTCGCTAAACCAGGCATTGGTGTGGCCAGCATGTGACGCATCTGGCCCACAGGCCACAAGTTTGACACCCCTGCTATAGAGACTTTTAAAAATCAATGTCTCAAGACTGTAGTTTATCAATAACCCATAGTATTCAGGTGAGGGATCTAAATTGGCCCACCAAGACATAGGATAATGGGTAATGATTATTAATAATTCATCCTTTGTGGAATCCTCTGAATTAGGAGGCTTGCAAATCATTGTAATAGACAGTAAATAGATAAGTTATAAATAAACAAACAAACAAACAGGAAGGAGCAGGACTGCATGTATGCAGGATTCAAAAGTAAACTTGGAGATTGTTAGAAATGGAAAGAAAACTAGATTTCCTCTTTAGGAGACTCAGTCTTTGAAATAAAACGTGTTTCCCTGTTATAAAGACTCCATTTGTATTTACCATATATACTAGGACTGTTGTGTTAACTATGTGTTTGTGTGTGTCAATGTGTGTATAGGTGTGCTATCTAACATAATGGTAGATATTTTACCTCATTACATTGGTGGTTCATTGTTTATTGATTTATTTAATATCCTGTCTTTATTATTGTTTATAAATAGCTCAAGGTGTTGAAAATATGTAATATTCTTTCCTCCTCCTATTTTCTCTACAACAGCAGCCCTGTGAGTTAGTTGGGCTGAGAGAGAATGACTGGCCCAAAGCCATCCAGTGTGTTTCATGCCTAAAGAAGGGCCAGAACTCACAGTCTCCTGGTTTTTAGCCTGGTGTCATAATAACTAGACCAAACTGGCTGTCTATTTTTGTTGTTCCAATTTAATATAAATGTTGTATATTTCCTATTTTTGTTTTTTGTTTTAATTTACATCTCACCTTTATTATTTTTACAAATAACTGAAGGCACTCTCTCTTTCTCTCTCTGTCTCCCTCCCTCCCCCCCCCCTCTCTCACACACACACACACATATACACCAGTGGTGGGATTCAAAATTTTTCACTACAGGTTCTGTGGGTGTGGCTTGGTAGGCATGGCAGGGGAAGGACACTGTAAAATCTCCATTCCCTCCCCACTCCAGGGAAAGGTTACTGCAAAATCCCCATTTCCTCCCAATCAGCTGGGACTCAGGAGGCAGAGAATAGATGGGGGCGAGGCCAGTCAGAGGTGATATTTACCGGTTCTCTGAACTACTCAAAATTTCTGCTACCGGTTCTCCAGAACTGGTCAGAACCTGCTGAATACCACACCTATGTATTCTATCTATCTATCTATCTATCTATCTATCTATCTATCTATCATCTATCTATCTATCTATCTATCTACCTACCTACCTACCTACCTACTTACCTATCATCTATCTAATCTCCTAAAATGGATTTCATGGTAATAATTTTATAAGAATGGAAACAGTCCTTAATCTTTTGCATGAGGTGGTTCGTACTACAGAATTAGTATTAGGTAGTGTTACACTAGTACATGAGAAATCTCACATAGCAGTTGAGCAAATGAATTTATATAATTTTAAATGTCATTTTTTTCTTATTATAGTAAACTGCCTAAACAAGATGGTAGGGTATAAAACAAATAGAAAAATATATATCATACAAGATAAAAATATAGATTATTAAAAGGAAAGCAGACAAATCCAGGAAAGGGCCCCAAAAGGTAAACCTTGTCGAAGAAATATTTTAGAACAAACAAGATTTATAGTGCATTTCTATGCTAGATTTATTCCTAGCAAATTCAGTAGGTTTATGCCCTGCTAAGGAATCAATCAAATATATTTTGTTAGGTAAAGAGTTAAGGGGGAGAAAAACAGGCAGGCAGGCAGGCAGGCAGGTAAGCAGATAACCAAAGAACTAGAAAAATGAAAAGATATTGGAAGAGAAAAAAAAGAAAAATCTGAGATGACAGATAAGCAAAGACTGGAGAGTGAAGGTCAGAAGCAGAGGTGTAAATGGAATGTGAAAATAAAACTGTATGCAGTGAAGGGAAATAAAAGGCAGAGAAACAAGATCATACCCAGTGAGAAGCAGTAAGGTAAGTGGCAGATGTAAAAAAAGAAACCAAAGGGGTTGTGGCAGGAATGGGAAAGGTATTGTAGTATTCCAAGTATGATAAAAATAAGTGAATGAATTTGAAGAGAAGGGTGTCTTTAGCTATAATTGAGTAACTGCTAACAACCTTTAAAAACTGAAAATATTAGAGTTTAACTGATAATAAAATATGAGAAAAAACGTAAGTAATACAAAACAGGAAGGAAGGAATGAAGGAAAGAAAGAAGAAAAGAGGGAGGGAGGGAATAGAGTCTGTGGATAAATAGGTTAGTTTTTATTGTTATCTTCATCTGAAGAAGTGTCATTAAAAAAGTAGAAACAAGACAAGAAGAAAGTTCAACAAAAGAAAAAGAGCATGTTTTGAAAAAAGAAAAGTAAAATTAAATATTGTTAACAATGAGGCAACCCAAGTACTGAGATAAAAATAATAAACAAAAAACCTAGGTTGGAATTTGTAGGAATATGATCAATAAAGAAACTATGAAGAAAGTGAAGCAGAAGCTCAAAAACTGGAATTATGGAAAGGAGGAAAAGGTAAATGTTAACCATACCGAAAGGGGAGGATTAAATCAAAGAAGAGATTAACAGAATTCTAATGCTCAAATGAATTACATACTGTAAAGAAAATAATTTATCTTCTGTAGTAAGCATGGAAACCAGATTGCTAAGGGTCAAAATGAATATTAGATCAAGGAAAAATCTAAACCTTGCAACAGAACAAATTAATCTAGTAACTAAGAAATTAAAGGAGCAAATCAATATGCTGGCTGACACACACACACACACACACACACACACACACACACACACACACACACACACAGAAATTAAGCACCATTGCACTGCTTTGTTTTAAAAACGATGACATTAAATCAAAAGTTTAGTCCTATGAAAACTAATCAAAAGCAAGCAAGCAATTAAAAATAGCACAAATAAGCATATTAAAATAATCTCTTTAGGAAAGATATGGGGAAAACAAATATCTATAATAGTAAATGCTAAAAGCCAGCTCAAATAAACATTTGTGAATATGAAAAACAGGTAGGAAAAACACACATGCTGGTTGAGTCTAAGAGGCTTCTTCTTTTTATTTGCATAAATGTTGCCCCATCTTACTCATTATTATCTACATTGGCATTTTTGAGGTCCTCCATAAGGAACTTGAAGGATTTCTATTGAGCTATTCCCAAAAAACAGGATTAGGTTTCTTGTGAGTTTGGGGCCCTCTGAATCTGGTCAGCCAAATAACCAGTTCCATCAGTGAATGAAGACAAGATATGTGTGGCATATCTCTCTATAGAGGTGCCACTGAAACAATAGGAGGTGGGGACTTCTCAGTCTAAGAAGTTTAATGAAAGTTTTCAAAGAATATGAGCTTTTAATTGAGGCGGCATTGAACCTGTTGGAGGTGTGAATTCAGTAGGATCCCTTGTTAGAGGATAGGCTCCCGAAGGAAGGTGCTGAAGGAATGCTGAGTCATTAAACAGCAGCACTTCCCATTTTTTAAAAAAAGAATAAACAGCTCTTTTTGAGTTTCCTTGGATGCAAAGTATGAGCTTAGCTCTTCGTAAATATTAACAGACATTTGTTATATTTCAAGTATTAGGGAATAGATGAAGATAGAAAAGCCGAACTTTTACCTAAGCTACAGTATATATCAAAGAGAGGGATATTTCATATTTATTTATCTAGTTAAAACTATGTCCAGTATATGACCATCCATCTCTCAGTTCTGGATGGTTATCAATAAATTAAAACAATTAAAAAAAAACAATATTAGTAAAGAATAAAAATAAATAAACAATGGCCATTGAAAATGATGCCTCCAAACAGTCAACATCTCAACAGGCCAACTAACCCCCTGACCCTGGAGAACATCCAGTACTTTATGAACGGGTCAGAGCCTATCTGATATATCCCAGGCCTAGTGGGACAGATAGACACAACCAAGGAGAGGCAATCTCACAAATCACCCAGCCCATATCATATGGGGCTGGGTGCCAGCACCCCAAATTCCACCCAACTGGGTGAGATCCAGTTCCAGTTCACAGAGCAGAGAAGAAACATGGGCGTACTGAGGTGTCCCCATAATTGTCTGCATCTTTATTCATTTTATTTATTGATATTTAAATTTATATACTGCCCTTCTCCCTGGACTCAGGGTGGTGAACAGCCAAAGGTAAAAAACAGAATACAGAAATTTAAAAACAATTTAAAATATATTAAACAATTTGGCCCAACAATTAAAATACCCCATTTAAAATTAAAATTAAACAATTAGAGAAGTTAGGCCAGCCCGGCTTGTTGAAATAAAAAAGTCTTGAGGGCCCAGCAGAAAGTACGTAAATCCAGAATCGTCCGTATCTCCGGGGGGAGCTCATTCCAGAGGGCAGGTGCTCCCACAGAGAAAGCTCTCCCCCTGGGGGCCACCAGTCGACATTGTTTGACCAATGGCACCCCGAGGAGCCCCTCTCTGTGGGAGCGTAGTGGCTGGTGGGAGGCTCTCGGTGGCAGAAGGCCATCTCATAGATATCCAGGTCCTAAGCCATGGAGCGCTCTAAAGGTGGTCACCAACACCTTGAATCGCACCCAGAGGACCACCGGAAGCCATTGCAGCTCGCGCAGGAGAAGTGTTACATGGGATCGCCATGACGCTCCCATAATCACCTGCGCGGCCACATTCTGGACCAATTGGAGCCTCCGGGTGCTCTTCAAGGGGAGCCCCATGTAGAGTACATTGCAGAATAACACTATGGGGGGTGGAACCTACTCTACATCAATGAAATGATATTGATATTCTGGCTCAGCTCCAGCTTTCAGATAGTCTTCCAGGGCAGCCCCAAGTAAAGCACATTGCAGAATAACACTATGGGGGGAACCTACTCTATATCAGTGAAATAACATTGAAATCCTAATGGATGGAGTTTCCATGCATGAATAGATGATCCAGTTGCTGAATTTTATTTGCGCTGCTGAGAACTGACGCAGAATTCCTATTATTGGACTAAAATCATGCTTACGCAGGTAGTCCTCAAATTACGGCCACAAGTGAGCCCAACATTTCTGTCGCTAAGCGAGACAGTTGTTAAGTGAGTTTTGCCCCATTTTACAACCTTTTTTACCACAGCTGTTACATGAATCACCGCAGTTGTTAAGTTAGTAACATGGTTGTAAAGCAAATCTGGCTTCCCCATTGATTTTTCTTGTCAGAAGTTTGCGAAAGGTAATCGCATGACCCTGGGACACTGAAGCTGTCATAAATATGAGCCAGTTGCCAAGCATCTGAATTTTAATCACATGACTTTGGGGAGGCCACAGCAATCATAAGTGTGAAAAACAGTCATAAGTCATTTTTTTTCAATACCATTGTAACTTCAAATGGTCACTAAATGAACAGTTGTAAGTCGAGTACTACATGTAATACAAAACACAGATTTGTGCCTGTTAGGTTTGGCGATAGTGTTCATCTCTTGGAAGAAGGTTGGGGACCAAATCTAAGGCATCCATTTGAATCCTTACCTCCTGATACTTTTATACAACTATGACAAAAATGTGTCGTTCTTTGAATCCAGGACCAGCATGATTTCTAAGCATTACTGTTTCATTGCTTGAATCCAGAAAGATCTTCTTGGCAGAGAGAGAAAAAAATATTTCAGAGAGAAATTGAAAATTAATTCTGAAGAGCGAGAAGGCCAGACAGTCAATATTGCATAAACCTAGCTGACAGCTACAAAGTGTTTTGGACAAGCGTATTCAAGCTTTCTTCACAGGAAGAGACCAAAAAAAAAAAAAAAAGAATTCTGATAGACTGGAAAGCAACATCAACTGCTATGAAGTTTGTCTCATTATAAAACGCAAGAGCGCCCAGGAAAATGGATTACTGCTAGTAAAACCAGGGAAACGCGCTTGGGTCATTGCTGAAGGATATGATCAACGTTCTCTTCAGAGACCTCTGGCTGTACATCTCTCTGAAAGATGCGATTACAAATATTGGCCCACACGAGTATGTCGTGCTCATCCATTATATTTAGTGGTTTGCTGGAAAAGGTTATCAGCTAGTTTGCAGTGCCATATAATGGCAAACAAAGGCAGACAGGTGGATGGAGAGACCCTGTGATACAGCCTGCAGAATAGCAGTCTTGTTACTAATATTTGTTTCATAGATGAGGGGCTACAGACAGGGTTTTCTTTTTTTTTATTCTAATATTTTATGGGGGTTGGCTTTATTCACACCAAATTAGCATCTGTACAGTGCAAGATTCTACATACACACTGATATGCAAGCTTTATTTTTTAAAAAATTAATCCTATTGAGTTAATCTGTATCTGAGTCCTGTACTTATATATACAGGTAGTCCTTGACGTACAGCCACAATTGAGTCCAACATTCCTGTTGCTAAGTGAGACAGTTGTTAAGTGAGTTTAGCCCCATTTTACGACCTATCTTGCCCCAGTTGTTAAGTGAATCACCGCAGCTGTTAAGTTAGTCACATGGTTATTAAGTGAACCTGGTTTCCCCCTTGAATTTGCTCGTCAGAAGGTTGCAAAAGGGGACCATATGACCCCGGGCCACTGTAATTGTCATAAATATGAGTCAATTGCCAAGGGAGTCTGGATTTTGTCCATGGCAATGCTGCAATGGTCATATGTGTGAAAAACGGTCATAAATCACTTTATTCAGTAATGTAATTTCAAAAAGTCACTAAATGAACCTTGTAAGTCAAGGACTACCTGTAGTAATTTTCTATTTATTAAACATAGGATTGTTTCAAGGAAGGATTTTAATCTTGAAGTAATTCCTGCAGATCTACTGCTTTATCGTTTTAAGAAGACAGTTCTTTTTTATCATCCTGTTGCCATCAGGTATGTTAGACTAAAATTCTTATCATCCCTGCTGACCATTGATTGGATTATTAGCGGCTAAAATCAAACATCCCTAGAAGGCAACAGGATTGGGAAAGTTATTCAATATAAAATGAAAAGAAATGGTGAGATTAATTCTGAAACCTGAGAATTTCAGGCTGTTTACTCACTGATGTAATTAGGACGATGAGTTATGATCCAATGCGGACTTACTTGTGAGTGAGCTTTGTGAGATGAATTTCTGAGTGAACAAGCATAGCTCTGAGTTATGACGTTTCAAAGTTCTTTTTCCTCACTATTTTTAAGAAAGATAGCACAGATTCACCCTAGAATCATAGTATTAAGTATAGCTAAAGGTATTATTGACCTTTTGTGGCACGTTCTTAAAGAGATGGGAGTACCAGACCATCTAATTTGTCTCTTGAGAAATCTATATGCGGGTCAAGAAGCAACAGTGAGAACTGGACACAGAACCACTGATTGGTTCAAAATTGGGTAAGGAGTTCAGCAAGGGTGTATACTGTCACCCTGCCTATTTAACTTATATGCAGAGCACATCATGAGAAAAGTGGGGCTAGATGAATCACAAGTTGGAATTAAGATTTCCGGGAGAAATATCAACAACCTCAGATATGCAGAAGATACCACTCTAATGGCAGAAAGTGAAGAGGAACTAAAGAGCCTCTTGATGCAGATAAAGGAGGAGAGAGCAAAAGTTGGCTTGAAACTCAACATTTAAGAAAACTAAGATCATGGCATCCGGCAAATAGAGGAGGAAGAAATAGAGATAGTGACAGATTTTATTTTCCTGGGCTCCAAGATCACCGTAGATGGGGACTCCAGCCAAGAAATTAAACGACACTTGCTCCTGGGGAGGAAAGCTATGGCAAATCTAGACAGCATACTAAAAAGCAGAGACATCACTCTGCCAACAAAAGTGCATCAAGGCTATGGTTTTCCCAGTTGCAATGTATTGGCTGTGAAAGTTGGACCATAAGGAAGGCTGAGCGCCAAAAAATTGAGGCCTTTGAACTATTGTGCTGGAGAAGACTCCTGAGAGTTCCTTGGACTGCAAGGCGATCAAACCGGTCAGTCCTAGATGAGATCAACTCTGACTGCTCTTTAGAAGGCCAGATCCTGAAGATGAAACTCAAATACTTTGGCCACCTAATGAGAAGGAAGGACTCACTGGAGAAGAGCCTAATGCTGGGAATGATTGAGGGCAAAAGAAGAAGCGGTGGAGAATGAGGTGGTTGGATGGAGTCACTGAACCAGTCAGTGGGAGATTAAATGGACTCTGGGGGATGGTAGAGGACAGGAAGGCCTGGAGGAATGTTGTCCATTTTATTGACAACTGGTTTTATTGGTATTTATAGAAAGTTGAGATATTGAAAATGTAGTGGAACACTGAATGATAAATTGGGAAAATATTAGTGTAATAGCAATCGATAAATAAAAGAATATATTATAATTATAATGAGCACATTAAGGCTAGACGTTGGAAGATAAAAATTCTGTATATGTAATTGTATTATTACTGTGAGCACTGTGTGAAAAATATGTCAACCCAGTCATTACACTGTCCACAAAAAAAATGTTGGTTGTTAAAGAAAAACTGTAAATAAAACATATACCAAAAAAAAAAAAAAAAAGAATCACAGTATTTAATTCAATATAGCAGGCTACGTTTAAATGTTGGCCAAAGATATAAAGATTGAAGGTTTAGCTAAAAATATATCAAATGTATGTGTCCAGGACTGTTTTTCTCCCAGGTTATTAATATGCACCTTTTTGTCTTGAATATTATTTGCTATCAATGTATTATCTGCTTTACCTCATGGTGTTATTTATAGTTATAACGTAACAATGGAGATTATTTTGTTCACAATAAAATAAGATCATGTATAACATTACGGCAGCTCTGCAAAACATATGGCCTGTGGTAGCAGCTACAGCTAAAGCAGTAGAAGTAGAAGCAGCTGTAGCTCATCTAGTTTACATACTGTGCCATCATTTTCTTCCAGTTCATAGTAAACTACAATGTGGTTTGCAGTAAGACGCAATGTGATTTGTTTTGGCTTGCTCTCAGTGCAAAGAAAAGAAAATTGTGAACCATTTGCATCTAACCACCTAAAGCAGAGAAACCATTGTTAGCTGCCACTCTATAGCAAACTAATTCCTACATACTGAAATTATTATTAGGAAAACATCTAATTTGATACAATTTATAATTTTAACAAATGACAGCCAGAAATTCACAACACGATTTCTGATTTCCTCCTTTTCGGAGATGAATCTACTTCAGTCAATTCTAAATATAGAGAATCAATCTTGAACAGTTCTTAACATCTATTCTTACCTGTGGGACATGCTTTGGTTTTCTGCATTCGCTTTCTGCTGGGTGCTGTTTTTGTGTGAAAATTCCTTTACAATAGCAGTTTCACAATTACATTTATGAAAGAAAGGCCGTCTAAATAATTTCACTCTCCCTTCCTCCTGTTGCTATCCGTTTTATATGAATTTGATAGGTTCTGTTTGTAGCAGCTCTGATTGCTCTCTCAACGTACATTATTGCCATAACCCTATATTATCATATGTGAAGTTATTTTTTTTAAAAAGTGCACACACTGAAAGGAGTTATTATATTTAATGCATGCCTCTATGTGTGCATCTGTGTTTATATATGTGTATATGTGTACTCACACACACACTGCCATGCCACTTAGGATACTGCCAGTCCAATCCAGTGGTGGGTTGCCCCCAGTTTGAACCGGTTCACAAGAACCGGTAGTAAAACCGGCAGGAGGCTCCGCCCACCGACCCCGATGTCATCAGGAAGCTTCTGCGCATGCGCAGAAGCACACACGTGCGAGCGAAGCAAACACACACACACACGGCCTCGTTTCAAACCGGTAGTAAAGGAAAGTAGAAACCACCCCTGGTCCAGTCCAGATGTCAAGAGATTTGTAGAGGATTCAGAAGGGGCAAGACATTTAGACACAGTCTACTTCTTCACAGTAGCCTACATTATGGGAATATGTTAATAGCTCCACCCCAAAAAATTTGGTTGATTGGTTGGTTCTGTTTCATTAAATCAGTGTTGACTGTTAGCAATCATATACAGTAGATAGTATTTCTTGACTGCTTGTCCCTTTACTGTTAATGGTGCATCCTAAAAGGCAGAAAATACCCATTACTTCAGTATCTTCATTGTTAATCCCAAGGCCAGTTCTTATACTTGTCATGAGTTTGCTCTTCTTTGTATTTAATTTTAGTTCCATTTTTTCCCCCACTGTGCTCCTTGACTTTTATTGCTAGAGCTTGCCAGTCTTTTGCATTTCCCTTTGCCTTTTCAGCTAACCCTAAACGTATGGTTGATTCCAACTCTCCTTTTGGTTAGGAAGACCTGAAAACTGCTTTATTTAAACAAGATTGTCCCATAATGAGGTTGTATGGACACTTTTTAATATTTATTAATGGGTGTTATGTTTTTCTTTGGCTTTTGTATTTTGCTGGATTCCATCCAAAGTCTTAGGATAAAAGCAGTATATAAAACATTCTAAAACTAATATTTAAGCCTCTTTATTTATTAATTTTATTGGTTCGATTTATATGCCACCCTTCTCTGGAGACTCAGGGTGGTTTACAATGCGTTAATCAATAGCCTTCATACTTTTGTATATACCTGCTTTAGTAGGGCTTTCGGGCCCCCCACAATCCGGGTCCTCATTTTACCTACCTCAGAAGGATGGAAGGCTGAGTCAACCTTGAGCCTGGTGAGATTTGAACTTGCAGTAATTGCAGGCAGCTGGTGCTATTTAACAGCACTTTAATCTGCTGCCTCCAGTACACATTCTGTCTTTTAAATGTTAAAAGAAAACATTCAATTGACCAAGATATTAGCAAGCATGCTTGCCACTGAGGGAACTGTTGTTCCCTAAGCTGAAATCAAAACATATACTCAAAAAAAGTACATACACACACCTGGAGTTCGGATTATTTTTAATAGATTTATGCATCTTCTTTAACCTAATCCTAACATAATAAATAATTTTAGGAGGAAAAGTGCAAATGAACTGACTGCTTAGTTGTTACTTGTTGTTATAATATTGGATGGTGACCAGCAAGTGTCTCTCTGCCAATAAAAAAAAAAATCGTCCATCTGTGAAATGGGGAGGAAAGTGATATTTGGTAGTTTCCCCTTTCCATCATAACATCCTCTTCTCAAAATCTGTTGCAAAGAGTCTGCCAAGTTTCTAGAGCAGGTTTGGAGGACTTCACGGGGGTCTGCTGTGAAGAGGAAGAGTGGCTGAAAAATTAATTCTCTTACCATTTTGACAAGGAAATAAACTGTTCTTAGCTTGAATGGGTTTTTTACATGCATCATCATTGTCATCCTTCAGTCTCAAGAGACTATGGTATCGTGCTCCAGAAAGAGGTCCTAAAACAGCATCTAGTGTGACTAAAAAGGCCAATTCGAGAGTGGCAATCCCTTCCACACTGAGGGCAGATGCATTCTGTCCCCTGCCCGCCCCCCAGATTTCGCTGGTTCCGGGACTGCCTCTTTGCCTCAGTCTGCCAAACAAGTGTCTCTTCCAATTGGAGAAGGCCATGCTGCGTCTTTAGCCTCCAAGCTGAACGATCGGAGGTCAAGATTTCCCAGTTGTTAATGTCCATTCCCAGGGCCTTTAGGTCCCTCTTGCAGATATCCTTATATTGCAGTTGTGGTCTCCCTCTGAGGCGCTTTCCCTGCACTAATTCTCCATACAGGAGATCTTGCAGAATCCAACCATCAGCCATTCTCACGACATGCCCCAGCCAGCGTAGACGTCACTGTTTCAATAGTGTATACATACTAGAAATTCCAGCACGTTCCAAGACTGCGCTATTTGGAACTTTGTCCTGCCAGGTGATGCCAAGAATTCGTCGGAGAAAGCGCATATGAAAGGTGTTCAACTTTCTCTCCTGCGTGCATAAAGGGTCCAAGACTTACTGCAGTACTTACAAGTATGCACTTACATGCATACTTGTAAGTAAATGTGCCCAACTGCTTCATAGCACTGCAAAATCCTTCTCTTGTGCAACTCAAGGAAGGCCTATCTAGGCAAATCCCAGCAGGACCTTAGAGCAGTCCCCCCCCCGCACCTTTTCGGCACCAGGGATCAGTAGTGGGTTTCTACCGGTTCGCCCCGGTTCAAACGAACCAGTAGTGGCGGCGGCAGAAGGCTCCGCCCACCCACCCAGACGTCATCACAGAAGCTCTGCACATGTGCAGAAGCACCACGAACGAGCGAAGCAAAAGCGCACATACACGCTCCAAACCGTAGCAAAGGTAAGTGGAACCCACTACTGCCAGGGACCAATTCTGTGGAGAGAGGTTTTTCCACGGACCGGAGGTGTTGTGGTTTCGTGTGCTGCCTGCATCCCATGGATGTTTGTGCGGCCTGGTTGCCATGGCCCGGTGCCGGTCCACAGACCGGGGGTTGGGGAACCCTGCCTTAGGGGGAGAGACTCTTATTACATCCTCCAAGAATCATAGAGCTGGAAAAGACAAGGAGGTGATCAAATCTAACATTTTGCTGGGTGCAGAAAGGAAGGAATGCCACCCAGTATTACTGACAGATAGCCACCCAGCTGCCGCTAAATTTGCACCAGTTATGTGCCACTTTTCTGAATGCATTCTGTCATGGCATATATTTAAACCATGAATTGGGCAGGCAAATTTATTTTGATTGTCAGAGGGCACATAAGGTGAGACATTGAAGCTACGTGTTAGAAGTATTTGCAGAGCAATGGTTATTTGCAATTTGGGGGAAGAACAATATAGCTTTTGTGCAGTGGTGGGACCCACATTTTTCTCACAGAAAATTCTGGGTTTATCTCTATACAGTAGTCCTCAACTTACAACAGTTCATTTAGTGACCGTTCGAAGTTACAACAGCACTGAAAAAAGTTACTTATGATCCTTTTTCACACGCATGACCATTGCAGCATCCCCATGGTCATGTGATCAAAATTCAGACACTTGGCTCGTATTTATGATGATTGTAGTGTGCTGAGATCATATGATGACTATTTGTAAGCTTCAGATAAGCAAAGTCAATGGGGAAGCCAGATTCACTTAACAACCATGTTATTATCTTATTAACTGCAGTGATTCACTTAACAACTATGGCATGAAAAGTCATAAAATGGGTCAAAACTTACTTAACAAATGCCTCAGAGCAACAGAAATGTTGGGCTCAATTCTGATCATAAGTTGAGGACTACCTGTAGAGGACCAGGAAAGGATCTAAACTCCATAAAAACTCTTGCTCCTCCAGTTATAGAAAATTTTGATTTAGAAGGAGTTTTTTGTATGTTATATTAGAGGCAGTGGTGGGATTCAACCAGTTCGCACCACTTTGGCTGAACCGGTTGTTAAATTGCTGGCTAGCCCCACCCATCCCTGCCCCGCCCCTTCCAGAAGTCCCCACATGCCCTGTTTTTGCTCCCAGGTGCTGCACAGAGGCCTACTAGGGGCACGGAGGGGTGCAGGGTGGGCCCCCCGCAGCCCGTTTTTGCTCCCAGGGGGGTGCAGGAGGCCGAGTGCTGCTTATCACACCCCTTGGCCATGCCCACCCAGCCAGTCATTAGGGCAGAGAACCGGTTGTTAAATTATTTGAATCACACCACTGATTAGAGGGCTCCACAGATCATTCTTTCCTGGCCCAGCACTCTACAGACTTGGTGGAATGAAGATAAACGAAGCAGTAGCTAGTAGTCAGAAGCCCATTTGAGCCTAATTAAAAATAGGCTAATATACAACCCAGCCTACTCTTGGAATATTTGCTGCAGAGAAGCTTAATCACTTCAGTGCAGTTGCAAAAACAACGAAGGGGCAGGTGAAACCAAGTGACAGGCAGCTGGCAGAACTGCTGAATTGGTAGTTACACCAGGCAATGTGCCCTGGTTTGATGGGAGTGAAGAGAGCAGTGCTATTTGCTCAGTCCCAGAAAGAAATCGGACTCAGGAGGACTAGGCTAAATTCTGACCGTGGAATGACTACAGTTTTTCCTTCCTTCTTTGCAAACAGCCTTTTTCGCTAACTGCTCTGTTGTCTTCCCTTCCTCCTTGCACAGACTGTATATTTCCCAAATCTTGCTTCTAACCAAACTGATGATGCCACCTGCAATGCAGGCTGTTCAAAATAGGTCTGTACACTGTTTAAAGGCTCGGATTCGTAGTTTTAGGGAGCACCTGGAGCCAGGAGTGAAAGGAATTTTTGTAATGCATTAAAAACCCTGCAGAATTCAGGGAGCCGTAACGCTCAATTTGTATCAATGGCAAAGCTTTGCATACTGCTGTGATTCATATTATGAATCAAGCAACTATAAAATTGTGTTGTATCATTGGAAATGGGCCTGGCATTGCCCCTTCTGGCAACACTACTCATAGGACTTACAGACTAAAACTGTGCAGATAATCCACACACTTTGTTCACACATTGGCTGTGCTTTCCGGATATACAAGCTCATAATTAACTCAGCTTTCGTTTGCCGGTTGTCTCATTTTGCACAGTGTAGCAAATCACAAACTAACTCAGTTGGGCACAAATTATTGCTTTATCCTAGTATGTTATGCAAACCTACTGACAGTTTGGAAACCACACAAAGGCCTAGAGCAGTGTGTTGAACCCAGCCACTTGCAAATGTAATCAACAGATTGTACACAGAACTTTTGACTCACCCTAAACATCAGAAAGTTTATATTTTTCTAAGTATTCTGTTTACATCTTGGCCAGGAGATAGGAGTCTAGCAATTAAATCAATAATGCATTAAAACCCAGGTCACTATTTGCAATGTTCCCTGGTATATATCATATACTACACTAATAATAAAAGAAAAATTTCAGGTGCTCGGTAATAATGACACTACCATCTTTATCATCTCCTAGCTTCTGCCTCCATATGTATTTTACCCTTTCAAATCATACGGTTAATTACAACCTAGTAGCTTGTGTATTTGCTGTATTTTCTGGCTGTATATATGCCTCTGAAGAATCATTTCCAAGGAAAATAAAATAAGATGATTTAAGATTTTATTAAAATTTACTACCTTCTAGTTGAAAAATGGGAAATTATTTTTGTTTGTTTGCAGAAGACGACAAGTCAAAGTCAAACCATGAAGTCTAGCTGTAGGACAGAAACCAGCATAAACGAAGCAACCTCAAAAGGAGTGCAGCTAGAAGCGTTTCAGTCAGAAAAGGTAACTTTAGCATTTAATAAATGTTATGTCATTTGGCCAAACGCGCAATTTATGCCATGATGTTCTTGCTTATACATAGATCAGCCCTTCTGGCTTGACAGCAAACCACTTTAACTCTTTTCTGCATTTTTAAACTGTTCTTTTTCTGTTTGATTGAAAATAATTTGTGTTTCTTTTTTCTTTTTTTTCACCAAAAGAAAAAAAAAGGGTGAAATTGTATACAGAGGGGAAGGGTTCTCCCAATTCCTTTCAGGAGGAGTAGAAGCGACTGTCCTGCAATTCACTGTACAATCATTTCTCAAGGAGGTTAGAGAAGCTGTCTTCACAGTTTCAATAAAGCCTAAGGAAGACACCATGAGAAAACCTCTCCCATAAGGACTTTTTAGGCAACAAAGTGAGCAGCCAGAGAGTTTGTAGAGGAATGTCTGTGGAGATTCTCAGTCATCCAGGTCATGGTTGTCCCAAAGATGCTTTTTTCAAGAGGAAAACTGGACTTTCTGGGTTTTTTTTTCTTTTGAAGATGTTTCGTTTCTCATTCAAGAAGCTTCTTTTGACTGGATGGTAGGGAATTGAAGGATTCATATTCCTTGCAGACAGCTGGTCATTTGCATCCTTTTAGAGGGTTGTTGAGGCGACTTGGAGGTTTATCTGTGTCCTCAGGGTCACCTGAGGAGTGAAAAAGGGGGTGGAGCCTTCTTGGCTGCAGGATTATTATTTTTTTCATAGAGGAGCATAAAGGAAAGAAGGGAAGGGAAGGGAAGGGAAGGGGAGGGAGGGAGGGAGGGAGGGAGGAAAGGAAGGAAGGAAGGAAGGAAGGAAGGAAGGAAGGAAGGAAGGAAGGAAGGAAGGAAGGAATCATCCATTGCCATTGCACAACAACAAAGTAGAGTCAAAAATACCATGAAAGAAATTTTAATACCCCATGGCAATATTATAAGAAAACATAGGGGCTATTTTTGTTAGAAAACAGCATTTTTCAGAAATGCAGGAACAATTACACAATAATGTTCAACAAAACTCTTCTTTTTCCCCTCTCCCCTTTCTAACAATACTTGTTTTCTTCATTGACCTGAATTCTTTTTTGCCCATCCCCTTAGGCTCTCACCCTTATAAACTGAAATCAACCTTATAAATATAAAATGGCAGCTGTAGTGATAATCCCTTTATTACAGTACCAGTGAACAAAAACAACAACAAAAAAACAACAACCCCAAACCACTGGTCCAGAATCTGGACCCAAATGTAAATGAAAGTATCTTTCTAGTAGAAACTTGCCATTTACAATAAATTGTACTATAGTAGTAGTAGTATTAATGGCAGCTGCTGCAGCAGCAATACATTTGCAGTATTGCATTTATGAGCTGCCCAAGACAAGCAATCCAAGCGGAGCTCAGTGACTGATCCTGCAATCACAATCACACTAGTTAAGGAGTCACAAGTCCACACAGGGCACACTGAGATTTATTCTAAGGGAACAAGTGCTGTACAGAACCTTTTAACAATCTCACACTGACCGCTCTTCTTGAAGCATTATTTTGTGCTTTGTGCAATTTCCGGCATGGCTTCTATATGCTTTCATAAACAATTATTCAAATCTTGCTTCTGTTCACAATAGAAAGCTATAAATCTATTTTTGTTGCACTGTGCTTAGTTCTCCGAAATGAATTTCTCCGCCCCCCTCCCCCCCATTTTCCAGGCATTTTCTTTCTCTCTCATTTCCACCTACTCAAACCCCCTTTCTGAACTTTCCCTCATTTTCCATGGAGACATAAAATGATCAAAGGCACAAACACATTCTGAATTTCAGGTTTTAACAGATCTTTCTTTTTTCATCTCTAGAGGATAGTGAGCGCTGCCTCTAAAAATCATGGCAAAGATTAAGGTTTGATTGTATTTGACTGGACCTAGGCGTTGACTTAAAAAGCAGTAGATTGCTGGAAAGACAATAGATCGTTCTTCCTAATTCAAAGGGGCATAATTAAATTTGAGGCAGGGGGTGAAAAATTAAAAGTGCAAATTTTCTTAATAGGGATCAAAGGAGCATATATGAGAATTGATAGCTAGCCTGGGAGACAGGAGTGGAAAACTAAGGATACCGACTTTTGCTATAACCGGAGAGGTTTTTAATATAGGTATTTTGTTGCATTGTTTTAATTCTGTCTTTAAATATTGTTAGCCACCCAGGGTCATGTGACTGAGATGGCTGGCCATATAAAGGTTATATATATATATATATATATATATATATATATATATATATATATATATATATATATATATATATATGTGTGTGTGTGTGTGTGTGTGTGTGTGTGTGTGTGTGTGTAGGTCTTTGGTTATTCGGGTCTTCTCCCACGTAAAATTGGAAGTGTCTTGGCGACGTTGCAACGAAGTCTCATTCGTCATCTTCAGGCTGGTGTTCTCGGCTTTGCAACATCGCCAAGACACTTCCAATTTTACGTGGGAGAAGACCCGAATAACTAAAGACCTAGAAAACATATATATATATATATATATATATATATATATATATATTTATATATATACACACACACACACACATATATACATATACATATACATACATACATACATACATACATACATACATATATATATATATATATTTATTTGCTTTTTTGTTTGTGGAAATTGAGAGTATTCCCAGTTTTGATATGCAACATTAACAATGGTCTACATCTCAGGACTGCTACCATGTTTCCCGGAAAATAAGACCTTGTCTTATATTTTTTTTGAACCCTGAAATAAGCATTTGGCCTTATTGCCATGTTCTCAAAAGCCCAATTGGGCTTGTTATCAGGGGATGTCTTATTTTGGGGGAAACAGGGTATAATCTCACAGCAGAGCTCAGTCCAACTCAATCCAACTCACCTCACAGGGTTGTTGTAGTGGGGAAAATAGGAGGAGGAAGTGTATTGGACATGTTTGCTGCTTTGAGTTATTTGTAAATAGGTAGGTAGGTAGGTAGGTAGGTAGGTAGATAGATAGATAGATAGATAGATAGATAGATAGATAGATAGATAACTACAGGAAGGGGGTTAAAGGAGCCAAGATGGTGATTACAATCATGTAGACAAAACATTCATGTGACCCTATTTTTAAAAAGTCAGGGTGTTGATTACATAGCTGTGGTTGTCACCTCAATTTTTTTGGACTCCCTTGCAGTACAAAATTGCCCTTTGGCTCAATTCGTTTAAAACAGAATTCTTCCTACTCACAGCCCCTGAAGCCTGAAGTGTAACCCTTTCAAAGGTTTTCACTTGGCATTTTTAACAGAAGGGGGAAACATTAATTACACACAAAGTAATTAAGTACAGTTACTACAAAGTTCTGTATATATGTAAATGTCAGTGAAAACAAAGCCAATGGAGTCTTTATCCTGGCTTTTTAAATTTCTTTACCCTACTTTATCAGCACTTTGGAACAAAATCTTTAGTATACTGCTCAAAGGCCAGGTGAAGACATCTGAATGAAAATGTTGGGTCTCTCCGTTACTGGCGTACCAGTCAGATTAATGTTAATGTTAATTCTCTCAGTGCAGCTATGAAATTGTCTGGTATAATTGGATCACAAAGGTAGCAAGAACTCATGCTCAAAATATGAAGGAAGTTTTGTAGGGAGGTGCTTAATGCCTCCACAAATCCTAGTTCTGGACCTCATCATTGAGGACCAGAACTTTATTGAAGGATGAGGCTGCTGCCGGGGCTCTTGACCGGGTCATTCCTTTGCGGCCTCTGACACGTCGCAGATCCCGGGTGGCGCCTTGGTTTACCGAGGAGCTCTGGGGGATGAAGCGACATAGGCAAGGCCTAGAGAGCCGTTGGAGACCCAGTCGTTCCGAATCTGACCGGTCCCAGTTAAGGGTGGCCACATGGGCCTACCTGGTGGAGTTGGCGACGGCAAAGCGTCGCTACTTTGCCGATGTCATCGCATCCGCAGAGAATCGCCTGGCTGCCCTGTTCAGAGTGTCCCGCTCCCTCCTGATTCAGAGGGTGAGGGAAGACCCTCTGCGGGGGCGAGCCAAGGAGTTTAGCCAGCACCTGTTGGACAAGGTCACTCGGATTCGGGACGGCTTGGATTCTGACTGGACAGAATCAGATGGTGAGGAGGTAGCGGGTCCTGTGCTTTGGGAAGAGTTCGATTCTGTTACCCCAGAGGAAGTGGACAGGATCATGCGGAGGCTGAGTGCAGCCACTTGTGTGCTGGACCCATGCCCCTCCTGGCTGGACCCGTGCCCCTCAGCCCGGGAGGGGACACGTGGCTGGATCCAGGCAGTGATAATGGCTTCCTTGAGGGAGGGAAGATTTACGACCACCTTGAAGGAGGCGGTGATGAGGCCCCTCCTCAAGAAGCTGGCCTTGGATCCAGCTGTTTTGAATCATTTTCGTCCAGTCTCCAACCTCCACTTTCCAGCGAAGGTTGTTGAGAGTGTAGTGGCGCGTCAGCTCCCGCTGACCTTGGATGAAGCGAATTATCTCGACCCGTACCAATCGGGTTTCAGGCCCGGGTACAGCACGGAGACAGCATTGGTCACACTGGTGGATGATCTCTGGAGGGTTCGGGACAGAGGTTATTCCTCTGTTCTGGTCCTATTAGATCTTTCAGTGGCTTTTGATACTGTCAACTACAGTATCCTGCTGTGTCGCCTCGAGGGGTTGGGAGTGGGAGGCACCGTTTTACGGTGGTTCTCCTCCTACCTCTCGGGTTGAACACAAGTGGTGTTGGCAGGGGGGCAGAGATCAACCTGGAAGCCCCTCACTTGTGGGGTGCCCCAGGGGTCAGTTCTCTCACCCCTTCTATTCAACATCTATATGAAACCGCTGGGAGAGATCATCTGTGGTTTCGGGGTGAGGTACCATCAATATGCTGACGACACTCAGCTCTTTATATCCACCTCGGACCAGCCCAGTGATGCTCTCAACGTGATGACCCAGTGCCTGGAAGCAGTACGGGTCTGGATGGGAAGGAACAGACTTTGATTCAACCCGGCCAAGACCGAGTGGCTGTGGGTACCGGCATCTCAGTCCATGGGAGAGGTTCCATCGCTGGCTATAGGGGGTGAAGTTTTACCTCCTGTAGACAGGGCACGCAACTTGGGTGTCCTCCTGGACTCACAGTTGAGTTTAGAAGATCATATAATGACCGCAACCAGGGGGGCATACTCCCAGATTCGTCTGGTGCACCAGTTGCGCCCCTACCTGGACCGGGATGCCCTACGCACAGTTACCCATGCGCTAGTCACCTCCCGTATTGACTATTGTAACGCTCTCTACATGGGGCTGCCCTTGAGGACCACTCAGAGGCTTCAGCTGGTGCAAAATGCGGCCGCACGGGTTGTGATGGGAGAATCCCGATACTCCTATGTAACACCTCTCCTGCGCGACCTGCATTGGTTACAGTTGCGGTATCTGGGTGAGATTCAAGGTGCTGGTGATGACCTATAAAGCCCTTCATGGCTTAGGCCCAGGATATTTGGTGGACCACCTGCAGCCAGCAGCAACATCCCATCGCCCGGTTCGCGCCCATAGGGAGGGCCTGTTCATGGTTCCGTCAGCGAGACAATGTCAGCTGGTGGCCCCCAGGGGTAGAGCCTTCTCTGTGGGCGCGCTCACCCTCTGGGGCGCGCTCACCCTCTTGGGGCTTCGGCTGGCCCCTGACCTTCGCACCTTTCGCCGCGAATTAAAAACTTGGTTATTCGAGTCCCCCGGCCTGGACTGATGGGGTTTTTTTACAGGCTTTTAATTGTATCAGATTTAATTAGGCATTTTAACTTGCATTATGGATTGTGGTTTTATTGTTGTGAGCCCTGAGTCCGTTGGAGATAGGGCGGCTTATAAGCCTAATAAAATTTTTAAAAATAAATAAATAAAATTATTATTATTATAATAATAATAACTTTATTGTCATTGTTCGTGTATACACAGTATACCCATACAACGAAATTCATTTAACACCCAAAGACCAGGTCCAACACACCTTGTAGTATCCTAAACCCAGGAAGAAGAGGGGGGAAAATAGTTCACCGGGCCAATCCATTGAGCATTACTGAATCCATCTGTGTCCAGAGGGTTTGGATGGTGGTGGATTTTTTTTTTAAAAAAAACAATTATGGAATGTATTTTCAAAATAGGTATACGTATTTAAATTGAAAGGATTAGGTTTATGAATTTGTGGCAGCGCTGACATTTGACCTACTCATGTCTGACTGTAGAAAACTCTTGATGGGAGATGAGATCTTATTATCCACTTCATAAAGCATGCATATACTTGTACAACCCCGAGTCACACAAAATGAGGAAGACAAAGCGTTCATTTTTCTTGACCCTGGTATATTTCTTTGGCCCAGGTTTCCCATCATGGGCAAGCTTCCATGGAGGCCAAGAAAATGTCTACCATCACTCAAAATATTGATAGAACAGGTAAGATCTAAGTGATATTGGATACTAATATTGTTGAGGATTAAAAGAATCTGTAAACAGCTCACCCAACAAATTCATATTATGCTGGTAAGAAAATAGACCCAAAGTTACACACTGGAAATTTCATTAAATCACATCCTCTGAAGTCAGGACAGGTCATGCCATGAAGATTGAATAAATGACATTTATATTTATGTTCGTCCATTTATTAGCCTTGTTCTGTTCGACAATGCATATATCCTACTGATGTGAAAAGCAATATGTGTAAAGTTACCAATTATAAGTTAAGTATGTTATGCATACCTGCTGTCTGCTTTGCAATAATATGGTTTTCAGCAATTTCCATAAGGGATACAGGAAATTAAATGGAGGTGGAAGTAAAACACTAAACAGGGAGTTAAGACACAGTTTGAGATTAAGATAGCCGTTAGATGAATAAAGACATCAGTATAATTCACCTTGGCTCAGAACAAAATTCTAAGCCAGGATTTTATTGTTTGTTAGACAAGGACTGTAAACTGATTTCCACAGAATACTAAGCCATAATGGGTCATTTCGCACTTCATTGCTAAGCTCAAAAACAAGCAAAGCACACGGTTTACCATTCTGTGTGAATCCGTTTTAAGCATATTGTTTTGCTAGACAATCTTCAAAGGAAACACAATAACTTTCACCGGTTGAAGCAAATCCTTTTTTTGTTTTGCTTTGCTTTCACGGTAGCCATTTTTGTATCAGATATGTGCACTGAAGAACTGAGCAGTATTTAATGATAACCGATATTGTTACCACAACGTTAAACGAAAGTTCTATAATATGCAGGTGCCATGGCATCACTCAGAAATCCCAAATTCCCCTTGCATGTAGATAAATATTACGGCAGAAAATGCTGGAGGTTGGTCCACAACATCTGAAGGAAGTCTTCCCTACCTATTATATTACATACAAATGTTAAGAATGAGAAGACTAGACTTACCTTAAAGGCCCACCAAACTCACTCCTCATCCTTATAGGAATACAATTCCTTCAACCGTGCTTTTGTAGATTAATGTACATGATCATTAGAGCCAAGATTTGAGCTTCCTTTGCAGGAAGTTTGGTATTAGTCTAAGACCTTTAGTTATGTTTTGGTATTGCAGTGGATTGAATAAATATATTTCAATCGAGCACATTGCAGAATTCTGCAGAGTCTTTAAAGCATATCTCTCTCTCTCTCCTTCTTCTCTCTCTTCTCTCTGTTCTTCTTCTTCTCCTCCTCCTCCTCTCTCTCTCCTTCTCTCTCTCTCTCTCTCTCTCTCTCAAGATGGAGACTTTTGAGCTGTGCTTTTTTTTCACACTGCATGATGAATTACTTTTTAAACAGTAGCATATTGATCTATCATAGAACACAAGTAGAGGCCTGAGAACCCAAAGGATAGGATGGAAAGCCTAACTTCAGAAGGACACAAGGTATCCTCAAAGTGACTAAACCTAATTCAATTGACTACTTTAAAACCCTCTTGATTTTCTTGTCATGTCCTAGGAGTCGATGTTTCTGTGAAAGAGGAGATTCCAAAGATCTCTACACAATGTTTGAAACAGCACTTTGAGAAAACAACCCAAGGAAAGACATTTCATTCTGGACGAGAAAATGGAACAGCTCCAAAGCAGATCAAGGTCAGATGTGCGTGTGTGTGTGTGTGTGTATTGCAGATGTATATTTATGTATGTATATAGCATGTGTATATGTCTATAAAGGGACATGGTGGCTCAGGGGCTAAGATGCTGAGCTTGTCAATCGAAAGGTCAGTAGTTCAGCTGTTCGAATCCCTAGTGCTGCATAACGGGGTGAGCTCCCGTTAGTTGTCCCACCTTCTGCCAACCTAGCAGCTCAAAAGCACATAAAAAATGCAAATGCACCTTTGGGGTTTAGTCATGCCCACGGGAGCGCTGGCTGTTCGGCTTTGAAACAGAGATGAGCACCGCCCCCTAGAGTCGGGAACGACTAGCACATATGTGCCAAGGGAATCTTTACCTTTACCTTATATGTCTGTTATGTATGTGTTGGGTAGATATACACTTTCTCTTGAGAGCAGGAACAGAATTTCATTTTTAATTTGGGACAGTGTACTCACACAAAAAAAGACAATAAAAATGTTACCTTAGATGGGACAAGAGGTATTTAGCAGATAATGAATTGTTGCCACTCTGATCCTGAAGCAAAACTGTATTTTTGAGTAGCAGTAGTGGTAAATTTAGGATAAAATATATTTATATAATAGTTAGAATGCAGGTTTTGGCAAACAAATGAATCTTGTCTAACGAAGAGCACCCTGAGTCAAATAACGCTATTATTTAATTTCTTGCAAGCCAGACAGAGGTTGGCAACTATTTTTCTTGCCAAGACTTTACTTTAAAAGTGGACCTTCCACAATGTTGCCTGAACTTTCAGAATCTCTCACCAATAGCTATGTTTCTTGGGGTTGTAGGAAGTTGAAGTTTGACAATTCAGGTAGCCTTCAGCTTATAACTACAATTGGGGCCATTGCTAACCAAGATGGTTGTTAAGTGATCGTGCCCAATTTTACAATCTTTTTTGCCACGGTTGCTAACCAAATCAGTGTAGTTGTTAAGTTAATTACAAAATCATTGAGTGACTCTTGACTCTCTCCATCAACTTTGCTTGTTGGAAGCCATTTGGGAAGGTTGCAAATGGCGATCACATGACCTCAGGATGATACAATCATTGTTAATACATGCCAGTTGCCAAGTGCCTGAATTTTTAGTCCTTCAACCTGGGGATATCATGACAGTTTAAGTGTGAAGACCAAACATAAGCCAATTTTTCCAGGGCTGTTGTAATTTTGAATGGCCACAAAACAGATGATTGTAAGTTGAAGATTACCTGTGTCTGAAATATTACATGATGACTGTTCTTGTCTCAGTACAACATAGTAGTGAGACCTGATGTAAGCTTACTTTTGATTTCTGAGATTCCAAGAATGCTCGGAGTTTAGACAAACCATGACAGAGTTTGAACTGTTCCATGACATCCTTTGAATTGTTCATCCACTCTTACGTCATTATGAGCCATGGTGGCGCAGTGATTAGAGTGCAGTACTGCAGGCTACTTCTGCTGACTGCCGACTGCCTGCAATTTGCATTCAAATCTCACCAGACTCAAGGCTGACTCAGCCTTCCATCCTTCCGAGGTGGGTAAAATGAGTACCCAGATTGTTGGGGGCAATATGCTGACTCTGTAAACCGCTTAAAGAGGGCTGTAAGGCACTGTGAAGCGGTATATAAGTCTTAAGTGCTAATGCTATTGCTATTATGCCAATACTGGGGTCCTTGAGCACAATCTTTGAATCCAATGGGCTAGTACATTCTCTCACTGTCTTAAGCATAGACTTCGATCAACTGCAATCTATAAGTAGACTATAGCTGTTTAAAATAATTTTTCTGTTTGCTAAAATCTTTTCCTTGCTAGTTTACTTTGTATCCTGTTACTTTCCAGTTCTTATAAAAAAAAGGGTAAGATCATGACTGCTGCATTTCTTACTATGAGATAAAAGCAGAGAATAATACTATCTAAAACTGGTATCTGCTCATTCCAGTATAGATTTCTCAAACTGCTATAGTTTCACGTGAGTCAGATCATGCATGGACCACAGAGTATGTGAAATCAACTTGATGCCCCATATTGAAGGGTATTTTGTAAAAGCTGTCTCTGAACTCTCGTTGATTAGCTCTTTAAAACATTGGGTCAACTGTATAGTAGAACTCTAAAAGTATTCCTCTGAAAATAAATTTAAAGGTATATTATTTTCTCTTCTAAAGATTGAAAATGGGTATCAAGAACTGGTGTGGCCTTCTGCAAATTGTCATTCTTCTGCTGAAGCTACTTCTACGAGTAGAGGACAGGGAACATTTATGGCAAGGAAAACAGAGCACACATCTGCTGCCTCAACCCCAACAACCTATAACAAGTTTCCGAAGTATGGGAGTACAGAGGAATTTCCTCCTCCACCATCATCAGATTTACTACAGGTTCCCTCTGAAATGACAGAGTTTTCCCAGTCCCCTGAACCCCCTCTCTCTCCATCCAAGCAAGTTCTTTCCAAGGATTTATATTCCAGGCAAAGAAATCTTTATGAATTAAATCGTTTATACAAACACATTCACCCCGAATTAAGGAAGAATTTAGAAAAAGATTACTTCAAGGATATTTCTGACATAGTCTGTGGCAGCAACACTGAAATGGATAGCTCAGTAGGAGGAGATGTCCTTCAGGCTAAACAAGTCTTTGAAAACTCAGAAAGCAGCCCTGAGAAAAGCATGAGCCCAGAAAGAGAATATTTAGAATGGGATGAGATCCTAAAGGGAGAGGTCCAATCCATGAAGTGGATTTTTGAAAATCAGCCCCTGGATTCAATAAAGGACGAGTCACCCGACCAAGACAATGCTAAAAGCATTGCAGGTCAAGAAATAATTGCTGGGGGAGATGTTAAGTATACTACTTGGATGTTTGAAACACAACCCATAGATGCACTGAGTGCAAATTTTTCAGACGATGCAGGAGCTGCAGATCGAATTCCAGATTTAGCCCGAGGAGATGTCCGCACAACCACATGGATGTTTGAAACTCAGTCACTGGATTCAATGAATAAAATTCACCATGAACAGGAAGAAGAGTCAAATGAAAATTCAGTCGAGGAAATCACTGGTGGAGATGTCAAAACAGTGAAATATATGTTTGAAACACAGAACTTGGATAGTCTTGGGCAACTTTATTCGGTGGACGAAGCTAAACTCCTGCAACTGAGATCAGAACTAAAGGAGATTAAAGGCGATGTAAAGAGAAGTATAAGGCATTTTGAAACACTGCCAATGTATGTTATTCGAAACAATTTAGGTCAAATGCTGGAAATTAAAACAGTCCACAGAGAAGATCTGGAGAAAGGAGATGTCAAAACAGTTCATTGGATGTTTGAAACTCAGCCTCTGGATGTTATCAATAAAGACTCCATGGAAATCAAAGTTGTCCGTGGAATTTCCATGGAGGAAAACGTTAAAGGGGAAGTGAGCAGGGCAAAATGGTTATTTGAAACCCAGCCTTTAGATACTATTAAAGAGTCTGAGGAACCTGCTGCAGAAAAAGAAATCATACTGGGGACCGACGTCTGCAAAAAATGTTGGCTGTTTGAAACTCAGCCTCTTGATACCTTAAAAGAAAATGAAGACCCAAATGTTTTGCCCACCGTAGAAATCATCGGAGGAGATGTAAACACTACTAAACACCTATTTGAAACATTGCCGATGGATCTGTTAAAAGACAGCCCAGATGTTGAAAAACTTCAAAAAATGGCTGCCACTGAGGAAGAGAAAGGCGATGTGAAGCATCAGAAATGGATTTTTGAGATGAAACCTCTTGAACAGATTAGGGAAGAAAGGAAAGAATTCATAAGAACTGTGAAACTGGAGGAAATTGACAAGGGAGATGTGAGCAGCTGTAAGCATGCATTTGAAACGTGCTGGTTCAGCAAACATAATGACTCACACAAAATCCATGTTGAAGGCGTAACAAGAGGCGCCGTAAAATTGAATAAAGACATTTTTGAAACTATTCCATTATACGCAATCCAGGATAATCTTGGGAAATACCATAAAGTTAAAACAATTCGTCAAGAAGAGGTGATCCGAGGAGATGTCAGGAACTGCAGGTGGCTTTTTGAAACAAGGCCCATCGACCAGTTTGATGAAAGCATTGAGAAAATCGAGATCATCAAAGGGATAACCTCCAAAGAAGTACAGTCAGGTGATGTGAAGACAGCAAAATGGCTGTTTGAAACTCAGCCTCTTGACTCCATTAAATATTTTAGCAACGTAGAAGACGAAGAAAGCAAGCAACAGACAGAGGCTACGGAAGTGGTCAAAGGGGATGTCGGGATGTGCAAGTGGTTGTTTGAAACTCAGCCAATGGAATCTCTGTATGAGAAAGAGACAACGGTAACAGCCACTGACGAAATACAGAGAGGAGATGTGAAAACATGTACCTTGCTATTTGAAACACAATCTCTTGACGCGATCGGGGTGGAATCAGAAACAGCTAAGCTGCACACGGTTGAGCAGGAGGACATTCAAGGCAGCGATGTCCGCACAGCATGTTTCCTTTTTGAGACAGAAAAGCTAGAGAACATACAAGGAGAAGAAGACGACAAAGAACTCACGCGAATTGTGGAAATTGATATCCAGCCTGGAGATGTCTCTACCATGAAATATAAATTTGAGACCCAACCGTTAGACTCGCTCAGTATCGACTCAGAGGAAGTCCTGAACAAAATTAAAACCATTCAAAGTGAAGATATACAAAAAGGAGACGTTTTGCATTGCTGTTGGCTTTTCGAAAACCGGTCCCTCGGTGAAATATCAGAGGACAAAGAAGAAAGGACTTCTTTGGCCCAAACCATTACAGATGTACAAGATGGGCATGTGAAAAATGGCTGCTTCATCTTTGAGACGTTTTCTCTGGACCAGATTAAAGATGAAGATGCCGTGGAGGAAAATACGAAGAAAACCATCAGCCATGAAGAAATAACAAAGGGGGATGTGAAAAGCTACAAAATGCTTTTTGAGACCCAACCACTTTATGCAATTCAGGACAAAGAAGGATATTATCACGAGGTGACTACAGTGAAGAAGGAGGAAGTTATCCATGGAGATGTACATGGCACCCGGTGGCTGTTTGAAACTAAGCCTTTAGGCTCAATAAATGAGTCTGAAAACGTGTATGTTATAAAATCAGTCACCCAGGAAGATATCCAAAAAGGAAATGTTAGCTCCGTTAGATACCGATTTGAAACACAGTCATTGGACACAATTTCAGACGAGGAGAAGTTTGTTGTCCCCACAGTGAACAGTGTCCAGGGTGGCGATGTGAAAGCCAACAGGAAATTATTTGAATCTGAAGAAACCCAGAGAGACAAGTATGTAAGAACAGTGAACGTCAGCGAAATACAACAAGGCAATGTTAAAACATGTACTTGGTTATTTGAAACACGGACCATTGATGAAATTAAAGGGGAAGATTCGGAATACAAAGACATCCAGACAGTAACGAGGGAAGAAGTCCAGGAGGGGGATGTTCAGCATGCGGTATGGCTCTTTGAAAACCAGCCTCTAGATTCCATTAAAGAAAATGATGAGACAGATACAGAAATAGATAAAGAGGAAATTCCACAGGCCGATGTAAAAACCACCACATGGCTTTTTGAAACCACGCCTTTTCATGAATTTAATGAAAGTAGAATTGAAAAGGAAGAAATTGTTGGGAAAAGTGTGAAAGAGACTTTAAAGGAACTTTATTCACAGAAAGTTGTAGAGACTCATGGGATCATCTTGGAGGCAGATGAAATTGGAGATGTCCGAATGGCAAAATATAGGTTGATGAATCAGGAAACTCCTGAAATACAAAAGGAAGAGATTATTAAAGGAGATTTAGCCAACATCATGATAAACCTCCTGTCCAAACCAAGTACTATGGAAAGGGAAAGTAAAATAAATGAAGATGAAAAGGGCAATGTAGATTTGACCAAAAAGCAACTGATGAATACCTCAACATCGGTGCTTGTTGAAAAAGAAGAGGTAGTGAGAGGTGATATACAACGAGCCATTAAAAAACTGTTTAATCAGGATCGTTCTGTAAAACGTGGGATTTTAATTCAGGAAAGTGAAAGGGGTGATGTTAATATGACCATCTATTCTCTCTTCCACAAAAAAGAAAACAATAAAGTTGAACAAGATGAAGTTATAGGCGGTGATGTAAAGCGTACAATTCACAGTCTTCTCTCTTCTGTAATGAATCATGAAATATCAGAAAGACCTAAAATAGATGATTCAGAAAGGGGCAACGTTCAGTTTTTTACAACTTGCATAGAAGCTGGAGCTTTGGACTATTTGAAATTACTCCAGTCAGAGACAAATGAAGCATATGCTAGAAAAAATCAAGATGAGGAAGAGGAAATAGTTGGTGGAGATGTTGAAGGCACTAAATTATTACTAAAGAAAAAGAAGTCTCAAATACAGCGAACGGTTAACGAAGCTGACATAATTCCTGGCGATGTCTGTAATGCCCTTAAAATCTTTACGACTGAGCCACAAGTTACATCTTGTCATGTAGACAAAGAAGAAATTATAAAAGGTGATTTGAAGACAACTTTAAATTCCCTAAGTCAGGCTATAAATCAGACCACTGTTATGGAGAAAGAAGAAATTGCAAAAGCTGACATCCATGCAATTTTGAAGTCTCTTCAAGAATCAGTTTATCAACCAAGAGAGACAGAAAAACCAGAGGTCGTTCCTGGTGATATTAAACAGACAGTTGAATCTCTGGAGAAAGCAATACAAACAAAAAATGAAGTCTTGAGAGAAGAGGTTGTCCAACATGACCTTGAATCCACACTAAAACCTTTAAAACCAGTTCAGCAATCTTTCAAGGAAACAGACAAAGAAGTATTCAGAGGCAATACTCAAACTGCTATAGAGAGCTTGCTGGATACCTCTGAAGAAACAAAATTAAGGCAATACCAAAGATTCACAGAAGCACAGGTAAAACAAAGTAAGGAAATGTTGCTGAAGCCATCTCAACAATTAGCCCAGAACAAAATCAATCCAATTGAACACTTGAAAAACAATAATACATTTCTTCAGAAGGAAATGATGGCCCAAAAGAAGAGTTTTCTCACAGAAGATGCCAAAGCAATCCATTTGGATCCGAGATGGAACACCAAGAGTCATGAGATGGAGAAGAAAAATATGAAGGCCTTACCTAAATCTCAGTACAAAGTCACTGAAAAAGCAGATGAATCTTCTGTGGATAAAGTCACAGCAAAGAGACATAGAGATCAATATGTGATTGACCAAACTAGTTTTTGCAATAATGTTGAGAAGAATGAAAGATCAAAGGAGTCAGAGGCAAGCAGAATATTGATGAAGGGCCATTCAACCAATGAGATGCAGAGTGCAAAACAAATGACAGGAAAGAAACAAAGCATCTTTCATGAATATAAAGATGAAAAATATGTTGATGTGAGAAGTCAGGGTGAGACGAAAGCAAAATCGGCCCAGCCAACATGTGATCGCCAGAGCTCCAATTACAGAGGGACGGAACAACTGATCAATCGGTCAACTGGCCTGATTTCCAAAGTGGCTGGTCATCTTGAAACAAAAGAGGTGCAACAAGACAGAAAGCGATCACAGCATTCAAAGGAGGTTTGCAGAGGGAAGAAAAACAATGTCATGGCAAGCCAAGCTCAGGTTTCCATGGCATCGGAGCAGAATGTAAAATCCAATCAAAAAGTCAGAGTCACACAGGAAATGCACAGGCAATTCAAAGAAGCTGAAAGGAAGCAAAAATGCAGTGAGAAATCCATTTTGAAGTACTCAGAAAAATGTAACATTGAAGGTGCTGATGAAGATTTGAGGGTTCAAGTGAAAAATCCTGTGAATCCATTCAAGTATCCTAAAGGCTTAGATAGGTCAGAAATCGATTCTCCCTCTCCCCCTCCTCCACCACCACCTCCTCCACCTCCACTTCCACTGGCTTCATCTGAAGTTGACTTTCCTTTGCCACCGCCACCTCCTCATTTATTGATGCCTTGTGATAGACAGAAGTTTCCTTCTCCACCATCACTACCAAATGAAGAGGTTAAGTCAGAGCAGGAGAGTTTTCCCCCTCCACCACCCATTGCAAAAGAGAAATGTGACACTGAATTGACATCTCATCTGCCTCCCCCACCACTCCCTCAGGCAAAAGAAAGTTTCTTCAAAAGCCTAGACAAAACAGTTCAATCTCAAAGCAGGACCCCATACAACACAAAACATCTTCAGACAGAACTTATGAAAGAATTAGAAGCGAGCCGGTGCAAAACATCGAGAAAAATGCAGCCGAGGATTATTCAGATGCACAAAGAGATTGATAAGACAAATACAGTGGAAGAAAGGGCAGAAAGTTCAATGTTGAGGAACACTGTTAGTCATGAAAGAAAAGAGAAGAAAGTCTGCACCAAAAATGAGGATGTTAAAAGGGCCGCATCAGTTATGGATACTATCAGTCTGGAAGTATCTCCGTCGAATAAGACATTTCCACATTTTAGGTCTCCTTCTCTTCCAGCAGAGGCAACACAAGCACCACCTAAGCCTTATGTACGGAAATTTAAAACTCCTTTAATGATCGCAGAAGAAAAATACAAACTGCAAAAGGAAGAGATGGAACAAAAACAAACTAAGGATGTTTGTCAACTTCAGGTGAGAATGAACAGTGAAAGCTGGGGAAGATTAGCTCAGGCAGAGTCAGAAGGTGGCCTGCCCTTGCCAAAATCATATAAACAGGATGAAATCACTCCACAAGGGTTATTGCCCTCTGAAGTTCCAGCTACACCGGCGGAGCCTGAATGCCAGAGGAAGCCTCAAGTCACCAACTCAGAAGCTGATGACCTACAGCCCTTACCAAAACAATTCATGGCTGAACAGTCTCAAAATGTTTCAAAGCGCTTGGCAGAAGAACACATCAGGAAAAAAGCAGTCCATGAATCACAACATCTTACAAAACAGAGTGTATCTTCTGAAAAAGTACAGACCCACAAAGAACATGCAATGAGCCAGAATGAGCGGCACCAAAATGAGGAACAGTTGCATGCGTCAAATAATAAAACAGCGTACCCCTCTTTCAAAGTTAGAACCATCCAGGTTTCCGCCTGTGATCATACCTTGCCTAAAGGCCACAGGGATTCCATGATTTATAAAAAGCAAGAGGGGTCAAGCGTCCATGGTATTGTGAAGCAACAGGTTAAAGAAAAACAGAAAGAAAACATAAGCAAGAAAAGTGCTGCAGGGAATTGCATGAAAGTGAATGGGGAAATCCACATGGAAAAACCACTTTTTAAGTATGCTGAAGTCAGGCAAGACATCGGGGATAAAGAATCTAGTGAAACGAAACAGAGATTAGTTCAAAGAAAGGAAACGGAGAAAGACACAATGAAACAAGAAAAAAACTCTTTAGCTATAGAAGGAAAGGAAAGCCGGGCAATTGCTCACCTCAAAGAAGAGAAAGGAATAATTCAAAGAAAAGAACAAGTGGCTAGCAGTAAATCAGAAAAAATGGTTAAGCAAAAAATAATCGATATACATAAAGAATTTCAGACTGTGCATTCCAAACCAGAATCAACTTTTGTTTTGGAGACAAATGTTCAGAATAAAAACCTGTCTCAGGAAAAGAATAATCTACAAGGACAGGGAGAATATACCTGGGAAATTACCTCAGAACAGAAAAAAAGCCCTCATAAGACAGCAGAGCCAAAAAAAGAACCTGTGCAAGAAAAAATGCTACCATCTAGTTCACCAAGAGGATCCTTGCAGAAAAGTGAGAAAAACTCAGTAGACATATTAGAGTTGTTGAGGAAACGGGAGGAGATACAACAGCTGTTGTCCAGAATGAAAGAATTTGAGATGGAGCCAAGTAAAAATGGAATGAAAACATTCCAGGTGTTCTTAAGTGTTATTCCAGAATGGCTGGTAGAACAAGAAAAGAAGCAAGACTTAAGTTACATTGCACGGGAAGACAGTGTTGAAAAGATGAGGGAAGAATTGTTGGTTATTAAAGATCAAGCTTCCCAAATACTTCACTCATGTGAAGAGGCGATCCAAGCAGCCATGATTTCAACGAATTCCCTGAAGTGTAAAAAAAATGTTCACAGTGCTAGAGGATCATCGCAGAAAATAGCTAAAGTGACTGTTGGATCCAGCAGAAAAGATTCACAGATGACTAAAGAAATGTCCAAAGACATCATGGCACACCAAGAAGTAAAGCAGAAACTCAGTGCAAACAGATTTTCAGAAATCACAACTTCTTCACCATCTCTAAGAATGCGAGCGCCTTCACCCACTTATATCACAATTGAATCTAGATGTGTTGAATCTCCTTTCAGGGATTTATTGTCTCCAGTCCAAAGAGAAAGCACTCCGGTTCCACCATCACCCCCACCGAAATCTATTACGCTAAAGTCTAAGATACATCAGTCATCCGCCCGTTCTGAGCAACTTGCAAAACTGAAAGACACTACAGTAAAACTAGCTCAAGGGGCAATCCCAAATAGATCATTTACTCCAATTCCTATTGTGGAGAAAAGGTCGGAGATTGTTAAATCTCCTGCAACCCTCCGTCGGCAAATCAAGATTGATACACGTCAACCTGACATTTGCAAAGCACCATTTCCAAAAGACACCTGTGTAACTGCAGAGGCAGTGGCAAAAGTCAAAGAGACACATGAAGAATCCCAAGTAAATCAAATGTACGTCTCTCAAAAGGGTGGGAGCATTCCGGTAGAGCCCCATGGACAAAGTGTAGGCTCTATTTCCATTTCACATAGCTTTGAGGTTCCTAAATCTGGTCCTAAAGGGTTTAGGCATAGGTATGAAGCATCTGACCAGGTGATTCACATAAGGAAGGAGCCAGAGCTACCTGAAGCGTTTGGCAGTGACTATGAATATAAAACGGATGCAATGTTACAGGCTTTCAATGATCAGACATTAAGTGAGGGAAAATTCAAGAACAAATATGTTGAAAATGGTATCATGAGTGACAAGTCAAAGGAAGTCAGGTGTAGATCAAGAAAGGACAGACTTAGCCAAACTTCCCAAGAGCAAGACAACAGAAAAGATAGCTTCCAAAAATGTCCTGGAAAGCATCAAAGAGAATCAAAGGAAACTAATTCTAAGAAGCAAAACCAACGTGTCATTAAAGAGCATTCCTGTGAGCCCAGGGTCTGCTTTGAGGCAAAGTCCCCCATAGGACACTCTTATGGCATGGAGTCTTTTGAGAACACGGTCATTGAATCTAGAACCGCGGCTTCCACCGCACAGAGCACCGATGGAACTCAGTCAGGATTTGGCTTCAAACGGGCCCCTCCGACCTATGAAGATGTAATCTCAGGGCACATCTTAGATATTGCTGCTCCCGGTTCACCAGAAAATCTTCTAAGGAACTTTCAGAAGACTTGGCAGGAAAGCGAGAGGGTGTTTCAAAGCCTTGGCTACACCATGTCAGAAGCTACTGAAGCAGAAGTGAGAAGTAGTTTCCACGAGGAAGCAGAGTTTATCAGTGGTAAATAAGCATGCGATGTGTGAAGGAAGCTTTTAGCGTGTTCAACCACGGCAATAAAACACTCTGTAGAATTAAAAGGCAGTTGGAAGGAGAAAGTAACACAACTCCAGCTAACACTTCTTTGCTTCCCCTTCTCTCTTTCCTCTCTCCCAGAAATCTCTATTCCCTTTCTAAAAGCATGAGCTTACTATAGGCGCTGAGCATGTTGGCTAACCAATACTGAGGGTGTGAAGTGTGGTCTCTCCCAAGGTAAAAGCTATATTCCGATTTTGCTGATAAAATAATTTCCCTGAATTTTAATTAAAAAAACTAATATCTCACAAAGTATGTTTTATAGCGATTGTGTTGCTTTGCTCAAGTTAAAAACATATATACTACAGGTTGTTGTTGTTGTTGTTGTTGTTGTTGCTGTTGCTGTTGTAGAACTGCATGAAGCCCTCAGGGTAAATGCCGCATACTTTGACAGTGCCGTTTTATGTAACATATGTTCATTTCATAGGACAGAATCACTTCTTTTAGAACAGGGCCTTTTAAACTGGGATGGTGTGTGTGTGACACCTGAAACAATTGTTCCAGGTTCTGCACACGGGGCGGAATGCAATCCAAAGTGCTATTTACCATTTGGAATATATTGTTTTTATTGGGTGGGTACAATATTTTATTTGCAGGCCGAAGTCCAAAGGACAATCAGAAATTGTTCTGGGGGTATTGAAAATAATTAAATTATAGAGGTAACAGAAGTTATATTTGTAGGAATATTTTAATTTCTGGACACTACAGTCAAATCTAATCATGTACAGGTAGCCTTGCTTAGCAACCACAATTGGAACCAGTAGCTTGGTTGTTAAACGATGTAGTTGCTAAATGAAAAGTCATGTGACCGTGACAGGCAAATGACCTTTTTTCCCATAGACATGGTCACTAAACAAAAAATAACAATTTATGCAATTTATGACTTTACTTCTGCTTCTCTGTCACAAACTGGTTGCGAAGCAGATAAATTAGAAGAATTAGAATTAGAATAAAACGTTATTGTCATTTTAAATGCATACTAATCAGCATACATTAAACTTAAATTTCATTGCATTCAGCTCTCAAATGGTGAGCACATGACTGCAGGATGTCTAGTTTAATGAAAAGAAGGACTGGGGTGACCTGGTAGCAGGCCCAATATCCAAGGGGCTGCCAGAAAGAAGAGGGAGTCAATCTATTCTCCCAAACACCTGAAGGCAGGACAAGAAACAGTTGATGGGAACTAATCAAGGAGAGAACCAACCGAGAACCAAGGAAACATTTCCTGACAGCGAGAACATCAGTGGAATGACTTGCCTCCAGAAGTTGTGGGTGCTCCATCACTGGAGGTTTTTAAGAAGTGATTGGACAACCATTTGCCTGAAATGGTATAGGGTTTCCTCCTTGATAGGAAGTTGGACTAAAAGGCCTCAAACGTACCTTCTAACTCTGTTATTCTGTTATGTTGTGATGGTCAGAAATGCAAGGATTGGTCGCAAAGTTATTTCGTAGTGCCATTGTAAATTTGAAAGGTTATACCTGTAAAAAACAAACAAACAAACAAAAATCAGATGACTCTCAAGAATTGCAGATGGAACAAAATAAGATTCCACCCCCTTCCTCCTTCCCTCGCCTGCCCAATAGGTCTTCCTGCAGGACACAGAATCTTCTGAAAATTATGAGTTGGCCCAAGGGAAGCAGGTTTGAAGAGAATTTTGCCAGAATTAAAAAAAAATGTATATCTGAAATGCTACAGTATGTCCTAAACACGCTTGGGGGAAAAAAATCTTTGAGAATTGAAGATAATTTCTTCTGGGTTTTCTTTGCTTCCTCCAGAGGTGGGTTTCAGCAGGTTCTGACCAGTTCTGGAGAACCGGTAGTGGAAATTTTGAGTAGTTTGGAGAACCAGTAGAAAAAAGTCTGACTGGCCCCGCCCCCATCTATTATCTGCCTCCCGAGTCCCAGCTGATTGGGAGGAAATGGAGATTTTGCAATATCCTTCCCCTGCCACACCCACCAAGCCACGCCCACCAAGCCATGCCACGCCCATCAAGCCACACCTCCACAGAACCGGTAGTAAAAAAAATTGAAACCCACCATTGGCTTCCTCCCACCCCACACCCCACCCCCAGATTTTAGTGAAGATGGCTCTTGGTTTTAATCTCCCACAGTGTCCATGATATAATGTTAATCTGAAACACTGTGGGAAAGTGGAATAGCCAGTTTGATTTAGGTACCAAGCTAGCTAGCTAGCTAGCTAAGGTACCAAGCTAGCAACCAGGAGACTAGAAATTTTAGTCTAGTCCAGTCTAGACTGTGAGAGCTAGAAAATAAAAATAAAATGTTGTTGTGGCTCAGGGCTCTTCCTGGAAGAGTACGCACAAACAATAGCAGTGAGCACTCTGAAAAGTAGAATGGTGCTGGATTATGTTGAAAAACTTTCATCTTCATCATCTCCAATTATGTTCAAAATCCACCATCTGCAGCTTCAGCCACAGAGAGTAGAAGAATAAAACTCTTGGTCAGTGCAAAAGGAACCTATTTCCTTAAAGATATTTTTTTAAACCCAAATTGCAGATTCATTTATAAACAGGGTAGAAATCGCATTACCCACACAAAAGATCAAAAGCGCTGTTTTCGTGAGCACAGTCTCATTCCCCAAAGTGAATTGCATTTTAGGAAAACTGTATTATTGATCAACACTGTAGATTCAATCCTTTAAAAATTGCTTTGGGTCCTTCCTGTACATAATCAACCTTGCCACAAAATAGAAGCATTTCCACTGTGAATAGGAGAGGTTGTGCTTCCAATGGGAAAGTGTCACAAGCCATGGATGCAGAATTTTGCAACCAGTGCAGAAGCACCTGTTTTCCTTCACTGCAATGGAAATGGAAATGGAAATGGAAATGGAAATGGAAATGGAAGGAAGGAAGGAAGGAAGGAAGGAAGGAAGGAAGTCATTCATGTACCCTCTTTTACCTTTCACTTTATTGAAACTATTAAAGCGTCTTCAAATAAATATAAAAAGTTTGGCATTAGTCGAAACAAAGAATTTACATCATCTGACTCCCAGGAAGCTTAAGGGTTAATTATTTGGGAGTGAAGGTTCTCAGGTTTCCTAATGATATTGCAATTTTTTTGTGCATAGCCTGAAGAAAAAAAATATAACAGTACATAGCACTGACATCATCTCATTTATTTCTAGAAAGTGCAACTTCAGGGAAAGGAAACATGCCTACTTTGTCAAAAGAGAGTTTATCCAATGGAGTGCCTAGCTGCCGACAAGCAGATTTTCCATAAATCATGTTTTCGGTGCCACCATTGCAGTAGTAAATTAAGGTAAGATGAAGCGAGCAATTAAAACATTTAACATTCATATATTGTCAAAGCTTGATTTGATGTTCAGATGAATGAATGAATGAATGAATGAATGAATGAATGAATGAATGAATGATACTTCAAATATTGAAAATAAATCAACATATTTAGTGCTGCCACTGAACTCTTTATCACCAGAATGATGGTGTTGGATCACTTAACTTCTGCTTTGTCTGGGCATCTCTCTATCTAAAGGGGGAAATGGTTCTTCATATTACAAAGTAAATGAAAACCGCTATATAAATTGGAACAACAAGAATCTAAGTGGAAAGAATTATTGAAGCGATTTCTCCCTTGGAAATGACTTAACACTGTTTACAGATTCAGAAGAAATAGGTGCCAAATATGCCCTGCTTTTTAAAAATACTGAGGTTAAACAGTGAAAGTAGTTCTACACAAGGCTTACAGAAAATATTGCATTAGAAAAAAAGAAAAGAGAGAAATGAACTTAGAACTTAGAATAACTTTATTGTCACTTTGAATGTACACTAATTGCCATACATTAAAATGAAATTTCGTTGCATACAGCTCTCAAAGGGTCACCATTTCCAATATATACTACATAAACATGACAAAAATATAAATGAATGAATAAATGAATGAATGAATGAATGAATGAATGAAGTATCCATATATCAATAAATCAGTTGGAGGAAAGGGGTAGAAAATTTTTTGTAGTGTTCTCTGATATATACCTCCTTCAATTACTGCCTTGCTAATGTAATCTATATACATAATATTAGTATCCACAATCAAGGGAGTATATACTGCTGTTTATATTGGTTCATTTCATAATTCCTGATAGGCAGCGTGTATATAGTTGTAAATACACAACAATGGGTATTTGGAAGAGAATAATATTTGAACAATGTTGATGAAGACTAAGGCTTCTAGGGGCTAGGGATAATCTGATGAATGCCCCCCCTTTTTTCTCTAAGCGTATGAAAAGGATTTGTGTTATTATAACATTAGTAAGCACTACAAATGTCTAACTGGGAAAGTACAATTCTGAATACATTGGGAGAGAATCTACACCTCATGCCTAGCCACAATTTGGTTTAGTTTTATCTTGGTCTGATGCGTAGATTCAACCACTGCAGTTGGTTGCTAAGCTATGAGTTTTGGCCTAACATTCAGTAAGACATAGCTGAAACAATATATTATCTCAGCCAACTCACATATCATTTCATACCTGGATATTTTAGAACAGGGTGTCAAACTCACGTCATCACATTGTCATCATGTGACATATCATAACTTTTTTCCCCTTTGCTAAAATGGGGGTGGGCGTGGCCAGGGCGAGACGTATCCGGCCCGTGGGCTGTGAGTTTGACACCCCTGTTTTAGAACATCGTTAACTGGAAAAAAATGGCTTTCTTTTTTTCATAGTAAGCCACTGTAAGCAAAAACAAATGAACCACATTAATCTCATTTGTGAACTAGGTAAAAGTTTTAAAATATGCTTTACTTTATACTAAAGTGCTTTTAAAAGTTAGACAATATTGTACCACAATGATCTTAGTAAATTTTTTTTAAGAAATGGCTAAAATGTGTTTTGGCCGTAATTAACATCCAGTATTTTTTAAAAAACAAAAGAATAAATAACATTAGCTTATAATGGCGGAAACCAGGAAACTGTTTTTAAAGGAGTTTGATTTTCACTAAATATTTTACCTAGGTACATTTAATACATTCGGTACAAACTGCAATGTCGTGAAAATGACAAAATATCACAATGCAAACCCTGACTGGTACTTGCATTGCAAAGCTGCAGCCAAACATCGGCAAGTCATATGCTTTCCATTATTATTATAGTTGGTAGCAGAATCAGCTAGATATTTAGCCAGCCTTAGCCTTTTTATCCACCAATCAAGTCCTGCCCAAGAATCTGGGCTAGACAAATGTTGTTTGATATTATTAAAGGTATCATTGCAAGATGAAAAAGATGCCTTTTGCAATTATTATTATTATTATTATTATTATTATTATTATTATTATTATTATTATTATTATTATTATTGCTATTGCTTAAGCCGCCCTGAGTCTCCGTGAAGGGCGGCATATAAATCAAATTAAAATAATAAATAATTAAAATAATAATAATAAAACAAATTAAATAAAATAAACAAATAATAATAATAATAATAATAATAATAATAATAATAATAATAATAATAATTTATCAATCATACATGTATATAAAAAAATAAAACAGGTGGTGAATATACCCCAAAATTTTGCTTTCTATTTTCCTCACAACAACCTGCAATGCATTTTGTTATTCTCCCATTTCGTTTACCTAGTGATGCCATATAAGAGAATAAGATCAGTTCCAATTAAAGTATCAATTTAAAAAAGACTACAAAAATGGCACCGATAGTGAATGTATGCTGAAATTGATGTATCCCATACTCAGTAATCCACTATAAATGTAAAAGTCACACAATTTTGGAAGACGATAGAATAATACTAAGCTTCTAAAAAAGTCAGATTTTCTGTGGCTTTGATAAGTGACCTAAGAAACTAAGAGAAACCCCAGGAACAATGAAGTGGTATAGCTACCTCACAAACATTGAGAGGTTCAAAGATGACCATTCATCTAAAAATATGGGAGCATTTCATATCCCTCAGATTACTTCGCTGGATGTAGAACCTTCAGAGGAAAAAAGTAGCAGAAATAGTAAATGAAAAAGCAATTTTTTGTAGAGATGCAGAATACTAATTTATCCCCTGTTGTTTTTAAACCAAAAATGATGTTTCAGTAAGGATTACTGAAGACATTTAACAGACATTTAAGACAAATATTAACAAAGAAAGTACAAAATCTTCTCTTTTCACACATCAAATAGAGATATGAATTTCTTTTTACGCTCTCTGAGACTGGTGGGGCGTTTTCCAGATGTTTCATTATCAAACTAGGTAACATCATCAGTGCTTGAAGGGAATGGAGTTTGCTCTTATTTTTATAGACTAGGGACTTGCCCTATCAATATTGATGGGGGTGTTCTTGGTGCTTCCTTCATTAGGCTGTTATTTACTGTTACCTTGTTTGTCTGCTTTGGTAGGGTTAGTTGATTTCCCTTTGAATGGTATATAGATGTTGTTTATCTCTGTGTGCCTGTTGATGGCTGATTTGTCTGAGTGCCAGGCTCCAGGAATTCTGTGGTATTTTTGGACTTGACTTGGTCTAGAATGCTCAGTTTCCCACTTGTCACTATAGTTGATTCTGTCCATGTGAAATTAAGGAGTTTTTATTGTGTCTTCTGACTGAAGATTATTGCAAATAATTGTCTCAAAAGATGAGCAGAGATTAACACTACGATTAACACTAGACCAACATTCAAGAAGTAAACAATACCCACTCAAGGAGCTACAAACACAGGCAAATAAGTTAACAGTAAGCAGCCTAACCAAGAAACTCCTCCTATGACTGGCAGGGCAAGCCCTACTATTAAAAATAAGAACAAACCCCACACTGGTTTGTTCACAACCCACTGTTGTTACCTAGTTGAGTAATGAAACATCTGCAAAAAAGCCAACAAGCTCAGAGAGCACCAAACACCTCACAGTTCAGCCCTCAACTACAAATATTCTCTTCTATTGGAACTTCTTTTTAATTCTAGCAATGAATGGAAAATGTTGAGGATGTAGCAATTCTGTTAAAATCAGGGGGCTACACAGAACTCAAACACTGTCAAATGTTTAACTAACTTTCAAAATATTTTGCTTTAAAATACACTAAGAAAAAGACTTCTTTGATCTATTCTGTGCTACTTATTTCCCAAAGAGTGAAATTAAGCATTTAAAGCCCAATCTTAAAAGTGAACAATTTGGAATTAGATTAAATCATATTCTGAGCAATTCCATAAATATTTATTATGGCTTAAATCCTATGTATGACTTAGTATTGATCCAACTTAATACTGTTTAATTTATTGGCATATTGAGAGGGGGGGAGGGAGAGAGAGAGAGAGAGAGAGTGTGTGTGTGTGTGTGTGTGTTAGTTATATTTATGGATAGTAAAATTACAATTAATTACAGCTAAAACATTCTTGGACTGTTTACAATTGAAAAATACCATAAAACATTTTTCTTTGATTTGACAGCTTAGGAAATTATGCTTCTCTCCATGGTAAAATATATTGCAAACCACATTTTAAGCAACTTTTCAAATCCAAAGGAAATTACGATGAAGGCTTCGGACACAAGCAACATAAAGAATTATGGATTTCCAAAAATCAGAAAGGCCCTAATAGTTGTGCTCCTGCTAAAGAAGTTCATAAATCCATATCAAAAGTGAATAAAACAACTGTTCATATGTTGTGTCCTGGCAATCCACAAGTCTATTGTGAAACTATGAATGATAATTTAAAACAGAACACAGAGAGGGGCAAATTAAACATTATGTGGCCTCCTTCTACAGAAACTCCCAAAAATTCACTCTCAATTGATGTGGTTACAGTAAATAAACCAAAATGGCCCCCTGAAATTTCTGAATATGAGACTGACAGAATTAATACTACTCTTTCTGTGGGTGATACAAACCAACCACAGCTCACAAATGGTAATAGCCATCTTTGGGAGACAAACAGACAAAAGAAAAATGAAAATATTGACTTGCATTCAGACAACCATTCCTCTCCCATTCCTGTGCCTAGGGAAGATGAACCTACTAATATTATTACAGCAAAGACATGCAATGATGAGAATGGAATCGTACAAAGGAGAGCAGATGTGGCTGATGATTCAGAAAAGGAAAAAGCAAGTGAAAGGAATGTAAAGGAATACGATAAGGTGGTTGTGCAAATTGCTAACAAGGGGAAAGATGGAAAAAATAACCAAGCTAATGTCACAGAAGTTATACCAGTTACAAACACTGACGATGATAATGACGCTGAATGGCAGAGTAATCAAAACAGTACTCTGAACAATAATAACAACAATAACAATGATAATAATGGCTTTCAAACTACTTTTCCACATCACAAACTCTGTAGTCAGGTAACATGGTTGGAGGATGGTCCATTTACAGAAGTGGGTCAGGGAAACGATCCTCCTGCCTCCAAATCTACATTTGAAAGTCTCGAAAGATGTGATGTAAATTCAGAGGTGCTCTGCCTAACTGACTCTGAAGTAAGCTATTCCACAGAGGTTTTCAGTTTCACAGATGTTGAAGGAAGCATCAAAGGAGAGAATTTCATTACCTCAGATAGTCTTATTCGGCAGAAAAATAAAGATGTCCATTGTGAAAAACAATGCATCAAGAACAAAGTCATTTTAAAGGAAGTGAATGTTGCAGAATTTCCTTTTGAAGGCAAATTACCAGGCAGTAAGCAATCAATGAAATATGTCAAAACATTAGGTGCTGTTTCAGGTGATCAAGCGGCAACAGAGTTTTTACCGGGAAATGACAGAATTGGTCTGTTTGGCTCTACAGCACCAACTGAAAATGTTGATGGTCCATGTTCTGAAGACTTCATGGATTACCATATTACAGTTTGTCAGGATAAAGGCAAGGAAACCTTGCCGAAAGATGAAAGCAGATATTTAGATTTGCTGAGCTGAAACAACTGAGTAGTTTTGTCATCTCAAAAAGAACAAATCAGGATAGACCACCCCAAGTCAACGTGAGCAGATTAGGAAAAGCTGTCAGCATGATGATCATTAATTTGTACACTTGAACTGACCAAAGCAAATCTGTAATTTTCTTTGATGAATTGGTTAAAAACTTATGTATCTCTAATTTGTGGAATATGTATTTTTAAAAATCCTGTTACCTATCAGAATTTTGAAAGAAATAATTATCTACATTTGTACTAGAAAACATGGGTGAACTTAATTTGCTTAAAATCTATGTATATCTAGACTCGTTCCACAACTTTGGAAGTTACATACCTGTACTTTTATTTTTCTTTATACTTATTAAGGATTACCTCATATGCGAGTCACCATTGAGGAAGTAAAATGAAAAGTAACTTTTTAAGATGACGTAGTGTAAATGAAATCTGTACTTACATTTCCACTGATATATGGATGTCATCACTTAGAACTGCAACCAACTGAGGAACACTTACCTACTCTTTGAAAACACGCTGTAAGATTCTCTTCCTACTGCACTATTTCAGTGTTATGCTTTAACCACTGTAATGAATTTAGAGATTATGCACCTGGAGTGCTCTAAGAATAAGACAAATATTTCTAAAATTATTTTTTCACCTACTGTTTTACTGTAACAAAGTTGTTCTATGATATAGTAAGTATATTTGAGGTTTTCTAGCTTTTAAGCTTTACACCCTTTCCCCCCAAGAAATATTGAAATACAAGTACTCAATTGAACTAAATGATCAAAATGCACTATAGTTCCCTCACCATTTGTGAGTTATTCTCTTTATTTTTTGTTTTCCTAGAGTACATTTGCCTTGAAAGTTTTCAGGCCACGTAACATGCACATTTTGTTTCTTGAAAACCAACAAGAAAGAGCAGAATCCAACCAAAACATGCATTGCTGAATACAACCGGAAAAAAGGGTGCATGGGATTACACATTAAAAGTTCAATTCTCCTCATGTCTACTGAGAAATGTCCCATTAAGTTTAATGGACTTTGCTCCCAGAAATATAGGATATTAACTCTCTTTGCCTTTAATGAAAGAATATTAAGATGATTATCTTCCACTGAATCCAATAAGAAATGAACTTGGTTAAATTTCACTGGACTTTGTTTAGCAATAAAGTCAAAAGGCAGAAGGGAGAACAACATGGAAAATATTAACAGAAATGGTGAGCTGAGGAACTAATGTTAATTTACCAAATTATTCCAACTTGTTTGGAAAGCAAACCAAGCTCAGTTTTAGAATCTGTGTGTACTTAGTCACATTAGCAATGTTGATGCTTGTCCTTATGTACTGAATAAAAAGGTTTTCCTAGGTTAGCCGAGCTTGCATGAGAATACTTCATTAGGCAATTGACAAAACTGAATAAAAAGCACTTTACAAAATGCTGTTTCTGAATTTATTTTTAAACCCATTGCACTTGAAAACTGCTTGCTGTATAGCAAATTATTTGAATCCTTGTAGAATACAAGAATTACTTGGCAGTAAATATTTCAAAAATGAATACTGACCGCACAGTGAAATCTGATTTTCAAAATTATTCTTTTCTTATTGTTACATTATTTTGGTTCAAAAAATAAACTGTTCAACATCTTGTTTGCAATGTTGCCAACAGGAAGTCATAAGGAGGACTTAAGGACATGTGATGCTGAAGAATGATACTGTAATAATTGATATTAAGTGGCCCAGTACCTCCCTTACATAGCCAGGATACAGACACAATGATGAGCTATTTCCCACAGTATTACTTTCTAAGCTCCACTTTTAAATCTAGTATTCACTGGAAGATTACCTTGGTGCACAGAGATTCCAGTTAGTTATATTCTTAAGTGTTCCCAATAAATAATCATTATCATCTTTCATGAAAATGTTTAAATTTGCTAACTTTTCAAGCTGCATAAAGCAATGACCCTCATTAATGTGAAAATTAAACATCATATCTTAATCCTAAATAATGTGAAATGGCATTTCTTTTCACAGGCCTTTAGGGTTAATAATGAGAAAATAACATTGTGAAAATTGCTGTTTATTCATTCATTTTCACTGAGTAACCTCCAAGTTCTAGCACCTAGGAGCCGCGATGGCGCAGTGGTTAGAATGCAGTACTGCAGGCTACTTCTGCTGACTGCCGGATGCCTGCAGTTTGGCAGATCGAATCTCACCAGGCTCAAGGTTGACTTAGCCTTCCATCCATCCGAAGTTGGTAAAATGAGGAGCCAGATTTTGGGGGCAATATGCTGACTCTGTAAACCACTTAGAGAGGGCTGTAAGGCACTGTGAAGCGGTATATAAGTCTTAAGTGCTATTGCTATCTAGCATCACACCCTGCTTATGGGGAAGACATAAAAATGTAAGAACTTTGATTACATTTATGGCCAAGAATTGGGCTGCACTTATGCATTTAGTGAGACAGAGATCATGCTGACTAGATGTTAGAGAGGTTGAAGAATTTTATTCTCCTTCCCCTCTCTCCAAACACCAATGTTCTAACTGAAACATATAGCGTATGTGGCTATTCATTGATTACTTTATTTGGACTTTCATGCTGCTTCAGTCCATAGAATCTAAGCAGCCGCATTTGCCAGATCAATCCAGGAACCACAAGTAAAACAGAGCTCAGTTGCAAGCATGAAAAGCACCAGAAGTATCCCTCTTAGACCTCTGTCCAACTTGGAGCAGATGTAGGAAGAACAGATATATTTGAATCATGACTTTCTATTACTCAAATAAATTGTTGTGAAGCAGAATACTAGGTCATTTGCCATATTTATTTTAGTAGTAAACTCCAGAACCATGAGTTATTAGCTCAGGCTGCAGTAATGTGACCTTTGGTGAGATGGATGGCAATATAAATTTGATAAATAAATAAATAGGCATAAATAAAATAATGTAATAGCCATTTTTTACTTTGTCCTCTAAGCTTAGAAAAAGATAGAGAGCAAGAGGGAAGGTAAAATCTGAACACAGAAGGGTTTTTAAATTGTTTACAGACAATGCCACCATCTTTCTAAATTCCTGATTTATCTTTATTAGAATGATTTATTACATTCAATTTTTCTTGATGTCAGGTGCAAATAACAAGGAACATTTGCTGAGTTCAGAGTACAGAAGAGGTTATTATTGCTACCTCTAATACAAAAATCTAGTCAACTAACAGTGGAAGCTAAATTAGCAGTAGATAAGGGCCAACAGAATTCATGGGGGACTGGACTGGATTTAGGTCTTTTCTGACAATGCAATAACTCTAAACTGACACCTTTAACCCTGCCTTCCAGATCAGCCTCTTCTTTTCATACAATATTGTGTCCTTCAAGAGAAGTTGTTCCTTATGCCAAGCACTCTCTGCTATAGAAACCTACATACTACACCTGATATCCAATCCACGGATGCTCAGCTGCTAATGGTCTTCGTTATTTCACAATTCATTTCATAGATGCTAATTCTTTTTTATAGATTTCCAATTTACTTTGTTCCATGCAGATTAGAAAATAAACATGTGCCTGTTCATTTATCCAATTGAAAGAGGTTTCCTCTGACTTCAGAGGCATCAGGTGAGAGCAGGAAAAACTATAGAATAAGCAGCAACCTACTTGGGGCTATATGCTCATAATATAAAAGAAATGAACCAGCACATGGGGGGTTTTTGCACACAAATTTAAAGCTTGAATGATCAGAATAATAAATTAGAGACCTCTCTGTTTAAATGGAAACAGATAAAAGTTGAGTTATTTTATATAATGATGAAATTATAACATTAGTTAATTATGTACAGTCAAGTTGGTGTTGACTTTTAGTGACCACATAAAAAAGTGCCCATGATGATCTGTCTCTAATCTGGTGTTCTGATCATGTACCCATAGCTACCGGACATAAATCAATCCACCTTGTGACTGGTCATCAGAGAGCTATGTTTTCACATCACTATCTCCTTTTAATGACCCCATAATCCCTTGCGGGGTGGAGTCTGGGCAACTGAATGGAGCTGAGTGTTTACTGGTCAGATGCCCTTCCTGTCACCAATGTGGAGTTCTATTCAGCAGAAAAATATCTATCCCTACCTAGGATTGAACTCACAGCCTCCTGATTGTGAGGCGACAGCTCCACTTCTAGGCCACCGCACCACTCAGAACTATGTCTTCACATAATGTGTCCAAATTCATAAAATTGAAAACAGCCATTTCAACCCCTTATACTGATAGGGATCCAAATTAAGGTGTCACTGAGAGATGACCAACTATTCAAAGACATTGAATGTAGAGGAGTCTATCAATTCTCCGGGCAATTGTTTCCATTGTAAAAACGTTATGGCTTTTCTTTCTGTTATTTAATCAGATTCTGAGTTTAGTAAGTCAAATCCATCATTCTGTATCCTGCTCTTTGGAACAATGAGGAACAGGGTTTTTTTTTCAACCTTCCATTATATAACGTTTATTCTGTACTTCAGTTGAAGAGTGCTACCATATTTCTCCTCTCTGTATTCTCAAGGTTAAACATCTCATCTCCTTAAATCTCAGCTCATAGGACTTCGCTTCAAAAACCTCTATTCCACATGCTTTTCTTTGAACTTGTTCGGGTCTGATTCATTCTTAAAATGTGGCGTCCTTGATATAAGCACTTGACCAATGCAGAATAAAATAGCAATGTTACTCCACTGATGTGATCATTATAGATTCCTTGATTCAGCATAGAAATGCATTTACCATTTTTTAACAGGCACAGTATGCAGTATAGACAGTATACCAATACTGTATAGCCATGTGTTTGATTTTTATTAGTGAAGTATTTCACACTTTGCTGTTAAATTTCATTTTGTTATTTTCAATCTGTTAATCTAGCAAGATGGTTTTTAATTTTATTTCTGTCGTCTAAAGTTTCAGGTATCCCACCCTTGTTTCACCCTGAACCAGTAGTGGGTTTCAATTATCTTCGCGACCAGCTTGCTATTGGGAGTGCACAGGTGCGCTCGCTCGCTTTGTGAGCATGTGGCACTTCTGCACATGCGCAGAGCATTTTTGATGATGTCCAGGCAGGTGGGCGGAGCCTCCTGCCACCGCCGCTACCAGTTCACCCAAACTGGTAGCAACCCACCACTGCCCTGAACATTTATATAAAAGAATCTTATTTATTTATTATCTACTTGATTTCTATAGCTGACTATCTCAACAAATGACTTATACCACATCATCTACTGAATATTGAAAAGTAAAGGACCCAGAGTTATACTAAGAATTATCTCAATCCATCTTCTTCCCCCTTGATTTTCAAGTCAGGCATCAGCTTAAATATCAGGCCATCCAGCCCACGTTTAACTAACTTGCAAATTAGAATGTTGTGGGATACTTTGACAAATACTTGGTTGAAAGAATATTTACCGCATTCCCATAATTTACTAAGGAAGTTAAAATGCCAGAGAGAAAGAAGGATTCAGAGGGTTAATCTGTCAAAATATGTTCTTGACAAATCCCTGATGATTTCTTGTAATTGTTTTCAGGATACTTACAGATCAATCTCTTTATTATCTGTTCTAGAATCTTCCCAGATACACCCAGCTGTTGGCTGTTGTGTTGTCCTTTTCTTCTTTCTAGAAAATTGAGTTAATATTTGTACTCCTGTAATCATAAGTCACTTCTCCAGTCCTCTGGAATGTTTTTTTTTTAAAGAGAACACTTAAATGTTCAATCCACCATCAGCTAATTATATAAAAATAAGGCTTTCTCTGACCATGTTTCTACAATGGCTCAAGGATCTATTTTCTTTCCAGGTCTTATATATGCCCTTTCTTATTCCAAACGCAAAAACAAAATTCAATTCCTACTCTTTCATTCTACTTTTCACAATGTTCTAGTAGTATTTCTTGGGGGAACCTATATACTCTTAAGGGATAAGTCTGAACCAAAAAAGAAATTGAGTTGCCCTGCCTTTTCTTTCTTATCTGTTAGCATTTTGAGTCTTTACCGATCTGATGGTATATTGATTTTTTTCCACTGTTTTTGTTTTGAACAGAAATAAAAAAGAACCCTTTTTGTTAGCTTCCTCTGCCAACCTCATTTAATTCTAAACTCTAGCTTTTCTGACATAATCTGTATAGTTCTGCACTATTCTTATCTATGCTACCTCAAGGATCTATTCTCTTTCCAGGTCTTATATATGTCCTTTCTTAATTCAAAGGCAAAGACAAAATTCAAAGTGGGAGGAGACTGCAAATGATAGGTAGTATGTTAATAATAATAATAATAATAATAATAATAATAATAATAATAATAATAATAATAATAATAATAATAATAATAATAATAATTTTATTTATATACCGCCCTTTTCCCGAAGGACTCGGGGCGGTGTTCAGCCAGAATTAAAACATAAATATACAATATCATAGTTACCATAGTGTTGTGGAATACATTTGACTACATTAGATAGAATGTGAATATGAAATCTGATTCGCCTATCATCCCTAAATATTACTTATTAGGCTGGGGTTGTTGGAAGGTATGTGTCCGAAAAGCCTTCTATTCTCTACTCTTGGGTTAAGATGTAAAACAGGTGTTGGCCAAAATGATGGTAAAGAAAGTTCTCCGCAATAGCAATGCAAATGAACACCACCGAAATAGTCTCATTCATATGTCTCCTTAAAAGGTAAAGTTGGAGAAGCTCCTAAATCATCCATAAAATATTGCAAATGTGATATGTCTCAGAAATAGGATTTGACTTGTTCAGGGCTTGTAACAATTCATTTTTGATGCTCTTGAAAATTGTTCAAATAACATGTCCGCATATAGGCTATTTGTAGGGAAATACCAGATGGATCATATTTTCTGAGAACAGTCATAGGAAGTTGCATTTCATTTAAAGTATCAAATCTGTTTCTGAATACAGTATATACAAGAAGTCTCTTTCTCTTTGTTTTTGTTTAAAGGGATAAATTGTGTGTGTACTGGACTTTCTTCACACTGCATTTTTCTATTAACCTATTCTTTCTTTGGAAATGGTTAACAAGGGGCTCTCTAAATAGGTACACAGTATTCTATTCTAAATTTTAATCCTGCGTAAGTGGCTGGCATTTCATTCAGATTTAACTAACAATACATCAATCAGAATGATATATCTATATATCATATCGTTGTGTTCTAAATATCTTGTGATCTTTTTCTGCGTCTGCTAGTGATGGCCTTGAGTCTGGCAAGATTGATGTCAGACCTGGCAAAAGAGTGACAAAGTCCAGTTCTTTATTTGCTTACCTCCAATAGACAGAATCTTGCCAGACCAAATCTTTACTACTCTCGCTCCAATTGATATTCTCTGGGAAATTCTACGGAGTTGGCTAATCTGACTTTCTCCTTCTGTCTCCTATCCAGCTCCAGGCTGGGCTTCCTCTTGTCTCACCCCCGCTCCTTGGAATGCACTTCCTCCTTTTTGGGAAACTGCCACTTCACTATAGTCCATCACACCACCTCCTCCTCCTTAGGTACCATGCTTCATAATCCCAGAGCTTCAAAAATCTATTCCTGCTACTTACCTGTAGGAATTATTTAAAATTATTTAAAATATTAAAATTATTTATATCTTCCATCCCCCTACAGTATCTCTAGGCCTTGCAGAAATATGCAATCGGGATTAAACTTATTGCGGAAAGTGCCTGGTTACAGAAATGTTAACATACCATCCTTTCACGCTCCCATCTTCAAGAAGCTTTTTAATGCAAAAGTATAATGGAGTCTTGGCAACTAGGCTGCCTTTGTAGCAATCAATCGGATATTTATTTTTTGCCAATGTCCCACACAATGAACATATGGAAGGGAGCCTTAACAGTTTGTATTTATTTGCTTGCATTATGCAGTTTCTTTATTACAAAGTGGCAGTGAAAGATTTTTTTTTGTTACCCCAGGATCTCTGGTAGCTCAGGGACAGGCTACTTATAAGAAGATGCAGTCTCTGTCTGGTCCGTTGGTGGATTCCCAGTGATTATCCATCTTTTGAGACCCAAAGTGAGATACTTACAAGTTGTCTTCTCATTGTTTTGTGCAATGAGGTGAGGTGCAGAATTAGTATACATGTAGTCTTGAAGTTATTGACTACTAGTGACATTCTACAGGAACAGCATAGACAGCAGATGCATATTATTTAAATATGACAAATACTGTATTTTTTGGAGTATAAGACGCATCTTTTTCCCCCTAAAAGAGGCTGAAAATTTGGGTGTGTCTATACTCCGAATGTAGCTTTTTTGAAGCTTTTTTTCAGCCCTAACAAGGCGCTAACGAGGCACTAGCGAGCCATCTTCCCAGCTTTGCCTGCTCCCTTAACTCTCCGCTGTGCTTTAACGAGGCACTAGAGAGTGAAGCGATCTCCATGCTTTGCTCCGACTCTCAGCTGTTCTTTAGAAGCTTTTTTTCAGCCCTAACTAGGCTCTAGCCAAATGAAGCGATCTTCCCGCTGCCCCCTGTGCTTTGCCTGCCGGAAATACGTAAGATCTCCAACCTCCAGGTATTTCGCTGCGCACTGGAGACCCTGTTGTTCCGCCAGGCCGGGCTATCAACATAATAATTTTAAATTGGGGTATTTTAAATTTTCGGGGTTTTAACTGGGCCAAATCTATTTAATTATTTTAATTTTTAATCATTGTTTTGTCTTGTGTTTTTAAATTGGCTGTACACTGCCCTGAGTCCTTCGGGAGAAGGGCGGTATAGAAATAGAAATAAAATTATTACTATTATTATTATTATTATTATTATTATTATTATTATTATTATTATTTTCTCATTGCTGCTTCCTCTCAGCTGTGCCTTAGAAGCTGTTTTTTTATCCCCAAGCAGGGGATAAAAAACCAGCAAACTAATGTGCTGAAGCTGACCAGACTAAGGACACTAGCCAAATGAATATGTGGTAGGCAGATCCCCCCCCCCTATTTTCCTCCCCAAAAACTAAGCTGCATCTTATACTCTGGTGCATCTTATATTCCGAAAAATACGGTATATGTTCTTTGACTACAGTGGCCATTGAGTATGTTGACTGTGGATTATGAGAGTTGGTCCAGGAGATCTATTAAGCATCAGCATGAAGAAAGCTAGTCTACTTATTACAATCACTACGCCTAGGAATCTGATTCTTCAATAAACTGTGTGAAAAAGCACATTTCTAAAGATTTGCTTTTTCTCCACTTGAAGGCACTTATCCCTGAACACATAATTTCTAAAGTACTGGATGTTTCTTCAGCAGTTCAGCTATAGGAATATTTTAAATATATAAATAATAAATAATCCTTATCACCAATATGATTAATGATGATTGTTTATATGTCCCTCATTTTTATAGTGGGGAAGAGTTGCATCTTTTACCTCAGAATTATTGTATACAGCATTATTCTATCTTGCAGCACAATGATTGGCAAGAACTGTGACTTTCAGACATAAAATCTGTGGCACACATGATTACAAGTGCAAAGAATTCATAGAAAAGCCTTTTCGGTATACATATTTTTTCCTGTTACACAATAATCTAAAACTTTAAGATGTACTGTAAATCTCTCCTGAAGGACATAAAAATGAGGTAGCTCATCCATACCCGAAATGAAACACATGGATCACTTGCCTAAATCCCCATCAATTTCAGTGAAGACGAGTGACTGAAAGAAAATGAATGCTAAAATAAAATAGAACCAGCAAGGGCTATGCAGAGTTGTTAGCATAAAAATTTGCAGCCCAAGAGATTGAGGAAGAATCATTCGTCCTATAATGACCTTGGAAATATTCAATAGCAGGCTGAGAGAGAAAAAAAGATTGTCACTTCTCTTTCTTGCAAAGTTTTGGATAAAGTGAGAATCGGATACAATTGAGAATATGCTAGGATAAGCTAAAACAACTCCTGAGGAGATGTGGAAGTCAGACTAAAGCAATATATTGAAAAAATATGTTAGGAATGGGGCAGTGATGCAGTGGTGGGTTTCAAATTTTTTTACTACCAGTTCTGTGGGTGTGGCATGGTGGGCATGGCATGGCTTGGTGGGCGTGGCTTGGTGGGCATGGCAGGGGAAGGATACTGTAAAATCTCCATTCCCTCCCCAATCCAGGGGAAGGTTACTGCGAAATCCCCATTTCCTCCTGATCAGCTGGGACTTGGGAGGCAGAGAATAGATGGGGACAGGGCCAGTCAGAATTTTTACTACCAGTTCTCCAAACTACTCAAAGTTTCTGGTACTGGTTCTCCAGAACTGATCAGAACCTGCTGAAACCCACCTCTGCAGTGCTGGTATTCAGCCGGTTCTACCCGGCTCAGGCAAACTGGTAGGGGCAGCTGCAGGAGGCTCCGCCCACCCACCCGGATGTTATCACGTCTTGTTTTTGATGATCTGCACATGTGCAGAAGGCCCTGCTCACTGCACACTCACATTTGCAAACTAGTAGCGAAGGTAAGTGAATACCACCCCTGGAATGGGAGAATCTGTAGGGCGTGAGGTGAGTCTCCTGGATCCACTGGGATTTTAAGAATTCTAGCTAGGAATTCTGCAGGTAACATGTGGAAAACACCCAATTTGGAAAACCTGCACTATGGATTAGGTGAGTGCGATAGGTTTTCAAATATGGGCCTGGATTTTGAGATCACAGTAAATCATGATTTATTTAAAGAAGTTTGGCTAAATTAAGATGACCAGATTTTAACATTGGTAAAGAGGGACATTGTGGGCGTGGCTTATTTTGTGGGCGTGGCTAGCTGGTCATGTGACTGGGTGGGCGTGGCTAGCTGGTCATGTGACTGGGTGGGTGTGGCTAGCTGGTCATGTGACCGGGTGGCCATGGCTATGCGTATAGGGTAAGGTGAACAGATTTTAACATTGGTAAGAAGGACACCATTGTGGGCGTGACTTATTGTGTGGGCGTGGCTTGGAGGCCATGTGACTGGGTGGGCATGGCTAGCTGGTCATGTGACCGGGTGGCCATGGCTATGTGTATAGGGACTACTCAGAGGGCTGAAAAGTCATTTCTGACAGGTCCTCACACTTTTGACTGGTCCTCACATTTATGCCCGTGCAGTATTCTTAACAACCATGTCACTCATTTCACAACTGCTTCTCTTCACCATGGTGACAAGATAGGGCAAAAACGTAAAATGTGAGGACAGTCGTAAGTTCGAGGACTGGTCAAAAGTGTGAGGACCAGTCAAAAATAACTTTTTCAGCCCTCTGAGTAGTCCATATGCACAAAAGGACTAACCAGAGGGCTGAAAAAAGTCATTTCTGACAGGTCCTCGCACTTTTGACTGGTCCTCACACTTATGACCATCCTCACATTTATGCCCGTGCAGCATTCTTAACAACCATGTCACTCATTTCACAACTGCTTCTCTTCACCATGATGACAAGATAGGGCAAAAATGTAAAATGTGAGGACAGTCATAAATTCGAGGACTGGTCAAAAGTGTGAGGACCAGTCAAAAATAACTTTTTCAGCCCTCTGAGTAGTCCATATGCATTAAAGGATACAGCAATAGAGAGGGATGAAGGAATGGAAATTAGAGTAGGAGTGAGGGTAAGAGAGGGAGGAAGAGAGGAGGAGAAGGAGAAAGGAAGAGGAAATAGGGAGGAGAAGACGAGGGTGGGGGGAAGAGAAAGTAAGAAGGAAAGAAAAGAGAGGTGGTAGGTTTGAGGAGAAAGATTGCTGTACAATAAAAAAGATGAAAGGGAAGAAAGCCAACCCCAAGCAAATATAAAGATATTAAGAATGAATTGTTAAACTTTAAAGAATAAAAGAGAACAAATATGAATAAATTGCAATAATTAGAAACACACATACAAACATACAATGTATTTTCTTTGAACAGAATATTTGGCTGGTTCACAAATTTAAACAGCGTTTAGTCATTTCAATTAAATTTATAATTTCTATATTTCCTTTTTGCCATATTTATTCCTCATCTATTTTTTAAAAAAAACAATATTACCCTTCATCCTCATCTCTAATCTTAATCAAATTCAATTTTTCCCTTCTATTCTATATTATACCCCTTCCCATTGTCATCTATTTTTATATCCATCCTCACATTGGTTAATTATGTAATTATGTAATACAGTTGTTTAATACAAATTCAACATTTTAATATAAATCAATTAGTTATATAACTATCTTTTTTGTATATTAATCAATATGAACATGAATATTCCAATTATTTCCATGCAATCCAATTTCTTACAAATCAATTAATTATATTTACCAATAATAATAAACCAAATAATTTCCCCCATATATTCCTCCAAACCACAACTTAACCATTTCTGCTTTCAACACAATATACAATTATTAATAGTATCTCAATTATTACAATTCCCTAGTTAAATAGAGCTTTTTTTCTTTTGTGTTTTAAAATCTTGAACTCTCCTCTTTTGCCCAAAATTTCCCATTGTTTGCAGTTTTGTACCTACCTTTTTTGGTGAGGAAAAAGAAAAAGAAAGAAATCTCTCTCTGCCTCATTTTGTCATGTTGCAGGTTTAGTTTCGCTTTCGCCTTTGTTTTCAGTATAGCTAGGGGGAGGGAAATCTGCTCAGGAACTTTTTGCAGCTTTTTGCAGCTAATTAACCTAGCGGAAGCTGTTAACAGGGGCTGTTTTTTCTATTTTTGCAGGCATGGGTCTATTCATTTTTTTTTAACACTGATCAGCTGTAGGTCGGCCCTTTGAAGCCCCGCGGCAAGAGTTTAAAGAGTTTTTTTTCCCTCTAGCCATCAGCGGGGATTCAGGAGGCAGAATGAAAAATCGGGACTTTTTTAAAACGCCGCGGGACGTGGGACAAATTGCTCAAAAGCGGGACGTCTGGTCACCTTAGGCTAAATCATCATTAGCTGGGTTCACTCCAGGGGTGAAATCCAGCAGGTTCCTACAGGTAGTGGAAATTTTGAGCAGTTTGGAGAACCGGTAGCAAAAATTTTGAATAGTTCGGAGAACCGGCAAATGCCACCTCTGGCTGGCCCCAGAGTGAGGTGGGAATGGAGATTTTGCAGTATCCTTCCCCTGGAGTGGAGTGGGAATGGAGATTTTGCAGTATCCTTCCCCTGCCACGCCCACCAAGCCACACCATGTCCACCAAACCACTCTCACAGAACTGGTAGTAAAAAATTTGGATTTCACCACTGCTTCACTCAACATGCTAAATCTTTAGCCATGGATTACAAACATAATAATTCATTTCACGCAGTTTGCTAAACCAAAGCAAAACCTTTTCAGTTAGTCGGGGGGTTGAATGAGTCCTTTAATTAATCCTTACGTCAATCTAGGAATATACATAACTCCTCCAAGAAATTTCTTTGAGATCTCTTGAAAATCTGTTCATTTCCTTAGATGTATTCATGAGGGCCCATCACATCACACCACAAAATCTATTTTGAAATTTATTGTAATGGTAATGCTACCCTGTTTCCCCGAAAATAAGACCCAATTGGAAAATAAATCCTAGCATGATTTTTCAGGATGCTTGTAATATAAGCCCTACCCCCAAAATAAGCCCCAGTTAAGATTGTCAGCCAGATGGATGCATTTAGTACCGTATTTCCCCCAAAATAAGACCTAACCAGAAAAGCTCCAATGTGTCTTTTGGAGCAAAAAATTAATATAAGACCCGGTCTTATTTTCGGGGAAACATGGTAGTTCTTATTTTATAGAAAGCTGCACTGAAACTGAACTTATTTTATAGAAAGCTGCACTGAAAAAAAGAGGCTGTTAGGACAGCTTGCGAAGTGGAATTTGAGCATAAATCTACACACACACACACACACACACACACACACCCCTATAACAATTCCCCCTCTGAATGCCAGAGCTGTCTGTGAACCAAGACATTCAGCTGCAACTACCACTTTACACTCTTGCCAAAAAACTGTGACTAAAAGTGACATTAAATGTTTCATCATTTGCTCTGGCGTGAAAGAAAGTATTTCTCTTCAGAAGAAAAATCAGTAGAAGAGAGGTAATAATCTAAAACTTCTGTGTAGAAATACTATTACGGGGACGTTTCACGGAGGTCTTTGTCAGAGCCACATTTAATTCAATACGAACCTCTGCTACAGAAGAAGTTGTCTGCCACACATACTTTTGATCAGTTCAAAAGTAAATCAGCATTTCTTCCATGGAAACACCTTTGCCATTGATTAAACCAGATGAGCCAATGACAAAGTAGTACTTAGGCAGCCATCTTAATAGAGGTTCCCTAGCACTTGACTATCTATTATATGGGTTTCCTAGAGCCAGAGATAAAACATTCAAAAGCAATACAAAATAATTGTATCTCTTTACTGCCATCTAGTGGTCATCTGGATATTTTTCATTTCAAATATGGCATGCCTAGCCTATTGATTTGATTAATTCACAGGCTGCCATTCTGAAACCTTCACATACATTCTTTTATCATTCCTTTGACAATCATAGAATGAAGACTTAGAAGGACACCTGGAGATCATCAAGTTCAAACCTCAGGTAATACAGGAATCCGGTAATATAGCATCCCCCAACAGATGATTGCCCTGCTTCTGTTTAAACAAGTCCAGCCAGGAGAATCCACCATCTCCCACAGCACTCTACTCCACAATTTAACAGTTCCTACTATTAGTATATGTTTACTGATGCCCAACTAAAATCTACAACTTTGTAATTTAACCTGTTGTTCATTTTTCTAACTTCTGAAACAATCTTGAACAATTCTGCCCCAGCTTCTTAATGACAACCCTTTAGATACTTGAAGAGAGCTGTCACATCTCCCTGCAGTCATCCTTCAATTCACCATCCTAAATTATAGACCCTTTACCATCTTGCTTATTCCCCTCTAGCCATTCTCTCTAATTTGTCAATGTACTTTCTAAAATGTAGATTGTAGTCAGAGGTGGGTTCTAAAATTTTTTACTACCGGTTCTATGGGTGTGGCTTATTTTGTGGGTGTGGCTTGCTGGTCATGTGAAAATTCTTTAGGATTTAGCAGAGGTACTGGTCTACCAGGCTTTTAACTGCTTGCAGAGCTGTACTGGTCTACCCATTTATTTTTGCAGGCGCCGGTCTACTCCTTTGTTTTTGCAGGCACTCGTCTACCCATTTATTTTTGCAGGCACCGGTCTACTCATTTATTTTTGCAGGCACTGGTCTACCCATTTATTTTTGCAGGCACCGGCCTACTCATTTGTTTTCTTTTAACACTGATCAGCTGTAGGGCGGCCCTTTGAAGTCCCGCAGGAAGAGTTTAAACAGTTTTTTTCCCCTCTAGCCGATCAGCTGGGACTCAGGAGGCAGCAATAGATTGGGGGTGGGGCCAAATAAAAGGTAAGAATAATGCAGGGGGTGGGGGGCAGAACTGATTCGGTGACATCATATCATCACCGCTACCGGCTCGGCAGAACTGGGAGGAACCGGTAGGAACCCACCACTGATTGTAGTGCTTAGAACTGGTCATGCTTTATGTTTTCAAACAATTATTCCCTACAGGTTAAGCTCCACTCTAGGAAAGCCAATCCTCTTCTCTCTCTTTTAGCCTTCTGAACAAATAAATGAATGGCCATTCTTGGTAAGGAACATTATTGGATCCAACAACATTCAGGAGAGACCATCCAGATGTGGCAAGGTGAAAATGCTCCTGTGAAACAGGACTAAGAAATTACACAGGTGTGAGGGAATTGTGAGGGTGCGGATTCCGGGGGTAAAGGGGATATCAGAGTCCATTCTGTCGAGGGTTTTTCTATCAATGTGTTGAGTGGGAGGGGCAGATATGGCGGGAGCAGGGGGCCGCATCATGTGGTGGGGGCGCGCACTCGCTATCTTCGAGCGGTGGCACGCCCCGGTCCCCATAGCCCTTCTCGTAACCCAGGCTGTTCAGACTCTCAGGGCCCGAGCCTTCGGCTGCTGTCGTGCAATGCCAGGTCCGTGGTAAATAAAGCCCCCCTCATTTGCGATCTTATTCAGGAGGGGGGAGCGGACCTGGTGGGTATTACGGAGACCTGGTTGGGCCACGAGGGAGGGGTTCCCCTCGTGGATATGTGCCCACCAGGTTTCCGAGCATTCCATCAGCCGAGAGCTCAGGGCAGGGGCGGGGGGGGTGGCGGTTATTATAAAGGAAAGTCTTGAACCGAGGGAGACCACTGTTCCACAGATAGCCGGATGTGAGTCCCTTTTTGTGAAGTGGGGTCGTGGAGTACAGATGGGCTTGTTGATCACGTACCTGGCTCCCTGCCGCGTGGCAACAGCCCTGCTCGAGCTGCTCAACGTCATAGCTTAGGTGGCGGTTGGTACCCCCAGACTTCTAGTCATGGGGGATTTCAACCTGCCATCTGTCGGCGAAACGTCTGAGGTGGCTCGAGAGTTCATGGCTTCCATGATGGCCATGGACCTTACTCAGTTAATTCATGACCCCACTCACACGGGTGGACACACTCTGGACTTAGTTTTTGTCTCTGGTCAGTGGTTGAGTGGCCTTGATACAGGGGATATAGTCATCGAACCCTTGTCATGGTCTGACCACTCGCTCCTTCGACTGGACTTTCTAACCGCTGCACCCCGCTGCAGGGAGGCGGGACCGACCAGGTGGTTCCGCCCCAGGCGCCTGATGGACCCTGATAGGTTCCAGATGGAGCTTGGGCCATTTCCTGAGACTCTGGCTCATGACTCGGCTGAGGACCTGGTGGCCGCCTGGGATAGTGCGGCTGCCGGGGCCTTGGACCGTGTCGTGCCTTTGCGGCCTCTGACCCGGCACCAAACTCACCTGGCTCCTTGGTTCTCCGAGGAGCTCAGGGAGATGAAGCGCCGGAAAAGACGCCTGGAGAGTAGTTGGAGGACCAGCCACTCCGAATCCGACCAAACACTGGTGAGGTCTCATATTAAGACCTACCTAGTGGCGATAAAAGCGGCGAAATCTAGCTATTTTGCCGCTCTTATCGCGTCATCAGATAATCGCCCGGCCACCCTGTTTAGGGTGACCCGCTCCCTCCTCCATCTGGAGGCGCGGGATGACTCCTTGCAGGGCTGAGCTGAGGACTTTGTGCAGTATCTGTATGACAAAATCGCTCAGATTCGGGAAGGGCTGGCCTCTGACTGGGTACGTCCAGACGGGATGACTAAGGCAGGTCTTGAGAGTGTTATCTGGGGGGAGTTCGATCCTGTGGCTCCCGAGGACATGGACAGGGTCCTGGGACGGCTGAACGCGACCACATGTTTATTGGACCCGTGCCCCTCCTGGTTGGTACTGGCTTCCCGGGAGGTGACATGAGACTGGCTCCAGAAGATTGTTAACGCTTCTTTGAGTGAGGGGGTCCTGCCGGCTGCTTTGAAAGAAGCGGTTGTGAGGCCCCTCCTCAAGAAGCCCTCTCTGGATCCAGCTGTTTTGGCTAACTATCGTCCAGTCTCCAACCTTCGCTTTGTTGCGAAGGTTGTTGAGAGTGTGGTAGCACAACAGCTTCCCCGGTACCTGGATGAAGCTGTCTATCTAGACCCGCTCCAGTCCGGCTTCCGGCCTGGGCACAGCACGGAAACGGCATTGGTCGCGTTGGTGGATGATCTCTGGAGGGCTCGGGATAGGGGTTGCTCCTCTATCCTGGTCCTGTTAGACCTCTCAGCGGCTTTTGATACCATCGACCATGGTATCATGTTGCGCCGGTTGGCGGGGTTGGGGGTGGGGGGGCACCGTTTTGCGGTGGTTCTCCTCCTACCTCTCTGACCGGTCGCAATCTGTGTTGACGGGGGGGCAGCGGTCGACCCCGAGGCACCTTGCTTGTGGGGTGCCACAAGGGTCGGTCCTCTCGCCCCTGCTGTTCAACATTTATGTAAAGCTGCTGGGTGAGATCATCCGTGGCTTCGGGGTGGAGTTCCATCAGTACGCTGATGACACCCAGCTGTACATCTCCACCCCAGGCCACCCCAACGATGCCCTTGAAGTGATGTCCCAGTGCCTGGAGGCCGTGCGGGCCTGGATGGGGAGAAACAGGCTCCGACTCAACCCCTCCAAGACCGAGTGGCTGTGGCTTCCAGCGTCCCGATATAGCCAGCTGACGCCATCGCTGGCTATTGGGGGCGAATCACTCGCCCCCACGGAGAGGGCTCGTAACTTGGGCGTCCTCTTGGACGCACAGCTGTCTTTAGAAGATCATTTGACGGCCGTGGCCAGGGGGGCTTTTTATCAGGTTCGCCTGATACACCAGTTGCGTCCCTTTCTAGATCGGGACTCTTTACGTACAGTCACTCAGGCACTAGTCACTTCCCGCCTGGACTACTGCAACGCTCTCTACATGGGGCTCCCCCTGGGGTGCACCCGGAGACTCCAGCTGGTCCAGAACGCAGCCGCGCAGGGGATTATGGGGGCGACGAGGCGCTCCCATGTGACACCTCTCCTGCGCGAGTTGCACTGGCTTCCGGTGGTCTTCCGGGTGCGCTTCAAGGTGTTGGTGACCACCTTTAAAGCGCTCCATGGCTTAGGGCCAGGGTACTTACGAGACCGCCTTCTGCCACCAATAGCCTCCCACCGGCCAGTACGCTCTCACAGAGTGGGCCTCCTCAGGGTGCCGTCCGCCAGACAATGCCGGCTGGCGACCCCCAGGGGGAGAGCCTTCTCTGTGACGGCGCCCACCCTCTGGAACAACCTTCCCCCAGAGTTGCGTACAATAACAGACCTCCGGATTTTTCGTCGGGCCCTGAAAACCCATTTATTCCAACTAGCTGGGCTGGCTTGAGCCAAATTTTAAATTTTAAATTGATTTTAAATTGGGTTGTTTTAATTTACGGCCAAATATGTAATTATTTTAATACTGTTTTTAAATTTTGTATGCTCTGTTTTACCTTGGCTGTGCACCGCCCTGAGTCCTATTTGGAGAAGGGCGGTATAGAAATTAAATAAATAAACAAATAAATAAATAAATAAATAAATAAATAAATAAATAAATAAATAAATAAATAAATAGATAGATAGATAGATAGATAGATAGATAAATAAATAAATAAATGTGGAAGACCAGAGCCTACTGAAATTAAGACCGTAGTGCACTTGCTTCTGAAATTTTCATTCTACCACTTTGGGAGGGAAGAGTTAACCTCCCCTCTAATTACAAACTATTCAGACTGCTGCCATATGGCAATCACGCAACACTTACTAAACAATTAAGATCAGAAAAAAATTCAAGAACTGTAGTCAAATGTACCATCATATGACAATTAGACATTTTGTGACCCGATAACTTTCCCGGGTTATCTAGTGCAGACATGAATAGGCTTTTATTGGATGCCTATCCAATATAATTGAGTAATCTATTTTTAACTTATGTGCATTTGGTCAATGATCACATAGTTCAATAAACTCCCTCAGCCTTTCTGAGAAATGAAACAGTCATCAAGACCATGGAGAAATTTTGGGAACTTTGCAGTCTTGACCAAATTGATTTTCCAACAGATATCCAGATAGTCAAAGTCTCCCAAGATTACAATAACTCTCCATCCTGTAGTCTGGTCCAGGAGATCATTATCCAGGTTTTCTGCTTGACTTGGAGATCTATAACATAGCCTGCAACAATATATTTACTGTTTCTGCAGCTTTGTATTTTTTGCTGAAATGCTCTTGCCTAGCATCCAGGTTCTTGATCTCAGTACATGCATGCAATTTTTTTCACATTTTTTTCCTCCCTTTTCCTGGCCTTGTCCTTCTGAATAATTGATATCTTCCCATACTTTCATTCTATGCCTACATTTTGTTCCAGTAAATTTTAGTAATGCCCACTAAATCATATTCATCTTCCTACATTAAGATTTCTAGTCCATCCTCTTTTGCCCTGTTTTCTATGGATTTGTATAGAAAGGAAATGTTGTCTTTGGATCACATAATTAGCCCCGTTCCTTCTTTTATTTCCATCCTCATTATTGGGTGCCTCCACATCCTGCATAGCCCTCCCTGTCCAATTTCCAGCATAGAAAAAATAGTTAAATCCTTCCCTTTTTAAAATAGAAAGCGCTGACTCTACCGGGACATATTTTATACAGAGAAAGAGTGTGTGAAAAGTTAATGTAAAGTGACATTTTCTTGTCTCTACTCTGGATTCAGGTAAGATTGAGAAATTGAATCTATTTTTGCTGATGACTTTCACTAAGGCCACTTTCCCAAAAAAATGTTTCATGGAAGTGTAATGAGCGAATTTAGGTATAGACATATATCTGCACTTCTGAATCAATCCGCATGCAATGTTATTAACATATAGTTCTCATACATGCAACTTCCTTCCTCTCCTCCTCTTGTTTTCCATTCTTTCTCCCCACTCTTACCCCCATTTCCCTCCCACAGCTCACTTGTAATCATAACAGTTGGGAAAGGTTCACAAACACTGTTATGCCCCATTGAAAGTATAGAACAGAGATGGCTAACCTTTTTGGCACCAAGTGCCCAAAGCACATGTGCGTGCACAAATGCACTCACACGTGTGCATGAACACACCCATAATGCAATGTGCATGTGACCCCTCCCCTGCATGCCACACCCCCCATGCATGGGCACGCAACCTCCTGCATGCGCCTCACCCCATGCGTGTACATGCAACCCCCCCCACGTGTGCCCCACCCCCACTCATGCACACATGACCCCCCACGTACACCCCACCCATATATATGCGTGGAAGAGACCCGAAAACCAGCTGGCCGGTCAGAGGTATGCATGCATGCACGGCGGAGCTAAGCTGGGGCAATGACTCGCGTGCCCACATAGAGGGCTCTGTGTGCCACCTCTGGTATGTGTGCCATAGGTTCACCATCACAGGTATAGAATATAGAATGATATAGAATGCAGGCAAGGAGATTTTCAGTGCATTTGTTGAGATCTATTTGTCTATCTATCTATCTATTATCTATCATCTATCTAATCTATTGCCTGTCAGCCTCCGCTTTTACTGCTTTGGCTGCCATAAGAAACGGGAGGGGGGAGAGCTAGGGGGCCTGCGAGGGGAAGCGTGCTGGAGGAAGAACGAAACTTTGGAAGAAACGAAATTGAATCTTTGAAGTAGCTATCGGGTCAACCATCGTGGCATTCCTGATTGATGACGCTGCCAGATGTGCTTCCACCTGACCCTGGGAGACCTTTGGATTGGATGATTTACGATGGACAGTGGGAGGGGATGCTTTCTATATGCACTTTTCGCGCTTATTGCCTTTAATTTCAGCTTATCCTTGGTTGCGTTCACTTCATTTCTAGTAAAAGTACCTTTCTCTATAAAACATGGAGTTTGGGTCATTCTTTCCTGGACTTTGAAGGAAGCATGCCTGACATTGCCTATAGTTCTCTATCTATCTCTCATCTCTTTATCTCTCTCTATATTATATGCATTAACAGAGGGATACAATCAAGATCAAGTGAGGTACTTGATACCACTCTATAAAGCCTTAGTAAGACCACACCTAAAGTACTGCATCTAGTTTTGGTCACCACACTATAAAAAAGATGTTGAGATTCTAGAAAAAAATGCAGAAAAGAGCAACCATTATGATTAGGGGACTGGAGACTAAAACATAGGAAGAATGGCATGGCTAGTCTAGTGAAGAGAAGGACCAGGGGAGACATGATAGCAGCGTTCCAATATTTGAGGGGCTGCCACAGAGAGGAGGGGGTCAAGCTATTTTCCAAAGCACCTGAAGGCCAGAAAAGGAATAATGGATGGAAACTGAACAAGGAGAGATTGAACCTGGAAAAAAGGAGGAATTTTCTGACAGTTAGAACAAACAACCAGTGGAAGAGAAGTTGCCTTCGGAAGTTATGGGAGCTTCATCACTGGAGACTTTCAAGAAGAGATTGGACTGCCATTTGTCAAAAATGGTGTAGGGTTTCCTGCTTGGGCGGGGGGTTGGACTAGATGACCTATAACCGTGATGGCAAACCTGTGGCACATATGCCACAGGTGGCACACAGAGCCCTCTACACGGACACCTGAGCCATTGCCCCAGCTTAGCTCTGCCATGCATGCACACATGACTTTCACCGGCCAGCTGGTTTTCAGGTCTCTTCCACACATATATGGGGGTGGGGCACATGTGGGGGGTTGCGCATGCATGCGTGGGGGCAGGGCGCACGTGGGGGGGGGTCGCATGCACACACATGTGGTCGAGGCGCATGCAGGAGGTGCCCATGCATGGGGGGTGTGGCATGTGGGGGGGTCACATGCACATTGCATTATGGGTGTGTTCACGCACACGTGCGAGTGCATTTGTCCACGCACATGTGCTTGGGCACTTGGTGCCAAAAAGGTTAGCCATCACTGACTTATAAGGTCCTTGCCAACTCTGTTAATCTGTTAATCTGTTATATCTATATATTTCTCTCTATCTCCCTAGCTCTCTATCCCTATCTCTCCATCTTAATCTAATCTAATCTAATCTAATCTAATTACATCGGTAGAACTTGTGAATCGTGATGGATTTCAATGGGTCTTTTTTACCTGTAGCTTTCTCTAGTTCCAGCTCAGTGCTGCAGTAATTATTTATAGCTCATTTTTTAATAACCGCGTTGATGATTGCAGTATGCCACATGCTAGTTTATTTGTATTCAGTTTGAGTTCAGATAATTGAAGTCCAAGCTTCAATTTCAACATAGAAAATAATTATAATTACTTGTGCAAAACTCAGAATTCTGAATGACTTCAGCTACAAACTGTAGTATGTTAGCTTTTTTTAAATGAACCCCTAATGAGTGAGTATTAACTTTTGATTAGTAAACTGATTTTGAAGAAGACAAGTATATTAAAGATTTAAAGGCAGCAGTACTAAACGTGAAAATCAATTTAAACATGATCATTTGCTTAAGAGACAAAAATGAACTAAAAACTCTTGAACTCATGAACTACTTTCCTGAAGGTTACAACTTAAACATGATGAAGCTGAACATTCAGGGCCAACTTATTTTGGGGGATTAAAAGGCATAAAGATAAGAGATGACAAGAGGGAGAAAAACACCTCAGAAATTCCTGATCAGTTGGTGATGACTTTTGGGGGTAGGTAATTTATTTTAAGTAACTTTTTCCTTTTCTTTTTGTTTTGTTTTTTTTTTTTAAATATTTTTATTGTTGTCTTCTGCTATCAACTATTCATTTCTATTAGGACATTTTGACAGAACTGCCATCTCACGTCTGCATAGTGCAGAGGGGAGGGTGGAAGGAAGGGAGGGAGAATGCTTGGGGGAAAGTGAAAGTAATGGAAGTAAATGTACATCTCTGAGAGGGCACTTCAAGGTCGCTCCGCTGTGAGAAGAATGCAGCTGCAAGCCAGGTCACACCCAGAATGACCGTTTCAAAAATATCTTCTTTGAAATTGATTGGACAATGGAGGGGCAGCAATGGGAAGCACCAAAGAAGAGGCAAGTTACACTTGAAAAATTGGTGCTAATTTCAGTTCTGGCTTTGCTCTGTCTACTGTATTTCGTTTGACCTTTAGTAAACTATACCTTTCTCATCAAATGGAGTCAAGGACCGTTAAAGATTCAAGTTGAGGTAGATCTGACATTTTCTTTGCCTCCCCCACCCCTATGTAGAAAGAAAGAAAGGAAGGAAGGAAGGAAGGAAGGAAGGAAGGAAGGAAGGAAGGAAGGAAGGAAGGAAGGAAGAAAGAAGTGGCTTTGGAAAAGAAAGATTGCTACCATACTGGGAAAATGGGAGAAAAAACTATTTCTAAAACAATTTTTTTTAAAAAAAACCAAGATTGAAAGTAAACAAAAATAAGTTAAATCTTTCACTGTGTCTTCTATGCCTGGCACTATTTTCATAACACTGTGGTTTACCCTTAATCCAATTATTTAGGTTTGCACGACATAACAAAATAAAAATAACATGGGTGGGATTTGTATAATAGGCTAGGACAAGGTCATGAACAACTTCAGAGGTGGTAGGTCATAAGGGAGAAATCACAATTGTAAGCATATTTCAGTATGTGGTATATTTATTTCTGGCCTCCCTCAAATCCAATTAAATAGTTTTGTTTCTGAGAAAGGAAGAGTTCTTTTTTTCTGTCTATCTTTTTTCAAATGATATGTTTGTCTAGGTCATGAATGCAACTCTATGTGACCCACAACACATTAAAAACAAGACAACACAACAATGATACCAATAGCAATGATATCCTGCAGTGGCTGCAGTTTTAGTTTTCATTAGAGGGCATTCTTTAATTGAGGGCACCCAGAGTGTGCCTCTCCTGTCAAACTTGGTATAAAGTGCAAACAACTGGAGAGATGCAGTCTTGCAAATAACTGATCCCACGCCAGAAAGGTCTTTATTGGTGACAACCAATACTATGAATTCCACTCAGAAATACACTGTGAGCCAATGCAACTCACAGACCAGAGGGATAACATGAATGAACCAAGATGCACCCATAATTACCCATGCCACTATATGCTGGACTAGTTGCAACTTCTGGATAGCTCCAGGCAGATGTCATTGCAGTAATCCATTGTGGAGATGACTAAGGTATGAGTGACTGTGAGCAATGCCTCCAAGTCCAGAAAAGGGTGCATCTGGTACACAAAATGAAGCGATGCAAAAACCCACCTGCTCTTGAAACAAGAATTGTGAGTCCAGGAGGACTTACATATTGTACACTGGTTCTGTTAAGGAGAATGAAACTCATCCAGATCCAAAGATGGATGACCATTGGATCTAGGGGGCCCTAAAATCCAAAACTATTCAGTCTTTCTTGCCAGGGTTGAGCTGAAGCCAGTTTTCCTCCATCCAGACTCCTATAGCTTCCAAACACAAAGACAGAACGTCCACAGAATCACTCAGTAAATCCCAGGTAAAGAGGTAGAGTTGGGTATTATCAGCTAACCCTATGCTATCAGATGATCTCACCCAGCAGCTGTCAACCCTGAAGTGAACCTGGCTGAGGCCATTTTAGAGGCTTCAGGATTCCCACACAACAGTGGGAGGGGGGAAATAGTTAGATGGAGTTTTGTAGTCAAAACAATAAAGTTTTGCTATGGGAACCAAGGACGTTCGCACAGGTGGCTGGCCAGAGGAGGAGTGAAGTAACCAAGCAACCGGCCAGCAACTGGATTGGACAGCATGATCAGTGACTTGGGTGAAAGGGGAAATGTTTACTTTTAATTAGGTGAAAGCCACAGGAACTTTTAGAGTCAGCTTTCACCAGTTGTGCCAATATGATGTATCCAATAAAACTGCTCTTTGAGGAACTTGCCTGCCTCTGAGTTCTGCTTTCTATGGGTGCATTATTTGGAATGCTCACATCAGCGTCATATAGACATTAAATAGGAGTAGGGAAACCACTGAGCCCTGAGGGACTCCTCAGAGAAGAGGTTAAGGGCTGTATCTCTCTCTCTCCCCCCTCCATCATCAACATCAACTGCACCCAGAGAAAAGAGAAGAACCAGCGTCCTACTCCTAAAGTTCAAAGCCAGTCTACAAGGTTACTATTCAGACCTAGGCATTCCCAAACCACAGCACAAATTCCTTGTGCTGACAAAAACCCCTTTTTATTAAATTACTGTGAATTTCTCACATTCACATCCAACAAAGTCTTTCAAGAGAGCATTTACAGTCACAGACCTTATCTGGCTTGGAGAGCTGCCAGGCTGATATCTTCAAAACTTGGCAAGGATTCTGGAGACTTCCGGTTTGGCGTCCCAGCAATGCAGTCAGGGAAATAGCGGGCTCTGATGAGCCCCGTGAAAACTCTGACTGACGAGCCACCACCGATGGGTCTTTGGACCGAACCTGTCTTGTGGGGACAGGGGAAGGAGAGGGGTGCCTCGGACTGCTGAGAGGAACAGGCAGGTTCCTCAGAGGCTGGAGGGAACCCTCTGAGTTGGCAGCGGGGGGAGGCAGCCATGGCAGCTGCTACAAAGCTGGGACAAACCAGGAAAGAATTGTGCAGGAGGAAAGAAGAAAGAAAGAACGATGTGCTTTGAAGCTGGGTGAGTGACACCAACCCAGGCGAGAAAAAATGTTAGACTATGGACTTTTACTAATAAGACCCCCAGTCTTAAACAGCGCCTGTAGATTTGCAGGGCTTGAAAATTTTGTAAAGTAGGGGATAATTAAGGAATTTACTTTAGTACTGATTGTTTTGGACGAATTGGCTATTAACAAGTAAGAAAACTGAGTTTTCCTTCAAACTGGAACTGATTCGATCTTTGGAAAAAGAGAAAAGTGACAAATAAGGACTTAACACCTTTAAAAGTTAGATGAAGCAAGGCAAACGGATGGTTACATAATTGCTACAAAATGGAGATTGCTGTGACTAAGCGAAAGTCTTCTGTTTGAAAAAGAACTATTTTGACTGGCTATTTACCCTGGATTACTTAAAAAATAACTATGGATTTTTGGATTTTGGAGACTCCTATTCTGCCTATGGGTGGTTTTATAAAGAAAGAAGAAATATAATGGAACTAATAAAATCGAAACTAACTGGCGCAGGGACAAAAGAAGTGGTGCAGGAACAAAATAAGGAAACTGATGGATTCTACATGGAACAGACTTTACAATAGAATTAAAATGATATATAGAGTTTCAAACATGGATATACTGATTTTGAAGTGGAATACTTATGGACAGATAGGGAAATGAAGAAATAAAATAGATAAACTTAAAATGTAATGTTTAAATGAGTTTTAAATATAAGCAGAAGGTGTCTATGGAGAAATAAAGATGGAAAATAAAAGAAGGTAACTAAAATAGAAATTTGATGTTAAGGTGGTTAAAGACGATATTTTTACAAAAGCATAAGAGTATATATTAATATGAGACAAACTTAAGAAAATTTATTAGACTAAGGGAGAATAAGTAGATAATATGTCTGATGCAATATGTTGTAATTTTAAATTATAAAATTTATTATACTATGAGAGAACAAGTGGAGAATATGTTTGATGTAACATGTTTTAATTTTAAATGGTAAACAAAGTTAAGAATGGTAAATATGATTAAATGTGAATGATTAATGAACTATTGGATGATAAAATAAGAAACACAGACTTAAGTAACAAATTGCTATTGAATTTAATGTATGTTGGAAATGATCAACATTAAGAAATAGGTTGGGAAACACCCTGGAAGAGTATATTTGGAAATAATTAAATAATAGATAAATATACTGAAAAGAAAACACTCAAAATAAGATATGCTGGGTATCAGCCAAACAAGAGGCGGAGATGTGGAGGAGAATATGCTGGAAATCAGCCAAAATAAAATACGCTGGAAATCAGCCAAATGATAGTTGGAGGTATGGAGGAGAATATGCTGGAAATCAGCCAAAATAAAATATGCTGGAAATCAGCCAAACAATAGTTGGAGGTATGGAGGAGAATATGCTGGAAATCAGCCAAAATTAAATATGCTGGAGATCAGCCAAACAATAGTTGGAGGTAGGGAGGAAAATATGCTGGAAATCAGCCCCCCCCAAAAAATGCTGGAAACCAGCCAAACAACAGTTGGAGTTATGGAGGAGAATATGCTAAAATTCAGCTAAAATAAAAATTGCTGGAAATCAGCCAAATAATAGTTGGCGATATAGAGGAGAATATATTGGAAAATAGTCAAATTAATATGGGGTGAAAAAGAATATGTTGGAAGACAATTAAAATGAAATGAAATGTTTGAGATTATTCTGTGTAAAATGAAATGTGCAATAGATGATAAGCTCAAGAAAATTAAGTGTAAATTGACAAAGTTTAAGATCTAAAGATTGGATGAAATGGGTCCAGACATTAAGTAATACAGATAGAATTTTGATTTATAAATTGAAATAAAAATAGAGTTGTATATATTGAAAATTAAGATTTGTGGTGATAAAATAGTAAGGTAAATATTCAGATCAAGAGGTTATAATATTTCTTAAATTTGTGTTTTGATATTGATGTTAAAAGGAGTAATGGAGAAAATTTTGGAAAGAGTTAGAATGAACTTTGATTTATATTTGGATATAAAAATGAGTGGAGTTTATTTGGGAATTAAGATTTGTGGTGATATAATAGTATGGCCTAAATTAAGATGTTAGAATTTATGTTAAAAAATTTTGCTTTGATTTGTAATTTTAAAAGATGCAATGAGGAAATTTTGAATGGAGTTTGTTAAAAAATGTAAGCGATTGTATCTATTTATGACCGGATCAAGACTTCGTTCTTAAAAGATATATTTTATGTTTATGTTTGAAAAAAAATAAAAAAAATATTTTAAAAAAAACTTGGCAAGGATTCTTGGAGAGTCACGAACCTACTAAGCAAACTAATTGTCTCCTGCAAACTCCTCTCCCTGTTCGCTCCTCTTTTATTCTGTATGGAAGGGGCCATTCATTGTCCACCTGTGGCCTTACTCCCAAGTCAACCCTTGTTCCTCAGCTGTTCCCTGCATTTGGCAACTCTGCACATATGCACACTGGGAACAGGCTCCAGCTATTCATCTACCTCACTGATGTCTGACTCCAAAGGCAATTGATAACTGTCAGACTGCCCTGGCCCCATCTCTGCTTCTGATGCAGAGCCTTCCCCAGACTCCAGGACTAGCCCATGTTCCTCCCCAACCTCCTCATTGTCCAAATCTGCTGCCAGCTCTGCTGGCTGCTGGCAGGCCACAATACTTACCATGATCAATGGTATCAAAAAGTGCCTAGAGATAAAGAACAAGGATGGATGCATCACCTTCACCCCACTCCTACTAGGTCTGAAACCCATCTGAAAAGGGTCCAGATAATCCACTTCCTCCAGATTCTTCTGAAGTTTCCATGCAATATTTTCAACCACCTTGTATTAAAAAAGGAGGAGTTGGGAGATGAGATGAAAGTTATCCAAAGTGGTATACAGCTATTGATACGGTGTTTCAGTCAGATTATGCATATAATCTTAATGCACAAAATTTCTTAGTGATTTTATTAGGAAAATACAATGCTATGCTTCTTTTTTTTTAAATGTTCCTTTAGTCCAGGGGTCTGCAATCTTAAACACTCAAAGAGCCATTTGGACCTGTTTCCCACAGAAAAGAAAACACTGGGAGCCACAAAATTCTTCCCGTGCCTGACTATTTCTTGAGTGGCCACAAAACTAGCATATGTAGTTGAAGTAAACATTCTGTTTTCTTCTGAAACTTTTCTTTTCTTAGATTTATCCATGGTTGGCCTACCAGGGGTTGAAAAGCTCAATAAATTGTGTGTGTGTAGACAATGTGGATGTTGCACATTGGCGGTTGTGACACATATTTTGAGTGACAGGGAGCCACAGCTGAGGGGTGAAAGAGCCACATGTGGCTCCAGAGCCGCAGGTTGCTGACCTCTGCTTTAGTCTGTTTTTAAATACGTAACACTAAAGGCACTTTTTGCTTTAGAGAATAATCTAAAGATAAATACTGTGCTTCTGAGATATCAGAAGACATATGTCACAAGCAAGTTTAATAGTGTACCTCCAAAACTCTAAATATGTCTGATAAATGATAAGCTAAAACAGAATCACATTAGATTTTTTTTTAAAAAAATAGAGCAATGATTTACTTGAGGCTTCTAGGGCCCCTTTAACAGTTGCTCCTGAATTACAACATAATAAAGCAAAAGGCAAAAATTACTAAATATTGACAGTGTATAATTAACTGAATTAAGTGTAATTCAGTAATCTTAATTTTTAGAAGGGCAAAGATGTCTCTAAAGACATGGATTTCCACAACTTGTAGCTGCTTATATTAAATACGACACATGCAGCACTGCACATGATATGCTCTGCTCCTTTTTGACTAGTATATGATGCTATGCTGCTTGTACAAAGTGGGGGGTGGGCTACACTTGGGCCACAACAATATTACACTGCTTTTATCATTCTGTCCTCCCTTCCCCCCTGCAGATACGGCTCTCTAAAGACAAGTCTGCTGCAAAACATTTATCACTAGATGATATCTTTCCTCTTAAGGATAGAAGAAGATTATATAGCTCTGCTGGATCCTGGCCAGATAGCTGAGGAGAGGTGACAAAGACAAAGAGAAAAAAATTGGTATAAAGAGACTAAGTGGAAAATAGAGATTTCTTGATTTATGGGGAGGATTCATGGCAAACTAGGTGTCCCTGAAGGAGCAAAGATTACATTGCGACAGAGATTGGTAGCCACATGGCAAATTCTGGCCAGCAAAGTCTCTCCAGAAAAGGAGAGATCTGGAGAGCATCCATTTGTACTCCAGACAGCTGCTTCTCATGAGTAGATTGTAGGGACTGAGTATTTTGCAGTTGGCTCATAAATTGAGCAGCTGAGAATCAAGGGATTTCAACCAAGCTTATAACCATAATATAGCCTCTCTATATTTATTCTCTTTACCATCCTCTCTAAGCAGTTTACAGAGTCAGCATATTGCCCCCAACAATATATCTTTTATGGTTATAAAGTTTGCCACGCTTCATTTCTTAAATCATTTTTGGAAATTGCTTTTTAACTGCTTTTCAACTATTGGGAACCTTTTGGAGCAACAGGTTTTATAGCATCAGGTGAGTTTTCTTTAATCCTGAGTGAATGGAGATTTAAAAATAAGTTTAAGGGCTTTAAAAAAATCCTTTTTTTTTGGAATAAACAGCAAAAGGATGATCAGAACATTGATTTTTGGAAAGGTACAAATGGCAATAGCACTTAGACTTATATAATGCTTCATAGTGCTTTTATAGCCCTCTCTAAGTGGTTTACAGAGCCAGCATATGGCCTCCCAACAATCTGGCTCTTCATTTTACCCACCTCAGAAGGATGGAAGGCTGAGTCAACCTTGAGCCAGTGAGGACAAATGGACTAAGGATCCAGGTAGATTTGAAATAAGATTTTCAATTAATGAATAATAAGAATCTTTCCCATGGAAAAATGATATTTTTTATTTTTTTTAAAAAAAAACTAAGATGGGAATTTGAATGTTGGATATTAGAGGGAATGAGAAAGAAATAAAGACTTACTAATACAGAATGGAACCAAATACTTTAACCTTGAACCTATTGAAGGATATCTGTGAACAATGGACCCAGAAGTTAACTTTCAGAGTGTCTCTATGTGTTTAAAAATGTTATGATAGAGGATCAAATTTTACTGGAAAAGACTGAAACTGATTTAAAAGTAGATTTAAAAATGACAAGCTACAAGAATGATGTGGAAAAAGATGCTGCGTTGGATACACAAATGAAACTGGCTGATGTCTTATAATTAAAAGGAATATACAAATGGCAACCAAAAAACTGGGTGGGAGTAGATAACTTTCTTTATTGGATTTACAAAATAGACCTGTTAAAGTTTTGAAGGATTTGTGAGAAGTGTTGTGGTCTGCTGGCAGCCTGCAGAGCTGGCAGCAGAGTTGGACAGTGAGGAGATTGGGGAGGACCATGGGCCAATCCTGGAGCCTGGGGAAGACTCGGACGGGGGCTCTGCATCACAGGCAGAGAAAAGGCCATCTGGGAAGTAAGTGCTGCCTCCAGAGCCTTCATAGTCGGACCTCAGTGAGGCAGAGGAACAGGGGAAGCGCAGAGCTGCCAGAAGGCAAGAACAGCTAAAACAAAAGGGACGACTTGAGAGTAGGGCTGAGAGATGATTGGCCCCTCCCATAAGACTTAAAAGAGGAGCAAAGGCACGTGGGCCTTTGCAGGAAGCAACATTTGTTCATTCAGTTGAGCTCAAAGCTCTGTTTGATTCTGGACTCCATGTGGCTTTGCCAATTAGGTCTTTGGCAGTGTGTTAAGGGAGATAAAGGTGGGTGATTATCCTGAAGGACTCATCTGTGAATGAACAGAATTCACAGCTGTTGCAATAAATGAGGTTTTGGGGACTACTCATGTGTTTTAATGACTCAGGAAGCCTAGGCCAGAGCAAGAAGAGACAAAGAAACGATGAACTAAAGTTCTAGGATATTATTTGAAGGGATTAAGGATCACAATTGTTAAAAGTAAAATGAAGTACTATGAAATTGATTTATTTGATTAAGGTTAAAATAGATATATTGTTATCTCTGGTAATCCTTAGAGGGCTTTTGCTGACACCATGGCTGAAATAACAAGACTTTAAAGTTTGTAGATAAGAGCTGGGATATGAAAAAAGAACATTAGTTTTAAGAGAAGGTGATACATTACTAAAAGTATTTATATTTGTGGGTGAAGTCATTTCTTTATATATTTCTTTTCATTTTCTTTAGTCTCTTCTTTTTTTTCTATTATTCTTTCTACTTTTTCCAGCACTTTCTATTTTTATTCTTTTATTTTTTTATAGTTTGTATTATTACGTTTAATAAAGTTACCATAAAAATAGTGATTTCTTTATTCTGACCACATCATGAGCAAAGACAGAATGTTTTGTTTTTCCTTGTGTTTTGCAGAGGAATTTTGGAGAGTCTGTTTCTTTGGGATTTAAAAAAAAAACTGTGTTAAGTCCTTGCTATTTCAGATTTCAAACATATGGGACACATACCACGTGGTACTATACGTTTTCTACCCTTTATTTAAATATGGGTTTATTACATACCCTGTAGTTGATTAGATTCCATGTAGGTTACAAACTCCAATGGCTAAATTTATAATCACCAAGGTCCAATTAATGCTTGATCAAATCACATAAAAGTAGCTACTTTAAGAATATTCTGCTGGACCTTCTAGTAGAAGAACCTGTGAGAAAGGACCAGGTTGAGCCCAAGGCAAGGTTCAAGCACATCATCAGAATTGGATCCCTTCGCACCCACAAAAGTCTAAATCCAGCTCACCTTGAATTCTGTTGACTCTTATCTACCACCAATTTGTTTTGACCATTAGTAGTTTATATTCTTGTAGAGAGTGTCAGCATGCAATAAACCTATAGTCATTTGAATCACCTTGCTTCCTGATTTCTTGCACTTGATACTAGCAGGGATGAAAAAGTTAAGGACGCCCATTGAAGTCAACATTTGAAAACAGTGATCCAATATCAAAGATGAAGATTCTCAAGTAGATGGATTGTATTGTCATAGATGGTAGACACTGTGGCCCAGCAATTGGTGAGAGTAATCTTAGTTTCCTACTAAAAAATGACCCATTGCTGGCTGAAGGAGGATAAATTCCATTTTATTCCTACCCTCTAATATTTGAGAAAAATGCTCTGTTGCATTAGAGATATCAACCCTATCTAAACATGTAAACCGTCTCCTACAGAATCCAGTTGTAAATATTTATAGTCAACGTCTTTGTTTAAACCCAGAGAATAATTACCGGAATTACTTACAAAAGATTTTGGTCACAGAAGCTAACTTCCAACTGGTAAATGTAGCTGTAAACATATTAAATTACCTCCATGGACAACACACAACAAATACATAATCTGAGACAGGCAAACTGAAATAAAAACTCTTAAATCATACACTTGGAAACAGATCTTGAAATAATGGTCGATGGCAAGTTGAATCTGAGCCAACGGTGTGATATGGTTACATCAAGAAAATAATAATAATTTTCAAGTAATGGGAAATTACAGTTCCACTTTATTCTGCATTGGACAGGCTCCAAATCAAATATTCTGTCCAATTCTAGGCATTACACTTTCCGAAGGATTAAGAGAAAGTATTAAGGATTTGAAAGTAACTGAGACTGAAGGGCTTAGAAAGGTTTAGACCAGGGGTCTCCAACCTTGACAACGCTAAGCCTGGAGGACTTCAACTCCCAGAATTCCACAGCCAGCTTTCTGGCTGGGGAATTCTGGGAGTTGAAGTCCTCCAGGCTTAACGTTACCAAGGTTGGAGACCCCTGGTTTAGACTTGAGAAGACTAAGGTTATGGTCTTCAAATTACTGAATGAAATGGCATGCACAGACGTTCTAGACTTTATTTTTTATTGTTCCAGAGTGCAACAAAGACTTGACATAATGGATTCAAGTTTCAAGGAGACAGATTGTGTTTCTTTTTCTAAGAAGAGCAGTTTGACAGTGGAACCAATCAACCATACAGACAATGAACTCCTTTGCACTGGATATGTTCAAGTGCCAGCTAGTCATTTGTCAAAGATACTTTAATGTATCTTTCTGCACGAAATAGAAGGTTGGACTTGCTGGTATAAATGGTTGTTTGCAACTTGTTCCTTCTAGCTTATTATTATCTATGCTGTAATTACATCGTTATATTATGCTGTAATGATTTCTAATGGAATGAGATTATTAGATTATTTCCCACTGGTTTCTGGTTGCAGATTAAATTCACGGCCACACAGTTTAACGGTGATGAAGAGGCAACATATTTTAGAAGCAGCTTTTTTTAAAACAACAACAACAACAACAACAACCTGGATTTTCAGGGATTATTTGAAAGATTCTGAACACTTTCAGAATTGCAATTGTAGATATTGGGACTAGAAATGTCATATTTTATAGGCATGCTCTCTTGGCATAAAAAAAAAAGTGCACATACTTTTCCTAGCCTAATGATAGAATAATAAGGAAAACAGCCCTCTGCTTTCTCTTAGGCTCTGAGCCAGAAAAATGTATTAAGATAATTTTATTAATGAAATATGAATATGTATTAATTGCATTTCTGTCTGAAAGAGGCTCAAAGGCAACAGACAATTGTAGCTGCTATCACCTGCAATTTTGTCAGGAATGTTGTTACATGCAAATATTGAAGACCAAAAATAAGTTGCGGTCCAAGAAGGTTGGTAGTTCTGTTTTCTGTGTTGTCTGGGTAGCCCTAACCATGCCCCCAAATTATAATATAAAAACTGGAGGCATAGGATTCTCCCCAATTACATAACTTCCATATCGATCAGACTCTGATCAGAAAGTCTAATAGCAATCAAAATATGGCAAAAATACTTCAGGTGACTGAGAACCCACATAACTGTGTCTTCATATTATGCAATGCTATATATATATTCTGATTGGGAAGTGGTGGCTCAGTGGCTAAGATGCTGAGCTTGTCAATCAAAAGGTTGGCAATTCAGCTGTTCAAATCCCTAGTGCCATGTAACAGGGTGAGGTCCTGTTACTTGTCCCAGCTTCTGCCATCCTAGCAGTTCGAAAGCACATAAAAAATGCAAGTAGAAAAATAGGGACCACCTTTGGTGAGAAGGTAACAGCGTTCCGTGTGCCTTTGACGTTTAGTCATGCCAGCCACATGACCACAGAGATGTCTTTGGATAGCACTGGCTCTTCGGCTTTGATGAGCACCACTCCCTAGAGTTGGGAAAGACTAGCACATATGTGTTGTGGCCCCGCCTTCTGAGCCTGTCCCATCGCAGGAAGAAAGCTCCGAGCATGAGGAAGAGGAGTCAGCCAGGCCTCCCTCTCCAGGCCCCTCCCCTCTGGCATTGTCTCAGGTGCCGGCCGAGGGAGAGGAGACAGCTGGTTCGGATTAGAGTGACGAAGAAACATCATTCCTGGACGCACGCCTCCGAAGGCGTGATAAACGATTGCAGCAGCTTAGGAGGCGTGCTAGGGATTAGAACTGAGTCACTGGACCACACCCCAGAGACTATATAATAGAGGGTAGTGGTCAGGGATCCTTGTGACGAACAAAAGCAAACCTTGGATAGTCACTAAAGCCTCGTCCGGAACTGCTGAGAGAAAGATTTATAGTGTCGGACATTTGGACTCTTGAGTATTTATCTTTCTGTTTTACTGTGAAAATAAAGTCACTTGGCAGACGGTGTGTCTATCGCTGCCAAGTGGGAGATAAGACCTGGGTGCGTTCCAAAGTGTTTCCTTAACCCTCGGCTGGCTGTGTTTGTGTGTGTGTGTGGACGGGGACAGATCAATATGTGTGAGGGGAGCCTTTACCTTTACCTTCACCTTTACCTTCACCTTTTATGTATATCCTTGGGGTAGCTGGCAAATGACATGATGGACATCACAAAAATGGAATTCAATTTTCTAATTTTAGCCATGGTTCATTGACTAAGCCATAATGATCTGGATTGCTGGATTTATATAATGCCACTGAGTTTAATGTCATGTGTGAATCTAAATGTGATTACGTTTACTCATCATGAAAGGCCATAATGTGTTTCTTTGATTGACACTGAATGTGTTATAATTTGTGGTTTATAAGATATAGTTAAGGGTTATGTGTAATGTGAGCTTGGCTAACAGTGGTTAATTCAAACAAGCAAATAAACCAGGATCAAGGTTCCAAGTAACACTCCTTATGAAAGAAAACTCAGATGCTTGAGTTTCCTCAAAGTTACATTTTATTAGAGATGTCATATTGGCACATCTGGGAAAACCCAAATCTGAAAGCTTCCAGGTTTTCCCCACCCAAAGGAAAATTCAAATCCCTGCCCAGCACCCACAGGTCCATCACATGGTCCAATCAAAGCACAGTCCCAACTGGAGATGCCTCCCAGTTCCAGTCGCACAAGGCAAGATGTCCTTGACTCTCTGAGAAAGGAATGTTATTATGACTATATATCATCCATACAATCCCCCCTCCCAGTTTCCCACAGTAGTAAATGTGGCATGCCTGAAGAGCCAACGAAAAGGATGGCTTCCAGGCCTGACACCAACCATAGCTTGACATAGTATTGTATGTCCTCCAGTCTACTCACTGCATCTGGCTCAAATATTGTGGTGGTTTTTCTTCTCCCATGGTGAGGTTGGTTACTAAGTCTGGAACAGACTTCCTTGCCTTCACCACTGTTATGTTGGATCAATATCTAAATAAAACCTTGGATTTTACTCTTATATCTATACAGCCATCATGATCAATACCCCTTGATCGTTAAACTGTGAAAAATTATCAGTGAAAACAGTGCATTTAGTTCAATAGTTATAAGAGGAACTACTTTGATCGTCCTTGGCAATAGACTTTTTCAGTACTCAGAAAAGAAGAAATGAAGACTATTTGAAAGGCTCCTGGTAGTTAAAGCTACTGTCAGTTTGTCTCATGCAGAAGCCTTTGGAACCCGGCTTGTTGGCAAGAGAAGCCAAGCATAAAGGGTTTCAAAACTCCTTCTTGTTTCACAACTGAGTAATCCTGCAATCAGTGCATGATTGCACATCGAAAGCCTTTATTTTTTTTAAGGCATCATATGGTTAAGCTAGCAAACAGGATTCTAGCAAACAAATAAATGCTGCAAGGAAATGATTTACTGTCAACTTCAGGGGTGGGTGGGTGAGTGGGTGAGCGTTGTGGCCTGCCAGCGGCTTGTGCCGATCGTGGCTGATCCCAACGACGAGGAGGCTGATGTGGTGTGCCAGCAGCCTGCTCAGCCGGTGTTCACATCAGACAGCGAGGAGGCTGAAGAGAATGTGGCGTCAGAGGCAGAGACTCAGCTAGGGCCTTCAGAACCTCCAGAGGCTCCTTCAAGTGGAGAGGGCGAAGTGGAGGAGCCTCTTCTCAATGCTCGAGCACGCAGGGCTGCCAAAAGGCAAGAGTGGCTACTCAGGAGGAGGAGGTCTCCTCGAGAATAAGGCTTGAGGATAATTGGCCACTCCCTTAGCCTATTTAAGTCACACGCCTTAGTAAGTTTCTTGCTGGAAACAACTTGTAATTATCATCAGAGCATTTTTGGAAAAGTCTTATTGTATCTTGTTTTCTGGGCTGGTTGCCAACCTTTGCCGGACTCTGGTTTATTCTTGCTACTTAATAAATTTGATAAGGACCGTTGGTGTGTGTCAATATCCTCGGGAATCCGGAGCTGGGGCAGAACAGTGAGGGTGCTTAGACTGCTCTGATCTAATAAGCACACAGGGGCTCTATAGGCAGAGCTGGGAAGGCATCTTGGACAGCAATAAGGAAAACGCTCTTATTACTGCAAACTGCACCAAAGCCCCCTCCCTGCAAAGGAAAAAGTTAGGGCTGATTCATAAAACACAGTTGGCCTTCAAGAGTTGGCAAAGCTACCAGTATAGAAGAGCCTTGAACCATCAGAAATGAAGGAATTTAACCTTCCACTGTTCTCATTAAATAGCACTCACTCTGGAGGATTCTTATCATTTCAAAGAAGTGGCCCATTTAGGTATCGCGCTGCTGTATTTAAACATTCTGAACATGTATTCTTTCTCTTGGCTTTTGCCTCGTTAAGCTGGAACATTTTATTAGCCACCTAGGTTTACAAGCAGAGTTAAGATAAGACGCCCCACTGCATTTTCGCTGTCCAGAAAGGGAGTGCTGAAATGGAGTTTCAGTAAAATATGTAAATTGCGAGGAATTAATTGGGTCAGACTCCTGATGAAATGTGATTGCACCTCCTTTATTGCGCAAGATTAAGAAAGTGCCAAGCATAGATAGTATTTTCTCCCAGGGTGGGCAATCCAAGGCCCTCCAGATGTTGCTGCTGTATCACTTCTGGCAAACCCAGCCTCTGCCCTTGACCGACAGTGAAGTATGATAGGAGTTTAGCAAAGTTAGAATGGCCACCTATTTGCCATCCTCATTGTATCTCAGAGTCAACCTGCAATGGTTTTAACACTAAAAGGCCCTTGAATTACTCAAGTCTGACTACGATGGAGAAACTTGAACCCCTTACAGTCTGTATGTGCAGAGATGCTTTTAATATAGAGATGATGATATGCATATATATTGAGAAGGCCTCCAGAAGGTCATTCTAATTACTTCATGAATAGACTACTGCAACGCACTCTTTATGAGGCTACCCATGAGGACCACTCAGAAGCTACAATTACTTTAGAACTCAGCAGCATAATAGTCACTGGCATGACTTAGTAATGCCCATGTGCCACTAGTGCACAGCACTCCACTGCCAATTGGTTTCAAGATGCAATTCAAGGGTTTAATTATCACCTATAAAGCCTTTCAAGGCACAGGACCAAGTTATCTGAACAACTGTCTTTCTCCAATGTCTTCTGCTCCTTTGACTGGGAAAAATGGGTAAAATCAACAATGTCATTTGCCAGGATCTAAGCAATATGCCTTATTTGTTGTGCTCATCATCTGAATAACATCTCCCTATAGAGTTGTATGGCTCTCATTCTGAAGTCTCTGAAAACTCTGTCTATACTATAAAAGATATGGGGCATCCATCATGATGCCACTTCTTCCATCTTGCCTTTTTGACACCTTCCCCTCCTATGGATCAGGGGTGAAATGCTCCCGGTTCGGACTGGATCGCCCGATCTGGTAGTGATGGAGGCGGGTAGTTCAGAGAACCAGTAGCAAAAATCACTGCCCCCCCCCATGCCCAGCTGAACCACGCGATCATCAGAGTCTTTTTTTTCTTTTATATGCCTCTGATGATCCAAGCCGAGTTGCCTGATCGGCAGAGGCTTTTTAAAAAAGCCTCTGCAGATCAGGCAACTCAGCTTGGATCGCCAGAGGCATTTAAAAGAAAAAAAGATTCTGATGATCAGGCAACTCAGCTTGGATCGTCAGAGGCATTTAAAAGAAAAAAAGCCTTTTTTTCTTTTAAATGCCTCTGACGATCCAAGCTGAGTTGCTTGATCATCAGAGGCTTTTTTTCTTTTAAAAGCCTCTGACAATCCAAGCTGAGTTGCCTGATCATCAGAGGCATTTAAAAGAAAAAAAAGCCTCTGATGATCAGGCAACTCAGCTGGGATCGTCAGAGCCTTTTGAAAGCATTTTTTTACAACCTCTTTGCCGAAGAGGTTGTAGAAAAAATGGTTTTAAAAGTAAAAAAAAAAATTGGCAACGCCCACCCAGTCACATTAAACCCCCCACCAAGCCAAGCCCACAGAACCGGTAGTAACAAATTTTAGATTTTACCACTGCCATGGACATTACTGATGAAGACCTATTCTCTTTATTTAAAAGGAGCAATAAGGAGTCAACTTATTGCCTTCACCTTTCTAGTTGTCCTCAACAGCTTGGTTTCCACTGTGAGGCTTAAATATGTTTAGATTATGCTCAGAAGGTTGAATGAACTCATCTCAACATGTTTCATTGGTGTGGTTCCTTGAAATGTCTATGCAACGCACAGAGTCTCACAGAGTAACATACTGTGCGACCCTGAAAATGACATATGTGTAGCCATTTTATATTGTCTATTCTTTTCTTAGCTTTTAGGTTTACTAGTAAAGGAATTTAGTATTACTTCAGGTTCGTCACTCTCTAACTGTTAAGAGATAAAGGGCAGGGGTGAAATTCAGCAGGTTTTGACAGGTTCTGGAGAACCAGTAGTGGAAATTTTGAGTAGTTCAGAGAACTGGCAAATACCACTTCTGGCTGGCCCCAGAGTGGAGTGGGAATGGAGATTTTGCAGTATCCTTCCCCCTGGAGTGGGTTGGGAATGGGGATTTTGCAGTATCCTTTCCCTGAAGAGGGGTGGGAATAGAAATTTTGCAGTATCCTTTCCCTGCCACACCCACCAAGCCATGCCCACCAAGCCACACCACACTTACTAAGCCACACCAACAGAACAGGTAGTAAAAAAAAAAAAAACATTCCACTGATAAAGGTGGAATGTTATGTCTAGGTGGCATTCCTTCATGTGGGAACAGGGAAGATGCCTGCAGCTGGTGGAAGGTGGAGTTTGGAATCACTGGACTGATGGCCTGAGAATTGATTGGAGATTGTGACTTGGGGGGGGGGATGTTTCTGTTTTTTGCTTTTTATTGGGTGTAATTCTGGATCCAGGTCAGAGTCAGAATTGCATCAAGTCCTTGCCAGACTTTAATGGAAAATGGATACCTTGGATTTTATTTCATGGGACATGTCACTTGGAAGCTTCACATACTGGTTGTTGCAGCTGGAGCATTTTTCTATCGTTCCATCTTGTGCAAAACCAGATTAACTGAATAAACCAGGATTCAATGACTCACCCATGAACATGAGATATCTTATAATATTCCCATCTCACTTCTAGGATCAAAGACATGCAGGGAAAACTGCTTAAAAGACGCAGCATACAACAAAATAAGGTGGAAGCAGGAATGGAATTTCTTTTTATGTGTGTGTGTGTGTGTGTGTGTGTGTGTGTGTGTGTGTGTAAAGAAACTCCATTCCTGCTTCTACCTTATTTTATCATAGCACACACACACACACACACACACACACACACACACGTGATTTCTACCTAGGCCTATTTTAATTCCAGTTGGTTCCCTGGATTTCAATTCTTGGGGGATGACTGTCTCTTGGGTTTCCTTATCAGAGAATTTCAGTATCTGAAATTATGCTTGATAGACACAGAATCGGGGAAAGCATATTTTTATAAAACCCTAATTTCAAGCCACACTGCAGGAGAAAAGCAAAATCTACCCTTATCCCAATAGACAGAATTTCCATTTGCTGTGGAGTTCTTCTCAGCCATGATTTATATTTTTAGCAGAGAGTAAATTTATTAGAATGAATCAGCTTTTTAATTCCCACTCCCAAAATTGGCCATGGTTTGTTAAAGTCTGAGTGCTTCCTGTATTGCCTTGTGACCAGGGGTGGGTTTCAGTGGGTTCTGACCAGTTCTGGAGAACCGGTAGCGGAAATTTTGAGTAGTTCGGAGAACCGGTAGTAAAAATTCTGACTGGCCCCACCCCCATCTATTCTCTGCCTCCCTAGTCCTGGATGATCGGGAGGAAATGGGGGTTTTGAAGTATCCTTCCTTTGAGTGGGGTGGAAAAGGAGATTTTACAGTATCCTCCCCCAGGAGTGGGGAGGGAATGGGGATTTTACAGTATCCTTCCCCCAGGAGTGGGGAGGGAATGGAGATTTTACAGTATCCTTCCCCTGCCATGCCCACCAAGCCATGCCATGCCCACCAAGCCACACCCACAGAACCAGTAGTGAAAAACTTTGAAACCCACCACTGCTTGTGACACTAGTTTAACAGAAGAGGGAACAAGGTTGTCTTCTCAGCCTTAGAGCTAGCAGCCTTGGTCAGTTTATCTAGTGAAAGCTTCCAGAAAGAAATTACATGACAAATGATAAGTAGAATGAAATACTAATCATGATTAAAGGAAATCACAGCTTCGTGCAAGCTGAGAGCTTAATGTTCTTTCCTTTGCTTAATCCAGTTCAAAACTGGATTAATTTTTAGAAGGAAAAATTAATGGCCTCTCCTGATAGCATAAATGTTGTGTGAAACAGATGGCTTGTTATTTAGGGAAGAGAGGGGATGAGGATAGGAGGCAAAAAGCTTGTAGTTCATTGACTCCTAGAACAGCAACATGAAGAAAAGCCCATTCAATAAGCAACAAAAGTTAATTTCCTAAAATTAGTTTAATTTATGGAGGCTGTAATACTGTGGACAGTGACCTGGGAGTTCGTCAATTGCACTTCATTCTGAGTAGACTTCTAGAGTCTACCCTAGAAATCCCTTGAATTTCGAGACTCTGCAAATGAGAACCCTCTTGAGTGAAGATCTGTGACAATTGGGTTATGACAGGGTGTGCCATGATTTATTAGAATATTCCATGGTTCTGACCCTTGCACAGCATCCAAGTCAAATGGTCTACACCAGAAGTGTCAAACTGAAGGCCCGAGGGGTGCTTAGATCTGGCCCGTGGAGCCACCCTGGAAACCGCGAAAGTCCAGCCCGCAGTGCCTCTGCCAGCAAAAACAGAGCTCGGGAGGGCTACATTTTTGGCCTGGACAACTTCCTGCAACCCTCTGCCAGTGAAAACAGAACTCGGGGGGCTCCATTTTCACTGGCAGAGGGTTGCAGGAGGCCGTCCCAGCCAAAAATGGAGGTAAAGAGCCCATTTTCGCTGGCAGAGCACTCGGGCAATAGGCGCCCCTGACACGAGTGATGTCAAGCTGGCCACGGCCATCCTGGCCACGCCCCCGTCACCCCCCCAAAGTCAAACACAAACCTGATGCGGCCCTCAATCAAATCAAGTTTGACACCCCTGGTCTACACAGAGACCTTAAACGCAGATAAGATGCTTTTTAAATAGAAAACAACTTTGCAAACTATTTCAACAACGATACTACAGAGGGGAGGATATTTCTGCTATTCTGTCTCACCTCACCAACACTAGGTTATGGATGTACATCTGTGTTGCCAAACATAAACACCCTTTACGAAAGTTAGAAACCAGCAATTGATCATGCATGCTAGAGCTGATAAGCACCAGCACTTTTTTTTAAAGCACCTGCACCTAAAGTCCCCAATTTTCACCAATTTGTCCTTAAAGAAACACCGCAAAGGCATTTCTGTCCCAGGATTCTACGCGGTGTCCTCATTATGCAGGAATGCCTGTAGCTTTTGAGATGTTGTTCAATTCTAATTCCCAGGACACTTCCAGATTAATAGCTTTTCTGTCTCCAAGCCTTCTGATTCCAGTATAAAACATATCCAAGATTGATCTTGGCTGTTTTGACTGCTACCTGATCATCCTTGCAGCTCTTCTCATGCATATAATAATCCAGGTAAAGTGAGAGGAAAGAAATGGACCAGAGTTAAGTAGAAAAAGATAAGCTATTACAAAAAAACCAGGCTTCTTGTTTGTGGGATAATGATTGCCCATTTCAGAGAAAACCACATGAAAAGGAAAGCTCCCCATTCATAGAAACAGTGGAGAAAAATCAAGAGATGCCCATCATCTGATCATCGCAAGTTATCTCAAGATTGTCCCTTCACCTCGGAACTGTTTTTGCTCTCCTCTCCTCTTATCATCTCTATGGATTCTCCCTACTGAAATACGTTTTGTTGGAACTAATATTCTCAAAGAACAAATAGCTGTACAATTAAATTATGGCCCTTCTCCATTTTCTCTTACAATGACATAATTAATGGGAAAGTTCAGACACAATGCATTAAGCCACAGCTTGCTGTAAGGCCCAATGCATGGGTTTAACATCCTACCAAATCATATACCATGTCTTTACAAATCACGATGGGTCAATTCATGAAACAAACCAAGCAAGTTATATTATCTGTTTCTTTATTATACATATTTTTAGGCTGCTGCGATTCGACAAAATTGGAAAGGGAAGGAATAATGCTTTTACTTTTTTTTTTAACATTGTCCTTATGATTGCATTTACGTTTCTATTGTGTTTGCCATTCAGATTTCATTGTAAAAGGGGTGCAATATAAATCTAATTAATTAATTAATTAATAACTGACTCCTGATGACTTACATAGAAATGATACAATTCAAAACATGCAATCAAATATCAATTATTTAAAAAAAGTATAACAAATACGGTAAATAAAAGAATAAAAGTACATTAAATTTCCTTTTTAAAAAAACCAAAACAGTTACAGTATTATTGTTAAGAAGGCACCAGTTACTAAAAGCCATGAGTATTGATAAGACTTTTGTTACCTGTTTAAGAGATTTTGGAGACTCACTCGATCACATAGAAGGTGAGCAGTAATGTCTTAATACAGAAGCAATTAATATTACTACCAATTGAGGTTATAAATTTTGATTACCACTGTGTATATAATGGACATTTAAATAACAGATGTGATGCAGATTTAAGCACAGGCTTAGATACCAAAGATCAGTGACTCTGCTTATTGTCATCCTAATAGGCATCATGCCAATTTATGGCAGAGTAAAAAGTCCATGAAGAACATGTTGGGTATTAAAAATATCTAGGGATAGTCCAAGAAGCGGGAAACAATTCCACTTATAGTAACTATGAGAAATGTTGGCTGTGTCAGTTTTAATATCTATTTGTAAGTCCCAAATCATCTGCTTTAATTCAGCAAGAGTTTCACCAGGCCAAGAGCTGAAAGTTCTGCCCAAGCAAGACGACAATGTTCAATGTTGTTAATGTTGGACCAGGGAAGTTCCCTCCAAAACTTGCTTCGGTCAAAAGGGGCTGGCTTATGATTCAGATTCTGCAGTCAGCAGAATCATAAGCCAGCCCCAAAGGTGATACAGACTAATTCTAACTAGCTTAAAGTACGAGCAGTCAACTGAGAGAACTGTGTTTTAATTTTTAATACTTTTTTTTTAATTGAAAAAGTTTTACAAATACATTTTCTCCCCAATTACCCCCCCTAACCCTCCCTAACCTCCCCTAACCCTCCCATCCCCCCAGGACTTCCATAAAATATAATCCATATCAAAATCACATTTTATAAAACTTGAACCCCTCCACCCCCTGTATATTTTTCACATCTTCACAAAGTTCAATTATTCTATCCTTATATAATACTTTCAGTTAAAAGCTATCTGATATTTCCTAGTTTGATATTTATTCTGCACATAATCTTTTTCCACTCCCATACGTAAGTCTCTTGTGTCCAATCTTTTAAGTATGCTGAAATCTTCGCCCTCTGCAAAACTGGCCATCTTCAAAGTCCATTCTTCAATAGAAGGCATAGCTTCATTTTTCCAATATTGTCCTATCAGTAATCTCGCTGCTGTAATCATATACAATATCAACTTTACTTCACCCAATGTAAAACCCTTAACTAAGCCCAATAAAAACAATTGTGGAGAAAACTGAATTTTTTTCTTTAAAACATTCTGCATAACCCACCAAATTTTTATCCAAAAAGCCTTCACTTTCTTACAAGTCTACCACATATGATAATATGTGGCATCTAGGCAATCACATCTCCAGCATTTTGGTTGAACATTAGAATACATACACGATAATTTCTTAGGATCTAAATGCCACCTATAAAACATTTTATAAAAAATTTCCCTCAGATTCTGCGACTGTGTAAATTTAACATTCTGGACCCATATTTTTTCCCATGTTTCCAACATCACTGGTTCTGCAAAATTTTGTGCCCATTTTATCATGCAATCTTTAACCAATTCAGTTTCTGAATCTCTTTCTAGCAAAACATTATATATACCCTTTTAATATGCATTGGACCTTTCTCTTTTATATGTCTAACCAATTCTTCTTCATGCATCATTATACCAGTTTTTTGGTCCTCTTTCCATCTCAATTGAAGTTGATTATACTGTAACCAAGATAAATTAATCCCCTCTTCCAACAGCGTTTCTAATGTCTTCAGTTGCCATCTGCCCGCATCTGTAAAAAGAACTTCTTTATATAACCCCCCCCCGAGTGACATTATATTTGTATTCCACATGATATGACCAAAATCCAGCCATAACGGTATTTTGTAATCCCATTTGAATCGGAGCTTCTTCCAAACTCTCATCAAAGAGTTTCTAAGTATGTGGCTTTTAAATACTTTATCCACTTTGTTCTCATAGAATAAGTATGCATGCCATCCAAATTCAAGATCATGACTTTCTATATTCAATATTCCAGTCTTTTTCCTTCCAAACCAATCACTTGCTTGCATCAAAGCTGCTGCTTCATAATATAATTGTAGGTTTGGAAGTTTAAGACCCCACCTTTCTGGAACATCTTGCATAATTTTCAGCTTAACTCTCGGCTTTTTCTCATTCCAGACAAACTTGTTCACTCCAGTTTGCCATACTTTTAGTTGTTTATCATTTTTAAGCACCGGAATCATTTGAAATAAAAAAAGAAATCTTGGCAAAATGTTCATCTTAACTGCTGCTATTCTTCCAAGTAGAGACAGCTGCAGTTTTTTCCAGGTCTCCATGTCTTTCTGTACCTCTCGCCACAACACCTCATAATTATTTTGAAACAATTTCATATTTGATTCTGCAACCTGAACTCCTAGATATTTAACTTTTGGTACTATCTCAAAACCTGCCTTACTTTCCAGTTCCTGTTTTCGATCTTATGTCATATTTTTGACTATCATCTTAGTTTTTTTCTGGTTCAATCTAAATCCTGATACCATACCATATTGTTCTATAATGTATTTCATCTGGATTATTGATTCCATCGGCTGTGTTAGGGTAACAACCGGATCATCTGCAAATGCCCTTATTCTGTAATCCTCTTGCCTTATCACTATTCCCTTCAAGGTGCTCGAGTCCCATATTGTATTCAACAAGACTTTTAATGTTAAAATAAATAACAATGGGGATAACGGACAACCTTGTCTTGCTCCTTTTTCAATACTAAAATTTGTTGTCAAACTTCCATTAATAATAATTTGTGCCTTTTGTTCTTGATAAATTGCTGAAACCGCCTGTATAAATTGATCCCCAAAATCCATCTTTCTTAAAGTCTTTAATAGAAAGTTCCAATCCACTCTATCAAAGGCCTTCTCCGCATCCAAGAAAACCAGCACTGCAGAGATCTGTTTATTCTTCTCAAGATATTCCAATAAATCTATAACTTGCCTTACATTATCCTTCATGTATCTGCCTTCTATAAATCCCGCTTGATCACAATGAATCACCTCTTGAATAACTGGCATCAACCTGTTGGCTAATACTTTTGCAAATATTTTATAGTCATTATTCAGAAGAGATATTGGTCTAAAATTCTCAGGTTTTTTAGGACCTGCTTGCTCTTTCGGTATCAATGAAATATAAGCTGTTTTCCATGATGGGGGTATTTTAATACTTTTGATTGGATGATTTCTAAGCTTGGGATTCCTTGTAGGTACACATCTCAACTCCATACTTTAGCTTTAAATAATTTTGGATGGCAGATGGGACATCAAACTGACTTGCAAATTTAGCAGTCACAAGGGATGCTTTGGGGATTCTTATAAGCTGCTCTCTTTATATCTCTCTTCAATTCACCAACTGGTAGAAAATTGAAACTGAACCTTTCACTGGATCTGTCCTGCAAAAAATCCTGATCATTAGAAGGCAGCAATACACCAAAAGGCAAGACAAAAAACAATGGTTGGAAACCAATGGAATAGCTAGCCTGACTGGAGGTTTTCAAAAAGAGAGACTGGACAACCATTTGTCTGAAATAGTATAGGATCTCCTGTTTGACCAGGGGGTTGGACTAGAAGACCTCTGAGGTCCTTCCAACTCTGTTTTTCTATTTTCTATGTTCTACATACAGTGAATGTATGTCTGGACATGGTATCTTTGGCCGAAGAGGTTGTAGAAAAAAAATGCTTTTAAAAGCCTCTGATGATCCCAGCTGAGTTGCCTGATCAGCAGAGCTTTTTTTCTTTTAAAAGCCTCTACCGATCAGGCAACTCACCTGGGATTGTCAGAGGCTTTTAAAAGCATTTTTTTCTACAACCACTTCAGCTGAAGAGGTTGTAGAAAAAATGGTTTTAAAAGTAAAAAAAGAGGAAAAGTTGGCCACGCCCACCCAGTCACATTACCACCACCACCACCCCCAAGCCATGCCCACAGAACTGGTAGTAACAAATTTTAGATTTCACCACTGCTCCGGAGTATGCACATAACTCCCAGATGGCCCTGGCTCCATCTCTGCCTCTGACGCGGAGCCCTCGTCCGGGCCTTCCCCAGACTCCAGGACTGGCCCATGATCCTCCCCAGCTTCCTCACTGTCTGACTCCGCTACCAGCTCTGCAGCCTGCTGGCGGACCACAACACTACCATTTGTTTAGTGACAGTTCAAAGTTACAACGGCACTGAAAAAAATTGAGTTATGACCATTTTTCACATTTACGACCCTTGCAGCATCCCCATGGTCACATGATCAAAATTCAGATGCTTGGCAACAGGTGTTGCAGTAATTAAGTGCAAAAGAAACAAGGTAAAACATGTAAGATTTTTTTTTAAAATTATACACCTGAAATCCTCTTACACCTTGAAATTCTTTAAGAACTCAATATAAAACATAGTTATTCCATGCATATTATGTAAAAATAATTCTGAGCTCCCACAGCAAACAAAATTATCAGGCTCCAATCTATATACAAACACTTATTAATATTTCTATAATTGGATCATAAGCAGACAAGGCTAAAATTAGAAAGGAACATTTACATTCCTACCTTTATTTGTTTGCAAAGCTAAATCTGAAGCAGAAAGTCTTACGAAACGACAAAACATAATCAGAAATATCACTAAGCTATAATTACATTGACAGTTATGCATGTTTGTGCATAAATTTGATGTTTTGTGTTTGAACACAGCTTGAACTCAACTTACAACCATTTGTTTAGCGACTGGCCAAAGTTACAACGGCACCAAAAAAGTGACTTTTGACTGTTTTTCACACTTATGACTGTTGCAGCATCCCTCTGGTCATGTGATCAAAATTTGGATGTTTGGCAACTGGGGTTTGTGACCTTCTGAAAAACAAAGCCAAGGGGGAAGCCAGATTCACTTAACAAACGTGGCAAGAAAGGTCATAAAATGGGACAAAACTCACTTAAGAACTGTCTTGCTTAACAATGGAAATTTTGACTTCAATTGTGATCGAGGACTCCCTGTACTTGATATTATCTCCTATAAGCTTGAAAATAGGGATTTTAATTACTGATGTCATGTTAAGCTCTTCCTTTCATCATCTCTTCCATCCCAATTACATTGAAAAACATTTATTAATGGGGAGAGAGCGAGCACTCAAAAGAGCATGCAGTGCAAGCAATCATCCTATTGCATACAGTATATCTAATGAATTACAAGAAATCAATTACACGGTGGTCATTAATATTATCCTTGAACTACTGTCTAGCTGAATGCTTACCAGATCTTATTACAACCAAGGAAGAGGCCATTGGAGGAACCATAGTGACATGGCTATTTGCACAGAGCACAAATGGATAACTCACAGCCCATGTGAGGTCTACCTTGCTGGATGCTCTCCAAAGCATCTTTAGCATGGACAGAAAAAAAATCTTCACACATAGTAGGTGGAGTTAATGCATATATTGTGTCTATTGAATAACCCTACATTCCAAAAGAAATTTTAAAAATGGTTTCACACAATTTGGTGGCATTATGGCATTACTCTTTCATGATCGCTACAATGCAGTAAGAAATAAATCAGAATAAAATAAAGTAGCAAGGAGTGGAAATAACCATTTACATATAGTGTAATGTAGGATGTGGTTGTGGCTTATTTATTTGTTTGTTTGTTTATTACATTTATGCAGCCAGCCATCTCACTGCTGTTGGTTACAAAGCTAAAAATACACAAACAACCACTTGCAAAAAAATTATTAAAAACAATAAAACTATTTAAACCATAAAAAACATAACCTCCTGGAGAACATAACTGATTTTCCTAAAAGGAGACCCATTTGACAAATTCTCCACCAATGTCACCAGATTGCCAGGCCAGATAGCAAAACTTCAGGCTCTTTCAGAAAGCCAACAAGATCAGTGGAATAACAAGTGGAAGCAGTATGTTTGTCCTATAATTGGGTAGACCAGGTTGCCCTGATAAACCGATCTCACCAGAAAAAAAACACTTAATATCTCTCCTGATATAGCTGGCAAAACAAGGAAAGCACATGGCTTAGAGGATAATACATCTATCTGGGCTCGAATCCCAGAAGGGGATGGCTAGCTGATGAGAGCTAAATAGCTTGAAATAGATCTATACTAGTCTCCCTTTATTTCTTTGTCGGTAAACATAAATTCAACACGACTGCCTGAGAAGGCTCCTGGGTTGGAACTGAAAGGTGAAAGTGAAAGCAGTGTGCTCTGTCCCATAACTGAGTAGATCAGATTGCCCTGATAAACCGGTCTTACTGGAAAAAAACACTCCAACAAGATCATGTCAGAGTATGAATATTCATAGATTGGAATAGGCATAGCAACAGATCAGCCAATGGGGACTGTTTGGATAGACATGATAACAGGTCAGCCAATGGGGACTGTTTGGAAATTGAAACAGTATTTGTTTGTATGGGACCATAAGAGACACTTTGGAGTCTGGGCGTGGCTTAGACTTGCTGAACTGTATATAAGAGTTGGTTTGGCCTCTGTAACGGGTGCCTCTGTACAATATATCTGTATCTCTGTATCTCTATTCTGTAATGACTTGCTTCTATGAATATTGCTTCTGTGTTCTTGATTTTGTATGCTGATTTCTGATGTATGGTATTGTATATAAAGAAGTTTCTTATATATAATTTTTTTAAAAAAATTGATTTATATGCCGCCCTTCTCCGGAGACTCAGGGCAGCTTACAGTGCGTTAAGCAATAGCCTTCATACTTGAATCCTGCTGAAGTTCATTTACTTGTGTGCTGGTCGGATATGCTGCACAAACTCTGACAGATCAGGTCAACAATCTCACCTCAGGGGGGATGATGTTCCAAGGGGCAGGCAAATGGATGGGTCTGCCTGGGTCCCATCAGATGACATTCCTTTGCAGATGGGACCCATTAAACAAGGACCAGGAAGACCAGGGTCAAATCTATTCTCAGTTCATTGGACAATTTTGGTTTAAAAAAAATCACTATCTCTCACTGGGGACTTTGGACCAATTGTTATCTCTCAACTAAATTCATCTTATAAAGTTGTTATAGGAGGACAGAAGTGCTACCAGCTCTGAACGTGAATTCTTGGAGAAAAGGCAGCTTATACAGCTGATGAATTAAGCAAACTAATACTAAATGGCAGCAATAATAAAAAGACAAATTTTGCATTCATTTTGAAAACAAACTTAATTCAATGGGAGTGAAAAACATTCCACAGCCCTGGGACAATATAAGCCATGCCTATACCCTGCATTGTTATGAGGAATTCAATAGGGTGAGCATGTCTTGCCACTCTACATTTGGCCTAGGAAATGGCACTAGAGTTGTTCTTAGGTTCATATTCCTTGGTAACTGCACTGGGGGAAAAACAACATGGTATTAACCTTATTTGATCCCAGAAACCTTTCTAATGCAATCTTCATCATTATTTAGTAAAAAGAAGCCCAAGTTCCATAGGCTTTGTTGCTGTTGGCAGTCAAAATTCAATGGCATTGATACTTCATTACTTTATAACTGAGTGATTACAGTAGATTTCAAACAGAGAGTTAAGAATGTACTCTGTGTCCCCTCTATCACTGACTCCTCTTTGTCTAAGATATGGCTAATGTCGAGTCATTTCTTTCGGTTACTTTCTTTCAGTGGACAGAGAACGTGGGTGGCTTGATTTCTCCACACTCCTTTAACCATTTCAGAATGGCAGCACTGACGTAGACTTAGAATAACTTCATTGTCACTTTGAATGTACACTAATCGGCATACATTAAAATGAAATTACATTGCATACAGCTCTCAAAGGGTCTCCGCTTCTAATATAAACATAACAGAATTTTTTATTGGCCAAGTTTGATTGGACACACAAGGAATTTGTCTTGGTGCATATGCTCTCAGTGTACATAAAAGAAAAGATACGTTCATCAAGAATCATAAGGTACAACACTTAATGATAGTCATAGGGTACAAATAAGCAATCAGGAAACAATATCAATATAAATCGTAAGGATACAAGCAACAAAGTTACAGTCATACAGTCATAAGTGGGAGAAGATGGGTGATAGAAACGATGAGAAGATTAATAGTAGTGCAGACTTAGTAACTAGTTTAACAGTGTTGAGGGAATTATTTGTTTAGCAGAGTGATGGCATTCAGGAAAAAATTGTTCTTGTGTCTAGTTGTTCTGGTGTGCAGTGCTCTATAGCGTCGTTTTGAGGATAGTAGTTGAAATAGTTTATGTCCAGGATGTGAGGGGTCTGACAAGATATATATATATATATATATATATATATATATATATATATATATATATATATATATATATATATATATATATACATTTTTTGTATAATTGTGTATTTACCCATATATAATATATGACACAGAGAAACCACACAGTCTAATTCGGATGTATACATGTACAAGGCGAGAGAAACACATCTTGCGAGTTTACCAGACGGCTGGCCTAGGGAACAAAGCTGTTACAAAATCTGGTAGTCCTGCTAGAAATACTTCAAACCCTCCTCCCAGAGGGGAGCAACAGAAAGAGACCGTGAAGTGGGTGTGTGGGGTCTCTAACACTGCTTCGAGCTCTAAGCACATTGCAGATACTTATAAGCAGTATCCTGAATGACAGGAAACGAGCTTCCTATAATCTTTTCAGCTGTCCTTACCACTCTTTGAATGGACTTTGTATCTGAGGCACTGCTGCCACCAAACCAAACCAGTGATGCAGTTTGGTAAAATGCTTTCAATCACGCCTCTGTAAAACGTGGCCAGGATAGAACGAGAAAGATGTGCTATCCTCATCCAACACAGGAAATGCAGACACTGGTTCGTACACTTCACTAAGGATGATACTGAAATCCAGCGGAAGGAGTTCCTTCATGATATTAACCTTTGGAATTTAAACAAAGTGTTGGAAACCAGATAAGGGGCAGACCACTGGAGATATTAATACACAGTGAATACACCGATAACTTTTGTTACCTCATAACTAAGCATAGGACTGAATCATTAAAGAGCATGGAAATCAGCATTCAGATATTTGCTCTGATCATGTTCTTTTTTTATCTATTGATGCACCTGTTTTGATTCACTCTGAACAGTTCAGAGACTGGAGAAGCAGTGTGTGTGTGTGTGAGAGAGAGAGAGAGAGAGAGAGAGGGAGGGAGGGAGGGAGGGAGGGAGGGAGGGAGATTGGATAAGTGATAGGACCTCCATTACTGTCCCTAGATTCACTTCATGCCGTGATATGTCAAAGTTGATGTATCTTTATAGAGATGTTAACTTTTTGGGGCCCTAACATTTCAAATTGCAGTGGAAGTGAACAGTGGGAGATATAATCAAATTCTTCTGTGATGCACAGGATTGATATAATATACACACGAAGCCCACAGCAGGCATCTGTTTTTGTCCTTTACATTCTTTTGGATGGAAAAGATCCTGAGATACCAAGATCCTATCATGTAAATTCTGCCAAGCGCCAAATAGTCTTTTTGTGATCAGATAATGCAGGGTTTTTCCTGGTTGCTGTTTGCTGGTCAGCTTCAGAGTTATGGGTCATTTCTTGAAGGCCATATAGCACCTGATTGCCAAGGGGATTTCTTCAGTTCGTGCGGTAAATGATTTGTATTAATGCAATGAAGTTAAACTCGATTATTTTGCATCCCAACCTACGTATGTAAACCCTGCTTAATGCCTCAAGCTTAATCGAATCTGGGATTTGATTAAACCAGAGAGGAGACAATGCAAAGGCATCACACATTCCTGCCCTTGAATGGAAGGAGAATAATGGGAAAAAAGAAGGCAGGATGATATCTCTGTCCAGCACTCTGCTGAAATAGGACTGCAGGCTTAGTATCACTGATCTTAAAGTGTTTGTCAAATAGCTACAATGGCATGCCGAAGATGACTTTCCAAGAAGGGCAGGCTGCCAAAAGGGCAGCTTTTGTTTTTTTTGCACTGTAGTTTTGTATTGGCTAATAATGTATGAATAATAACTCATTATGCTAGCTAGTGTAAAGCTCTAAATTATAGAAATTATTTCAGGTAAGCAAATGCTAAAGAAGATTGCCCCATCTGGATGCAATCAATCAGTGATGATAGAAATTTATCTGTACCACAAACAATTTGCTGACTGTGAATGAGCAGAGGTGAATGTCAGCAAATGGGAAGTTGGCTAATTTAGGGCACAATCATTCTCTATACGAAGAGGGAGCGCAGCACACTCTTTGACAAGGGCATATAACCTAATAACAACTCAGAAGAGTTGATATTTCTCATTTTTTGCTTTTCTCACTGCACATCCAATGAAAGCTGCAGCACATCAAGATGTTATGTAGGACAAGGGAAGTCTGCATACTGGCCCAACCCTTGATCAAGACCACCCTTCCAGTTCTTATTAGAAACCTAGACTTTGAGTCATTTGAAGCAGTGAAGAAAGGAAGGGGAAAGCGTGGAGGAAAGAAGAATAAGGGGGTTAACAAAAGGAAGCCCAATTTGACACCTTTCTATAATCTCCAAATTAAGTAAAGTTGAAGTAGAAGGGAGGAAAACACTTGCTACAAGGCTTGTTTTCCTTGAGCCCAATTTCCTGAGCGAAATTATTGTGGAGAGACATAGTGGAGACTGGGGCAGGCACCTTTGGTCCTAATGCCACACCATGGTTTGATTTAGGGATTTGTTCAGACCACAAGGGTTAGTTCAAACATTAATTACATAGTTTGGAAAAGTGCCTATTTTAGCTCAAGGTGACTGACTCAGAGTTAGATTCTAATCTTTTTTAGAAAAAAAAAATCTTCATGAAATCTGCCATAAGCTAGCAATTAGCAAGCCATTATCCTTTATTTTGCCTATTTTGTTTTTAATTGGATGACATTTTCAAAAGCAGTGATTGTTTGTGTAAGGATAATGTGTACCAAATTCAATAGATTCATATTCAAAGAGTGAATATCTCTCTCTCTCCCTCTCTCTCCCTCCCTCCTTCCCTCCCTCTGGGCGTGTGCATGCAGGCATATTCATGACAGAGCGAAATAGTTGTACATAAAATTCATTGATCTGGGGACTAGATATTCCAGATACCATTGGAACATTTGGTTTTAGTAAGTTTTCTGAACTGGAAGTTGTTGGTGATGTTCCAGACCCAGCTAAGAATTTTGAAAAAAATATAAGTAGGAATGATGTTGTAAAGTTATGGAAAAAGTCTCCTCACATTTAAAGGTATGGTTTCTTGTCTAAGAGTTATTACGTAGCTGGTTGCACTGTTTTTCTTCTTCAACTATCTGGTGTACTTGCAACATTCCATGCCCATCTATTTTCCTTGGTAAGTAGAGTCTGTCAACATCACTACTTGGATGAAGGGCATGATTCATTGCTATTATTTTTTTGGTCTTCCTGTTCAGGGCTATTTGAGTCCAGTCAACTATTTCAGCTATATAGCTAATGACTGAAATTGCCCATGTTTTAATTGCCTTGATGGCATTTCCTCCACTGAGTTTGGACTTTAGTCTCATGATGTACTCACTTTAGACTTTTTCTTGACTTCAGTGTGTTTGATGTTGTCAGCCTGATGGATCTCCAGTATTTCTAATGATCTTCTTCATGTAGACACTTGATGTCATTTTCATAGAGCATCTTGATTCCTATTTTTCCTCTGTTGATGGCAAATTTGTCCAGACCAAATTCCATTGCAATAACTTGGCTGTTTACAGGTAATCCTCAATTTACAACAGTTCATTCAGTGGCTGTTTGAAATTACAATGGTACTGAAAAAAGTGATTTATGACCATTTTTCACACTGTTGCAGCATCCTTATGGTCATGAGATTTACATTTGGATGCTTGTCAACTGGTTCATATTTATGATTGTTGCACCCTGGGGTCATGTGATCCCTTTTGCGACCTTCTGACAAGCAAAGTCAATAGAGAAGCCAGATTCACTTAACAACCGAGTTACTAATTTAACAACTTCAATGATTCACTTTTTTTTTTTTTTAATTTGATTTATATGCCGCCCTTCTCCGGAGACTCAGGGCGGCTTACAATGTGCTCAGCAATAGCCTTCATCCTTTTGTATATTTATACAAAGTCAGCTTATTGCCCCCACAACTGGGTCCTCATTTCACCTACCTTAGAAAGGATGGAAGGCTGAGTCAACCTTGAGCCTTGGCGAGATTCGAACCCTGCAGTAATTGCAGGCAGCTGGTCTTAATAACCAGCTTAATAACAGGGTGCCTTAAACCCCTGTACTACCAAGACTCTTTACAAATGTGGCAAATGTGGCACTTAACAAATGTGGCAAGAAAAGTCATAAAATGGGGCAAAACTCACTTAACAAATCTGTCACTTAAGAACATACATTTGGGCTCTATTGTGGTTGTAAATTGAGGACTACCTGTATTCCAACAGTGCTGGGCAGCAATTCTATTACAGATGCTGTTTTTCCATACTGCTTCAGATTGCCCATGTAAAAGGTAGGTTGGCAGGTGTTTGATAGCCAAGCCATGCCTTGTCAGCATCATTGACAAAGAAAACAATGCAATGGCAAACAGTAGTGGTGACAGCGAGTCTCCTTGAAAGATTCTTCTCTTGATATTAGCTTCTCCCTAAATTCATCTTCAAATTCTCTTATGCATTCAACATTTTTATTATAATCTTTTTGAGTTTCCTACAGATCTTTCCAAATCTAGAATGAGAGCTTGGAATTCAGGTCTGTTCAAGCAGATACCCTGAGAGAAAGGGCATCGTTGTAAGAAGTGTACACTTCTATTATGATGGCTTCTCCGGATACTTCACCAGACACCAATTCCAACAAGGAAGAGTTGGTTCCAGGGATGTTAGGGAAGGAGAGACATGGAGGAACATCTGGAGGTTACCAGAGGCTCTGAGCCAGGAGCAGCGAGGCCGAGCACAATGGAGAGATCATAGGAGGAACAACTGGATGAGTGGTCAGCTGAGCTAGAGACAGGAGAGGCACAGCTTCAGGTGGAGAGGGAATGCAACTGCAGCTGGCTAGTGGAGATGAGGAAGAGCTGCCTCCTCCTCCCAATACAAGAGCACATAGGGCTGAGGCACAGTAAAGGTCAGCCAGCCGTTTCCCTGCTCTGCGTTCTTCAGCCACCGTGATTCTTGCCTTCCTACTGGACCTGGATTCTGTACCTCAGACTTTGGATCATGCCTCTTGAACTATGGACATGACTTGTGGGTTTGCCTTTGCCTTGTGGGCTTGCCTTTGCCCTGTGAACTTCTGCTGGGCTTTTTTTTTTTAAATTAGATTTATATGCCGCCCTTCTCCGGAGACTCAGGGCGGCTTACAATGCATTAAGCAATAGCCTTCATACTTTTGTATATTTTATACAAAGTCAGCTTATTGCCCCCACAACTGGGTCTTCAATTTACCTACCTTAGAAAGGATGGAAGGCTGAGTCAACCTTGAGCCTGGCAAGATTCGAACATGCAATAATTGCAGACAGCTGAATGTTAATAACAGGCTTTTAGTCTGTTGAGCTATCCAGGCTCCTGGACTATTGAACTCCTTGGGGATTGCACTGATTGTTGGTGTGGGGAAATTTTGGGGGAAGACTATTCAAGGCTTGGGAAGCCTCAATAAAGACTTCTACCCCCATGGCAAGTGCGTGTTTGAATGGGATAGGACACCTATTATCTTTGTTACAGCCTTTCCCTCCTTCTGTTAAAAAAAAGTGTTACTATTCTGTGTAAGACATGGTAAGCATATGAAAAGGCTAGGTCATGGCTTGATATTTGAGAAGTAAATCAAAAGGCTTACAATTTGAATGAGACTTCTTAAAAGGAAAATATGAATACATTTTATTTCAAAGAAATAAAACGAACAATAGCATGTAATTTTTGCTGGAAAGTTTATTTTAGGTAATTAAGCTCAGCTATTTAATAAAGAGTGATTACAAACTGAGAAATTATAAACACATTTGGCTTCTTCCTTTCCCTAGCATGCTAAAGGAATGGTCTAAAAAGGAACCTATTCAAACCTGAACACTTCTAAGTCACTTTCTTCTGTCAGGCTCCTGACCCTGAGTGGCAAAGGTTTCCATCTGCACACACCTCTCTATTGTAACATTTCTATGGCAACAGAAATATAGCATCCAGATTACAGGCAGCACCTAAGGGAGCCTCTAGTTTTGTATCTATGGCCCTTATTCCCTCAATCACATTGAGGCTTCCTTTAAGGGAAGGGAATAAGGGCCATAGAAACAAAACTTCCTTTACAGCCTCAGTGGAAGTGAGAGCACCTTGATATTAGCGTTCACATTATATTGAAACTACTTGGCATTGTATACAAGAAAATAATAGACAGATTATCAAAATAATAGATTCCTAATCATTTTATTTATCTCCTGGGACACATTTGAAACTGGCTGCCATGGTACAGCTTTTCACACACAATAGATGGATTTTGTATTCCAACCAAATGCTGTTTACTTTTCTTCAGCTCTTTTGATGAATTGGGTTAGACACATTACTGATTCTGAGTAGGCTGAGGGAAGGTTTTTCTGGGCAAGAAAATAGCTATTATTTGTACCAGAGGTATTATATGATGAGAAGAAACTGAATCAGAAGGTTGAATCTTGAACGTTGTACAAAAGGGATAGCTGATGATTTCTGTTTACGTTTTCCATTTGAATCTATTTCCCAGGTACTCAAAAAAAAAAAAAAAATCTGGACATAAGAATATTATCCCAGTCCTAGTTAGAAAGATTTATACAATTGGAAAACAAAATATAAAATTGATTATACACAAACCTTTATTTATATTCAGAAGTCAGTTTAACACTTTTATAGATACGTTGTCTGTCTGATACCTCAGCTAGTCCAAGAATATTACATGAAGCTTTCAATCAATAGTTAGTTTTTATTCTAATGTTGCTATATTTAAAAATAGTTTAAAAAAAAAGTCAGCTCTCTGTGGGATTTTGAAGATTGCAAAACATTATGGCCCAATTAAAGATTACTTCATTATGGACTTAAGGCTTCTGTGCACAGACTTTATTGTCCAGGACACAGAAAAGGAAAATCCCCGACTATACAAATTTTCTGGGTGAATGGTAATCCATTTTTTATTTTAAAACAAGCATGTAATGGTCTCCATTTAAGATGTTCCACATGTCCAATTCATTTGAAGATCTCAGATGGATAATTTATAGCCACATTTTGCAGTGATCTCTGACTGCAGTGGACAAACACGAGCAGGTGGTGTCTCTCCTTTTGGAGGTGAGGTCCAAAAATAAGACCTGTTACATGAAACCTAGAATATATTTAATATAATGTAAAAACAAAGAAAACAACCTCAGATTCCCACTCCAAACCTGGGAAATGGAAATTCCCAAACTACCCAAATACTGTCACCGACCCTCCAATTTTATTTATTCACTCTGCCCAAGAAGGACTTCACTACCTCTGACATATCCAAGACTGTTTATCCCTAATTTATATAAGACCAGGGCTTTGCCTAAACAAGTGAAGATTCAAAGAAAGGAGAGGTGCAGATCCATCCTTCCGGCAGGAAGTCTGAAAGCTTGAATACAAATGTAAGTTTTCCACCTGCTGCAGAAGCCTCCTTTACTCGTCTTTAGACTTCTTGTCTGTAAATGCGGAAATCAGAAAAAAGTGGAGGAGAGTTGGACAGCTCCCTTTTTAATTTGCTATATGTTCGGGGTCGAAAGGATGCTAGAATAGTGCTGTATTTCTCAAGTTGCTTGTCAGGCAGTACTGTAATGGATGATCTGTGTACCCTTTCCCACAAGCTGTGTACCCTTTCCCACAAGACACCGTAACAGGGAAACACAATTTGTGTTGCTAATTATGACCCTCTTTCATTAACCTTGGACTAAGCCACTTTCTTGCTTCCTAATTGCTTCTCTGCATTATCTTTTAATGCATTGCTTCCTAATTGCTCCTCTGCATTATCTTTTAAGGCAGTGGCTCCCAACCTTTTGGGTACTAGGGACTAATTCCACGGAGAGAGGTTTTTCCACAGACAGGAGGGGGCACAGTTTCATGTGCAGTCTTCATCCTGTGGATGGGGTTTTTGTTTGTTTGCGCAGCCTGGTTGCTGGCATGCCAAAGACCGGTGCCGGTCCACTGTCCGAGGGTTGGAGACCCATTTTAAGGCATTTGATGTTCTGAAGTTGAGTTTAGATTTATATCCTACCTTCATTCAATTCAGGTGATGTACATATTGTTCCTGCTTCCTGTTTTTCTCACCACAACCTGGTGAGATGGGTTGGCCAAGTGCTGAAATTGTTCAACCAGTTTTCATGTCTAAGGAAGGACTATCACTCAGTCTTCTGGCTTCCCATCTAATATCTTAACCACTACACCAAACTGGGTTGAGACATTAACAGCTTGAAATGAAAAGACTATTATGATGATATAGAATAGAAAACACTACTGAATTTTGATGTGGATACAAAGCAATAGAGTCCCACCACAGAAATTACATTAACCAAATGTGACAGATTCAAATAGATACTCCTCTGGAAATGAGTAGAAAAACAGACTTTTACTTGGTTCAAGATCCTGTTTCTGGATAATTTGCCATTTACAGCACTGGCATCCAGTAAAATGAGCTGCTGCTTATGAAATGTTATGCCTTTTAATAAAATGTTTAGTTAGGTCCTGATCTTTGGCTGACATATCTCTCCCTCTATAAGATCTCTTCTGAATTTTCTTTCTCTCCTTTTGTGGCACAGATAACTTGCCTGTGATGAGTGTTTACCTTAGTTTTTCATATATTTGGACTGACAGTCTATTAAGAGGATTTATACTTTGACTTCTAGCTAATGCTGATCTGCTTATCTGCAAAATGAAGAAATGTTACTTACAAAAACAAACAAGAAATCAGTTACTCCTTTTAGACGTTTTCTGCACACAAACTGTCTTAGACTCTCTAAAACCCAGGGGTAATTATCCCAAGCAATGTTGACATATAGGCATGGATTTTATCAGCCTCTGGACCATGCTCTGCTCTTTAAGTGCTCTGATTCAAGAGAATATGGGGTCCTTTTATTGAAGAAGCTAGTTTCTTTCCTTGTAAAGTCAAGTCAAGAACTGGAAAACGAGCATCTTCAGTTCAGCTTCATCGCTTCACATGAAATTTCTGTAGAGCTCCAGCAGACCTCCATGGATTACCAAAATATACACAAGTCAGTATTGATATTGATATTGATATTGGTGTTTTAATAAGTAATTCTCAGTTAAACCAATTCAGCAGCACACATGATGTTTCATTTACTGTTTTTTCCTAATTGATTGTTTAGGGTTTTTTCACCTAGCCTGAGGGCAATACGCTCAACATCCCCTCAAGCTCTGAATATTTTTTAGGATACAAGATTTTTTGAGTTCAATTCCTTAAACACTATCGTCAGTTATACAACAGGGGCAGAACAATAAGATTTTGGTATTTAAAGTGGGCAACTGAGATTCCTACATTTCTTCACAGACTGACTTTCCTCTCCACACCTTGAGTTCAGAGTGACCCATGGTTTAGTTAACCACTATTGACTGGATTCATGCCACTGAACTAGATTCACGCAAACTGGATTCATGCACACTAAACCATAAATCTTTATGTATAAACCATAGCAAACTTAGTCATAATGTGGTTTCTTTGGCTTTGACTAAATTTTAGGCAAACCCAATCAATGGCAGAATCCAGTTAAACAAAACATGGCTTGCATAGAATGAACTGTACAATATATTAAGCCAAAATAGAAGAAAAGATTATGTGGTTGATTATATGGTTGGCTATATTCTTAGTTTATCTGATCTTATAAATTTGCTCAAGGCAGCGTTTCTCATGTTGACTGAACTACTGTGAAAATTGGTCATCCAACATACCTGGAGGATATCCAGTCGGGAAAGCTCTTGTAAGGCTCAGATCAGGAAGTCACTCTGAGAGCCCCCCTCAGACTAAGAGGCATTTCTTGTTACATTTTGAAATCTTTTTATGTTTTTACAACTGCTCCAAAATGTTCACATTTATTTTGCAAATGGAAACAAAAATTAATTTGTGCAATAAAATAGCCCAATGAAAAGGGAGGACCTGTGTTAAAAAATATATATGACAATCCAATCCACTTATTAATCAGTTTCCCATTATCACCTTTTCCTCCATGTCAGCATTTTCCCCTATAATTCCTTGCTGAAACAAAAAAAAAGTGATATTAAAAAGAAAACAGAAAAAACTGATATAAAAAAGGAGAAATTTTGCTAGAGACCATTTATACCTAATAATACTCATAACTTATATGTACAACATGCCAAAACACAAAGTAAAAAAAAAACCTAGTTTCTTTAATTGTGCGTAACTCAGGGGTTTCATAAGTAGCCCGTGTTTGACTTTCTGACAACAATATGGAAGTGACTTGCTATTGTCTTTTTCTGGTAATTTTTTTAAAAAAAAACTTTCCTTTAATAATCTACAGTATTTTCCAATGGTCTTCCATCTAAATCAAGGATTTAAATGGGAGGCCATTAGCTTTTTAAAAAGAGTTTACTTGGGTTTTTAAAAAAAGTTTCAAACATCTTTTATTTCTTGAATATAAAAGGAGAGTCTAAAATATATATAAGCAAAAAAAAAAAAAAAAGCATTTCCATGAAAATGTCTCTTGGGATAGTGAAGGTAAAACTACTGGGCCAGAAAGCTTTTAAGGAAATGTAGAGTCAGAAAGGACAGTTACACAGAAGGAACAACTGGGCCTAAAAATCTAGAACTACCCTGGTTGAGACCATCCAAGGTCAGGCAGGGACTGCCATTTATTGTGGCAGATCATAAGCTTGCCAACTACTTTTGCAGCTATGATTTCACATCCCCCCACCCTTAAAATATGACTCAGCGTGTCACATAAACTGAGAAAAATAGTTTGAGAAACCATGATTCTACCCATTGTGGAGAAGCATGTCCTATGAAAAAAAGTTGCAGTGAACTAACTATGAGGGTATTCATGCAGGACTGAAATGTTTCCCTAGACAATTTTGATTTCTTCATCGATTGCTTATGTTCTGTATGTACTTTTCAGTTGCTCTGTTTCTTTTTAAGGTCAGTTAAAAGGTAGTGTGTGCCATTCCCCCTCCCTCTTTTTGGATAAACCCAGTTATTTTATTAGCTCCTGTCAGAGCATGAACCTCTAAGAGAAGGCTGTGAAAAAAAAATAAAACACATTTCCACCTCAGAATTAGGCTACCAAATCGGGGCTGCAAGAATCCAGAGAACTTTTTGATGGCAAAAAGAAAATAAAAATAAAGAGGTAGAATTTCCTCCTTTGACTTTTCTGCCCTGGACTGGCTGTCCTGAGTGTTTTTGTCGTTTTAGTTAACTCCTCATTTCTAGAGACAAGCCACTACCACGAGTTCCTAAGCGCTCCTTCTCCATTGCTTCACGCATCTGCTCCAGTAGTGAAATCCAAATTTTTTTACTACCAGTTCTGTGGGCGTGGCTTGGTAGGCATGGCATGGCTTGGTGGGCGTCGCTTGGTGGGTGTGGCAGGGGAAGGATACTGCAAAATCCCCATTCCCTCCCCACTCCTAGGGGAAGGATACTGCAAAGTCTCCATTCCCACCCCACTCCAGGGGAAGGATACTGCAAAATATATCACCTATAAGGCCCTACATGACTTAGGTCCGGGATATTTGCAGGACCTTCTCCTGCCTGCCTCTCACCTTCCTGTTCACTCACATAGGGCCCCTCTCCTCAGGGTTCTGATGGCGAGCCAATGTCGTCTAGCGGTGCCCAGGGGTAGGGCATTCTCCGTGGGTGCTCCCACCCTCTGGAATGAGTTACCAACCGAGCTCCGGATGGCTCCTGATCAACGCTCCTTCTGTCAGGACCTGAAGACTTGGCTGTTCAAGCAAATAGGCTGACTCTGATTCCGGGTTTTATTATTTATTATTAATTAGTTATTTGGTTTAAAATGGGATTTTATTGTACATGTTTCTTAACTTGTGTTCGCCGCCCTGAGTCCTTTGGGAGAAGGGCGGCATATAAATACATGTAATACATAAATAAATAAATAAATAAAATCTCCATTCCCACCCCACTCCATGGGAAGGATACTGCAAAGTCTCCATTTCCACCCCACTCTGGGGCCAGGCAGAGGTTGTATTTGCCAGTTCTACGAACTACTCAAAATTTCTGCTACGGGTTCTCCAGAACCTGTCAGAACCTGCTGGATTTCACCGCTGATCTGCTCCGTTCATTCACACCGCAGACGAATTATGATTATTTCCTTTCCTTTTTCTTTGAGGAAAAAGTAAAGCGTAGGGAAAAACAAAGCACCACGGTTTAACCTCAAAAGGTGGCGCTGAAGATGGAAAAAGCGAAAGCGGTGCAAGTGGCGGTAATCCTTCTTCCAGCTCAAGATAATCGCCCATCTGCTGTTTTGCAATACCTGCCGGTCCGTTTACTTTCAACATTAACTCGCCAGAAGGCAGTTTTAAGTTAATTCTCATATTCGGTCAAGTCATTCTCTCTAGTCTAGGATGTCTTCTGGGCTCCATCGCCCGTACGGTAAGTCAAGAGATTTCTTTTCTTTAAAAAAAAAATGAGGGAAAAGGATGAAATCTACTCGAATTCTATTCGGAAATAATGCAACACACACACACCCGCCCGCGGCGCGCGCTCTGCGTCCCGTTTCCCTTCTCTCTCCCCCCGACCCCCACACCGCCCCCAATGCCAAAACGGCCGGGCGCGAGACCACAGACCCCGAACGCTCCTCGCGCTTCCCACTCTCCCGGAAACCAGGCTACTGAGGAAAAGAGGGAGAGGGAGAGAGAGAGGGAGGAGGCGATCACGGAGGGGTTCTTTCCTCCGTTGATTGGTCCGCACCTCGGGCTCCCCGTGAGTCGAAAGAGGCGGCGATTGGCTGCTCGCGCCTGTCAGTCGCCGAGGGCCAAGTTCCATTGCTGTGGCCGGGCGTGCGGTGGGAACTGCTTGCTGCTGCTGCTTGCTTCCGCGGCGGCTGGTGCAGCTGCGGGGAGCTGGCTGGCTGGCTGGCTGCGGGGTTGCTTGATGGAGAAGTGATGCTGGCTACATGGAGACTCGCGCAGCGCAGAGGCTGCGGGAAGACAAAGGCTGGCTACGGGAGCCGGAGCTCCGCTGAAGCCTCGGCGCTGCTTAAACCAGGCGAAGGCAGCCCAGCCCCACCGGTAAAAAGGTTAGCACCGTGCACGTTTTACCGGCCTCTCGCTTTGTGTGTGTATGTGTGTGTGTGTGTGTGTACGCGCGCGTGTGCGCGACGGGTCGAATCCTTCCAGCGGGGCGTCCGTAGATCCAGAAGGGCTGGACATGCCGGCGACGCAGGGCAACGGGATCAGCTCCTTAAGGGGAGGGGAAGGATTGGGGGGCGAGAAACCCGGCTGACGCTCCGGCTAAGGGACTCGAGGCAGTGGTGACCGCTGCCGGCCATGTGCACCTGAAGGGTGGTTTTCCACCCCTTCACCACACACACACACTTCACGAGCGGACTGCCCCCGGCATTCTCTTCGGCTCCGATGCCCTTCAGGAAGCCTCGCTGCAGAGGAAGGGAGATCCAGGCGAGCGCCGTCGCCGCCGCGCTCAAAAACCCGGACGAAGCGAATCCGCACCGAATCCAAAGATCCCCCAAAACCCGGCCGATTAAACTTTTTATTTGGCCTTAATTAAACGAGGGGTCGGGTGGGCGATGCCCTCGGCGCCTGGCGCTTAGAGAGAAGATGGGTGGGCGGGTGTGGGGTGGAGGAGAGAGATGCGCTTCCTCGCCCAGCCGAGGGGAGAGCCTAAGGGGGAGCGTTGGCCCCAGGTGGGGGGAGGCGGAGGGGAGATCGGGGCTCTGAACCCGAGTCGAAGTCAAAAATCGGGGACCGTCCCCGTCCATCCCACCCCACCCCGCGTTTTTTCTCGCGGCTTGGAAGGCCGAAGAGTTTTTGCAAGAGGCGCCTTCTCCACGCTACACCTCCTCCATGCTCCGTGCTCCTTTTTTCAGGTTCGGGGTCAAGTTGGCGAGTTCGCAGGCGCTCCCGCGAGTGGGAGAAAGCGAGCCTGGGTGAGAGCGGCGGGAAGAGTTTTCTTATCCCGAAGGGTTTTTTTTTCTGGAGGCAACTGGACTTTCCTTGTCCAGAAAAAAAAAGCCCCTTTGAGACAACCGTGACCTGGATGATTGAGAATATAAGAAATAAGAGTTTTCTTGCAATGCCCGGAGCTCGCTCTCTCTCTCTCTCTCTCTCTCTCTCTCTCTCTCTCTCTCTCTCTCTCTCTCTCTCTCTCTCTCTCTCTCTCTCTCTCTCTCTCTCTCTCTCTGTCTCTGTCTCTCTGTCTCTGTCTCTCTTTCTCTGTCTCTCTTTCTCTCTCTCTCTCTCGAGAGAGAGAGAGAGAGTTGAGAAGTCCGGGTGGCTTTCAAGATGGGATCTGTCAGTTCGCCCCAGTTTGGGTTGCCGGCTTGCTTGCTTTCTTTGCCAGACTGCCAGGCTTGACTTTTAAAGTGTTTTGGATGTCGGGACAGCTTGTCCCTTGGCCGTCAGAGAGTTAGATGTTGGGGAAATAGCTATTGTTTGTTTTTCTTTGTTTCAGGAAGGCAGATTAAGGAAATCGGTTTAACTTCTTCCCCCTTTCCCTCCCCTCCCTCCCTCTTTAACATCATCCCGCAGGAAGGTCGTTAGATGATAAATGATTTTTTTTTTTTGGCCTGAGGAAATCTCACATCAATCAGGTTTTGTTTTAAATATTGCGGAAAGGAGTTATTGGCGGGGATATTGCAACTCCGCAAATGGGGCAGGGAGGTTTGTCACGTTGGGTGTTTTTGTTTTTTTTTTCCTCCCTGAGCTGAAAGATGCAACACCTTAGAAACGGATCGTTAAGTGTGTGTGTGTGTAGAAAATTTGTCAAATGAACCTCTTAGCGCTGTGGAAACAAGTAGATCTGTTGTGATGCCCTCTAAGCTTTTGAGGGCAGCAAACCCACACGGTCTTAAGTGTGTTCTTGTGGTGGAAGTTGAAACGAATTTGTTGTTGCCTAAAGTTGGATAGCATCTGTAACCAGATTCGTAGTGTTGATACTGGCAAGCGAGAGGTTAAATGGAATGAATCATTAATCTTGGTGTTTTACTTAGAGGTTTGCAACCTACTTGTAAGCATTTTCACTCAAAAGTGAATTCTATTTCATTCCGTGAAATTTATTGCTGTATAAATCTAATTGGATATGCAGATTCGGTCATTTAACAACTCACCATTCTTTGGGGGGTGAATGGGAAGGCTAGTGACAATAATGAAGAAGAAAAGGAAAAAAAAAACCCTATTCCATGAATATCCGGAAAGGGTGAAAAAAGCAAGTAACAGTCTAAAAAGATATGTGTGCCCAAGATCTGTATAGGAACTAGCAACATTATTCCAGTCTTGGTGGCAGAACATTCATTTAAAGAAATTTTTGTGCCCTTGGCTTCCTAACAGTAAAACAGAGTGTAGTTTTAGACTTTTCTCAGATGTAAGATCTATTTTGTTCAAAAGCAGTTACTACTTTGCTGCATTAAACACTTCCAGAATACACAAAATAAAAATTAAGCCAGACAACCTGAATTCATGTTTTAGGGACATATTTATGGTCATTTTATAGAGTACAAGCAAAAATGTAAAATAAAACTTCTGGAGAACTTGTGTGCTATATTCATGTAGTCTAGTGGTTATAATCCAGTGCATATTTACTACGATTTTACCCCATTAAACTCAAGGAAAGCTTACCCTGAGTAGGAAAAGAAATGAACTTTGGATTGGTTTGAGGCTTTGTGTTAGCTTGACTGTTTTTTTTTTTCCATTGCTTTCTAAGAACAAATAATTTCATGATGAAAAACATTAACTCTCCAATGAAGTGCTAAACTTCATAATTATGAGATGAAATATAATTTTATGGACCAAAGTGTTTAGGTTCGATAAATCCTTTTGCCAGTGATGCAGTTACAATCAAGATTGAGTTAAATATGGATGCATTGGGGAAAGTTTAATATATCTGCAGTCTTGCAGCTAATGTGAAGTCTAATGTCTATATTATTCCAGTGGTTTATTAAATGAGGAATTGTGACCTGCAGAAGCCTTGGCCATATATATATTTAATTATAGGCAATCTGCATGACACATCAGGTCAGATTTGTTTCTCTAGCCTGCAAATGTATATAATCTCATTCCATTTTGCATATATCTTCCTCTCTTTTTTTTGAAGCGGTTCTAGCCATGTTTTGCCTAGTCATCTGAGTAGTACAGATTTTGATTAACAATAGTAATATTTATTTTTTGCAAATCAACTTCAAGTCATGGTTTGGATGATAGCCCAAACTCTAGTTTGCCTATTCAGATTAAGGTACAGGTACTCATTTTTTAATGACTGCATTGTTTAGTGACCATTTGAAGTTGAAGTTATGAAGACGATGATGAAAAAGTAATGCTATGACTACTCCCTACATCAGTGTGCCTCAACCATGCCAATGTGAAGATATGTGGACTTCAACTCCCAGAATTCCACTGGAATTGAATTCTGGGAGTTGAAGTCCACACATCTTCAACTTGCTAAGGTTCAGAAACACTGCCCTACATTTATGGCCTTCACAGGTCTGTAAAGCAAAGGAAAACTGAAGTAAGATCATAAGCACAGTCAAGATTTCACTTAGTGACTGCTTCACTTAACAACCAAGTGTCCCAATTGGACTATCTGCCTTGCATTAGACACAGTAATTCTGGTATCGAGAAACAACTATTTCTCAAGAAGGAAGGAAGGAGAAAAACCTACAATGCACTAATACAAGTAGTCCTCGACTTACAACTGTACATTTAGTGACCGTTCAAAGCTTCAACGGCACTGAAGAAAAATGACTTATGACCATTTTTCACACTTACAACTATTGCAGCATCCCCGTAATCATGTGATCAAAATTTGGATGCTTGGCAACTGACTCATATTTATGACGGTTGCAACATCCCGGGGTCACTTGATCATCTTTTGTGACCTTCTGACATGCAAAGTCAATGGGGAAGCCAGATTCACTTAACAACCCTGTTACTAACTTAATAACTGCAGTGATTCACTTAACAACTGTAGTAAGAAAGGTCGTAAAATAGGGCAAAATTCACTTAACAAATTTTTCACATAGCAACAGAAATTTTGGGCTCAATTGAGGTTGTAAGTTGAGGACTACTTGTAGTCCTCTAAACACTGATCTTTAAACTAAAATCCTCATGTTAGCTCGAATTTATAGCTCATAGTAATTGATAACATTAATTTACAAAGCTGTGTCTACTCAGAAGTAATCCCACCTGAGTTCACTAAAATCTATTTCCAGATAAATGCATTCTAGAATACTGAAAGCTGCTGTCTGTTGACGCTACTGAGTTTTGAAACAATCCTTTGAAATATGGAAAGGCAAGCAGTCAGATTGCCATTAATATTGCATCACTGTGCTTTTGTACTAATGATGCTTTTAAAGTTAGATTGTAAATATTAAGAGTAAATTTTAATCTTGGATGTCTAAACTTTACCCTTGCTATTTACAATCCAATTTATGCACAGGGAATTGTTAAAGGAACATATTCGGTATGTATCTATCAATAAAATACAGCTCCTAATGGAATAATCTACTCCTTTCTCCTTTCTTATTTGTGCCCCAAATCAGATCTAGAAAGTTAGGGATCTGCTATGTCAGATTTAGGGTTCAGATGAAAGGTAGTGGAAGTGAAACAGTCAGAAACTCTGTTCGGTGAGTGGAATTCTGCTCACATAATGTTAGATGTTTAAAATTCTTGATTTAGCTTTTCTGGTAAGTAACCAGGTACACTGAAGAATTATGCACATCTTATATTATTCCTATATCTGTATTATTTTCTCATGCTCTACATACAGGGAATATGTCAGATTTTCTAATGATTTGGTAAATGAGTCTTTTTTTTCTCCGAAAGACCAATTTCTCTTATGCTTTGCCTCATACATTACAATGACATCCATTTGAACACTGTCTTTTCCTATTAAGAAACTTATTTTTCAATACAATTCTTATGAATAGAGATATATGACATCCCCAGTTACTTTATTTTTATTTATTTTGATACTATTTGCTTGGCTTTTTAGCCCACAAAAGCCTAAAGTAGCCACTGCAATTAGGAGTCAAAACATAGCAATAAAGCCATCAATTGGAACAAAAGCAATTCATATCCAAAAACCTTACAATGTGAAAGTCTCATGATCATTTGTTTTTTAAAAAATCCCTCACTATATCAGTCAATAAAATAGGTTTGATAGCTGGCAAAACTCTATTAAGAAAAATAATACAAGGAAGGAAGATGACTGAAAGATCTCTTCTTTCTGATGTTCAGAATATACTGAACTAGGTGGGTAGATAGCGAATACGGAATTTCAGTCTTACACTTTTTTTACAGATCAAGTGAAAGACAAAACTGCTTTATGATTAAAGAGAGATTAAGACAGCCATGGTGGCATAGTGGTTATAATGCAGTACTGCAGACTAACTCACTGCTCACTCCAGGAGTTCGATCCTGACTGACTCAAGGTTGACTCAGCCTTCCATCCCTCCAAGGTGTGTTTAATGAAGACTCAGATTGTTGGGGACCATAGGCTGACTCTGTAAAACCGCTTAGAGAGGGCTGTAAAGCACTGTGAAGTGGTATATAAGTCTAAGTGATTTTTTAAAAAAATTTGATTTATATGCTGCCCTTCTCCGGAGACTCAGGGCGGCTTACAATGCGTTAAGCAATAGTTTAAGTTTAAGTTTAATGCGATTTATATGCCACCCTATCTCCAATGGACTCAGGGCGGCTCACAACAGTAAAATACACAATGACATTAATACAATATGAAATTAAAAGTCCGAATTAAAACAGTTTAAAAACAGTTTAAAAACTGTTAAGACCCCCCCCCCCCCAATCAGTCCAGGCTATGAAACAGCCAGGTCTTCAAATCACAGCGGAACGAGCGAAGGAATAGCCTTCATACTTTTGTATATTTATACAAAGTCAGCTTATTGCCCCCACAATCCGGGTCCTCATTTTACCTACCTTAGAAAGGATGGACGGCTGAGTCAACCTTGAGCCTGGTGAGATTTGAACTTGCAGTAATTGCAGGCATCTGATGTTAATAACAGTGCTTTAGTCTACTGTGCTATTGCTATGATAATGTACTTGCCATTTGTATTTAAAGTTGCTGAAAAATTCTCTTGAATTAGCTACAAAATGTAGATAACACCTATTGTATTTAGAAAACTTGTTATTTTTTTTAAAGAAAAGCACTCCATAAGAAACAAAAGGTTAATATGTTTATTTGATTTTTCACTTTCCTCCACAATAATGAGGTTGATTTATTTTACCTCTGTGATGCTTTGTATTTCTTAACATTGCATAATCGGTTCTGTCTTTTAATGACATACAAAATAATACATGTATAAATGTCCTTGGATAATGTGCAAACTGCTATATTTATTTTAGAACAAAACTCCAGCTTTTCTGGATTGTGTGCATTTTATTGATTTGTGCAGGAAGGAGCTTTTAAACAGCCATAGCCTTTTTGTTTTGTTTTTGTTTTAAATCTGGACTGCCACAGTCATTCTAGCATATGCCATCCTGCTGCCTGACTTAATTGTCCAAATAAAGATTATATCACAGCACTAAAATATCACTGGTGGAATTGGTAGTGATAAAGTGACAAGCATGGAGAAAACAAAATGTGGAATTTTGTGTTCATCAACAAGATGAAATATAAAATATGTTCTTAAGGAATGTATCACAATTTTCAAAATTTGGTATCTTTTCCTTTTTTCTTTTCTTTTTACCAAATCCATTCATGTTTCCCGTTTTTATCACTTGCCAGCAATTCTGACCCTGAGAGTAGAGTCAAGTAGTTTGGGGAGGGGCAAATAGACTAATATGACTGAAAAGACCAAATTAGAGCCTGCTTAGTCTGAAGTTAAGAAGGACATTTCTGGAATGGAAAAACGTCTTAAGAGTCAGAAATCCTCCTTTTCCTGCTCTCTGATATCAGAAGAGGCAGCAGTAGGGCTTGAATGGAGGGTAGCCTCTCCAATATTTGCTGAAGAAGAAATGAAAATCCCTCTTCCTTCTCCTTCCAAAATCCCTAGATGGAGAAGGGAAATAGAGAGAGGTTTGGAGGTGAGGAGAAGATGGAAACAGAAAACCTTCTGGTTGACTTTTACTGGAGAAATGGAGAAATGGAGGATTGATTCCCTCAGTGGAAGTAGAAGAGTACGTTGTAATAGACTTACAACACTCCCCCAAAAGATACTTATGACCTGATTTTGGAGTTCTGATTATTGTCCCTCCAGTCACATAACCACATTTCAGATGGTCAGCAAGTGACCTGCATTTATTGTCATTTGTAGTATTCTATGGTCTACCTGTCTATTGGTGGCTGATTTGACTGAATGCCAAGTTTTCAAGAATTCTGTAGCGGTTTTGTATTTACCTTGATCTATGATGGTTGTTTGCTTGCAGATGTTTCATTGCCTAACTAAGCAATATAATATGAGAGCCAGTTTGGTTTAATGGTTAAGGTACGAGGCTAGAACCTGGAGTTCAAGTCCTGCCTTAGCCATGAAAGCCATCTGGGTGACTTTTTCTCTTGGTCCAAAAATAAATAAATAAATAAATAAATAAATAAATAAATAAATAAATAAATAACTGCAAATAAGTGTGGTGTTTGCTCTGTTTATATACAGTAGCATGCCTGCCAGTGTTGGTGGGGGTGTGGCTTTCTTCTCAGTAGTTCCTTGATTGGGATATTGTTTTCTGTTTGATTGTCTGGTGTGAATCCCTGCTTATATGGGTGTTTATTGCTGGAAAGGATTTGTTCTGGCCTTTTCTTTCCTTCTTAGCTTTTTATTGTCTAATTTGAATGATGTATAAATGTGGTTTATCTCTATGTGTCTACTGATGGCTAATTTTCTAAATACCAAACTTTTCGGGGAATTCTGTAGTATTTTTGGATTTAGCTAGTTAGTCTGTGTTATTCCTCATTCTTCCAAACTCACAGTCGTTTGATTTCTCATGCATCTATCTTATGTAGACCTTAATAGGTTTTGTTGAAAGTAAATCTTTTCTTTTCTTATGGGTAAGAAATATGTCAGATTTTTTTCCCCTCCAGTGGCAAGACAGCCATCTTTATTTAAGGCAGCAGTAAAAGCTTTCACTCTGGAAAAGGTTTACAAAAGTGCTCTGCTTGAGGTTTCATGGCATAAGGCTTTCTCCAGCTATCTACAATTTGGTACCAGTTCTGTAGCAAGAGAAGCTGTTGTTCCAGTAGGCCATCCAGAACAAGACCCTTGGCATGCAAGGACTGTAAACACTAGGAGTTCAGGCTTCACATGGGAGTTGCGTTGAGGACTCTGGCAAATCTGCAATGTTGTCTAATGTCAATTCAATTCAGTTCAAATCTTTATTGTCAGTGCACAACATATGTACAATGAGATTGGTTGAGCTCCCTCAGTGCACCCCCCCCAACACAATACAACTCACAGTGAAGACAGAAAATCCCTAACCCAATAAATCATATTAACAAAACACCCAATCCTATTGCACCAGTGTGAACATGTTACACATTGCGCTGGCCCTGCAGTCCATCATACAACGTAGCTTTGATGTTATTTCTCATTCAGGAGTCTGACAGCCCATGGATAAAAACTGTTCTTCAGCCTGTTTGTGTGGCTGGCTATGCTTCTATATCTCTTTCTGGATGGTAGGAGGGTAAAGAAGTGGTGACCAGGGTGAGAGTCGTCCCTGAGAATTTTCGACACTCTTCTAAGGCAGAGAGCCCTAGCGATGTCATCTAGTGGTATCAGGGGACAGCCCACAATGTTTTGTGCTGTGCTCACTACCCTCTGTAATGTTTTTCTATCTGCGGCTGTCAGGCCAGCATGCCATACAGCATGCAATAAGTGAGGACACTTTCTATTGTGGACCGGTAAAAGGAGGTCATCAATATGTGACACTATATTTACAATTAAGCATTCCAAATTATGGAATGTTTCTGTGAGCTGCTAGTATAAAATACAAGTAGTCATTGACTCATGACCACAATTGAGGTTTTTCTGTTTCTATTACTAATCAGGACGATTGCTAAGTGAGTCGACTTTTACATCCTTTCTTTCCACAGTTGTTAAGTGTAGCATGCTGTTGTTAAGCAAATCACCCATTGACTTTTCTTGTTGGAAGCCAGCTGAGAAGGTCACAAATGGTGACCCCACATGATGCTCGGATGCAGCAACCATCATAAATACATGCCAGCTACCAAGTGTCCAAAGTGTTTGATCACATGACTATGGAGGTGCTGCGATGGTCGTAAGTGTTAGGACTGGTTGTACGTCACTATTTTCAGCACTGTTGTAACTTTGAATGATTGCTAAATGGATGGTTGTAAGCTGAGGACCATCTGTAGGCAATTGTGTAAACTTTCCAAATAAATAAAAGTTCAGTTTGATTTATTTACAGCACTATAACTAATATATAAATTGCTCATAATCCTTAATTTGCTTTTATTAACACAGGACCAAATTCCCTAGCTAACTCCTGCTTCTTTCTGAACTTCTTCTTGCCTCCTTAAGATGTGAGTTCATTCTCCTATTCATTGATTAGGATCACATTTCATTACTGTGCCAAACAATGCAGAACAATTCTTTGGCAGATGAATGTTCAGAAAGAAAAAAAAACCCATTTCTGAAAAGTTCCATATTGAAAAGTGCAGTGTAAAATGCAAGATGCAATGACTGTGCTAAACTATGATGAAAACAATGGTTCAACCAAGGTTGTTGAATAACACTAGATTCACATAATACCTCTAAGCCCATTCTAAGCCCGAATAAAAGAAATTGCATTACGACTTGTGAATCTGGTCAACGTCATTTGGGATATTGGACAGCTCATTTGCTCATGAACACCTCAACTGGTTTCCATAGTTATGGAGGTCAAAGTTAACAAATTCAGTTTTGGACATCTATTAGTTTGGTGAGACAAAAGGATGTACAGGTAATCCTCAATTTACAACCACAATTGGGTTTGGAATCTTGGTCATTAAGTGAAGTGGTTGTTGAGTGAGATGTCCACATGACAGCTTCACTCAATGATCACATCCCAGCACTCCTGGTTGCAGTTGTTAATTGATCTCCCAGGTCATTAAGTGGATGGAACAAAAGAGAACTGAAATCCTCCTAGCAGGCAACCCTTTCACACTCAGATGTTCCTTCACCCACCAAAAGTTTTCAGTGCCCTTCTGTGGACTCTAATTATGCATCTGAAATCTTCAGGATTTCAGCTTCTTTTCCATAGCCTGCCAAATGATTTTCTCTCCCATCCATGCATGGAAGGGAAATCATTCCTGGGGGTGCAGGAATGGAGCTGAAATCATCACAATTTCAGCTCCAATTTCTGCAGCCTGCCGAAGGATTTCCTCTCACCTCCATGCGTGGAGGGAGAATCCTTCATGGGGCTGTTGGAATGGAGCGGAAATCCTCAAGATCTCAGCTCTGTTCCAGCAGCCTGCAAAGAGACATCAGCTTCCCTCTTCCTTCTCTGCTTGCAACCTTCTCTGCTGGCTTCCTCATTGACTTTGGGAAGCTGGCAGAGACGATTGCAAACAGCGATTACATGATTGTGGGGCACTTGGCAATTAATCATAGATGTAAGTTGGTTGCCAAGCACCCTAAACAATATTTTACAACAGCTGGAAGTGCCTTACTGGCCTAAAGCACTCTTTCTGATGTCACCATAAATTTGAACAGCCATCAAACAGCTAGTCATAAGTCAAGGTCTACCTGTACTGATATTCACTTGGAAGATAATGTAAATCAGCCTTTGGTTAAGGCCGGCCTGAATGAATTGATTCAAATCAAGCACATGACATACTATTATGCAATGGACTACATAATGCAATTCCTTTCATGTTTATGGAGAAATATATCAAAATATATTCACTAGAGCTTGTTACCTAATAAAATATTTCTTAGTCTAGCATTCTCCACATGTTCTGGGAAAGGTAATGCCAACATTATGGAGGGGATTATTGGGTTGAGGAAGGCTGCCCTAGCCACTACATTGTAGGAATGTATTCTTAGAAAATATAGACCAAAACTCTGACCATTCAATGCCTGTCCAATGACAGAGGAGCTAAAAAGATCAAATCAATTAATCAGGAAGTTAAATCTTAATCACTAAGAATTAAAACCGAGATTGTGGTTATATTTTTCCTAGAGAAATTTATTTTTTGTAATAGGAAAAAAAAAAAACTGGACAAAATTTATTTTTTCTTTCTTTTTTTCCCTAACTGGTTATAGGATTAACTTTATTTCATTATTTGTAAGGTGTTTGGATTATAATGTCATCTGGGTTAAAGTTTTAATTCAAAAGAATTGATCAAGAAGATCAAATGAATTTTAAAAGCATTAAACAAAACAAAAATATTTGGCTGATAGGTACACAATTTATCTTTATCACGCTACATCCACAAAGCTGCATTAATGTATCTTCCACCTGACCTTGAGATAGGATAAAAAGATTATAGTATAAAAACCACAGCTAATTTCACCTCTCTCTTTTTTTTTTTACTACATCATAGCAATGAAGCTGATAGTATTCCTACCCTCTAGAATACATGGTAGTTTTCAATAAAACAATTAGTAAAGTCCTAGAATGCCTTTAAAAATTATCAACTTTGAAGCGTGCTCCATTCCATTCTCACATGCAAGATGCCAGAAGATGTTTACAGATAGTCCTCAAATTACAACTTAGTAATTGTTCAAAGTTACAACAGATCCCCAAAAAGCTACTTATGACCCAGATTTTTATTGGCCTTTTTCACTGTGTCTTCTTCTTCTTTTTTAATTTTAATTTCTTATTTTCAATTTACATAACAATAAACATTTTTAACAGTATTGTGTCATGTGTCTCTTACAGGTATTTACATTTATTCCTATACATTTTTGTTTCTCTGTTCTAACCAGTTATACCACTTATCCCACACCTCATAAAATGCTGCTTCTTCCTTGCCTATGCATCTCAGCACAATCTAGTATCTTGTATATCATCTCATTGGCTGGTATATTTTCTAGTTTCCAACATTGAGCATAGACAATTCTTGCTGCTGTGACTATGTGTAAAATGATGTATTGGAGTTGCTTCTTGATCTTTCAGTTAATCATTCCTAATAAGAATAGTTCAGCTTTAAATTTAAATTTACTGTGTCTTCTTCGGTTTTATAATGTGTATCTTATTTATGGACGACGTTATTGCTTTAGAATTAAACTTAACAGACCTTTTACCTTATCTTCCCTCAATTTTGAATGATGGAGCCTTTAAGTTTTGTGGGGCTGATGATTTTTTTTAAAAAAATTTGCTGAGTGAGGGGGAGTGTTATTCTGTCTTACAATTGACTTGCCTATGTGAAGCCACAGTATGACCTTATGAAATATCTGGAAGTCGCACTTGCTACAAAATGCCTCTATTGAAAAATCTCCATTGATTGCCAGTGGCTTTTAAAGTGTAGTTAAGGTTACTGGTGTCACACAAAGTAAGCCATTTGGGACTTTAAGGTTTATCAGAGGAATCACCTCCTCATAATACCATTATGAATCTATGTAGCCATTAAGAGCTTCCTGTTAGCAAAGCTTTGTGTATTTGACATGCAGTCCTGCCCCAGGCTACAGAAGCCATGTGTGTTCCCCATTTCTTTCAAAAAGCTCTGGAAATCATATCGTCCCTTTCCATTTTTCCCTTTCCCTTTTGTGTTTGCCACAGCAGATGGCAGCACCTTACTGCCCTTGGGTAATCTCAAAATAATGTAAACAGGGTCCCAGCCTGGTTAGCACTTAGATAGAAAATTGCCTCATAATCTCAGGGCTGTGAGTTACACTGGTACATTTAAAAAGAAACTTGGAAGAAGTCAGTGGCAATGTATGGCAAAAATATGAGGGAGAACATTTTAATGGTTTTACTTGTTTTAAACAATAAAACTATATGGGATTTTGCTCATTTAAAATTGTCTAATTGCTGTGTTCCAGCAGGAACAAAGTAGCAGATCAGGATGCAAAATGCAGGATTATTTAATATATCACGGGATGCCATCTGTACATAACTACAGGAATTTTGAGGCAAACGCTTCATCTAGAAAATAAGACCAGGGATTGATTTGGGCTTCTGGTACTCCTAATAGCAGTATCATGGTTCTCATGTATTCTCATGAGAATGTTTTTATACTAATGTAAAATTTCAGTCCTCCAACTTGTCTATGGAGATCCTCAGCCATTGTTGTCTTAAAGGCACTTTTTTTTCTCTTCAAAAGGCAACTGGACTGATTTTCCTTGAGGAAGAGGAAGAAGATGTTTCACTTCTCATCCAAGAAGCTTCTTCGATTGTCATGGTGGCGTGGGGGGGGGGGGGATGGAAGGATTAGTTCTGACAGGAGGGGGAAATGGAAGGATCATACTTCTTTGCAGTCATCTAGTCATTAGCGCTCTCTCTCTGAGAGCTGTTGAGACCACTTGGGGGTTTATCTGTTCCCTCAGATTCACCTGAATCAGAGTGCAAATGGGTACGGAACCTTCTTGGGGCTGCTGAAAAACCTGCATTGTAGACTGGAGATAGGTGGTGTTGTATTCCTTCCCCTCTATTGAGAGAGGGCTGTTCAATCTTAATGTACATGGCCTATTTGATCCCTCTTTCAAACCAGTGGTCTTCTCTGCCCAGAATGTGGACTTTGCTTTCTTCAAAAGAGTGACCTTTGTCTTTCAAATTCAGATGGACCACTGACTCTTGTCCTGATGGGTTTGATCTCCTATGTTGTACCATGCACTTGTGAACTGGTTGTTTTGTTTTGTTTCATCCAACAAGGAGAAAAAGATAGGGGGAAAAGAATTTTGGAAGCTGTGGTATACTTGGAAGTATTCCCCTGCAACTGACAATGATCAGTGCCACTATATTTGGATAGTTGAAAGCATCTTGTATTTAATTCTCTTCCTGAGATCATTCAAATGTTGGATCAGTTTGAGTGACAATGTGGGTTTCTTCTATGTCTTGCTTGCTTTCTTGTTTTAACTATTGGATCTTGACTGATGGTACAAAACTTTAAATGCTTATGTATTCCTACATCAACTAAAGGATGACATGTATTATACATGACAGGTGTACAGGAAAAGATAACATTTAAGTGTTAATAAAAACTATGATATGCTTGAAAATGTGATTGTTGATACATTTTAATGTACATATGGTATTGATTTTGTTCTGGATAAAGAGCTGGAAATACAGTATGACATTTTACAGAGAGCATAGGTGAAGTTTCCTAAACCACAGCAGGAGAAATAATGAAATGGATTGCCTAATCATTTTGTCCATTAATAAGTTTTATAATGACTGCAAAGAGATTGGTAAAATGCTTCACACATTTTCAGAGGATATCAGCAGGCAACAAATATTATTATAGATTGATTCAGTGTTTGTTTTGCAAATCTGGAATTAATTTAACATTAATATACATTAATGTATGAAAACAAGGCATGTATTAAATTTAGGAATTTGGCCATAAAAACTTTTAAATACCATGTCAAATCCAAAATGTTTTAAGCACAGGACAGAATTCAGGCAATAATTAAAAGAAATAATTTAAACAAAACATGAGTTTCTTTGCTAGCAGATACTATTTTCTCTTTGCATGTGCCCCAGATCTGCTATAGATTAATTAGTGAACCACTACAGCTCTAGTAATTGCAAGGAATAAAACCGGAAATGCATGTAATCAGGTATATTTCGAATATGGTTTTGGAGAAATCTGCAATTTTCTTCCCTTGATAAATAATTTTTACCATCAAAAATAAAAATGAAGGTTACAGTTCTTGCAGCAAGACCTAAATTGTCTCATATTTACATGGTATAATCATATTGGGAATAGAGCTTTTGTCTTTAACATCATACATTATTGAGATTCTGAATAACTTTCATAATTTAAGTCAGAATTCCCCAGCCAGCTTTCCTCTGCCCGCTTTGCTGGCTGGGGAATTCTGGGAATTCTGGGAATTGAAGTCCACCAGCCTTAAAGTTACCAAGGTTGGAGACACCTGATTTAAGTTCATACGGGGAAACCATCACCTGCTACATACTAACTGGAATGGCTACATGACTGAGAAGCACTGAGAGAAAGCATTTGAGAGACAGCATTTGAGAGACAGCATTTGAGATGGCAGTGTTTGTTTTATAGAAGAACCCGGTCTATTTAAAATTACAGGTATACTTAAAGGGTGACAAGTCAGTCCCCATAGAGGAAGCATATTAATGATCCAATTGTGGTCCAGTTTCTCTTAATAACCACAGAATATTATTTTTCCCTTCTATACATAGCTGACGTATTTACACACACACACACACACACACACAAACACACACAAACACACACATATATGAGACATATCACTTGTCTCTTTGAGGTGATTTTCATTCTATTATTTTCTAAGAATATAGATTATAATATAGAAGTATAACAATTTCAAATTAAAAAAAGCAAATTAGTGACATTATTAAAGAATAATACATGAGTAGACATTCTAAACAGTGACAGCTTTTGAATTTATTATTGTTTACGCTTTATTGATCTCTAACAAAATGCATTAATTTTATGAACCACAGCCGTTCCATATTTTGGTAATCGAATCCATATATTTTGGGGGTTTTATGATTTTCTGTTTGATCAATGTTAATTTATAGTAATAAAGTTACATGATGTTTTACGGATTTTCAACAGCATAGAAGGAACACTTTAGGACTTCATCATAATAACTTTAATCACCATAATAAATTAGCTTTCTATATTATCACGCACTGAGAAGTATTGGACCATCTTTACTGGATTTCTAGGCCTGGGTACATATTGGGGATTTATCATGATTTCTGTTCTGTTATTATAATATACTTACACTTAGGGAACATGTTTCATGGGGTTTTTCATAAATATAATAAAAAATATTTCCTTCCTTACTGCAGGCACTCTTCTGCTCCAATGGAAACATTCCAGTCCAAATAATATCTTTGTTCAAGGATTTTTCTTTAGCTACAGAGGGTAAAGAGTTAAACCCCCTTTTCCACATCTGCTGCAAATCTGAAAATTAGTCCTTCTAGCTGATGCCATCTCTGTCTTTCTCTCTCCCTCTCTCTCCCCCTTTGAATCATGTTAAATTAAAAGGCATGTTAAATTAAAATAGCCAGGAGAGAATATTAACAGAAAGAATTGTATGATGGGTCTATATCAAATCATAGAACATTTCTACCCCTTTTATTAAAAAGCAGAAATACACCAAGTACAGCCAGGCTTAGATAGTGTCTGGGAAATAAGCTTGTTAGTGTGTCTGTGTGTGTGTCTCTGTGTGTGTGTGTGTGTGTTTTTGTGTATGTAACTGTGACTGTGACTCTGGAATTCAGATACATTCTCTGAGAATGTGGGCAGATGCCAAAGTTGATAAAAACTCTTTACTTTTTCTATGAAGAAAAAATGTTTTGCAAAAACTCTACCCTGTGCAACTGTTAAAAATGAGGAGATATCATAGAGATTACACATCACCATCGTACCTCTGAAAAAGTTGCAAGTGGTTCTAACACCTTAATTTTGAGCAACAGCAACTGACTTTCTGTATCACCATAAACCATACTTTTTATTTTATTCACAAGGACTGCCATTGTAGAGTGACTCTCGACTGTATGATAATATCAACAATTAAAATGCAAGTGAAACCACCAAATGTCTGGAAGACGAAACTGTCAGGGCGCTGATTAATCCCATTCTGCTTTTGGGTAATCGCACCTTGATTTAGAGATGTGGATCGTGGCATTTTCCTTGTGTATACTTTAAGAAAATAAAACCCGTAGTTATATTTTTCTAAGGAAAAACTCATTTATTTGTTATAAAGAAAATAAAACATCTGACTATCTAAAATAATTACATTTTGGCAACATTCCTGCTGGCTACCTCTCAGCAGCCGGACTTCTTGGCAAGAGAACAAAGAAAAGTGTGAAGTAGAAAGAGAGGAATGCGGACATACGTAGTGAATCAGAGATAAGGACTTGGCAAGCTACGGAAAGTCTGAAAGTCCAAAAATAATGAGCTCATCTGGTAAATACAAAAAACGCAGTGACATTTCATTTTGAGAAAGTGTTTTTTTTTAAATAAATGGTATGTTCTGCAGACACGCAAACGTTCAATGAAATGTGTGTACACCATTGAAAAGAAGGTATTTTTTCTCACTCATTATTTAACATTCAGGAATCAAATTTAAAGAAAATCACTTCCCTTCTCGTTGATCCTGGCTCCAGTGGTCAGGATTGGGTAGTGACACACTCCAGTTATTGATTGAGTCTGCAAAGCTGAGAAGCTCCTCCCCTTTGCCTTGCCTCCCAGCTTTCTGACTCAATCCGGTTGTGAAAGGCACGTTTGAGCCTAGCTCTGGCAAAAGTTTCCCTTTTGCCACCAAATTTCATCTACAGCTCCCAAAAATTTTTGGTAGAGCTCCCAGCGCGAAGGGGTTCGTACCCGAGACCGCTGGAGGCCAATTTTTGGCTGGTGAGGACTGTAGGTTCCCAGCTGGTTGAGCCTGGTCCTCACCCTAGCGTGGAGGGCCTGTTCCCTCTACTGCTGCATACAAGGGGCTAGCCTCTTGCCTGACCAGGCAGAGGCTTTGGAGAGGCTATCGGGGATCCGATAGCCAGCAAATTGCGGCGATTTTATCAACGGAGCCGCTTTGGAGGCTGACCACGAGGCCTGAGGCCCCTGTTAGCCGCAGCCCCTGCCGGGCGGCTTCTGGGCTCAGCGCAGCAGCGGAGACCCTCGTTCTGCAGCCCCAGCCCCTCAGGTGGATCGGCTCTGCTGATCATCTCCCAATCGCCCGGATTCCAAATGTAAGTAAGAGGGGAGTTGGATTAAGAGTCCGGGCGGCCATTAGGGTTTCCTAGGCCATTCGTAATGTCCCGGTGGCCATTTTGAGTGTCCCGGTGGCCATTTTAAGTCCCGGCGGCCATTTTAAGTGTACCGGCCGCCATTTTGGGAAGGTCCGGCGGCCATTTTAAGTGTACCGGTGGCCAATTTGGGAAGGCCCGGCGGCCATTTGAAGTGTACCGGCGGCCATTTTGGGAAGGCCCGGCGGCCATTTTAAGTGTACCGGCGGCCATTTTGGGAAGGCCTCGTTGCGACTAGAGGCCTTGTGAGGGCTAAAGGCCTCTTTAACTGTCTGCCTTGCCCTTTCTATCAGCTTCCCCTCTGAATCCTGCCCTTCCCTCAGGGGAATTGAGGAGTTCTCATGGCTTCCCATCGGCCTTCCAGATCGGCCAAGCAACCCTTACAGCAGGAAGAACCTGGATCTTCTGACCCTGTTTCTGCTAAGAAAAGCAAAAAAACCCATCATACCACAAAGGGGTCTAAGCCTTCCCAATCTTCTGCTTTGTCCAGGGAAGAGCTAAAGTGCCATAAGGCTATTGAAAAGGCGATCCAGAAGGCCATCCAGGCAGCCTCCTTGCAGGAGAAAGCCTCCATTAGCCCCCATCCATCTCCTGGGGTGGCCCCTTCTGCAGGTTCAATACCTGCTCCTGCAGGCCCAGCAAATCCGGATCCCCAGGTTCAGCCTGAGAAAGGGGATAATCCGGGCCAAGTTCTATCTCCTGCCTTGTCCCCAGATAGGGACATCCCATCATCTGCAGGGCCTAAGGAGGTCAATGTAACATTATTTGGACCTCAACCTGAAGCTTCTCCTGTCCAGCCTCAACCCCAAGAAAATCCTGCACAGGCCCCCGCCCCTATGGCCCCTCCTTCCTTGGCCTCAGGCAATCAGATCACCTCTGATCTGGCTTCTTTCATCAGGGAAGCCATCAAAATGGGGGTTAGGGAGGAGTTGCAGAAAACCTCCTCTTGGGGCTCCAGTCACTCTTGCTCACAGGTTGATATTGAAGGCTCCATTGTCTCGGCTGCGAGGCAGCTCTTCATGGACCAGAGTCTCTAGCCCAGGCAGGGTCACCTGATCATTCGGACAGGGAATCCTTAGGAGCTCCTGATCCTCTGGACCAGGATTTGTCGGATGACGAAGGTCTGGCCCCAGACCAACCAGCATTTGTGGGTCTTTTTAAGCCCCAGCTTTTCCGTTCCCTGCTCCACAAGGCCAAGGCCGTCACAGGTTTGGGTTCCTCTCATACCTCATCGGTTAATGCGGGGGAAGGCCCTTCCTCTTCCATTCCCCTCTTTGAGGAACCTGCCATTGAATCTGAGGAGATCCCTGGCCCCAAGATATTTAAGGATGTTCTTCAACGACAATGGGCGGCCCCTGCTTCTGGACCCAGCCCCAGTGCTAATGACAGACGTCTCTATAATTTGGCACCTGAACTGTCCTCTCTTTTGCAGGTCCCTTCAGTAGACCAACCGGTAGCGGAATTGTCAGCCCCCTCTAATTTGACGGGGCCTCCTGATGAAGGTCTACGCCCGGAGGATAGACGGCTGGAGGATTCCCTAGTTAAATCACACCAGGCTACTGCCTGGTCGGTCAAGGCTTCCTTGGCCGCCTCCTTTTTTAACCGAGCCTCTATCTTATGGCTTCGCCAACTCCAGGCCAGACTCCCGGTCTCCGACCTGAGGACCCACCAAGATATAAGCAAGGTTATAGTTGCCCTAGACTTTTCAGCGGATGCTACCTTAAATTATTCTCGCTTCGCTGCCAAGGCCATCAGTTCCTCTATAGCTGCTAGACGCTTGCTCTGGCTCCGACAGTGGCAAGCTGATGCTAAATCTAAATGGCGCCTCGCTTCTTCCCCATTTGAAGGGCCCAAGCTTTTCGGCGCTCCTCTGGAGCCCCTCTTGGTGGAGTCCAAGGACAAACGCCGCATCCTTCCTAGCTTGTCCCGGCGATCAGACTTCAGGTCCCAATCCTCCTTCCGCCCATTCCGGTCTCCTGAGGGTGGTTTCTCAGGAAGCCGTCGTCAACGGTTTCCCCCGCCTAGACAGTTTCGACCTCAGGACCGTCCAGGTCCCCCTCCTAGAGGTCCTTCCAGACGGCCCTTTCGAGGGGGCAGGGGGCGGGGATTCCATAAGTCTCGCTGACGGCCTGGTCCAGCTACCCATTGGAGGCCGCCTGGCGTCCTTCGCCAGCCAGTGGGCAGCTACCTCGTCAGACGCCTGGGTCAGGAGGACTATCAGTTCTGGCCTCTCTCTCGAATTCCTCTCCTCCCCCCCAGAGAGGTTTCTTTGCTGTCCCATCTCGCAGAGCCGACCATCCAGGCTCTTGGTGGCCTCTGCCATCCGTCACCTACTAGAGATTCGGGCCATCGAACCTGTGCCCCAGGGGCAGCACGGACAAGGCTTCTATTCACGCTTGTTCGTTATTCGAAAGTCCTCAGGGGGGTGGAGGGCGATTTTAGACCTCAAATCCCTGAACCGCCGGATCGTCTACCGGCGGTTCAAGATACAGTCCCTCCAGACCATCTTGGAGGGCATCAGGGTCGGAGATTACCTCTCATCAATTGACCTGACGGAGGCGTATCTCCACGTCCCCATCCTCCCGGCCCACCGCAGGTTCCTTCGATTCTGCTTCTCGAACCAACACTACCAGTACAGGGCTCTCCCATTCGGCCTCTCATCGGCCCCCAGGGTATTCACGAAATTGATGGCCGCCATAGCAGGCCATCTCAGGGCCATCCCAATCCGGATGCAGTTCTATCTGGACGATCTTCTGGTCCAGTCAGTCTCGGAGCCCCAGGCTCTTCGGGATCTCTCAACCACTATCCGGGTTCTGGAGGCCCATGGGTTCTCCATAAATCGGGCCAAAAGTCATCTGGTCCCGACCACTCGTCTCCAGCATCTAGGTGCCGTCATCGACACGGGTCAATGCAAGGTCTATCTTTCCCGGGATCGCCTGGCCAGTCTGCGGTCTCTGGTCAGGGCAGTGAGGACAGCAAAGGGCTCTTCCCTGGCCTCCCTCTCCCAACTCCTAGGGAAGATGGTATCTTGCATTGGCATAGTTCCCTGGGCCCGTCTCCACTGCAGGTTCCTGCAGTGGTTCCTCCTCCCTTACCAGAAACAGGGGTTGGGATCCTCCCATCAATTTGTCCACCTTCCCCCCAAAGTGCTCAGGTCCTTCGATTGGTGGAACTCGGGGGCCCTCCTCCAGGGGAGGGAGTTCAGGGATCATCAGTGTCTGATCCTGACTACGGACGCCAGCCTTCACGGCTGGGGGGCCCACCTTTCCTCTTCCCTCGCTCAGGGTCGATGGACTCGAGCGGATTTAGAGCACAACATAAACTGGTTGGAGCTCAGGGCCATCCACCTGGCCCTTCGGGTCTTTGCCCACAAGGTACAGGGCAAGCATGTCCTCGTCAGGACGGACAACGTGGCCGCCAAGGCCCACGTAAACCACCTAGGAGGGACCCGATCTCGACACCTCATGGAGGAGGCCGAGAGACTGGGCTCCTGGGCGGAGACACACCTCAAATCTTTGAAGGCAGCCCACATCTCCGGTCTCCAGAATTCTCAGGCGGATTGGCTGAGCAGGACCCCAGTGGACCCCGGGGAGTGGTCTCTGGACCCTCTGCTCTTTGCGGAAGTCACATCCTTGATGGGGGTTCCAGTCCTGGACCTTTTCGCCACACAGTCCAATCGACAGACCCAGAGGTTCTTTTCACGGTTTCCGGAACCAGGAGCGGAGGCCGTGGACGCTCTCCACAGCGCATGGCCCCCAGGCCTTCTGTATGCCTTCCCTCCACTCCCAGTCATCGCCAAGGTCATCAGGAAGATGCTACAGGAGAAGGCGGAACTGCTGCTCATCGCCCCCCATTGGCCTCGCCGGCCTTGGTTCGCGGATCTGATGGCCCTCTCGGTTCGGCCTCCATGGCGTCTTCCTCCGGACAGAGTCGTCCTCCGTCAAGGGTCTCTTCTTCATCCGGACGCCGCATGGCTACAACTAACCGCCTGGTGATTGAGCGGCATCTCCTGAGTTCCCGTCGTCTTCCGCCCAGAGTCGTCGCAACTATCCAGGCGGCTCGTAGACCTTCAACCACTCGGATCTACGACTCCACCTGGAGAGCATTTTCGTCTTGGTGCGACAGACATTCCATCACCTCTACGGCAGCCTCCACGGAGCAGGTCCTCATCTATCTTCAGGATCGCCTTGACTCAGGTTTGGCTCCCAACACACTCCGCAGGCAAGTAGCGGCAATTTCCTCCATTCTTTGCTGTGGTTCACGGGGTTCCCTAGCCTCCCGCCCGCTTATTCGGCAATTTCTCAGGGGAGCCTACAACCTTCGGCCTGCTCCTCTCCATAGATATCCCACCTGGGATCTTCCTCGGGTCCTGGATGCCTTGACCAGGGCCCCGTTTGAGCCCCTTAGGGAAGTAGGATTACGGTTCCTATCGTATAAGGTAGCCTTCCTTCTGGCCATCACATCGGCCAGGAGGGTGTCAGACTTGGCTGCCCTCTCAGCCCGAGAGGACCTATGTATCTTCCATCCCGACAGGGTTGTTCTCAGATTGGACCCCACCTTCCTTCCCAAGATTAATTCCCCTTACCATAGGGCCCTGGAATTAGTCCTTCCCGACTTCTGCCCTCATCCTACTCATCCACTCGAGAGGGCTTGGCACACACTAGACGTCAGAAGGGCTCTCCGCATTTACCTCCGACGCACCTCTTCTCTGCGCCAGACTGAAGCCCTCCTGGTTTCATTTCAGCCATCCTCCTTAGGCAAGAAGGTATTGGCAGCCACTTTGGGGCGTTGGATCTGCGCCACCATCGCAAAGGCTTATGAGGTCCTCTCCATCCCGGTTCCTCGCCGTATCACAGCACACTCTACCCGTAGTGCGGCCACTTCGGTCGCTTGGGCTACTCAGGCTTCCCTGGAGGAAATCTGCAGGGCTGCCGCCTGGACTTCCCCCACTCCCTTTGTTAGACACTATCGTCTCGATCGGTTTGCCTCGGCCGAGGCTGCCTTCGGGCGCAGGGTCCTCCAACAGGTTCATCTGGGAACTTCCCCACCCCCTCGGACGGGTCCCTCCCTACAGAGTTAGGCTTGGGCATGTCCCAATCCTGACCACTGGAGCCAGGATCAACGAGAATGGGCGTTGACTTACCTGAACGCTTCTTCTCGTTGCACTGGCTCCAGTGGTCAGCCCCACCCTGTTGGTGCCCTCGTTGGTGGGGAAGATTCTGTGGATCTCTCTTTCGTTACCTTACAGCTCAAAGTGCCTGTCTGCGTTGCTGTCTTTCATCAGAAAGCTGGGAGGCAAGGCAAAGGGGAGGAGCTTCTCAGCTTTGCAGACTCAATCAATAACTGGAGCGTGTCACTACCCAATCCTGACCACTGGAGCCAGTGCAACGAGAAGAAGCGTTCAGGTAAGTCAACGCCCATTCTGTCCATCCTTACTAATGTATACCCAAGATAACAAAAAATCCTGAAAACTACTTTAAAAGTATTTGATTTGCTTGATAAACATAACAATATTTGTTTGTTTGTTTAAATTTATATGCTGGCAATCTTGCTATTCAGAACAACTTTGTAATTTATAATACAGAGGTAAACAATACAACTATTTTTAAATATTCATTGCTTTCCCTGCCACGTGCCTACAATTTAATGTTGAGTTTATCTAACATTCAGACCTTGTGAAAGGCTACTTTACTTTTCACGTTCTATTTAATTCGTATTTTATTCTAGCAACTGAATCAAATTTCAGTGTTCTTTGCTCTATTCTTGAGAATCAAACTAAAAGGATGCTGAAGCTTTGTTGAATTAGGCATAAAATAACTGAATGAAAAAATGGAGCATTTCTAGCCTGCTATCTTAATCATGAAACTGGCTCTCATTAAAAAATTTAAAAAAGTGCCAAATAGGAAATCATGGAAACTGCTATGTAAATCATACAGGGTTATCTCTTATTTTTAATTTTGTCCATAATAGGAGAGTTTGAAATGAATGCATTGCATTATGATCTAGTGCAGAGGTGTCAAACTCGTGTTGTCATGGCATCGTCACGTGACGTATCACAACTTTTCCCCCCTTCACTAAACCCAGCAAGGGCGTGGCCAGCATGTGACGCATCTGGCCCGCTGCTGCGAGTTTGACACCCCTGATCTAGCGTATATTGTTACATCTTCTAATAAGTTCGTTAATATAAACATTTTATCTAAATAAACAATATAATTCTAAACAGGAAAGGATGTTAAAATTTAGGAAATGTATGGATAGAGTTTTATTTTTGGCTGTTGAAAGTTATAGTGTCCTTAGAAAATGCTGTTTTCAAATTAAGTAACTTCTCCCCCTACTATAAAGAGAACAATACATTACCGCTATGGAGTGAAAATGTTTAGTCTTACTCTGGGGGCATTGCAGGGGTGAAATGCTCCCTTTTTGGCCTGGTTTGACCAAACTGGTAGTGATGACGGCCGGTGGTTCAGAGACTCTGCCCACCCGCCCGGTCTTCATTACTTCCTGGTTTTAACCAGGAAGTAATCTGTTTTTTACCCTTTTACCCTTGTGCATGCGTAGAGGGTCGGAGCGCGCACGTGACTTGCACATACACTTCCAAACCAGTAGGGAAGATAAGTAGATTTCACCCCTGGGGCATTGCTGTACTATCACACATGCTCCTGCTGACCCGGAGACTGAACTAAAATCAATGTATGCCCCTCCATCTGTCCCAAATACAGATTTTGCTCTTCAGCAGATCATTGAGAAATATATCAATGAAAGAAAGTTGATTGCATTTTTGTTGGTTTATGCAAAGCGTGACTACACCTGAAGTATAAAATGCTTTATACAAATAAAGAGTTGAAAGTTGGTTGCTGAATATAATAAGAGTGGCATATGATGGAAGTAAAATATACATATAAGAATAAATTGAATACTTAAGTGGTTAAGATAAGAATGTGTGATGCCTCCTAATGTATTTATGGAAAGAAAGGTTTGTGGTAATGCTACAAATGAGCCAGTTTACTGGTTGAGACACTAGGATAGAAACCAGGGGACTATGAATTCTAGTCCCGTCTTAGATACAAAGCCAGCTGTGTGACCTTGGACAAGTCACTCTTTCTTAGTCTGGGAAGGAGGCAATAGCAGACTACTTCCAAAAACTTGCCAAGAAAACTAGGAATTTGTCTAAGCAGTCAGCAGGAGTCAAAAATCTGGGAATGTAAACATATGTACTTTTATATGCAGGTGGTCCTATGTTGTTTGGCTGAGAACCTGAGTGATTTGCAGCACAAATTACTAAAATAGTATGATGGAATGAGAAAAATTCTAGATCTGAAAATTAATGTATCAAAAACCAAGGTAATTGAGCTTGTCAGGGAAAAGAGAATGGACAATTGTAAGTGATACATAAATTGCGAAGAAGAAGAAGAAGAAGAAGAAGAAGAAGAAGAAGAAGAAGAAGAAGAAGAAGAAGAAGAAGAAGAAGGTGGTAAACTAGTATACCTTGGTAGAAAGGTCTTTTTTAAAAAAAACATATAAAAATGGAGAGAAAAAATTAAACATGAAGTAAGTAAGTGGATTGTATAGTCTTGTGAGAAATGAATAATGAAAGGAGCAAAAATAACTTGCTTTTGTCACTTCGCTATAGGGAACTCAGAGTTGAGTATGCCAGAAAAAGCATTATGCATTAAGTATTATTTCTGAAGGGGAATGGTGTGATGGCATGTCCCTGTTACTTCAGGTGGTAGCTTTTTCACTACCTGTGACACCTGCATTTACTTAATTCTCCTGTGTTGTGTTCTTTGCATTATGCTCCTTTCCCAATACATTGTTCCAGGTTTTCTAGCTGATGATACAAATTGATTATACGAAACTAGAAAATATCTGGAGGGTTTGAGGTTGGAGGGGGTTGTTCCCAAAGACAAGCAACAATGGTAGTGGTGGAATACAGAAGTCAGGTATACTGTTATCCCAAGCAGAAGTGTGCTTTCAACAAGCCAACTCAGAATTCTGGGTTGGTTTCATTCATTACTATTTTAAGTGCATTAAGTACAGTGAGCCGCGGTGGCGCAGTGGTTAGAATGCAGTATTGCAGGCTACTTCTGCTGCCTGCAATTTGGCCGTTCAAATCTCACCAGGCCAGTGGTGAAATCCAATTTTTTTTACTAGCGGTTCTGTGGGCATGGCTTGGTGGGCATGGCATGGCTTGGTGGGTGTGGCAGGGGAAGGATACTGCAAAATCCCCATTCCCTCCCTACTCCTGGGGAAGGATATTGCAAAATCTCCATTCCCACCCCACTCTGGGGCCAGCCAGAGGTGGTATTTGTCAGTTTTCTGAATTACTCAAAATTTTCTCTACCCTTTCTCCGAACTGCTCAAAATTTCCACTACTGGTTCTCCAGAACCTGTCAGAGCCTGCTGGATTTCACCCCTGCACCAGGCTCAAGCCTTCCACTCTTCCGAGGTGGGTAAAATGGGGACCCAGATTGTTGAGGGCAATATTTTGACTCTGTAAACCGCTTAGACAGAGCTGTAAAGCACTGTGAAGCGGTATATAAGTCCAAGTGCTATTGCTATATTGTATTAAAATTATACTACAGATAGTCAGAAATAAAAGGACAGGTAGTCCTTTACTTACGATCACAATTGAGCCCAACATTTCTGTTGTTAAATGAGGCATTTGTTAAGCGAGTTGCGCCCCATTTTATGACCTTTCTTGCCACAGTTGTTAAGTGAAGCAATGCAGTTGATTAATTAGTAACCCGGTTGTTAAGTGAATCTGGCTTCCCCATTGACTTTGCTTGTCAGAAAGTCGCAAAAGGGGATCACATCAGGGGTGAAATGCTCCCGGTTTGGACCGGATCGCCCGATCCGGTAGCGATGGCGGCGAGTGGTTCAGGGAACTGGTAGCAAAAAATCTCTGCGTTCCCCCCCCCATGCCCAGCTGAGCCACACGATCATCAGAGGCTGTTTTTTTTTTACTTTTAAAAGCATTTTTTCTACAACCTCTTTGGCCGAAAAAATGCTTTTAAAAGTAAAAAAAAAGCCTCTGATGATCGTGCGGCTCACCTGGGATCATCAAAGGCTTTTAAAAGCATTTTTTCTGCAAACTCTTCGGCTGAAGAGGTTGTAGATAAAATGCTTTTAAAAGTAAAAAAAAAAAAAGTTGGCCACGCCCACTCAGTCACATTACCCCCCACCAAGCGACGCCCACAGAAACGGTAGTAACAAATTTTAGATTTCACCCCTGGATCACATGACCCCATGATAATGTGACCCTGATAAATATGAACCAGTTGCCGGGATCATGTGATTGTGGGGATGCTGCAAAAGTTATAAGTGTGAAAAATGGTCATAAGTCACTTTTTAAAGTGCTGTTGTAACTTTAAACAGTCACTAAATGAACTATTATAGGTAGAGGACTACCTGTATTTGTGTAAAATAGTGATTAATGAAATCCAGGCATTTTCTCTTGGATTAAAGTTGTCGGTTCCTGTAATTCCATGGTGAATCATCAGATTTGGGTTTTTCAGGACAATAGCTAGGCTGCCTTGCATTGAATACATGGGTTGTATTCATTGTTGGTTGGTCTGAAGTAACCAACTTACTCTTGTGCTCTAATTGAACAATTCATAATAACAAACGCAATTCCAGATAAATCCATGACAGAGAGTCTTGAAGACCATTAGCTTTATAGTCTCACTGTCCAATTAGTAGCATCACTAATTGGAGTCCAGTCAAGAAGCAAATCTACTGGATTCTTAACTGAATGTGATGATCCTCAAAAATGCACAAATATGTTGACTGTAACTGGGAATCAAAGCTGTGTATAGTTCTATTATAAATT